>OZ008369.1:208635885-209835885 GCA_963931995.1 Phaonia tiefii
CGTTTGTGTGTTGTGAAAGTTTTTGTTGGTGAATTTGTTTGATGCGGTGGATTTCGTCCTTTATTACAGGTATTTTTAAATCTCTATGTATATTCTCATTTCGCATATACCATGGTGCGCCGGTAATTACTCGTAGTATTTTCGACTGAACTCTTAGGATAACTTCGATGTTACTTTTACTAGCATTGCCCCATAGTTGAGAGCCGTATGCCCAAATTGGCTTTATTACACTGTTGTATATTTGAACTTTGTAGTCCAGTTTAAGTTTCGAGTTCGAATTGAGTAGCCAATGAAGTTGATGAGTCTTCAATTTAATCTAAGTTTTCTTAGCTTCAAGATGTCTTCTCCACGTCATCCTGCGATCAAGGTGTATACCTAAGTAAGTAATTTCGTCACATAAGGGAATCGGTATGTCGTTTAGTTTTATTTGTGGACAGGTTTTTGTGTTTAGAGTAAACGTAACTTGTTTACTCTTTGTTTCTTTTACTCTTATTCTCCAGTTAGCAATCCAAGTTTCTATTGTTTGGAGCTGGTCGCTAAGAATTTTTGCGGCTGTAACTGAATCTTTATGGCGGATCAGTATTGCAGTATCATCTGCAAAAGTGGACGTAAGCAAGCCCGTACTAGTTGGGATGTGAGCTGTAAAGATAAGATAAAGAAAAGGGCCGAGAACACTTCCTTGCGGAACCCCAGCATTTATTTCACGTTCATCTGAAATGCACTCTCCATATTTGACCCTAAAACTTTTCAAGTAGCTTTCAAGGAGGCAATGAGTGTTTGCAGGAAGGTATTACCTAATTTTATATATTAAGCCCTCGTGCCAGACCTTGTCAAATGCTTGAGCAACATCCAAAAATATCGCACAGCAATACTGCCTTTTTTCAAAAGTTTTTCTAATCTCGTTAGTAAGACGGTTTACCTGTTGTAGTGTATTATGACCCTCCCTAAATCCAAATTATGGGACGATATAAAACCTTTAAGCTTTAATAGAAAGACTCTCTCAAAGAGTTTTAACAAGCAAGGTAATAAGCTTATAGGTCTGTAAGGCGATGGGAGCGTTCAATATCATTTCACTAAGGAAATTTTCCACGCTTTAGGGAAGTGCCTATGTTTTATTATGTGATTGAACACATTTACGTTAAACTTTACTCCCACGGATGGGAGTTCAGAGATCATTTTCTGTGATATGAGATCGAAACCTGGTGCTTTTTTCGGGTTAGCAGTTTCCTTTATAATGGCAACAACTTCTTCAATCGTTATATCCAGTGGTATTGTAGAGGACTCCTTAATACAAACTAAGTTCGAGAGGTTAAAATTATTAGTGCATGGGTTGGGGCGGAAGACCTGACTTCAATGATTCGCATTTCATTCCGTAAGGGAAAAATAGACTCAGTTGGCTTACTTATATTTCTTATGGGCACCCATAAGGAAAAATTGGTCGCATTTGTCGTAGTTAGCACCCCAACGTAACAGGCATGTTGATGGTCATCATCTTTTCTGAGGGCAACTCGTAGACCGTTCGTTGCAACGGTAAGTTTCTCTTCTCATTTACCAGATGTTCAATTTCCCTATTCGTGTGAGTGTACACATACCCTATGGAGTTGCGTGGCAAGCTGCTTCCTCAAGGAAGGAATTAAAATTAGTGACTTAGTTTTCAATATCAAGTTCATTGACAATACTTTTGTTCAAAACTGGGACATGACTGCTTATAATTTTTTTATATTTCAACCAATTTGTATTTTTGGATGTTAGCCTCCTAGGGGCTTCTATCTCGTGGTGCCCATTAATTGACAATATGACTGGGGAATGGTCCGAAGACAGTCCTAGGCACGTAGTCGCGGAGACGTTTGACCTGGCAAATCCCCTAATTATACCGAAATCAATTAGATCAGGCTGTTTGTTGCCATCATGCGGCCAGTACGTTGGCTGGCAGGGCGATACGTAATCGAGCCCGTTTTGTCGAGACATGATGCAATTGTACAACTGTTTGCCTTTTGGATTCACGAGACGGAAGCCCCAATGAGTATGTTTCGCATTGTAATCTCCGGCAGCTAAAAAAGTATGTCCGAGACTAGGAGAAAAGTTCAAAAATGTATCACTCGATATCGAAAATCGTGGGGGGCAATATATTGCCGATATTGTCATTGGACCATATGAAATTGGGACACGAATTGTAGTTGCCTGCATATGTATATAGTTTTGAGGTGCCCTCTAGGACATCATGCCTCATTCTGTTGCGTATAAGAATACCTGTATCTCCATGGGCCCTACCATCAGGATGATTCGTGCCGTAAAACTTGTAATTGGGAATACTGAAATATAGTCTCCGATAAGAGCATTATATCCATATCTTCCCGAGCAAGGTAATTAACTATTTCAAGTCTGTGTTTAATAACATCGTTCGCGTTCCATGCACAGATTTTAAGGAAAGCGTCTGCTTCCAATAAGAGTCTGAATCAGTTGATTCTGACTCTTCATAAAGTCCTGCATCATCGATTGCATTGTCGACATGAACATGTTAATACTCTGAGTAAGTTGCTGAATCATTGATTCCAGGCCACTAACTGGTTGTTGTGAGGGTCGTTGAGGGGTCGGTTTAAGAACTCTTGCGTATGACATTGTTCCAAAAGGAACTGTAATATTGTTGTCCTCTTACGGTACAGGGACAGAACGAAATTCTGGGGTCGGTGCTGCGTAGTCACGAGCATGAACTCTTTTTCATCAAGTTTCTTCTTAAGACCCTTATATGTTGGGCAACCTCTGTAATTCGCAGTGTGGTTTCCACCACAATTACTACACTTTTTCTCCACTTGTGTCTTTACCGTGCATTCAGGCGATTGGTGAAGGTAACCCAGACTACGCAAACTTGACACTGAATGGGGCCCCATCTTTTATGTGGCTCGTCCACAGAAATTCGTAGGTGCAGCAAGTATTGCAGTTTGTAAATAGGGTGGACCTCATTTCTTTTCAGCTTTCGAGCGTATGGCTGTAGCTCGACCTTAAACATAGGTTGGGGGACCTTGTTTCTATTAAAAATATTCATAACAGAGCGATCACTGAACCCCTGTTCTTCTTGAGCATCCTTAATTTCTTTCGATTCCACGCCATGCTCGATGCCCTTAACTACTACAGCTAAACCCTTACTGTTCTTTAGCTGGTAGGTGTAAAAATTTTTCTTAGATAAGGTGAAATAATTAGATATTTCCCTAAAACTTTTCTCATTATATGTTTGGACCTTCGTCTCGTATATTCTACCTTTCAGTAGAGGAACAATATGGAATGTGTTACTGCCAATAATTTTCTCAATACTATCCATTAAACCTTTCGAGCTTCGTTCTCGTAAGAATATCGGGGGAGGCCTTACGGTATTCTTCGAAACCGAGTTAGAACCGCTGGGCTGGTCATCGCTACTTAGCGGAGCGAAACGATTTTTAGACAGCGGATCCGACTTTTTACCTTCATTTTCAGCTCTGCTGACCTTTCTACTATTTCCCTTTAATGGGCTCGATTACCGCATATCCAAAATGTAGTGGTCCATACCCGTTTGCGTGGTCCTTACACTTCCCTCCTTATCGTTGGAGGTGTTACCCGTATTTTCGTTTACGTTAGCAATAGATGGAGAACACATTTTCTCCATCTGTTACATTTTGCTCGGAACTGTAGTAGTTGACCTAACATTTTCTTCCAGTGTAGCCATCAGCTGATTGCTGTCACTGCAGTTGTTCCAAATTTTGCATCTCTGCACATTCACTGTCTTTTTCCCTCGTTTGTTGGCAAATAACACGGGGAGAGCTTTTATCAGATCTCAGACTTGGCTTTGTTGTAATATACCAACTTTCATGACGTTTATTCGCCTTATCACTCTCACTCTCATGTGAGCTTATGTGTCTGTAGGCATTACTGCCGTTTTCCGCCGAGCTCATACACTTATTGTTATTGTTTTTTTTCTACTTTTCTCCCTCTTCTTTACTCTGTTTTGGGAAGTTTTAATATTTGATTTACACTAATTGTTTTTTTTATTGTTTAAGCGTCCATTCGCTGATATTTTGATTCCCGACTATTTATTTGTTGAGATTAGAATATATGAATCTATTTGTTTTCGGTTCGTGTGTTTGAGAATATACTGCAAACGGAGCACTCACAAAAAACTCAACCGTCTATGTTGACGTCTATAACACACTAGAAGAGGGGTTGGTAGTGACCGCACTAGTGACGCGATGTCACCCTCTTCTCAATGGACTTTTTGGCCGATTCTCCATCGTTAAGCTCCCGCAAACAGTCCAAGGTTTGAATTCGTTCCGAAAGAAACTGATCCAAATCCTTCCACAAGGACAGCGAAGCTTTATCCTTGACACTGCTCCCACAAGGTAATCGTATACCTGGGCAGTCGTTGAGTGTACATAAAAACTATATTCGGATCCCAGTCTTTCGTGGTTATCTTGCAAATGGGCATTGCAGATAAATACGAATTTATCACACCTTGCAATGTCATAAGACCCGAACACGATTCTTTCTCAATAACCAGAAGATTGAAAAATTACCGCAATTGGATGTTGACCAATATTTGCGGATTGTCATAAGACTGCATTAGAGCCGTCCATGCCAACACAAAACTCCCATTAGCTAGTGGAAATTTTGACACAATATCACGGGCGTCACCCTCAGACTTTCGAATAAAGTGAAATAGAAGCTCTATGTCACTCAATTGCGAATTCCGAACATAAATAGCCATAAAAAAATCGCGAAAAGCTGGCCACGACAGATAATATCCTGGGAAAACATCTGTATCACAAGTGGGTAGACTTAAATGGTGGAATTATCCGCTGGAGGATTGGCAGGGCCGACGTTGAGGAACCCTGACTCAAACTTATGCGATGACCGTAAGTCATGCATTCGATTATTTATACCGGCCGTAAGCTCCATACAAACATTCTGCGAACTATAGAACTTCGCATCCGAATCCAAAGCTCCAAACACGCATCATATGTGGTGAGGATCATCTCCCATATTCTCTTCAGTTCACTTAGCCGAACTTCGAGCCGAAACAGCGTATGATCTTCCACCTTCAACTGCCTAAAGTTCACAAGGGCATCAGAAGCCCTAATGAATGGAGTCAAAGCTGTGGATTCGGTCATTTCCGCGTAAATGTAATTCAAAGCCTGAGACAAATGTTCGAAATTCAGTAAGATTTAATGTGATGTACAAGTAATATGACTCAATTAATTTCAATTGGAAAAACGTACGGTCCATAAAAAATTGAAGGTCTAAAGTATTCGACCAAAAGTAGGACACCAGGGGTATTTTCCGAAGGAAAATTAGATAGAATAGAAAATTAGAAAAATAGATAGAATTAGATAGATATATATTTGACTGAAAGTAGGGTGCCAACGAATATATAACCCGGGAAAATTGTAACCCCTATTTAATTTCACAAATTTTCGTCAAAATATGGAAAAACACACAATATGCGGTATAAAAACACGACAGGTTGTATATACCTCGCGTAGGGTACACCGTCTATAAATTGGTTAACATGAATAAACACACGATTTCCGGTACCTAAATGACTTACTTGTATACGGTTGGACTAGGGTTTTTTCCGAGGATATTTGTTACTCCGGGAAAACGGGATTCATTTTTTGATGTTTTAATACACAAAGCGCATTTAGAGAATCGTTTGAAAGTATATTTCTTATTTTGGTTGCAAAGTTACCTGCGACAGAAAACGATCTTTCACTTTTCACAGAAGTTGCTTTTATATTCAAAAGTGCATTATATAAAGTTCTAAATTTAAACTTCTCTTACCAGTTGCTTCAAACAATTTAAATTCCGATTTTAGTCCGTATTTAGGAGGATGGCTTGTCTTAGCTCTTACATTATTTATTGATGCATTATCAATTGCATTCATTAGAATATTTAAATAGTAAATATTTAATATGCATATGTATATATTTTATTAATATTTCAAATGTAACACTGTAAGTAAAAATGCTGATACAAGGTGGCGCAAACACTTCATTTATAATTAGATTATGTATTGATCGGAACAAAATAATTTCTGAGCCAAAATGCTAAACTACATACATGTAGGTACTTAGTAGGGACATCAAATCAATACTGTTACTTGTATTTTGGGATAGAAAACAAAAACTAATGAACGTTTTTGGACCAACATTTTTTATATATTTATTGATATGTATTGTATACAAAAAGCTAAATTTCATTCCAAATGTCCGCCCTTGGCCTTCACGCAAGCCTTAAGTCGCATTGGAAAATCATGAATAGCTGCACGCACCTCATCCATTGAAAAATTGGATACAGCACGAACCCGAGCTGTCTTAAGAGAATAAATGTTGGGGTATCTTTTGTGGCAGACCATGTCCTCTAAAACGGTCCACAATTTTTAATCCAGATGGTTCAGATCAGGGCTGCCAGAGGGACATTCTTCAGAGCATATAAAAGCTGGCAAATTGTTTCGAAGCCAGGGTTGTGTCGTTTTAGCCTTATGAGCTGGTGCTAAATCTTGCTGGAAAGTCCACGGCTGGTTTTGGAACAGGGAATTGTTAAGCGGCTTCACAACTGCTTCCAAAACGGTTTCTTGGTAAACTTTGACCGATGTTTTGACTCCTTGTTCACAGAAATGCAAGTCAGTTACCCCATCATAAGAGACACCCCACCAAACCATCACTGCAGCTGGATGATGACCCTTTTCGATCCGCTCAGATGCTTCTTTAGATGATCGTGCATGAACCCTATCATTTTGTTTGTTAAATTTTTCTTGCAGGGTAAAAATTGTTTCATCTGTAATCAAGATTTGTATTTTTCTATCCTATTTTGTTTTTAAAGTTGCAGTTAACAAATGTCCTGTACGCCGTTTGAAAGCTCCAAGTCCCAAGTCTTTTTTTAATAATTCGACTCATGAACTTTTGCGTGATTTTCATCTCACATATGCATGTATGTATAATAAACGAAAGGTCATTATTTGACATGTCATGAGTGAGAAGGGGAGGTCCAAAATTATAACTTCTTACTTCCATTCAGAAGGTAACTTAAATGTTGTTTTACACTACTTATCAATAGGTGACACATACATTTAAGTTAAATTCCCGATATCCCGAGGGTAATTTCCCGGGAAATCGGCAGTCAAAAATGACGGAAATTCCCGGGACAAAAACCCTAGGTTGAACTTTTATACCGAATATAAATTACGAATCGAAGAAAAATAATAAAATGTCTATATTAAATAATTAATAACATTTTACATCATACAGGGTGATCTTGTGACTCCACCAACATACCTGAAATGAATTAGAAAAGAAAGCAAAAAAGGAATGCAAAACAATGCATCAATAAAATTGATATTACCTCTGCAAGCAATGCGTCGAGTTTTTTTTTGCCTTTGTACCGTTTTTCCATGGGCATTGTGGTTTGTTGACACCGTTCTCCTTGCTCATCGGACTCGATAGTTTGATAAAATCGTCAAAATGAAAATGAAGAAAATGCAGCTTTAATGTCATCGATGTGCCGATTTTCTCAAAATAATACAGCATTTCTTTCACCCATTCTCTTGCTTCCGGTTCCGCATCTCGATCCCATCCTAAGACTGGTGCACACACGCTGAAGGTAAATCCATGCCATTGAATGATTATAATCATGAAGCGATGATTCAAAGTTGCTCTTGAATAGCTTTCTAATGTCAGGGCCATTAAGTACGCCTGTTAAATGAAGACAAAAAATAAAGGCAGAAAAGGTGAGGTGAACAAAAATTCGTTTTAAATTTACTACAATATCTTTTATATTTTTGTCATCGCTACGCTTTGGGAAAACGCTTTTCAAATAGTCGAATGCTTGAGATGTCTTGAGTATTGTCGATTAAAGGTGCATTCCTCAGTTTATGTTGTTTCATTTGTTCCTCCACACTTCCTCTTGGTCTCCACGAATTACATTGGTATTGATTCAGAGGTGAGCGCGAATCCCAATTACAAAGAAAACAATGACCCCTTGCAAAATGTTGATGACCTTCAAATCACAGCAAATATTCCATTTATTTTCGCAGTATTTGATTTTTCCCATTATATCTTTCAATGTTTCATAGCTTTCTTTCATGTTAATACCCATTGCTAGCGGAATGGAAGGTTTTAGGTTCGACACATGCAACAACACTGCTTTCAAGCTTGAAACAGAACCATCAATAAATAATCTCCACTCACTAGCGATGTAGTTCATTCCCATTTTTACCACCAAAGGTTTTACATCGTTGCAGTAAGCGAACGAATTGTCATCATTTAGAGTGTAGAGGCTCTGAAATTCAGCTTGCCGTTGGCGGTACGCCGCGGCGCGCCGTAGAGTTAACATTAGCATGTGTGAGTTTTCTATGCTTTAAAAACGCTGTCAAAAATATGGCAAGTCGCTGCGATATTCCCAATATGGCCACAATGAAATCCATTTCCATTTGTGTCATTAGTTGTGGTCTATCTCTTCCCTGTTGCGGTTCATAATCGGTATCAAATGGGTCTTCATAAGTAACACCACTTGCTCTAGTCATTCCTGTAAATTCTGTCCGACTATCTGCAGTTGGCGGCCTTGGTGATACACAATTTTCAGGTGCAAGCACTGGTAGTGTGGCTGTTACAGTTGCTTTATAACTTTTGTTCCTCTCAGCATATCGATTTAGACCACATGTGTAATTTACGCATGCATAGCAACTGGTTTCATCATGATCACCTGGGAGATTAATCCAGTTTACCGGATTACAATACTTCATACTATGTTTGCCTCCACTCAACCATGCCATGAGATTGTTATAACATTGGCGACACACTATATTAGGTGTGTAATTTTCACCGGTCAAGTCTTCTTCGTCGAAAAACAACTTATATGCTTTCTTGAATGCACTAGTTAAACGATTCTTTTCCTTTTGCAATGTTGTAGAACTATTTTTTCTGATTTGATGACCGCAAACGTAGCAAAATAAATCAATATTTTCACACTGCATATTGAAATTGTCAGTTGCCAATGTTGTGTGCGAATTATGCTGTAGCACTTTCACTTTTTTTACATTCACTTTATAACATTCACCGCTGAGCTCTCGTTGACGTCGCGCTGTGTAATGCCTCGATGTGAGCATCGTGTCGCTTTTATATTGTGTGCTGCGTCCCTTGTGAATTCAATGCAGATGTTTGCTTCCACGGAATTTTTTGATAGAAGTTTTTTTGATTTTATATGTTCACAATTTCATCTTTATGACAAGAGCTACAATGTGTTTCCAGGTATTTTTTTTTATATTTTGGGTTGTTTTTATGTGAATTCAATGCAGATGTTTGCTTCCAGGTAGTTTTTTGACAGTTTGGGCACGGGAACTCACCCACCAGCTTCAGAATTTTTATTAGAATCCACTTACTATCAGTGAAGGTACAGTGCACTCACACATGGCTCACTATCTCCGGTCTTAGAAGGGTTAATGCGGAGTATTATACCTTAAAAAATAGCTTGAAGTGTTGTCTTTTACTGAGTCTAGGAAGAAATAAGTTTACTAGGGCTGTTTTTTGAGAAAACCAGATTTTTATAAAAAAGTGTTTTTTGTGTTTTTTTTTAATTTGCCCAATGAGATAATAAAAATTAACATAGATATATACAGATTTATAGCGTTTTCAAAGGTCTTCTCAATGATACCCATCTCAACCAGATCGGATAAGAAGCGATTATATACTCAAGCTATAAAGGCCTGTATCTCAAGAAGTTTGATCGGCCTCCTTAAAAAAACTTTCGGGTTTTAATCAGCGCTGTAGGCCCTACCAGGCCAAAGAAAATTGGCGCATTTTTCATAAAGTAAATTTGTTCGTAAAAGCGGAAAATAAAAAAAAGCTTTTTGGGCGATTTTTCGCTTATTTTTTTAAAGTTTTTCGCGATTTTGACCTTGAAGATGAAGTTTTTTGATTTTATATGTTTACAATTTTTGTTCTTTATGCCTCCGAGAGTAAATCAAAATTCCGAACGGTTTGCAAGATATGAGCTTGAGAAAATGATCACTTTTTTGCAAAAATGACACCGAGGCCCCACTTCTTTGGGGGCCCATAAAAAAAAACCTGGAGGACTTTGGGCAAAACTGGGAGACAGGGGTTTTTTTTTGTCTTTTATCACGTAGTGGTGTCCGTATATGGTTATATTTTTTCGTGTTGCACTGTGTAATATATTAGGCGTAATATAACGAAAACACAAGAGGACGCAAGAAATTACAACGTCGAACGTACGTTTGCCGACGTTGCCGACACAAAGAATCCTTTATACGGCTGGACGTTTAATACGTTAAATACAATCACCACGATACGCGCTTATAAGTTATCGACCCGCGCGCACCTGTAAGAGTAAATAAAACAAGATAGAAGAGACAAACGCAAGGCTGATCTAGTAGAGGTTAACGCAGTAGGATTTGTTGTTGTTGTGGACACCAACAACAGGGATTTTGTTTTTGTTCTATGGCTCTAAATGTCAAATATAACTCAAATGAATATGAGCAAACAAAGTAAACAAAAAAGTACAATAACAAAATACACTGAAATTGACAGATAGAGTCATTAGAAAGCAAAATTAGCTGTTCTAATTCGTTAACCTCTACAAGATCAGCCTTGGACAAACGTATATATATATGTATATGTACGTACGGATCATGGTAGAATGAGAAGGTAAACTCGGTACGCAGCTGATTTCAATTTTTTCTCGTTGTTTAGTTGGCCGCTTCTGTCAGTTTCAAAGGTTTTGCTTTTGTACTTTTCTGTTTACATTTATTTGTTGGTATATGTATGGGTTGATTTTGACATGAGGAGAGCCTAAACAAAAACAAAATGCCTGTTGTTCTTGCCCACAATTGTTGTTGTATCTGCTGTGACTACTTGGTATTTTTACTATGGTACGCATGGTAAAATTATCTATCGGGTAAACGCGTCAGCCCAGCTGATTTGTGGTTTTTTCATCTTTTCCGAGTAATAAAATTTAAAGAATTTCAATCAAAATGCAATTTAATAGGATAGACTTTGTATCAAGTAAGACAAGCTTATAAAATTTTTTACATTTTGTGTTTATAGTGTTTTTCATTATTCAGCTAATTTTGACAGCTTAACAACGGAATTGCTAATGCGACTACCTAATAGATAATTCTACCATGTACGTACGTATGTCTGTATGGAGAAGATACCGACACTGAGAATGTATGATAGTTAAGTCTCGCTGTAATGCGCATGGCCACACATCAAACTAGCTCATCAAACTCTCATAACTTTGATTGTTTAGTAAAAACAAAAAACACACGGATAGGTTGATGTGAGTTTGACAAAAATCAAAATACTTTTGATTTTCACTATCGTCGCTTTTTCACTTTATTTTTTTTTTTTGGTGAAGCGGTGTTTTGGAAAATGGATAAAAAATATTTCTGAATAAAAACAAAAAAATAAAATTTGTTTCAACAAACAAAAAATAATTTGACAAATAATTAAATTTTTTCCGGCCAAAAAATCATACGTTCTTTCGTTTTCACAACAACTTTGAAATGAAGTTTGATGGTAAGAATTTGATGTGTGGCTATGGTTTACACCGGATCTATACAGAGTTCTTACATTCCCAGGGCATATCCGTAAATCGTGAACCTTATAACGTTTGCGGGTGTTGTCAACAAATAGGGGTTGTTTATGTTTTTTTTCGTTCTTGCATATTCACTACCATTATGAACGGTGGAGTGAGGCAAACACAGACTACCGTGATTACTACGCAAATTACAACCATTGACAATTTCATCATCGAACGAGCCGTTGACTATTAAATACGCGCAATTGAAGTTATCACTCAAAGTAGAGAAAAAAGTAAAAGTGTTAGAAAATTAAAAGTACAGCCATCAACATTTGTGGAAATTTGGCAAATCTTTGCGGAAACGTTCTGTTCCGAATTTTGTTGAAAAACAAGAAAGCTTTCCTGGATTTGCAACCAAAGAAATAAAAGAGAAAAGAATTTAGCGGAAATTAGGTAAGTTTAGTGTGGAAATGGGCAGAAGTTTTATGATATTCGACTCGAACTAATTTCGACTTTTTCCCAAATTAGGACAGTGTTAGTCTGATTTCGACCCACATCGAATAAAATCATATTCAGGCACTAAATTAAGTCGCCATTACCGACCAAGCAGCCAAAGTAGACGAGGTTAGGATCGCCTAGGACACGAACTTCCCCACGAAGCCTCGACGCCAGTACGTGCCACAAGCATTATTCAGCCTCGGGGGAAGTGCAGTACCAGGGGATAAGCCGTCTTCGCACTTACGCCGCCAATAGGCCTATTAAAAAGCCGAGAATAGTCCTCCCTGAATTGGTCGCCGTCCAGATTTAAAGACCCCAGAAGAATTCCAGTTTTACGAAACACTAGCTATTACGACCCTAACTGATTCCAGTAGTCGTACCATCCAACTTCCTCTCATCGGTCCCAGCAATCAGCCAGACCACATAACTAACACCAGCTATTTAGCTCACCGGAGCTAGGAAAACAACGATAAGTAATTCACAACCCCCATAAAGGACATAAGGTAAGTCCGAATTTGTTTCCCCCGGACTTATAAGTACTCTCGACGAAGCTAGGGTCATCAAAGTGAAAATTGTGAAAATCCAGATTGGGACTTAACAATCTTATCCGGCAAAATATAATCCATTAGTACGAAAAATAGAAACATTTAAATTGGAATCGGTATAATTCCAGAAGTGGAAAGCAATTGGAATTGCATGATAAGATGAAAATTAAAATATAGTTTAAAATCAGCGCACGCAAAAATAAAAATTAAGTCGATGTAGAATTTTGTCAAAATTGGAATATAATTATAGATTAACATCACTGCACGCTAAAAATTAAAATAAAAGCAAGTTCCATTTCGCTAAAATTTAAACGTAGAATCTAAATAAGTGCACATTACGAGAAATTAAAAGTAAAATCAGAAAAAAAGTTGTCAAAAAAAAGGATATAGAATTAAACATCAGTGCACGCTAAAAGTAAATACAAAATCATTTTAGTGTTTGCTAAAATGCCAATGTAAGATTAAAATCAGTGCAGTATTGTGGCAAAATTAAAATGTGGAATCTAATAAGTGCACACTACGAAAATAAAAATATGGCAATATCACATTTTACCAAGGTTTAAACGTAGAATCTAAATCAGTGCGCACTACGAAAAATTAAAGTAAATTCCGAATAGCATATTGCCCAGAAGTAAAATTTGGAATTAAAATCAATGCGCGCTAGAAATGAAATCAGAGCTGCACAAGGCGCAAATTATAATATGAAATTGAGATCAGTACGACGACGAAGATAAAAGCAGGCATTCAAAGCTGCATACTACTAAATTTATAATATTAAATTAGATTCCATTCGTCGATATAGTAGGTGTAAGATTTAAAATTGCGCCACCCTATTAATTAAGAAAAATTTATAAACATTGTGAGAACCCAGGCGAAGTGAGAAAGTAAACTCTAAAGATTTCGCCGGCTACGAATCCTTTATGTATTTTTTTTAGTATATTGATTTTTTTTTATGGACAGACATACTTACCCTCTGACATTTTATATATATTAAAACATACCATTTTTGATTATATCTTATATTATTCATAACCAATGGATATTTCATTTTATATTTGTTATCTTTACATATATTCAAATAACTTTTCAGCTCATACGTTTTATACGAGGGTAGCCTGATAAATGTTCAAGTCAATATTTTAAAACATTTTTTTTTTTGGATTCAGTAGATCGTCTTTTGGCGTTCGATCTTTATCATTACCCAAAATGGGGTACATTGGAGAACATTAGGTTCGTTCAACCTAAAGTTTGTGTTCTCAATTTGCATGAGGTTCATATAGTTAAGTTAATTCTTTAGTCCCTATGTGTAAATAATAATTAAATTTTTGGATAATGTTAAATTTTGTTATGGGCACCATCGAGGGGTGCTCCAATATCAAGAATTTTATTGAAAATTTGTTTCAACTTCGCCCTTGAGGATCCATTAACATTATGTTCTTTTTATTGAGATTGTGATTAATTATTGCCTTTATACGGGGCTGAATAAATTTTGTATTTAAATTATTGGCGTCGTTAATATGGCTGAGTAGTAGGCCAATTTGGTAATGCAGGGGTAAGTTAGAGTAAGTCTCTTTGGGCTGCACACATTTTGGGACTCTGAGATGAAGCAGAGTCATGGTTAGATCGTAGGGGTCTCGTGGGGGTGGGCTCCACAGACATTAACATCCGTCAGTGAATCTTTTTGGACAAATAAGTCTTTTTTCCCTACAGTCGCAAAAGTTATCTTCACCACACTCAATTTTGTTTGATTTCGATGTTCGCTTTTGTTTTTAACTAACGATATATCCGTTCGGGCCTCGTTTTATTTATTTTTTATTATGACGAAGAATATCGCGTGTTTTCCGTTCGTGTTTTTTTTTAGACTTGGTATGTATTCTTGATGATTGCCAAGTCAGATTGCTTTACGTTGTTAAGTGGAAGATCCCCCCGTCGGGCGAGTGTATCGTAAGATTAATAATACGTTTAATGTCATTCCGGATATTATCTTGTCTGAGGATGAAGTTCTTTATGGACTGCAAACTTAAAGACATTCAAATTCGCCTGGACCTGATGGTGTTCCCACATCAATTCTTAAAATGTGTGCTCATGAATTGTATATTCCACTCACAAATATATTTAATGAATCGTTGATATCGGATAAATTTCCCTCTTATTGTAAATCAAGTTTCATAAGCCCACTCTTTAAGTCTGGAAGTCGATCCAATATTGAAAATTACAGAGGAATTGCAAAGTTGAGTGCAATTCCAAAGCTATTTCAAAAATTGGTTACGAATGGACTACTACTTTGTTGGATGTTTGGTTTCGCCATATCAGCACGGTTTTGTTAAGGGTAGGTCGTCTACGACTAACTTACTGGAGTTAACGTCTCATATTTTTGCAGCTTTTCGTGATAAATGTCAGATGGATGTAATTTACACAGATTTTAGTAAAGCTTTTGACACAGTTGCTCATAATTTGTTAATATACAAACTTGATATTATTGGTTTTCCACCTAAATTGTTGCACTGGGTATCTTCTTACCTTAGTGGTCGTACCCAAAAAGTGCGGTTTAAAAATGTATTATCTTCAACTATATCAGTAACATCTGGTGTTCCTCAAGGCAGTCATTTAGGTCCTATACCTTTCGTTCTTTATTTAAATGATCTACCGTCTATAGTTAAATCCTCTAACATTTTGATGTTTGCAAATGATGTTAAGTTATATATGCCTATATGCGATACTGAGGATTCCACCCATCTTCAAAATGACTTGAAAAACGCAGGTATATGTTAAATGCTATGTTTATTGTAAAACTCATTAGGGGTTGTATAGATTCAAATTTTCTCGTGAGTCAAATAAATTTTAATGTTTCCTGTAGACATTTTCTATCCTATAAAACTACAGACTGTCCGTTATAATTACGATTACTACAATCCTTTTCGACGCGTTTGCCTCATTTACAATGACATCTATAATTCCTTACCCGCTTCAGATTCTTTGAATATAATTAAGCAACATTTAATTCGTAATTAATCGGGAACTATTATCCAGCTTGTGTTGCCAACTATTTTCCTCCGATATACCAGTCCTGCTTCTATTAATCAATCTTATTATAAATCCTGAATCCTACAATGAATTGTAGCTGACGCTGAATAGATGTAAGGATCATTAGCGGTTGAGGCCAGATGCTGACATTCATGTCCCTCATCTTCATGTTCCAGATCTTCAAGTCCCTACTCTTCCTGTTTATCTCCCATTATGTTATTTTTATGTTCCTGTTTATCGTTCCACACATATTGTTGCGACGTTACTGCTCCAGATGTGACTGCCTATGTTATCTCCTATGATTTTTTCCTAAAGTTCCTGTGAATCATTCCACTCAAATTTGTGAAGTCTGTTTACAATTTCTCTTGTTTCTGCTCATCCTCCTGTTGATCTACTCCAGCCGATGTTTCTGTTCCTGTTCCAGATGTTCCTGTCCCATCTCCTGTATTGTTACTGTTTTAATTATAAGTTTTTTTTTTTTTGTATTTTGTATTATTTTTTCACTATTTTGTTTCATTTTAATTATTTTATGTTAATATTTTTATATTTATATTTTTCTTTTTTTTAATTTTTAAATTTTACAAATTTTCTTCATATTATTTTAATTGTACTCTACTCTTTTTCTTATGTTAAATGTATTTTAATTTTATTAAGTGTTGTATGTTTGTCTACTATGTATATAATAGAAATTTTATAAATTACCGGCTGTGTCCTATTGAGGATTGTAGCTGTGAGATAAATAAATAAGAAGAGCTTAGCAATCTGGCCTGCGTATAGGATATAATGGCGTCCAACATTGGGCCTCGAGAATGTTTATCCCAGCGAGAGTACAGAAGATATTTGTATATAAAAAACAAAAATAATAATAACGTAAAGAAAGAATTTTTGAAAATGCAGAAAGTGCTTATGCATGTCTAGCATGTCAAAAAAAATTATTTTGTTAGAAAATAAAAAATGAGTATGAGTCAGTAGACAGTTTAAAATGATGACTAGCTGTACAAAGCTTAAATGTCGAAAAAGGAGCCATTAGAAGAGATACTCAAAAAGTTGAAAGGTGCAGAAGAACGCTGGCAGAAATTATTGAAGGAATCACGAAACGATACACAGCATTTGAAAATATTGGTCCACAACCAATAACAACAATTAAGGTACAGCGAAAGGAACGAGAACCAATAGTACCGATTTCGAAAATAAAAAGAAAACGAAGAGACTTTGTAAGCCGCATGAAGATACAACTGAACGTGCTGAAAAATTAACTGAGCTGGACTGACGGCGCAACAAAGAAAAGCGAGTTAATCCAAAGAATAACAAATACAAAGTTTGAAATAAAATCATTTAAGGAGAACAAGAAATATGGGAAACACCCAAACGAAAATTAATGAAGCGATTCTGGCATCCACAAACCCACCAACGGCAGTAAGCGTTGAGGTTGTAATTTTAATCTGTGTGGTCACAACATTAGTAGTTGTAAGATATTTAAAAAAATATGTGAAGAAGCAAATAAGACGTCAGTCAGTAAGAGCTAGCTTATCTCAAAGTAGAATCTAACGGCATTATTCATAAAAAGGCATTAAATTAGCTCTAAAGCAATCATCAGTTATTGAAAGCTTTAACATTTGGCGAAGGTTTTATTAGAACCGTATACAAGATGAACAATAACCGATAGACCGAATTAACATTTTTTATTTAAATGCATTTTCCCATAATTTTAAACATTAATGGAAAGAACTATTCAATAAAAAGATCAATTAATATATGCTACATTCATAAATTTGGAAGCAGTGTCAATAAATCATATTGAATTGGATTTCAGTTTTGGGTAGTCAAATATAAATCGGGTAATAAGTTGTATTTTCGATGTTTTGATTTTATATACATCACTATGTAAACAAAATTTCATTTTGTTAAAAATTGGATGTTAAAAATTGGAACGAAACAATTTGGTTGCTTAGAAGGATAATGTAACACTATAAACGCTGCAAATATAGAAGGATTAAACGTTCAACAAAAATGGCGACGTTAGAGAACTCTTAACAGACGAATTTTTCGGTTATGAATACAATTTTTGGGCTTTACCTTCTTAAAGCTTTAACAAACCTATGACAACTTTTTATGAATAAGGCCGTAAGTGTTGTTTTAAACAACAAGAAAATGAAATATGTATCTACATCAGGGTTCATCATAAAGAGAGCGAGCTTAAAAATGTGTGTGAAGTGGTGAGTGTATTTTGAGTGCACTGCGAGAAATTTCGTGCTACATATGTTGAATAATATTTTTATATAGAGTAAACTGTTGATTTAATGAAAATATGAATGCGTGTATGTTGTAATATGTGAATGTATGAATATTGCAGATTCAGTTAAATCAGTTGAAGAAAATAATTAAATTGTCGTCACAAATAATTATTTTCTTCCAGTATTTTTCGAATACATATTTAAATTATATATATATTGTTTCCCATTACATCCCATGAAGGGACAGGGGAGAACTTCCCACAATCACTGAGCTGTGCGCTTTCCAGTTTTCACTCACTGATTGGGACCTACAGTTATACACCGATTCCGAACGGTATTTTGAGAAGCTTTTTCATGGTTATATACTCGATAGTGTCGCCGTCACTATGCGAGGTGACCGCGCCCGAAAGAAATTTTAAGGTGGTCAGAGCAGGGTTCGATCCCAGGATCTCATGTACAAGAGCCGCGCACACTAACCATTGCACCACCGACGGCCACACATATTTAAATTACAATACAGAATATACTATATATTTAAATTACATTTTAAAAATATAAAACTTACAAAAACAAAAAAAGTTTTTCCCACTCTACTTTAAACATTTTAATGTAAACGAAAAATATTCCAAGTGTTTTGAAAATATTTCAAATGCTGAAAAAAACAATGAGTTTTGTTTTTGGTTTCTTATTAAAGCTAGAGAGCTGGCATAGAAAATTAATGTATTTTGTTTTTGATTTGAAAAAGCACAAAGCGACACCAACCTGCTTCATTGAAAGCTAGCATACAACTGAATGAAAATTATAGTTTTTACGCTCTTTGTAATGAGTTTCGTTAACAGTCGTGTTGTGCACGTGTAAAAAGCCGATCGCGTTCGGGCACTGGGGCAATAGCATGGTGACCACTGATCTACATAAATAAAGATAAGGTATAAAAGAAAAATTTAAAGTACAAATGTCTGAAAAAGAAACACTTCATATGGATCGTATATATGAGAGATTAGATGCTTCCACAGTAAATGCAAAGAAAAGTGTTTATAAGCCTTACACGTTAGAAACTATTCAAGCAAAGAAAGGGGAAATTGATAGGTTAGAAGAGACAGTTGAAGAGGCATTATCGGTTACAAAAGTTACGGACGAAATTAGAGTCACATATGGGAAAATCCTGCGTGGCGGACGCTACATTTGTACGCGTCTTCGGATTAAAATATAAAATTTTTTTGGTCTTTCCAAAGAGATACCTTTAACTTATACATGGTGTTTAGTGGGATTTGAGTGTACTTTCGAATTTCATAAAAAAAATTTTTACAGGTATAAGTTGCGACAAAACTGATCACAAATTATTGTGACGCACGCTAAAAAAATGGAAGTAGGTTCGAACGTTGTGGTATGTTTTCGTAATTTTTAGCAAATTTTGCATAATAAAGCACACAAAATGAAATGCCTAAAGAAAGATGAACATAAGAGAATTCTAAAATAAGTTATTTGCAGGCAAACAATTTTGCAGTTTTTTCTCAAAAGCCGTGAACCCTACGTGACGCACGCTACGTGACGCATGCTACATTTTTTCCAGTAGTATATAAATAAAAGCAATTGTATTTATTTCAACAAAACAATTTATATTCTTATTTAATAACATTATTATTACATATTTTTACATATTTATAAAATTAGATATCGAGTCTAATGTTCCTTAAAAAACAAATTAGGTTGGATTAATTTCAAAAAATTTTGGCTGGTAGACTGTTTCTGGGCCTTGCCCATATATATAAGTTTAATAGACTGACAAAAAGCCTTGGAAATTTTAGTATCACATCTGAATAGGCAACATAAAGAGAATTTACAACAATCAGTAGTGAACCGTGATACACAAACAGTAGACACAATGCCTTCAGCAAATTTAAATGCTACTGACGTAGCGTCATATTCGAAATTGCTACCACTATACAATGGAAAAAAACAAGAACTTAACCAATTCTTAGCGAATTTAGAAACGGTTGTTGAAACTGCCGACTGACAAAATAGATTCATTTTTAACTTTGTGTTCAAAACAAGATTGACACTCAAACTACAAAATAGAGTAAAACAAGGAACATTAATTAATTAATAAATATTAATAACGGAACTGAAAAAAGCTTACAAGATAAAGAAATCACTTACAACACTATTGAATGAGCTAACACGAATCATTCAAACAGGGTCTATTAGGAAATTCTCAGATAAGATCGAGATCCTAATAACTGAGTTAAACGAGATACAAATAAGCGAAGTAGGTGAGGAAGGTAGAAACACGATAATAACACCTAATGAAACTATAGACTTTAATGCATTCAAGAACGGGCTAAAGAAGAGAAATACCAAGAACTATTGCGGCTAGCACAACTAAATCTTTTGCTGAAGCGGTGGAAATCTCTGAGGAGACTTCAACTGATATGAAACAGAGTCAGATAATGTTCCAAAATGTTTCTCAAGGAATCAGGGGAAATAACTGGAACAAGAATTCCGAGAAGTCTGAAAAATCTAATTGCAAAAGATGTGGTCGTCGACATGGGGAAAAATGTCCCGCCGAGGGAAAAAATGTTATGCATGCAACGCATTCAATCATTTCTCAAAGCATGTTTTGAAAATAAAAGTAACAGATAAAAGAATGATGACGGAAACACAATTACAAAGGTAATCAAAAGATATAACAACTATGGTAGTAACTAGGACAAGAGAGTACACCACATTGAGGGTCAGGGAAACTCCCGCAATCCGGAGGTAGTAAATTATTAGGACACTCCGGAACAAGAACGTTAGACGCTGAATAAATATATAGCATTTCATCTGATCTTAAGAACTACTTAGTAGGGACATAAATATTGTTACTAAATTTTACTAAATTGAACTTTCAATTGAATTTTCAAACCGCTTCGACCGCACGGCATGTTGGTCTACAAGTGCATAAAATTGTTCGAAAGAGATATAAAAGACAGTACCGTTCGGACACAGCAAGTCATCAAAGCCGTCATAGCAAAAATTCAGCGAAACACTGTCCGGAAACAGAAAATCATGTCCCATGAGATGAAAATAACGTGACTTGGAGCTTTCAAACGGCGTACAGGACATTTGTTGACTGCAACTTTAAAAAAAAATTAGGATAGAAAAATCCAGACGTCTGTGACTTAAGGCGTGCGTGAAGGCCAAGGGCGAACATTTGGAATGAAACTTAGCTTTTTGTACACAATACATATTAGTAAATATATAAAAAAAAATTTGGTCCAAAAATGTTCATCAGTTTTTGTTTTGTAGTCCAAAATATGAGTAACAGTATTTATGTCCCTACTAACTATGTATTTAAAGTTAAAAGTACATGGTACAGAAGATGTATTTAACATTCCTTATAGACACAGAGCTGATATTTCTCTGTGTAAGGAGGACTTATTGCATGATCATGTAAAAGATAACAAGACAAGAGATAAAATCTTTGTGTTCCACAAAAGTGAAAATACAAATTGGCGAAACGGTACTAAAACATAAAGTACAACTGGTAAATTACGATTTTCCCATTCATACCGATGGTACGAGTATACTTGGGAGAGATTGTCTGTGTCTATCAATTGCACAATAGCCTATGACAAATTCATTCTGAAAATTATTACAGAAAATGAGGTAATGACGTTGCCCATATACAATAACGCATTTAAGGTAACATACGTAAAAATTCCTCCAAGAAACGAAATGATTTTACCATTTCAATTGAACATGGAAGAAGATGGCGTGATATGCAGTCGCGAAATTGCAAACGGCGTATTTTTAGCAAATGCCATTGTTCCAAAAATTGGTAATCAGCACATCAGATTACTCAATACGTTAGATAGCACTACAGTTATTAAAAATGTGAAAGTAGAAACGATTCCATTGAGTAATTATGACATTTATAGAACAAATAAAAATGAAGCAGAGTATAGTGAATAATGTTTCAGGAAATTGCTAAATGAACTCAGTATAGATATCACCGATGAAGATGCACGAAACGAACTGTTCGAAGTGTTAAGAAAGTATTTTTTTTTTTAACTAGATGGTGAACATTTGACAACGAATAATTTTTATAACTAAACTATCCGGTTAAATGATACTAATCCAGTATACATGAAAAATTATCGTTTGCCACATACTCATACAGAAGAGATAAATAATCACGTTAAAGGTTTATTTAATCAGAACATAATAGAACCATCCAGAAGTCTGTATAATGCTCCACTCTTAGTAGTTCCTAAAAAGGGACAGAGCGATATAAAGAAATGGAGACTAGTCGTAGATTTCAGGAAATTAAATGATAAAATAATTAATGACAAATTCCCATTAACACGACTAGATAACGTTTTAGACAATTTGGGAAGAGCAAAGTATTTCTCTACTTTGGATATAACAAGTTCTTTCCACCAAATAGAACTTGAACCAGATTCAAGACTCTACACTGCGTTTTCAACTCCAAATGGTCACTATCAGTACACAAGATTGCCTTTTGGATTGAAAATATCTTCTAATAGTTTTCAAAGAATTCCAACTATAGCATTATAGGGATTGGAGTCTGAAGAAATTTTATATGTGGATGACATAATAGTTTTCGGATGTAGTTTGAAACGTCACAACACTAATTTGGTAAATGTTTTCGATAGATTATGCAAATATAATATCAAGTTAAATTCAAGCAAATGCTGTTTCTTGAAACCAGTAGTTGTATACTTAGGTAATTTGACAACAAATAATGGTGTTAAAGCAGACCCAAGCAAACATGAAGTTGTTTCAAAATATCCAATTCCTAAAAACTCAGACGAAGTTTGAAGATTTGTAGCTTTCTGCAATTACTATAGGAGGTTTATCAAGAAATTTGAAATTTGAATGGTCAGAAGAATGCCAACTGAGCTTTGAAACTTTTAAAAACAGTTTGATAAGTCCACCATTTTTGCAATATCCTGATTTTGAAAAAACGTTTGTGCTAACAACAGACGCGTCGTATTTTGCATTGGGCGATGTGTTGTCTCAAGGCACGATAGGAGAAGATCTTCCTATGTATATCGTATGCAAGTAGATCTCTTACGGTGCGACAAGACAGTTGAGAATATGTATTAACTGTCAAAAACAGAAAAATTTTTCGTATGACGTACGCGTTCAGCCAGTTATTAAGACATTACAGTTTTAAGCAACCGCCGACAGTGTCTTTCGTTAAATTTCGTGCTCTGATTTTTTGTTTCTTCGCTCTTTTGCCATTGTGTTTTGTCTTACTTCTCCCAATTACAATGGAACTGATGTACTCTGCAAAATTAGACATGTATTCATGTTTATATGTTTGTATTGTCAAACAATATTTCAATTCAAATTACCAAAATTTTCAAATACAAATATATTTCCCAATTTGTAAAGTCGTTTGCGATGTTTTGCTTTTTTCTCAAATTACTACGAAACGTCACCGATATGGCCGGTGACTGAACTAGTAGAGGGTGACGCAGTAGGATTTGTTGTAATTGTGTGAACCAACAACAGGCATTTATTTTTTGTTTCATGACTCATCAAATTCAACACACATCCATATGAACAAACACAGTACACAAAAAAGTACAACAACAAAATACACTGAATTTAACAGATGGAGTCATAAGAAAGAAAAATGTGTGAATATTTCTACTGTCAGAGCAAAACTGTCCCGTGTAAACCCCAGGTTAACAAGCATGAAAATAACAAACCTGTAATTGAGAAAGAATTATTGGGAATATTTTGGGGTATACAATTCTTTAGACCTTTATATGGAAGAAAGACCATAGACCTTTAGTGTCATTATTTTCCCATAGAACCCCAGTTCTAAATTAACACGGCAAGATTGGAATTGTCTGATTACGATTTCGAAATCGTATATAAAAAAGGGATCAATAACTCTAATGAAGATGCACTATCCCGAATAAAACTGTATTCAACTGTACTAAAGTGTATGATACCATTGGAAAATTATGAAAAAATGAAGAAAACACTGGTAGTAACAAGAGGCATGTTGAAAAACTCATCAAATAAGGAAAACTCCACATGTGGGATTGCACATCGATAAGCGATATAAAACTTGCAAGTAAATTGAAAATTATATCGGAAAAAAGGTCAAAGAGAGACCAGTATCTTTTCATAGTAGAAAATGAGTGCTTAGGTACTCTTTTAGAGATGCTATCATTCTATTTGAAGAATACGGGAAATAAAAGATTTGCTATCGCAAGAGATGAAGCAATATTCCGTGAAATTCCAGCAGAGGAATTTAAGGCCAGATATATAATGATTTGGATAAATCAAATCGAGATGACATAATGTTATACGAAAGACCTCAAAGAATACTAAGCGAAGATAAAAAAAAAACTAGAATTAACGTAAGGAAAACAGTTGCGAAACTGGGACAAAGGTACGTGTTGAAAAACATTGCCAGAATGGTAAAAACGTATATATCAAAGTGTGACTTATGTCAAAGAAATAAGCAGATAAGGAACACAAGAGAAGAGAACCGCTGATGGTAACATACCCCAGCGAAAAGTTTCAGCACAATGGTGATTGATACTGTTGGTCCACTTAGACCGGCAGGAAATTATAGATACATACATACAATGCAATGCGAATTAACAAAATATGTGATTGCTTGTCCCATGGAGACAAAATCAATCGCTAAGGCGTTAACAGAAAACGTAATACTAAAATATGGTTTATTTGGCATACTTAAATCAGATAAGGGAACAGAATTCACTAATGAGGGAAATGTGCGAAATTTTGAAGATTGAGAAACGATTCTCAACTCCATATCTCCACGAAACAGTAGGCACAATAGGGAGAAACCACAGAGTTTTAAACGAATACCTTTTGTCTTTTGTAAACGACGATATAATATAACTCCTCATGTAGACACAAATTATTCTCCCTTCGAATTAATATTTGTAAAATTGCCAAGTTTTCCTGGCGATGAAGTCATGAATCATCCCAATATATACAACTGGGACACTTATGGAAATGAACTGAAAGCAAGACTAAAATATTCTCTAGATAATGCGAGAAAGTTATTACAAAATATAAAACAGAACAGACAAGTAGAATCTTATAAGAAGACAACTAGCATAAAACTAGAAATAGGAGCTTTTGTTTTAGTTAAAGTAGAAAATAGAAGAAAAATGAGCCACCATATGAAGTAGTAGCATAAATGATTTAAATGTAACCATAAATATATGGAATAAATCTAAAGTAGTCCACAAAAATTTATTAAAGAGATATTAGAATGTATAAATAAAACTTTTTTAATAAAACACTGCACTATAAAAAAGGGTAAATATATAAACACACAAACATATATTACGTTTTTGTTTAAGAGAAAAAATCCTCCAATTTCATTGTATGATTTTCTTAAGTGCAAGGGTGTAGTGTAAGAATACATTGTATCCCAATAAACATTTTTGTTGCATATCAACTTGAGGTACATTTGAGATCAAATACCTTTCTCAAATCTCCAACGTTAATTCTCAAATGCACCTCAACAGTCCGATTATAGTCTTCTCAACTTAAAAGGCACATTTTTTATATGGTGATTTTCTTAGTTATCAAAGTGAGAAATTTGTGATTCTCAACTTGATATCAAAGTAATTTCTCCAATCGGTATCAAATGGAAAATACGGAATTGCCATATTAAAAAAAAATATTTTTGAAGTTTTTATTTTAAAGTGTTATTTATTATATGGGCGATTCTCCAGAACCTTTAACTTGAGCTAATTGGAAAAATGAAATTTCAAACTGATAGCAAAACTGTGCCATGATGTTTTTTATGTTTCTTACTTCATAAATAAATGTTTTCTGATGTAGAACATTAAAACATTCAATGGGCATATTTTTTTAATAAAAAAAATTTTTTTCAGTAAGTTGAATAATTTTTTCAAATTTCATGAATAATGCATAGAATTTCTAGATTGCGCTGTCTTTCAAGGACAGTCTTCGTCTGAACTTCTGTGACTTTTACAACTCGTGGATTGTGATCAGACGAACTAGAAGGTGCATTACGATCATCAACGTTCAGATGAAGGAAAACTTCGGGGGATTTTCTAATACATTTTTTAATGAAAAATTAATAAATTTCAACTAATGTGTAATTTGCGGTTAATATTTGTTAAGTTTACATCGTAAGCCTTTTGTCCCGCCTTTGTTGATTAGGGTTTTTCTTTTTTTTGCAATTTCAACATCACGTTTTTCACGCATTTGTACTTCATTGTCGTCCATTTTTCTAAGTATCACTGCGTAGAATCGAGTGGTTGAAAAAACAACAAAAACAAAAACAGAAAAACCAAAACGTACAACGTAAAAATTCTGGACCTTAACTCAATTCGAATTCAAGTTGAAAAAATGTTTGGTCTCAAGTGGAGAAAAGTGTTGGATATCCAATTGAGAATTAAAATATTTCTCAAAGATTGGAAAAATTTTAATTCTCAACTTGATATCAACTTGAAAGCAAATAAGGACAAAAATGTTTCACGTCAAGTTGAGAATTACATTGGAAATCAACTTGAGAACTAAGCTTTTCTCCAACATTGGAGAAATAATTTTTCAATGCATATTGGGATAGGATAAATTCATTGAGTGTAAACAAAAACAAACTATACTGCCATGTAAATATATTAGTGTGTGTGTGTGCATAGACAAAGCAAGAGAGTTTGATATAACTTTTGCTAACCAATGTGGAATGACATTGGACAACAATGTTAAGAAATGTAATGGAATAAGCAGTCGAAAATATGAACTCATAATTGGGTCCAACGGTTTTGGATTTGGAGTAATTTGAAATCAACAGAATGAAGGCCACTTCAACATTTTTGTAACAACATAATGTTCTCTTTGTGTTGTATTTCTAAACACGGAAATGCATGGTAATGAGTAAGTATTGATTTAATATCGAGTTGGCTTCGAACAAGTGCTCAAACCTAGACAATAATTTAGAAATGTAAGAAAGCATAGTCTTAAGTAAAATTTGTAAATACAAATCAATCATTGATCTGAAGTCAAAAAGAAAAGTTGTTTTATATACCCTGGCAACCAGACATATTATACAACTCTGAACAAATTTAAGTTTACATTATCTTCAACTTATGCCAAGACCACTTTTTAACCTGATAATTAGTTTCGGAGTTATCCTAAAAATTGTAACAAACACATTTTTTTCGTTAATATATTATAAAGGGGTTTTCAATAAGAGCGCTACAAAAGTTTTTTTTAAATAAAACAAAACCGGTTTTAGATACCAATGAAATTCTTTATTCCCGTGAAAGTACGTTCGATGCCATTATGTTTGGAACTCGATTTCTTTTGCATGGCCACCACGGGCACGCTTGCAGAAGTCCAGACGCTGAACCAAATTTTCGACGGTTTCCAAGCATAAATCGGCCGATACTGCTGCAATTTCACGTTAGATATTCGTACGAAGTTCATCAATCGTCGCTGACTTGTTGGCATAGACCATAGACTTGACGTAGCCCCACATGAAATAATCTAACGGCGTCAAATCCGTAATTTTTTCGGGATGCAATGATGACTCATGGATTACGTGTGGATTGCTGTCTGACCAATAACGCATATTTTGCTTATTGACGAAGCCATTCAGCCAGAAATGAGCCTCATCGCTGATTGTTGAGGCCTTTTAAAGTTGGTCTCTTAAAGTTGAGGCCACTGACTCCAAATTTCGGTAGTAAATTTTAATAATTTCGTCTCGTTGTTGGCTCGTATATCTTACCATGATGAAATGGCAAACCTTACTGAAGAAAAATGTCAAAAGAGCGGGAAAAAAATATAGTTGCGTCTCTGTTGAAAAACCCTTTATTTAGTTTTTTTAAAAAAGCATGAAAAATCGAATAGGGGGAAAGTGTTTAATTTTAGTATTGTATCACGCAGCCACATATCTCATGAATAAAACAAGACGTGGATCGTGAAAATCAATGAACACTTTTTGCGTTTATTCACAATTAAGTGAGGGTATATAATTTTGACAAGAATTGTGAGTTTTTTTTTTGGGTTTCATAAGAGTAATTATTGTTTTTATATGAATTCAATCAGTCTTAAAACTTTTCCCTGATGTTATGTACAGAATATCAGATTAAAAATGTAGCAAATAGTAAACGAAGTTCATTTAATGACACGAATTTGGCAAAACCCTATTCCTATTCTTCAGAAATTTACACCGCAGCATGATTCTCTCATTTCTAGATTTCCAGTAAATTGACAGCCGCTTAAACATGTGTGGTTAAACGAAATCTCCAAACACGAGATATCGATTGCAGTGTGTTCGGGGTTTTAGAATAAACAAAGAAGTAATAATCAGTAGACTATTTATATTTATGATTGAATTCTCGTAAAATTCTCATACAAAGGGTGAAAATGAATTATGGTATTGTATAAGGACGCTGAAGCTGGTCAATTAACAAATCCCATTCAGAAAAATTTTGGAAACAGTCATCCACTTTTTGTCATTCAACAAATGTTTACGGATTTTTTAACGAAATATTTGTTTGTCACAATTTTTTTGATAACTCTGAAACTTTTGATCAAATTAAAATGTGGTATAGGTTCAACAAAATCAAATAAGACATTTTCGACTTGTGATAAATTATGTGGAAAAATATCTCAAAAAGTTGAGATGCTTGTGATTTTGAAGCACTAGATGTGATTATTTCAAACCAGTTTGTTTTATATTTCTTTTCTCCTAGAAAGTTTCGATAAGTACTGTCCGAAACAGAAGTCAAATCGGAGTGCACATTTTATGTGTTGCATTGTGTAATCAAAGAACACAGTAGCTTAAGGCACCACTGCTTAAAAAAATTTAAGAAATGGAATTTAGTTTTTCATTAGTGCCAAAATCGTTAATATACAAAAAATATAAAACTTTTGAAAAACCCTAATCAGAGTATTTTCTTCAATACGTTTAATATGAAAAGCACAACCCGTAGGTATGTTTTGAATTGTTTCTGAAAAAGTTACGGGCCTCCCAGATTCAAATTTCAGGACTTACTACTAACAAGTGTATACAAAACGAAAATGTAAAGGGTCTTAAAAATCACACCTAAGAATACTCTGATAAATCATCGAGACCTTTTCAAACGAAACTGATTTTTTATTTAATGTTTTTGTATAAAAAATACACATCTCTGATTTTAAAATGATTTTTTTGGGTTTATAACAATATACGAATTTTTCAATAAAAGTCATGCTTAAAAGCCCTTCAAACTGTATTGATGAATTTCATTTAAAAATCGAGATAAAACTCAAATTTTGAACCCGACCACCTCAGATATCGATGAAGTTTTGTTCATAGCTAAATTTGATCAATACAAACAAACTCTCATTTTTAGAAATGACTGTTTTGCGATTTTTTGGGCGTGGCACAGTGGGAAAGTTTTCGAAAAAACGCGAAAATGGTCAAAAAGAGCTCCATTTAAACTACAATAACTCAGAATCGGCTGAACCGATTTCCATGATCTTGGTATCATTAAAAAGATATTTTAACAGGCTTTTATAACAAAAACGAAAAAACCAAAAACCTAACGAAAAAACCAAAAAGATCAAGGGGTTTTTTACAGTGTATTACTTTTTTAGAAAGGTTTATCCTTCACCTATACCATATCAAAAAATAAAAATGGGTTCTTTTTTAGTTTTTTTTATATAATTTTTTAAGTAGTGTCACTTCTAGTAATACGTACCGAAAGTTTTCGAAATAATTCGAATAACAGCGAAAATATCAGGTCACATTCTTACACATTTACAAAATAGTTCAACAATTCTAACATTTTTTAAATGTTTACAAATAAAAAACCATCAACAATTGTTTATATTATTTGCCATGTTTTTATTAATTTGTGTTTTATTTTATTTACATTTTTTTTAAGTTATTTATTTGTAAGAAATTTTGCGCTGCTCAAATTTGGCACAGTCAGAATATCTGCGCACATGTACAAAAGTTTCATTTATCGGAATGAATGAATGAAAGCCGTGAGTTCCTGTTATAGTTTGAGCTTCTTTATATCTTGAAAATAGCTTTTCTTTAACGTTGTTGTATTCGACAGCATCTGCGTAAGCAACTTGTATGGTGGTCTTATATGTTTCTGATGCCCAGTGATAGAGTTGCCTCGTTGTCTGGATTTCATTTTTATTTGCAATACTATAATTTCGAGCACCTCTCTTCAATGTTCCTCCGATTCCATCACATGCAGATTTTCCGTGACTGGAAGCATAAAAGTGCCATTCAGCGTCAATACCAAAATCAGATTTGTGATGGCATAAATTAATGAAGTTATATTTATTTTTATATTGTGCTCCTGCACCATCTGATACGTAAATGATTTTATTAATATTGTTGGTTATAATGGCCTTCACGAACTGTATCATTTTTGAAATATATAGATGAACTGCTATACTATCATGGGTATTGCAATCAGATATTATGGCGAAGCTTTTATGAGTTAATTTATCGTTATCTGAAAATAAACAAACAAAGGAAAAAAACAAATAAATATTAAATATTTTGATGAGTGTGGATGGATGTGTTTACTAATACCAAAATATTAAAATAATTACCTTTGTAATAAATAACGAACGGATGTATTGTAAGTCTGATCATTATTCCAATGGTATCCTTGCACGGCATATTGTACAAGAAATGCATAATTTTCAGCAAAGTCCATTTGAATTAACATTTCTCCTGATAACAGCGCCGCTCTTTTATTGCTGATAAATTCAGATTGTCGCTTTGCTATGAAATGATGCGGAATCAGAACTTTGATGTGTTTAGTAAAATCGCTGACAAATGATTCTGGGTTGGTGGTTAACGTTTCCAGAACACATCTAATCGTTGTATTCCACTTTTTGTATATTATTTCTTCAGTTTGGTTATTTTCAAAATGTTTTAGCATATGCGTTTTTAGATTATTTAAATTTTTGAAGCAGTGACTACACATTGAAACGCAACACTCGCTTTTTTGTATGTCACCATTACAAACAACGAATTTGAGAACATCTTTGTAGTCGGTAAATGCGCATTCTCCTTCAATACAAATTGATTTGTTGTTGCCACTTTTTTCAAACATCAATTTCATATTCTGATGCAATGTGCATACACAGATATTTTGCTGGTTTCCAACCCCAAACTTCATACAATTTTTTGGCCTTAACATTGTAAATTTTGTTAAACCCACTTTGGCCAAGGGATTTTTTTTTAAATTCCTAGTAAGATTCGCGTAGTGAAGATAACATCAGACTTTTTTGAACTTTTTCACGTAAGTTTCCTTGTTTAACAGTAATTGAATCTTGCGATCCTGGCATCATTCGGCTAATTTCATCATCTTCATAAAATAACTTGACTGTGCTTAGAGTTTCGGTTGGTAAACTACGTCTGCTCATTTTTAAAAGATTGATATCTGCAAACTTCGTTTTATTCCTTTGGATATCTTTACTTTTTTTGATACAATCGTGAGATATATCATCCCCAAAACAATCTTTAATTTTTGCTTGACTCATATTGATTGGTAAGAGAGATAAAAGTTTTTGCTTTTCCAAAAGATTTGAGCTGTTCTCTATTTGATATTTTGCTAAATTTCTTCGTAAATGGCTTTGACGTTTTCAAGTTGCGCTGACAAATCAGATAATGGATCAGCTCCAAGTGAATCTGCTATATTTTCCAAAATTTGCAGTGATTTTCTATTTCTGTATGCATCTCGTTTGATATACATGTTTCCTTTTAAGAGGCGACATTTGGTTTGGTAGATGAGGAATAATGTGATCATTTATATTTTCAATGAGTTCGTTGCTTTCGATGTTTGCATTACGGCTGGTACAAGTTGGAAGTTCATTCAATTCTTCGCTAATTTCATCGCTGTGCGTTGTTGGTAAATAATTTGAGACTTCACTCTGCTCCACGTTGGATTCATTACGACTGCGCGCTTTTCTCAGTGTATTCCGGCAAGTTTCGCAAATACGGCTACAATGAATGTTGGCGACAGCTGGAAAATATTCAATTATATTTGCAGCCTCGTTTTCACTTATTTTACGAAGCGAAGCGCAACATTTATTAGATATTTTTATGCATCTGTACTTATTGTTTGAATTCATATTCACTCAATTTTTTAAAATATACGCGTAAAAATTGTAATGGGATATCATGCCTTCTCGAAACTGTTTATAATTATGAATTTCGGTACGTTCATCAGGTGCATTTATATAGCAATTTATAATGGCAATTACTAGAAGTGACACTACTTAAAAAATTATATAAAAAAAACTAAAAAAGAACCCATTTTTATTTTTTGATATGGTATAGGTGAAGGATAAACCTTTCTAAAAAAGTAATACACTGTAAAAAAAACCCTTGATCTTTTTGGTTACAGTGTGTCATAAAGCCTGTTAAAATATCTTTTTAATGATACCAAGATCATGGAAATCGGTTCAGCCGATTCTGAGTTATTGTAGTTTAAATGGAGCTCTTTTCGACCATTTTCGCGTTTTTTCGAAAACTTTCCCACTGTGCCACGCCCAAAAAATCGCAAAACAGACATTTCTAAAAATGAGGGTTTGTTTGTATTGATCACATTTAGCTATGAACAAAATTTCATCGATATCTGAGGGGGTCGGGTTCAATGCATCTCGATTTTTACATGAAATTCATCATTGTAAACATACAGTAGGTTCTAAATATTGTACACAAACGCAAATAATTTTTTTTCCATTTTTCACAAATTCTTTGGTCATTTGGCATAATTTTGTTGACAGCTCCTGGCACCACTAATATTTTGTACGGAAAGATATACTAGGGCTGTTTTTTTTATTCCCTGCTAAGCAAGTTTTCGACTACGGTGTATTACGCGATTTTAAGCGGCGCCTCATGCAAAATCGTCGAAAAATTAGTTTAGCGGGAAATAAAAAACACGCTTATTATTATACCAGGCATAATAGGGACGAAGTTCAGCAAAAGATATTCATGAAAAACAGGGAATACACGATACATCATCACGGCCAATCGCAAATATCAAAATGATTTTGATATATGCTTTGATTGCTGAACACTTTTTTTGTATGGACATGTACACTAGAGTGGCATTTTTTCCCTTACTTTTGAAATTCAAGGATTGCCGGGCCGCATATTATGCCACTTGATGAAAAAATGTTATGCTATAAATTTGGGGAAAATTGGACAATGTTAACACGTCGCGCCCGAAGGTTAAAGTTCAAAAATTTTGAAATTATGTTTTTCTAAGTGACAGATTGTTGCAATATACTTATTTTTCGGCAGATTTTTGCGAAACTTGGTGGGTTTGCAACACAGAAGTTACTTTGTATCTGGTAAAAATTTAGGCAACATGGGGCAACGTTAACACGTAGCGCCTTTAGGTCAAAGTTTTTTTTTTTTTTTTATTTTTTTTTTATTTTTACCAGATAAACAACAAGTTCATAGTTACAATTCTACGAAGTTTGTGGTAAAAATCTGGTAAAAAATGAGTATGTTGCTCGAAGCTGACTATTGGAAATACATAATTCATCAATTTTTGAACTTTGACCTTGAGGAGGTAAGTGTTAACGTCGCCCAATTTTGTCCTAATTTTTACCAGATTAAGAGGAACTTCACTGTTACATTTGTACCGAGTTTCATAAAAATCCGAATAAAAATTAGTATGTTTCTGCAAGTTGTCTATTGGAAATAGATAAATTAAAAATGTTTCAACTTTGACCTAAAGGCGCTACGTGTTAACGTTGCCCCATGTTGCCTAAATTTTTACCAGATACAAAGTAACTTCTGTGTTGCAAACCCACCAAGTTTCGCAAAAATCTGCCGAAAAATAAGTATATTGCAACAATCTGTCACTTAGAAAAACATAATTTCAAAATTTTTGAACTTAGACCTTCGGGCGCGACGTGTTAACATTGTCCAATTTTCCCCAAATTTATAGCATAACATTTTTTCATCAAGTGGCATAATATGCGGCCCGGCAATCCTTGAGTAGAAAAAAAAAAAAATTTCATACAAAAAAATGCCACTCTAATGTACACACAACTTTATTTTCTCTACACCATGTATACATGCACATCAATCTGATGTATCGTGTCATGGTACAACAATAGGCCTGTTTTTTATTCCCCTCTGAACTAATTTTTCGACCACTTTGTACGGGGAGCTAAGCAATGTTAAACGATAACAACACGCGTAATATCTACATGGTAATAGGAACAGGTATTGTAGTTGTAGGCAGCAACAACAGACATTTTGACAGAAAAAAAACCAACGTAGGCAATTTCACGTTGACAAACCCTACAGAAATTTGCATTGCATATTTGTAGATTCACCCAATCCAAAAAGGCATTGACAAAATTTACTATGGGTGATTTAAAATATATTAATAGAAACCATATTTTTTTCATTTAATTTTCTATTAAAGTACGTTAGAGTTGGGAATTTTAGTTCATTCAAGTGAGCGCTCTTTTCAGTTCAGCTCATCAAAATGAACTAGTTCATTCATTTAGTTCACTAGTTCTTTGTATCATTTCAGCTTAACAGTTCACATGAGCTGTGAACTAAAGAGATCATTTCAGTTCAACTTGTAGTTTTAGTTCAATCGGAGTGAATAATCGCGAAAATGGTCTGATCTTTGCAGATTTCTAAAGTGTTTTGGATGCTGTGCTATTTGTTTATACTAAATCGTCCTATAGAAGATCGGCTTAACGATTAGGATATTCCGTTTCTGAAATATTGCTGATTCCGTATTTTTTTTTTTATTTTGGAACAAATGTTGTGATTAGCGCTGTATTTACATATACATTCCACAAAGATTACAACATTAGGAACCTCTGTGCAGTTTGAATGAGACAAAGAGAGCATGAACTAGAAAATGGCGGAGGGAACTGCATGATTGAAGTACAAAAAAACTGTTGAAACAAGTGAACTACTGAGACAAAAGACCGGAACAGTGTGAACTAGTTCATCTAGTTCACAAGAGTGAATCGTTCAATTGAACTAGTTCGTTCGTGAACTACACAACTCTAAAGTACGTGTTTAGCGCAGGATGCACCAAATCCCGGCTAGCAAATTCCGATCAGAGTGTGGAAATTTCTAAATAAATATTTTATTGGATAATTGGTCTTCTCGACCGTTTTTGATGACTTGTCACTAAGTGCCTTTTGTATTTTAAAAACTTTAAACCACGAAGATTAAGTCCAGTTACATTAATAAAATATACATCGCAAAATATAATGGCTGTAAATAAAGGGCTTTTAAATTCAGTGACATTGTTTAAAGGAAATAAATGGTTTTCTAGATCGAGAGGGAGAATATACCGATTATAAGAGAAATAAATGTAAACAAAAAAGTAGGCTGAATATTTAGTATGGGAGGTATGCCATTCTCATCCTTTGTCGAATGACACCCGTAACAGGTACCAGAAATGACCCATCCAAATTCTGTGACTTGAGCAAGTGGCGTACAATGTTCGGTAACACTTTGCTGAAGTCTGATTTGAAGAATGTCTGGAACGAGTCGCAGAAACCCCAAAAATAAAAAGTTAACATGTGATCAATGCAAATTGCAAATCAAAGAAGAGACAGAAGATTTTATTGAGTGTGACAAATGTGCAAAAAAGTTTCACTCTCAATGCACACAGCTAGACAAACGTCAGTTTCAGCGCCTGATGAACAATGAGAGCGAATTGTTTGCTTGCCAGTTTTGCGAAGGAGGAGTAAAAACTGAATTGATGGAAATCAAAACAAAACTGCAGAAACTAGATCAGTTGAGTGAGATACAACAAACAATACTCTTTATGTCTCAACAGTACGACGACATTCTAAAGGGAGTTGCCGAAAACAAAAAGAAGTTGTGAGAAGTAGAGAGAGAAAACGCAAAACTCAAAGCTGAAGTGAAAGAGTTAAAGTCAACTGTGAAGATGCTTAATGATGTTCGGGTAAAGACTGATTGCATCGTTAGCGGTTTAGAAGTGTCAAATGAATCAAGTGCAGTTGAATCTGTTCTTGAATTTACAAAGAAAGTTGGAGTTGATTTGCGAGAAGAAAATATAGACGAAGCTTATTTCATATGTAACGAACTACCTGAAAAGAAAAAATCTATAGTTGTAAAGTTTTCTTCGAAATTAGTTAAGGAGAATGTAATGAATATTAAGTCAAAGCTAAAAGATAATCCTTCAATGAGCTCGGTGTACGTAAATGACTTTTTGAGTAGAGATACATTAAACCTTTTCGACTACGCCGAAACCTTAAAAAAAGTTGGATATCGTTTTGTTTACATTCAAAATGCTAGAGTGTTCTACAAAAGGAGTGAGATTTCAAAGCCGCAACAAATTAAATGTGAAGAGGACGTAAATCCCATTCTATTGGAAGCCACAACATCTAAGCCCCAGAATCGCATATCTTTAGCCAATAATCAAGAAATAGCTGTCGATGATGATTCTGATGACGGTGAGAACCCGCTTTCGTTTGAGTCCCGCAATTAATATATTTTATAAAATTTGGGGATATATATAATATTTTTTATTTTTTTTTCCTTGTTTCCTTGTTTATTGTCTGCCTGGTTATGTTGGCGTTCACAGTTGTAGAGAAGATGGATATTGTGGAACATCATTATATATTAGTGAAAAGTTAAAATTTTCCGTTGATTATTGTAGAAGTGAAAATTTTGTGGAGTTTGTTCCGGTTACTTTTGAAAACTTTAAAATAGGTCGAAAACCATTGAAATTAATGTCATATTACCGTTCGCAGAAGTGCGGCGTTTCTAGCTTTTTGGCAATAATTGGAGAACCTATTAAAAATCTTGCTACTAATCCTCTTGTTGTATTAGGGACTCAAATATAGATACAATTAGAGGCATGCATTTTCAGGAATTAAAAGATTTATTCTCTGAATATGATTGCCTAACTTGCCATGAATTGATAACAATACCTGCAAGTAATGCTTGCATTGACCACGTTGTTAGTAACGTTCCCACTAGCATAGTAGTTGATGCGATTGAATGTGCTTTAACTGATCACAATGTATTATCATGTCAAATCAGAAGTAATTTTCAATTCTCTACAGAATATACTGAAAAAAGCTAATTTGTTTGCGATTACAATAAACTTAGAGAATGTCTTCCGACGAACATTGACGTAAATATTACAAGTGATTCATCAGATTGTGTTAAAGACCTTATTACTTTAGTTAGTGATGCAGTCACAAGTTCAACCACGGAGACTAAATACAAGGAACTTTTGAGATTTAAACTTACTCCCTGAATCAACAAAAACTTACAAAACTTGATTGTGTACAAGGAGAAATTGCTTAAACAGCGTCGGAAAAAAAGGAATAGAAGATCAGAGGCCTTACTAAAGGCACTTAGTAATATTATTAAGAAAGCTAAAAAAGAATCGCGAATAAATTACTATGCTTACAACTTAGAACGCTTGAATAATGATCCGAAAAAGTGTTGGAGATTTCTAAATAATGCCTTAGGACGCTGTAAAAAAACAGGTATTCAACTAGTTTCCTCAAATGGACAAAAAATTATAAGCAATCAGGAGAAGGCTAAAGCGCTTAATGAATATTTTTTTAAGTCTATCCGGATGACCATTGGAATTTTTTTTAGGACAGTGACACAAAAACATACAAAATTTGTTCTTTCCACTTTAACAGATGAAGAATTACAACCAATATTAGGTAGCTTAAAAATAAATAAGTCGGCGGGATATGACAAAATCTCTCCTAATATTATTTCGAAGTTTATAGATATTTTACAACCCGTGGTTTTAAGGATATTTAATAAAATTATAGAAACGTCAAACTATCCAGACAGCCTGAAGATCAGCAAAGTCATTCCAATTCCGAAATCGCCAACTGCGTCTGCTGTTGAGTGTTTTCGGGAAATTGCGTTACTATCAGTTATTGATAAAATTTTTGAAAAACTTATTCATGGAAAATTATTGCAGTATTTTGAAGAAAATAACTTCATACATGAACACCAGTTTGGTTTTCGAAAAGGATGTGGAACTGAGGAAGCTGTCTTGAATGTGGTAAATTTTATTTGTGATGGTTTGGATAAAGGCTTTACTGGTGTAAGTGGTCTTTTTTTGGATTTGTCCAAGGCGTTTGATATTGTAGACCATGGTATTCTCTTGCAGAAACTGTCACTTTATGGTATACAAGGAAATGAATTACTGTTTTTCAAAACTTATTTAGCAAATAGGAAACAATTTGTGCAGATTGGAGAGGCTAAAAGTGAACTTGAGCTAATTGCACATGGACTGCCTCAGGGAAGTTGCCTTGGACCTCTGTTCTTCAAAATATTCATAAATGATATTTTCAATTTAAATCTTGATGGTCGTATGTACATGTTTGCGGATGATATATGTTTGTTTTATCCTTATAAATCTGAACTAGTATTAAAGACAATCATTGAAAGGGATGTAGCGCTAATACTGGAATATTTCAGACTCAACAAGCTGATTATTAATGCGGGCAAATCACAATTTATTCGATACAGACCTCGCCCTATTATTGGTGATAATATAAGAATAAACATTAATGGCAACATCGTAAGCGAAGTACATAGTGTCAAGTACTTAGGTATTACATTACAGAGTAACCTTTCATGGGACAAATATATCAATATTATTAAGTCCAAAATATCTCCAGCTATAGGAATTCTGTATAAGACGAAAAGTTTATTTGACACGAAAACTAAGTTACTTATATACAATAGCCTAATTCCAAGTCACTTAAACTATTTGACTATTATATATGCATATGCATAGGTACTGAAAAGTCTTCAGTGTATGCAAAATAGGGCTTTGAAAATCGTTTTTAATCTACCTAAAACATTCTCCACATTGTCACTTTATGAGTATATTTGGAGACCAGTGCTACCTATACATGCATTGTATGAGTATCAACTGTTAATGTTATGTTTAAAAGTTTGAATCATTTAGGATACCACGCTATCAACTCAAAACCAAAATAACTTTAACACAAGAAATCAAAGTAATTTAAGAACAAAATTGTGCAGATTTGAATCTACAAAACATCGTATAGAATTCATGGGAAGTAAAGAGTACAATAAATTGCCCATTGCATTGAAAAATATATGTATTATTTCACAATTCAAATCGCGCTTAAACGAATATATATCGCAGCACTATGAAACGCTTCTAACCAATTCTCTATAATTTTATAATAAATAATCTGTAATTAGTATTTTTTTTTTCTCTTTTTATCAGTTTTTGTATTGTATGTATTGTATATGAATTAAATTTGCCAACATGCCCCTAAAATGCCTTCTGGCGCTGGGGCCACTTAAAATAAGTTACATATTAACATACACATGTATATATACATATGTGACTTGATCCACGAAAAGGGAAAAGAAAAGAAAAAAGAAGTTATTGAGAAAAACGCGTTTAAAAAAAACGCTTCGTTTTTCCGTGTTTTGCGCATGGTTATGCAACTCTTCCTTCAATCTGATCAGTTTTTCATTTATTTCATTAATTATGTTCATCTTTACAGGTGATTTGTAAAAAAACTAAACGACATAGAAACTTGCGGTTTGTGGCATTTGAAAGAACGTTTTTTTTCCTATAAGAATCACTCAAAAAGTAAAAAAAATTTTTCGGCGCAGAGGTCCCTTTTCGTGGAGCAGGTCACATATATATTTGTATATAATATTCATCAATAAAAAGAAAAAAAAAGTTGATTCCAAGACCAGATGGAGTTGCCTCTGGTGGAGCGACGATTGGAGCTCCGCGGAGAAAATGTCCCGGAGTAAGAGGGAAAAGTTCAAAAGACATGGCGCAGAAAAGCCTTGAGTTAAGTATGGCCACAATGCGTATAAGAAATGTGGCTAGTTCCTCGAAAGTGAAATTTTGATTTGCACACACTTTTTTGAAATGGGTCTTCTACTTTTGACTGCCGCTTCCCATAGACCCCCCATATGAATGCGAACGATCAGTCGAATCCTTGACTAACACACTTTTCTAGAAGGCTTTTTTTGGTGTTTCTGAGGAACTCATGATGTTCTTTAAGTAATTTGTGGCTTGCTCTAACAAAATTTCGACCATTGTCGGAATTCCCGTGTGCTGGTGAACCTGACAAATGCGGCTAGAAAGGATTCTGCAGACAGATCGGTACATAACTCTAGGTGTACCGCTTTTGTTGAAAATCAAACACGTTGATGTTGCAGGGACCCGTAAAGTTTACACCAGTGTAGGTGAACGGCAAAGTAAATGTTGATCTTTCCTTGGGGAAGGACGCCATTATCTGCTGTTGACAGTGATGTTTGTATACAGTACATAGTTTGCACTGCCCTACACTGCCATGCACTGCCCTACATATTTCCACACATACACACAGGGAAAAGATTAGTTGGAAATCAATTCAGGCATTGGAAATTCCATGCTAAAGACTATATTTTGATCATTTTTGCCGACTACTATTTGCCGATGATATTTATAGATTAAAAATAGGTCATACTAAATACAAGTTGCTACGACCGAAATTCAGTTGTATTAACCAATTTGAGTATTTCAAAAACCTCATTCATCTGAAATGGAAGATACACCTAATAAAAAGTACAATATTAGAATTCGTGTTCAAATATTAGTCACTGTAACCATAATTTAGTTTCTGTTGCAAAAACACTTGTTACAAAGTTATGTATTCGATTTTTCATAATAGGGTTTGATTTTAAAGAGAAACTACATGTGTACATATATTTGAATGTTACACGAGGACTTTACAGAAAAACTATTATTTTAAACAGAAAGTGATAACCAAAGTTGTGAAAAAACAATAAAGTGTATAGATATCAGCCAGCGAAGAATATACATATATTATCATAAATTGAGGCGAAGTGAGACTTTTAAACACAATCATTGAATCTGACACCACTATTGACGTCTTCACAAATACATGCAAACAATTGCGGGCACTTGTCTGGAGGAGCTATTATTGTGGATGACACAAATCATTTCAACCATTGACAACCATGTGACAACCATTTCAAATCCAAATAATTAGTTGAGCATACCAATATATTATTTGGTTCAACCGAATTAGTTTTTAGGTCTATTGTTTCCTACTAATGGAATATTCACCACTACAGGATAATTTGATTGCTAGAACTAAAACTTGATTGACAGATGACATTTATTTCTTGTTGCTGTGGCTTCAACTAAATATTTCCGTTCTTGCAACCAAAACTGAATTACACATCAATTGATATGCACAACATTATTGGTAATCACAACTGAATACTGTGATAGTCCAAGGAACCGCCAAATTTTAATTGGCTGTAAATATAGTTGTGACAACGAATCTCTTCTCTGTGTGTAGGCATTATTTGTATCGTAGTACGCCTCGTGTTGAGATTATTCGATTTTCTGCGAATTCAATTTCTCTACATGTAACCTCCCTTTCTTTTACATGAATAATAATAACGAAAAATGAAAGAGACCACCCGTAAACATCGTTCTAGCGATGGAAATCTCTTTAGAAGTTTTTCATTACTAGTGTGAATGAGAAAGGACGATACTTTTTGTAGGTTCGAATAGGTAGGTAGTTAATTCTGTAGGTTTCAATTCTCTTGGTTTGGGCCAACTTTCTTTTGGTTCTCGTAACCATGCTGGCCCATGCCACCACAGACCGCTGACATTTGTAACATTTAGAATGTGTCCAACACGGTTGCCGACGAATGTTTTTAAAGTATGTGGAGATTTTTGTAGCCAACCTAGGACTACAGAGGAATACGTTTATAGAAAATGTTGTGGTTGACTGTTAAAGTCCTTTAGCGCAGTTTTCAATAAGTTGGTTAATAACAAAATTTCTAATTTCGGAACTGTAGTGGCTTTCATTGGGGCTACCTTTGTTTTTGCCACCAGCAAATGACAATGTATGATACCATCCGAATCCACAGTTCTAAAATATATGGAAGCGCAATATGCCTCATCACAGAATCCGTGAATCTCGGATTATGTACGTGGAGAGAACTGAATCCAGCGTGCAATTGTGAGACTGGAGATGAAGATTAAGTTTTCCACAAATGCTGACCACTGACCTGAAAGATTTCCCTCCAGGTTTTTATCCCAGTCAGCTTTTTCTTGCATGAGAATTTTCGCACGAATAATAACGACGTATGTGGCCTAACGGGCCATATAATTTGGCGATCAATGGGAGAGACGACATAATAAAATAAATCCTTCCGTGCATTCCAACGAATGCCGAGTGCTTTAACGGAGCTGTGGTCTTCTATTTTCAAAAAATCTTCGTCCAGAAGATCTTTGGGAGGTAAGCACTGAAGAAGACTTGGATGATTCGCGGTGACCTTTTTTTTAAGGAAACCCAGCGGATTTCAACGCTTCCGTTAGTTGTCTTTGTTTAGTTCTGGCCTCCTCTAGAGAGTGTCCGCCGAAAGGACATCGTCAACTTATCATACGTTTCTGCTCTTAAAATACGGGATGCTCCAGGGTAGATTTTCTCGCAATCATTGCCTAATTGTAATAGCGTCCGAATTGCTAGGAACGGAGCTGCATTGACTTCAAAAGTTTCGGTTTGTAACTGAAAAGTTTCCACCTGCTGGTTAGCGTTACATCGGAATAAAATGCGTTGAAAAGCCTGGTCATCACTATGAAGGTTAACTTGTCTAAATTTGTTGGATATCTCCATTAAAGATGGACTTGTAGTACTTCCAGTTGATGATAATTTCCATAAGGTCCTGCTGCAGGATTGGAGGATTAATATGTCGTTTAAGGAGACTTTAGTCGTTTTCCTAGACGCATTAAAGACAACACGTACTTTAGCTGTCTTGCTTGCAGGACGAATTACCGCATGGTGAGATAAAAAGAAGTGGGAATTTTGTCTGATATCCTCTTCCTTTTGGGGTAGTTTTCTCATGTGTCCCATATCGATGTAGTCTTGTAGTACTTGGTCATAAGCTTCCTTAAGTGATGGAGTTTTATTAAGTATTTTTTCCATTCGCAGATATTGAGCCAAAGTTATGGCTTTTGATTGGTCTAATTGTATCGTATTCGGGTACTCTTTTTCTAAAGGGCTTCACACCAATCATCTTCGTCTGATCGTACTTTAGGTTTATCCACTTATTCTATTTTCCAGAACCTTTTGATCTTGGTGGAAAAGGTGTTGACGTGAGAACTCTGGGATGGGCCAGATAAATACCATCCGAAATATGATTCTCGGGCCTCCATGCTTCCTCTTATATTCATTACTATTCCTCTTATATTCATTACTATTCTTTATGAATTTGGAGGTAAGTAGTCGCTGCCTATAATCATATCATTGAGATAGGCTTGGAACGACTAGGGCTGAGACATTTATTTTAAATTCTGGAATGTAGCGCCAGGCAACATTTTCCTTTTGAAGTACTGACAACGGTACCGCCAAGTCCTGAAATCTGGGGGTGATGATTTTCAATCGAGAGATGCAGTTTTTGTTGGATTCTAGTAGAAATAAAACTACGTTCAGAGCCTGCATCTAAAAGTACTCAAACAACAAATAATTCTCCGAAGTTTTCGACACGGATAAGTGCTGTGAGGGAGTAAAGTTGTGCCCTCGTATCCTGTCGTGAGTAATGTCCGTTCCCGGACGAAAAGTGTTATCGAAAGAATTGGAATTAATCTGCCGCTGTTGTTGATTTAGGATATGAAATGATTGGCTTTTGTGACCAGTTTCCTTTGTGTTTGATTTTCTTAAATCTGTTAGAGTCCTCAAGCTTCTCTATACGCCTTGAAAGAAATGTCTCCATTTGTTTCCAGGAGGGCAAATCTTTATGACACGTCAATGAATTTTCCCAGCATCGCAAAGATTCATCTGGTAATTTTGATGAAACCATGTGTATAAACACGTGATTCCAGACGTTTACCGATATATCATAAGATTTTATGACGGATATGCTATCAGTGACTGAACTTAAAAGATGTCTCAGAATGTTGGTGGCTTCAGAAATTTCCGTCTAGTGGCCATTTTCGTATATATTAAAACTTTTCAACTTTTAATTTTGTTACAAAATTTATCGCGGATGTTCGAATTTTGATGCTTTTGTCTCTAAAAATGTCGTAATTTTGCGTACGAACTACTCGTATGATGAAGAATATGATACGATATGATTTTCCAATGAGAAAATATTGGTAAATATTTTCTTTCGATTTTGTTCTATAATAAAAAATTTATTTCCAAAGCAAGAATTTTTCCAACGCAACAATTTTGAAAATACCGAAAATGTTAATTTACTCGAGTTTGTAGGATTTTATTGCGATATTTTCTAAAATCTACACGCATTAACACGTATAAAGAGGTACAAATTTATGAGATTTCACTAACCCCAGACGGGAAATTACTTGCCAAATTTGGTGGCAACGCTCTGTCCGAAGTTGTACTTCCATGAAATTGTTGTCGTTATGCTCTGCCTATGACAATTGGTGTTGTTGTTATTGTGCATAATACTCACAAACACATACGCTGTATATTTTTCGTGTTTCGATAATGCAATGAACAAAAATATTTCATATGTTCATAAATACCTTGTCGTCTGGTTTGCTGCTTGCTGAACTTGTTCTTGTTTTGTATCAGTGATGCCCAAATACTTGTTAAAACAACGAAGCCTAATCGTTTTTCACACACACACAACCCGAACGTAAATAAAAAGAAAAAGAGAAACCAAAAAAATAGTTTAGTTGGAGTAAGTCGATGGCGCTTTGTTTGATAAAATATGTACACTGACAATATTTTACAACAACCAATGATATTTTAGTAATGTAATATACAAATTTAATAAAGACAAGCTTATTATAATTTGTTTTTAATTGTATTTATTTTTATTCATTATGTGGTATTTTGGTTGGGAAAAATCATTCTTATTTAGCTTGAATGTTTTTAATGAAGCAGAGTGCCTTGTTTGTCTGTTTCTAGACGTGCAATTATAATTGCTGCAATTCATGAGTTCGTGGGAGAGAGAGGTAAGAAGAATGGAACGAGGAAAAAACTTGCATGAACTCTGCAATACTTTCAGTTCTTCTCATTCGTAATTTTTTAGTAATGGCGGCTACAGAATAATTTGACATTTCTTTTCATTTACTCATTCGTAAAAATTTCACACGAATAGTCTGCATATGTCTCAGAATTATACGAATGTCAGAAGCAGCAATAATAGAAACCAGAATTGCACAAACAGAATTGCGTACGTGTAAAAGCAAATTGCAATTCCAAAGGAGAATCATGAAGAATTGCTGCAATTACAATTGCACGTGTAGAAACAGACTTTGTAACCAAAAATTTAAAGATAAATATGCTTCCACTTTAAGGCGGCACTATAACAAAAGTCATTCAGTTACTGGAATTGACAGAGATCTGTTAATATCAACAATAAGTTAAGAAACTAAAAATCTCTGAACTATAACTGTTTATATTAAAAACAATTACATCGCAGATATTTTGAATTTTGTTGTATTTTATAAGATTTAATATAAAATAATTGTTTTTTGCTTTTTGTTTTTTTAATTTATTTATCAATATTTATAAAATGATTATATATATTTCTTTTCCCAGTACATTATTGGCAAATAACTCATGTGCCTATTTTCTTAAAGAACATTTTGACGTAGAATACGTCTTACCTTACGGTATAGGGAGTCATGTCAGATTGTTATTGTTGTAATCTTTATTTCATTGATTATGAGGAAATGGCGAGATAACTTTTTTCAAAAATTTTTTTGTAGGTAAATGAAGATGTTATCTTTCGTTTGATATACATTTCATATTGGTTGATATCTTCCTAATATGTATTTAAATTTCTCAAATGAAAATTGTTTAAACACATACACTCAAACATATGTGTGGTGTTTGGTTGAGTGTTTGAGTTTGTAGCGTGAACACAAACTATGCTGCTGTTTCAGTGTGGACACAAACCTTCGGCTGTTGTTTTGATTGATGAAATATTGAAATTTCGTATATTTACTTATGTATTTAAGTGAAACAAAATTTTAAATGTGAATTTGAATTTAACATGGATATATAATTATAAAAAATGTAAATCAAATTTATTTGCGTCTGTTATTTATCATTTATCCTTACTCTTTTAATTTAAAAACATATTTATCCTATTTTTCCTACCATAAGCTTATGTATATTATCAAAAGTAACTATCAAATAAATAAATTCATTTGCTTATGTTATTTATCATTTATTGTTATATATGTTTTCTGTCTTATCGGATGGCGTATTCTACGTTCAACTTAATGGCCGTGTCTCTGACACAGCCTGCAGGGACAGTCCGTGGCCGAAGGCCTCGGACAACTGTCTGCTGATTTTTTTTTTATTACCTATTAATTTCCTCTTATGTTTATGTTTAAAACAATACGAGTACAACATTGTTAACAAACAAAACAAAAAACAAACAAAACGAAGTGATTTTGTTCAGTGCAAACGAACCAATACTCTCTTTTTTTGTAAAATAACTAATACATGCTCATTTCTCTTTGTGGGCACCGCTGTTTTGTATTGTTACGCGTCGCGCAAGAAGTCCCGAGACCCTGCAGTTTCACAAGTAGTGGCTGGCAACATTTCATCGACTACATCGCCATTGATTTTTCATTGACTACATCGCCGATTACATTGGTACTCAGTGGTAATCTGTAAGGTAGTGTCTCCAGAGATTTTCTATTGTTTTTCTTAACCTTAAGAATTTAATATTGTTAGTTTCATCTTATGCCTTAAGTTGTTAACCTTATAGTTGAATTCAAATAAAAAATTTGAGTTCAAAATAAAGCGAATAATTTGTTGTACCGATGAAGTAATCGACGAACAGTAAGGCATTACCAAAGCGGACATCGCCTTGTTAAATTCGCCGCTCAAAAGTATTGCTGGTAGTTTAGCGAGTAGTCGACGAAATGTTACCGATAAATGCGTCGACGAAATGTTACCGATAAATGCGTCGACGAAATGTTACCGATGAAGTAATCGACGAACAGTAAGGCATTACCAAAGCGGACATCGCCTTGTTAAATTCGCCGCTCAAAAGCATTGCTGGTAGTTTAGCGAGTAGTCGACGAAAGGTTTGTGGTAGTCGATGAACTCATCAGCGTAGAGTCGATTACCAATACTGCAGGGGAATTACACTTTTTTCTAACTTTTTTTGCTCTCCTGTAGAGAATTTTATATTGGCCCAGCATACACGAGAACAATTATGCTGGCATAACACCACACTTGTCAGGCGAGGGAGGTGAAACGTAGAGTATGAACTGGAAGAAGAATTGTGCCAGCGACGACCCCGCATTAAGAAGAACAAAACTAATACATATGCATTATAAATAACTACCCTGCAGTCGATGTAGCTAACGAATTTTTAGTTATTTCCCTAACTACCAATAATTACCATTAACTACCCGCCAGACTACCAGCAATGCTTTACACTGACGAATTTAACATGGGGATGTCATTGACGGTAGTCAGTGGCTACCCCCTACACTACCATGTACCATGCAGATAGCTAGTTACATGGAATTGACGAAATATCTAACAACATTGTACTAACTACTTGACTAGTACAATCCGCTGGATGAATTCGCCGGACCATATTGAATTAATGTTATGAATAAATGTTTTTCCTTATATTCACCACATTCTTGTTTTACATTCTCAAACTTTCGAACAATTTGTTCCTTTTCTTTCATTATTCAGCTTTTCATTTGTCTTCTGCTTGTAATTTTACCGTTAAATTCACTATTAAAATTCACTTTTTTATACTTCTAACCCACGTTTAATAGCAACTGACGCCAACACAAAAAAATAACCAAGCAACAACAAATCATAACGGGATAAAGGCTCAGCGCATTGTTTTTTTTTCATGTTTTCATACTTATAATAATCAAAAGGCGAACTGTAGCATTACCTGTAGCCACTCAAGTAGCTAGTCAGGCTTTTCGCTAACGAAATACCTGACTACATAGAGCCACTAGATACTTTTGAAACTGCAGGGAACTTCCATGAAATTAACTAAACAACACTAACACATACGCAAACATGTGTCCGTACACGCAGTGCATATTCATCTCGTGTATACTCGACGGAACAAAAATTATGCCAGCACAATTGTTCTCGTGTATACTGGGCCATTGTCCCGAAAAGCTTTTTTTCCTTTTTTTCTATTTGTTTCACTATAAAATAAAGTTGTTTTTTTGATTTAATTACTCTGAAATGGATTTGTTTTGCTATTTAGTTTTGGTTTTTTTTTAATTCGCGGCACAGATTCGGTATTATTGCTTTGCGGTCAAAATGGAGTAATTGATGTTCTCTTCTTGAGTTTGATTTGAACCTTCGGTTGTTAGTGGTGCTGAGTTATTTTATCCGTGGTGAGTTTGTTTAGTTTTGTTGCTTTTTGTCTATTTTGTTATATTTTGCATTCTGCTGAGAGGGGAATAGTTGTTTGTGTGACTATGCTATTTAGTTGTGATGCAAATGTGTTTCTCTGCTTTTCTTTGCTGTTATTCATACTTCCTTCCCTTTGGTACATTATAATTTCTTACCTCTGCGATCATACAAAATAACTAAATAATTTGTACATACCTGTTCTTTATCTTTATTCAATACCGTGCATACTTCTTCGTGATTTTTGGTTCTGAATACGTAATATTGTGTGAATCAGATTTTTGATGTGTAAACATCTATACGCTGGGGGTAAAAATCTTTTTCACAATACAATCACAAATTTAGAGTAAGATGTGCCTTGTAATCGTTAACCAATCGTAAAGCGTTATCAAATCGGTGTGAGCTATGTATAACACCATCTAGTGTGCAATAAAAGCGACTAATTTTCACTAATTGTCGTACATTATGTTATCGTAGGCAAATGAAAACAAATAAATAAAATGAATACAAAAACATTTAATTTTAATAACTTTTAAAAAGATTTTTTGCACTTTTAATAAAAAATTTACTAAAACAAAGCAAAATAAGGAAAACTAAAAACTAAACTTGTCAAATATAAGGAAAACTAAAAGCTAAAAGTTTTCTTCATCTTTGAGATTGTCATTCATACTTAACAGCTGCATATAAGCACCATCTAGTGTGCAATATTAGCTACTAATTTTCGAAAACCATTGCTGTAACAAACAAAATAATAAAATATTTTACAAAACACTAAAAAAATTATAACTCAGAACATTAAACAACACAAAGTGTATCAAAGCTGAATGGAGGTAATGTTAATTCTAATAAAATTTCTATTAGATTCCAATATAAATTAAGATTATAACATATCTTCATTACGTACTGTTGCCTTACACTGAAACAGGTGCACGACAATTGGGTAACAATCTCCATCTCATGCCAATTATTATGGGTGGAGATTTTAATATAAATTGTGCAAACCCACAGTCGCAAGCTTTATCAAAATTTTTATTTGACGTTTTCCACTTGCATGTGAGCAATTCTCCACAAACCCCCACAACTAACAATTCCACTACTAGAGATGCAGTTTTCCATAGATTTTTAAATACAATCGAGTCAAAAATTTATATATCTTATTTTAGTTACCATAAGCCAATATTAACTATTAGTACTTAAGGCATTTACCATAGATGGGCACTTTGCAGTACTACTAAAATTTCAGTAAAAATAATTCTTTAACTAGTAAATTTTTGCTGATTACTAAAATTCATGAGGTGCATTGAATTTTCAGTATTCAGTAATGCCCGATTACTGATTATTATGAATACGGCCATATGATTTGACTGGTAATGTAAATTAAATTTCATTATCAGTAAAAATTTACTGAATTTTTTCAGTAATCAGTAAATTTACTGCTTACTATAATTTTTAATGCAGTACATATGTATATACTGCAGTGTGCCCATTTACTAACCAAATAAGTTAAATAAAACAAACAAAAACCAGCAAATTCCTATGTATTTACAATATTGAAAGTTTTGATACATTTAATTGATTAATTAAAAAAATATACTAAAAGCATAAGTACTTCCAACTTCATTACTAGATGTTTACACATCTCCTCTGTGATCGGACTCACATTAATTTTTTGTTATAGTTTTATTAGCTACTGCGTTTAGTGGTGCTTTCCTCGGCATGAAAAGCCTTTGAACATAGACCCTCATGCTGATTTGCAGGATTCTCCAAGTCCATGAATGCTGTTGTAGGTGGAACCACTTGTTGCGGATGAAGTTAGCTCTGGACGCTCTTACATATGTTTAGCGCAGGATGATGGACCTGAACTTCCGATGACCACTAGACAATGATTTTATACAGATTTGTATGTTTTAATGACCATGCTTTCGCGTTGTGGTTATGTAAGTTGAAGGTGTAACTGGTTGCTGATGGGGTTGTTTCCATGAATTGAAAATGGACTGCTAGTGGCCACTAGTCACAGATAATTCCTTAAGGTGATGTTTTTTGTAACCACTTTCGAAGGTGTAGGTTGTGTGGTTAGGTTATGACACTCGTTTCTTTTAATGCGCGGTTAGTTACGCCAAGGCGGTTAGTTACGCCAGGGCTCTGAATCTATCAAACCCAATTCGTTAGGTTCTAGAAGAACCATATGTTTAGCGCAGGATTCTCCAAATCCCGGCTAGCAAATTGTGATCAGATTGTGGATTCACTAAATACACGTCGTGAAATAAAGATAGATAAGGATTCTTTAAATCCAGATCTGTTTGCTACGGTTAAGCTCTTTGGGAAGGAAAACATGTGAACAATTTCTAAATCAATATTTTATTGGATAATTGGTCTTCTCGACCGTCTTCGCTGACTTCTTGTCGCTAAGTGCCTTTTGTATTTAAAAACTTCGAACTACGAAGTTTAAGTCCAGTGACATTAATAAAGTATATACATCGTAAAATATAATGGCAATAGATAAAGGGCTTTTAAATTCAGTGACATTGTTCAAACGAAAGAAATAAATGCTCTTCTAGCGCGAGAGGGATAATATACCGATTATAAGAGAAATATGTAAGAAAGTAATGTAGGCTGAAGATCGAATTTGACTTCGACAGTACGTCCTGGACAGCGTTTTATACATACATACATGTTGATTTTAAGCTTATAATCAAACGTAAAAGACTATCTATATATATACGAATAAGTTGTCCTATGTCCGTCATTTTATGCTCAAGAACCACTCAACTGATTTGCAATTCAATACATGCGAACTTTCACTGATGGGTTTAAAAAAACATCGAAAAATGTTTACGCATATGCGTTTTACGCACGCTTTTGTGATGGTGTGCTTTTCCCATATAAAATATGTGAATTCATTACTGGCCATGACATCATTGAATACTTTTGTCGGCAGGACGAAGTCTGCCGGGTCAGCTAGTCACATACAAAAGTTGTGAAATAAAAACTTGTTTAAATCAAATTAACAAACGGACATAAAACTTTAATAGATTTTGTGAATATCTCATACGGTATCAACGAGTTTATTCCGCCGGCTCTGAAAATCATCGAATTATCGGAAACTATACCAACGTTTGATGCCTTCTTAATTTTGAGGATCAATACGATTAATTGCCCACTTATTTGTAATGCGGATAAATCAATTTAGTCGAGGTCTTGGTTTGTTTGCCGCAACGGAGGAAAAGACTGGCAGTACTTTGTTTTCTTTCATCTTTGACTAAACAAACCATAACGAGGTCATCAGTGTCTCCACCATCTCCAAATTTGACGGCAATTGTGGCTGGTCAGCAAACTATTTAACATCTTAAATTTTTTTCCGGTGGGGAAATAAATGTTGTGGTAGCGGGCCTTTTGTTGCTATTGTATCCCTTTCTAAGTTGTTTAAAAGGAGATGTGCTGTTGAGTTGACTTCTTTAATCACTTCTGTAATCACCACCGACGGCTCCTGTCTGGTACACGTAAATGTTAGGTTAGGTTAGGTTTAGGACACGTGACAATATGAGACAGTTTGCAAGTGCCTTATCGTCACTACAATCGAGGTTGGCCGACCCAGTGTGATTGCCCATATATATGAGAAGAAAAGAGAGAAGGGATGGAAGGGAAGGGGGAGCACCCTACAACAGTGAAAAATTCCGGTAGATAGATAGACGTAGTACAAACAGAAGAACCGCTCAATTATATTCTCAGTATATATAAAGTATATATAATCCCCTGAAAAGTCCTGATCAATACATACAATATCATCCAAAATGAGGATCCACATGTGCAGATCAAGGCTTTCCATTCCAGATTACCAGTGGGGCAGAAAGAACCAATTGACAAATCATCATATAATGGTATCGCCTGCCCGGAACCATGGCAGACCCCGCGAGAATTCCATCAAATACTTAATGGCCACATCGCGCAAACAGGCCCGGCCCTCTGCCTGAAACTAAACAAAGCAACGGCGACGCCTACGCTATAGGGAAGGGCATTGACGCAGAAGGTGCTCAATAGTCTCCACCTATTCTTCATCACCACAAGCACGGCAGTAATCAACCCCTTTCAAAATTCAGTTGCGAGTGAAGCCTCCAGCATCACAGTGACTCGTGATTACCCCAACGAGAAGTTGCAAGTCAGCCTTGTCCAGTCGAAGAAGCGACTTAGTACTCTCTGAATCCTCTGCCGGCCATATGTCTCGTGAAATCCTGGAATCCACTCTGGCCAGCCAGGCAGCGTTGATCTCATCCGATCTCGTGACTTGCAGAGGCAATCAATCTCAATTCAGCAAAAATGCATCCTGCTCTAGCAAGGCAGTCTGCTTCAACATTCCGTGTGACAACGCTATGTCCCGGAACCCAACAGAGTCTTACCTTGCTGGGCACTACACTTTTCCAGATCCGCTTGCAATCCCTAACCAATTTGGATTTACATATGTGTGACCTGATCGCACTGAGGGCTGGCTTAGTATCAACGCAGAGGACTAATTCACCCGATGGTCGAGTTCATTATCTCAGTCCCAGCTCTCATAATCGCCACGATATCCGCTTTTAAGACACTGCAGTTCGCACCCAATCTCAACCAAAGCCCGAGTTGAAGATCCTCACTAAAAATTCCCACTCCTGTAAAGATCAGATGACCAGAGAGTGAGGAAGGTATACCTCCCACCCAGTTACAGCAGCATGTAGTCAGTGGCCTGACTCAAACACTTGTCCGGGTGGTTCTCAATCAACTCCTAGAGAATGTTGGCATGTGCCTCAGGCACATAAACATTGTGCAAAATCACCTTTTATATCTAAGACGGCAGCCAAAGTTAAATCCCCAAACTTTAAGTTGCGCTCGTTCAGAGCAGTTTCCATAGATTTACCCTTGCGGTAGGCATGTTGTCTTCCACAAGTAGTAACCTCGATCAACCTCGATTCGTCAACTATGTCGTCAATCATTCCCAGTTTCGAGATATATTGAATGGAACTCACCAGGTCATTCCTCTCTGCAGAGGAAAAGAGACAGTTTTGAAAGAGAGTTTCCATAAGAATCTCAAGTGTTTCAGCTCCGGTGTTGTTTCATGGCCCATCGGATTTCTTATGTCGCCGAGGACTTTGGGGTAGCACACGACGAAATCGTGCAGCGTCAGTTACCTCGATTATAGACTCACAGAAGCTGATCCAAGCGGCCCGTTTTGCATTTTTAATATTCCTCTTAAACTGATTAAAACTGTTTTTGTACACAGTCTAGGCCCATTCCCTTTTAGATTTCTTGACCTTCTTGTTTAAGAGTCTCCCAGTGGGTCTACGCAGAGCACACAACTCCCGTGTCCACCACACAGGCTGCATGAGAAGAGGGCATGTATTAATAAAGCATTTATAGAAAAGATCCGTGATTTTGTAAACTTTCCCATTAAACTCTTCACTTGTGTAGGGATTAGAGTCCAACCGTGACAACCTAGTGACAGGTTCATTAAATTTCACCCAATCAAAAGTGAAGAGAATTTTACTAATTCAACCGACACCCTTCAATCATTTACAAGCAATTCCTCAGAAAATAGGGTTATCTCAATGACACTCTCACTCAATTTATTACGAAAGGTTGACTTATTTCAATTCTTGAGCCCGGATTGAATAATAAAATCAAAAACAGACACCTATATTATTTATCGCAGCGCTCCCCCACTGTTTATGATGAGCATTTGCATTACAGACCATAACAAGCCGTCGCCTTTTCGTAGATGCCTGGTTCACCAATTCAATAACTGTTCTACCAGGCGGATCATACTCCTCATACGGCAAGTACGCCAACCCAAGTATCAAATTTGATCAAGTCTCAACATCCATGCACACCGTTGGCACATCGCCCGAACTAAATTTAGAAGAAAGGATAAGTTTTAAAACTTTTCTAGGTAATATACAACCTCTTACTATGCCAGATATTCTGACTGCAAAGATGTTCACGTTGACATTGCCGAGACCTTTTACATTGTTCTCGCGGCCGATCCAGGGCTCTTGTACCAGGGCAATGTCAATCTCATGGTTCGTGAGGGTGAGTAGAAGATTGGCGGAAGCAGTCTCGGAGTGGTCCAGATTGATCTGCGCTGAAGTGACGAAACCTAAGGTTCCAAGACCAAAAATCATCTTTCCCTCACGAGCTCTGACTCCGAGTCCAGGGCGATTCTGAGGTATACGTATCGGTGGCAGAACCAGTGGACAATACCTACCAGACAAGGGTATTGAGTCCCGGGTTCTGGTTGAGAAGTTATTTTACTACCTTATCCGCTGACAAAACCGGCGGAGGTATCCAGACAGATACTGTGGGTCGGCGATTGTGTGTTTAAATAAGTCTACAGACTCCTTATTGACAAAAGCGACGGTTTTGACTACCTTCAGTCAGTCGACACCACAGAAGCTTCTATCACACACTACCTGCTATAGTCCAACATTGCTTCCATCAGCCTTCTCTAAACCTGCAACCAGTAATCTTTCCATCGGGATCAGCTCTATCAATAATTGCAATCCTAAGGGACGGATTAGCTTCCTACCTACTTTGTTTCCTGGACTTCTTCGAGTCAACTAGGGGTTCTGCACCGAATATATGGGCCAAGAGATCCGGATTGGACTTTACCTCCGGAGGTTCCTGAAGTAGAGGGACTCTCCACATACTGCATTGGAGGATTTCCCACACTCGAAAAGCAGGCACACCTGTTTGCGGACTTTGCAGCCGGTAAACCTGGGGCCTGGACTTAGGTGTTTGGAGTGGGACTAGAAATCAATGCACTTCCTACATTTTCGACAGATGGCCTACCCATCAGGGTGCGATAGCTCGTACCTCCTGATACAGTCCCGGCGATCGGATAACTCCCGGTTGTCCTTATAAGAAAGATTCGGCATCGCAGCTCTTGAGTCGTACGACAGCGCATGCTCTGCGGTAGACTTTTATTGACTATTATAAAACCTCATGAGGTCAGATTTTACACATATTAATTAAACAAACAAATTAATTTAATTTTAACATATTCTTCCAACTGGCTCTATCCTTCGCCTTTTCTCGCCAGTTGGTAACATCAAGGATACGGAGGGATTCTTCTGCCTTGTCTTTCCAACGGAGTCTTGGTCGTCCTCTTTTCCTGCGTCCATCGGGTACATTATCGAAAACCTTTCGCACTGGCTCATCTTCATCCATTCTGATAACATGGCCTGGCCACCGCAACTGACCTAATTTGATTTACCTAGACATGTCCACGCCAGAATATAAATCATATAGCTCTTGGTTCCAACGACGTCGTTAATAGCCGTTATCGTTAACAGGATCATATATTTTACGCAGAATTTCCTCTCGAATACTCCTAGGTGTTTTTCATACGCTTGCGATATGACCCAAGTTTCGGAGCCATATGCCAGTACTGGTAAACTTAGAGTCTGGTATAGCTGGACTTTTGTCCGTCGAGAGAGGGAGTTGTTTTTAACTACTTGCTGAGCCCAAAATATCATATATTTGCAAGGACAATTATCCTATTTATCTCCAGGCTGATGTTGTCCTTGTTCACGGCGGATCAAAGGTAGATAAATTCATCTACCACCTCAAAATTAAATCGGTTGTCAACGTTCAAGTGCGGAATAAGTCGAGAGGTTTGTCTAGTCGTTGACACCATAAATTTTGTCATGCCCTCATTAACAGCAAGACCCAACTTCGCTGATTCTTTTTCGATTCTTTTTCGATTCTTGAAAATACTGCGCTAACCTTTCTCAAATTTTGCCCAATAATGTTTATGTCGTCAGCATACGTCAGCAACAACTGCCTTTTCGTGTTAATGGTCTTGTTCGTATTTACTGCAGCTTTTCTCCTTATTATCTCCATTAAGATGTACAGATTGCATTGTAGAGATTGTTGTAGATCTTGCTCCAGAGAGAAAGCACGAACTGTCATGAGAGAAAGCACGATGTCGGGTTCAGATTTATAGTTGGCAAGAGACTGCGACACCTAGTTTCAAGACTCAACCCAGTGAGTGACGCATAGCCACTATTCTCATAAAAGTGAAATATTTCAACATCTCGTTAATTTGTGTGCACGCGCCGACAGAGGATAACGACGATGAGGTCAAAGAATCATTTTTTGAGCGTCTGGAGGAAGTATACGAACGCTGCCCTGACCACGACATTACGATTATCCTATGCGATTTTAATGCCAAATTGGGAAAGGAAAATGTCTCAACCAACCATCGGTAATCACAGTTTATAGACTTCGCCGCTGCAAAGAACATGGTAGTTAGTCGCACACGATTCCAGCTCTGCGGCAGATGCATCTCTTTTTATGAGCACTGGATCTGTTCCTAGACTTGCCAGCTTTGACAGAGGTGGAACCCACACCAGTCATCACATGTCCGATGTTACGGGGAGGTGGAGATAGGGGTTTGTCAACCTCCGCATCTTGTCTAGCAAGAGTAGTAACATATACTGACTCCAAATTATCATTATTCTGTGAAGCGACGTACCTAAATCGCTACTTAGTTCACAGTTTCCCATTAGATCGGCAGTACCACCAACCTCACAGGTTGAACAGTTGAGATCCCATCCTTGCGATACCATCATCGACACAATCTCATGGTGCTATTGCATATATTGGTATTAGTCAATCGTGACCCAGTATCGTTTGCAGTGCCGTTATCAAGTTGATGTGTATTTGAATTGGTTTCTGTTTTTGCCCTTAGTATTCATTATAATTCCCACGAGTATGCCAGTAAAAAATAATACAGTCCAACGCAGTCACGGCGTGGCTGGACCGGACAACACTTTACTACCGACCCGTGCCCTGGCGTTGGAGGCAGCTGTTCGGGACCAGTTTATTTAAACACTAACTGATTCAGGTCCTCGGTACTGCTTCAGATCCTCGGTACAGATCAAGGAGTATCTTAAAAGTGTTTTTACATTCAACGGTGGATAATATAATGGCGCCAAAGTTGCAAGAATCGCCATGACCGGGGAAGCTTCATCGCCAATCGTTGTTTATGTAGGTCTGATCAAAAGGTAGACCTACAACGAGACTCCACTTCCCCCAGTGTAACCTTTAGTTCACGCAGTCTCGGCCACGCTTAAACCCAACATGGGCGGCAACCGTTCAACAAATATAATGGACAAAATCACGCACCACTCTAATAGCTTGATCAACGACAGCGATTATTGCCAAACTACAATATCAGCAAACTATAAGTTTCTGAACATAAATACAGAAACTATATTTGGCCAACGGACGTATGGCGAAACAACACCACACACGAGGCGCAGTGTCAGCAACTATCTGTCGGAGTACGGGCTTGAAACATTAACAGCCTTATCTACGATCTCGGCAGAAAACCTTATCCCTGGCCTTAAATGTTATTGTGTTTCTAAACTCGGAACCCACTAACTATTTTCGTTGTCATCTATGAAGACGAAATTGTCAAAACCAGTCACTTGTCTTCTGGTTGTCGCATAGCTGAATATCTAATAAAAGGTTGAAACACAAACAATTTAAATATAATTGAATGGAAGGAACACACAAAATAATGTCATTATAATACAATTTTTATTAAAATAAATTTCCATTTCAGCATAAAAACGTAAACTTTGCAGCACCTGTTGATTCTGGTTGCTCGTACTCTTCTCTCGCGCTCCGCAATTAAATGGCGAACGTCAACTTCATGTTATTGCTTTGAACAACAACCGCACAAACACATGTAAAACCATGAGAACGACAAGTCGAAAGATAGTTACCCAATGTGCCATATGAATCCGTTACGAATTCGAGACGGATCCGTTTCTGCGGACATTTTGTTCGAAACGGACATCCGGTACGAACTCATAACGAATTCGTTTTCGTATGAAATTCCTCTCGAAATCGCGAATCTTTTTTTTTTACTTTTTCTGATCCGTCTCGTTCTCGAAACGAACTTCATATTCGCATCCGATTCGGATTCGTGTTTTGGAAGTAAACTTAATTCGAGACGGATTCGCTTCTATCAATTTTTGGGGAACCGAAACGAATTCGCATTCCCCTCGAAAACGCGAATAGTTTTTTGTACTTTTTCGGATCCGTCTTGTACTCGTAATTAACTTCATATACGAATCCGTTTCGGATCAGTTAAATAACAATTTCACTGATTCCCTTTTTTATGTTTTTACGGACTCGTAACGAGTTCGATAAGGATCCGCCAAGTCACAATTTCACTGATTCGCTTTTTATGTTTTTACGGATCCGTAACGGGTTCGAAACGGATCCGCATCCGTTTTTGTGAACATTGGGTATTTAGAATATTCTCACTCTATCTTACCAATACATGTACACATACATGTATATTATGCATTGGATGCAGTTGTGGGAATATGCAACATCAGCGCTTCTCACTAATGAACGAAGACTGCTTTAGTTGAGACATTCCAGGGTTCCCTATATCATTCAGAGTGGCGTGATATTGATGATAACCCAGCACACATTATTATGTGTTCTTATTTATTCCCAAGCACACTACAAGTGCAACATTTTCTGCTACAGGAAATATAATTTATAATTTATGCACTTTACATCTGCCTTACGGTCCTGCGGATTTGTCGCCTGAACTTCAGATAATTCCTTTTCTTTACCTGTTGACCCTGAACAAAGTTCATCAAATAATATTTTATATTTCGACCACGTTTCACTGAATTAATTTTTTTAATCGGATAATTAATCGGATAACTCTTCCTCACTTAGCTGAGCCCCAAACTCAAAAACTTCATCACCAGCCTATACAAGCAATGTTGAAGCATTATTTTATTTTATATGGTTGTACTTAATATCATACGTAATTAACCACATTACCAGCTAATTATGCTAACACTATTTTAAACACATTTGATCAGCTGTTGACACGTGTCTATGGTAGGGTTAGGTGAGGTGATAGTGGCAGTCGATGAATGACGCACTTAGACTTATTAGTTCATTGTGATATCATGTGCCAACGAGATTAAGCGATAGTTCCAAAGGAGAACCATTTAGAGCACTCAAGATCTTGTCTACGTCTATATGAGATACATTATCCCAGGTCTATAAATAGGTAGGACCCCATAGTAAACATTCTCCTGCTGGCTATTGCGTGCAAAGCAGATGCTCTGTAGATTCTGACTCTTCCGCATCATTACAGTCCTGGGCGCAGTCCTGATCTACGGGAAAGTGACAAGCGTAGTTCCCTAGAGTAGCCCCGTATCCTATTTGATCATTAATTCACATATCTCTCTTGACCAGGAACTCCTTTGTTCGAGGAACCCCTTTCCGGTATGAGTGTGCGATATTACGGATCGAATAGTGGTAGCGCTTCCGAATAGTTGGAAAGTGCAGGGATATTGGGAGTACCGTCCGGCACTGTTGCATCACCGACACCGACCATGCCCCATTGTGAGAGTTGCCTTAGCCTGATGACAGACATGGAAGCAATCTGCGTACCTAAAATGTCTACCGGCAATAAGTATAATACAAGTATAATGTAATACATTCAGTTCATCAGTGGGAGTGGTGCGCAGTACACCCGTGATGCACATCATTGCCTTTCTGTGATCCCTAGGCAGTAGTGCACAATAGGTGCGTTTCACAGGCACCTGCCACCAAACGATAACTCCATTATCGATCTCTCCACCGCTGTATAGATCCAGTGAACACTCGGAGAAAGTCCAAAACATATAGTCCTGTTACAATGTTAGGTCTGAAAGTAAGCATGCTGTCCAAAATAACATCAAGGTATCTGGCACACTCTGCATGCTTAATTTCAGAAACATTCAGTGATTGGTGCCAGGGTAGGTATTTTATACTTTCGAGTAAATAGGGCCATTTCGGTCTTAGCCGGGATTACTCCTAGCCTATGTGCCCAATGTCCGAACGCTATTTTGAAGAATATCCCTTATGGTACTGGGATACTTTCCCCTTATAGTTATTGCCACATCGTCCTCATAATCAACAATTTTCGCACCCGCATTTTAGAGATTGTTCAGAATTCCATTCAGCGAAAGGTTCCTTTGAAGTGATAAAATGCCTCTGTCTCTGTTAACATACCACGTAGAGGTCGTGGTACCCAATTCGGCTTTGACACGTCTCCTGGTGAGCATTTGGTATACAAGCCCCATAAGATTCACGTTCACCTTAAGGGCCTATATCCTACCAGCCCTTGCAGTACGCCTGCTGTGCACCAGGTAACAATCCCACATCCATACTCGCCAGTATGTGTATGTCCATCAGCCGTTCCAAAGTCTTCAGTAGGAATGAGACCCAGTCTTTAGGAACAGTGTGAGAGACCCTGAAGTTTTACACGCTATATGCAACTTTATCAGCGCCTAAGTCCAGCCGTTGATACTACGTCTTAAAGAGTCGGAAGTTTCCGATAGCCCATTGAAGCCTAATATTTTCAATGGCAGCTTCTCATTTATTGCCTGACGCTAGTATTTTCCTTAGCCTGTACACATAGAATCTATGTATCTTCTATTGATTTACAGAAGAGCATCCATGAGTTTCTCTTGGCCCGTCTGATTGAATTCTTGTATCGCCTTAGGTCAACTTTGTAATTATCCCAGTCCTGCTTATCTCTCCACAACTAAGCCCTGGTAAACAGCCGTCGTCATGACTTCCTAATATCTCCATTTCACGACGGACTCTTCTTCCCCCTTGGCTGCGTTCTTTGGCAAGAGAGTTATGTCGACTTATTGAGGGCTCCGTTTTGTCCCAGACTAACAACAACATTGTATCTGGTACTATAATCAGTTAACAGGAACAAATTCAAATCGTTTCTGGTCCCAATGCAAGCTATTATCCCGTATCCCTTCGTCCTCAACCCATAAACCCTGCGTTAGCAATACGGGGCTCTTGAATGGGATCATGTCCACCTCGCCTTTTGCTAGACGTAGGCTTAAAGTGATAGACGCCACTTTACTATGATGTAGGTTGATCTGAAGAATTAACGACATTTCGATGGTCATTGTTCTCAAATAACTAACTTCCACATTTTTGATTCATGTATCAGATGACGTTATTAATATTGGATCACTCATATATCACTTGTTTTGATTTTGAAAATTTCTTGGGCTATATAAAATCGATTATAAAATCACTCCCTAATCCCATTACCTAAATTCAAAGAAAACTTCAAGTTTTTCACGCCCACGGTTTATGAAGGTCAAATATTTTAAATTCAAATATATAAAAAAGTTCATTTATTACAGCTTTTCTTCTATTGTGCACCATATAAATATATATCAAAAGTGCATATATCAACCTAAGGATGATATATTATATAAACAAAACACAAGTATATATCAACATTTAAAACTACAAAATCTATTAAATGGAACATTCGTCTAATCATAAAACTAAAATATCTGATGTTATAAACTATTTATCTGCAATCTTTTCCCTGTATGGCTCTTACGACAATATACGATTGAAGAGTATTGGGAAGTTTGTTATACATTTAAATGTTCAAAAAAAAGACAGCCTCGGAATAACAAGTTGGATATTTCCTGTTGATCTACCAAAATCAACCAAGTCGTATAAAAGAAAATGGTGTTAAGGTCTTTGAAATTAATCCTGCTCATGCTAATATCCTATATTTAATCAATAATGTACATATTTTGGTATGTTTCTCAAATGCCTACTGAAATTTCGTAGGCAAAATCAATTACAGGGTTGTTACGCCCAACAAATAAAAACAATTGTTTGATAATTGTTTGGGACCGAAATTTTGACATTTCGATGATTTTAGCAATCAAAATAAAAATGCGTTAAAAATAAAATGGAGCGCGCAAAGGAATTATAAATTAAATATTTGCAAGGTAAATCAAAGATAACTGGTAACTCTCCGCAACAAAATTGTCCGTTTAGAGATAAATGGCAAAATTTCTTACGAAAATTTCGCAAGAACTGGATACGGGGCTTAAGCCCCCACATCGCAACAAAGTTGCCCCAGGTTTTTGTCAAATCTACACTTGCCATCACTTTGTAGATTTCAAGCACGAATTAAACACGAATAAAACTAGCAACTAGCAAAAGCCCCATGCTGATGATTTATAGTACATCATTCAGCGAAATCTACGAGAAGTTACTGGAGTATATTCGAGAATCGAGAAATCAGTATAGGTGGGTTTGGGAGTAATTGCGGGCAAGACGAAACAAGCATGGGTTCCGATTGGAGAAATGGGTGAACGTTGATAACAATTATAATTTTGAGGCAGTCGAGACTTAACATATCTCGGACGCAATAATGTCAGCCTAGAAATCAAACAGGTGTTATTTCGGGCTAAGCAAGCACTTCAGAGTTAAGACCCTTTCTCGAGAAACAAAAATGCAACTCTATCAGACTTCGAGAGAAAAATGCTCCGTAAAATATACGATCGCTATAATAGAAAACGGCGAGTAATGACGACGTATAAACCACGAGCTGTATAAACTATATCCCGACATCAACGTAGTTAAGCAAATAAAAATAACAAGATTGCACTGGCTAGGCCATACTAGGAGAATGGATCAGAATGAACCAGCGTGAAGGTATTCGAAGACGTTCTTGAAGGACACCAAAAATAGGACGACCAAGACTACAACGTTAGCAATGTGGACAAAATTTGTATTGAATAAATGTACAGATGGTAGATTTATTTTAACCGTATTAACAATAAATTACTATTTTGGACCAGTGACTGTACTTTGAATAGAAATAAATTGCTACAATTATTACAATTCAAATATTTCTTAAACCGTGACATATTTGGTTTGAACTTATTGGGGAGTAACGAGCAGTGATGAGATAATACATAAGTAGCATATCGTCCACAAATGGCAACCTCAACCATTGGTCTCACTGGTGCTCCTTGATTTCGCTAACGAGGCTGTGCCCACCTGAACTGCTGGAAGTTCCGCCAGATGAACTGAGAAACTAATGGCATCTGAAACTAATGGAAACTTCTGGGTCTGAAAGCATATATGTATATAGTAGTTGTTCTACTCAAAATAAACCCCACTAAATCCGAAGTGTTGTCCGATCTGTGCTTATTGGAATTGTCGGTTCGTGCAGACTTTGTTTTAATGGCGGCCTTTGCTGATACCTGGACAGCTCATCAACGACTCAGTCCTTGTCACGTTTTATCTATTTATTTATTTAGTGATTTATTTGTCTGTGGAAATTATATTTACAGACTATTTACAAAATTTATGGTAAGTTATTGAGAATTTAAAAATAATATATTGGTTTTGATTACATTAATGTTCATGCCGAAGTCAACTCATCAAATTATACAACTTAATAAAATAATACAGAAGATGGAAGATTTAATTGATTGATATTCTGACTACGAAGGCAGGACAAAAGGTAGTGCTCTTGTTCTGGCTCAATACTACAGGGTGGTTCAGTCATGACTGGACAAATTTCACCAGCGTATTCCTTGGCTCATTTCATGAAAATATGTCCATCTACGACCATCCCCGAAAATTCAAGGGGGCGAAATGTGCAGTGGTTTGAAAATTTTTGTATTGGAGGTCGGAGGCTACTAGGGTAAAATTGCTAAGTTCTGAACCAGTGATCGGATTTTTTTACTTTTTATTAAAGTGAAATCGACGAGATACGGGAAAAAAAATTTGGGAAAAAAGACAAGAACGTGCACATAATCTCAATTTTCTCATCCTTTTAAAAGATGCCCTACCGCTTACCTTTCCAAAATTCCCTAAACGAAGCCCAGAGGTCTTACTGTTTCAAAGTTCAGCCAATTCTTCAGCCGAATATTTCAACAAAATAAAATCTTAAACATGTTAATTCACAAAAACAAATGAATACACCACACACCACACTCCAGTGAAGTGAATAAAGTAATAAATCTGTACTGATGGCTAATATTTTAAAAAACTCTGATATAATTGTTTGTTGGTTTGAGCGCCTTCGGAAAATAAAACTTTAGTGATACGTAAATAAGTGAAACATAAAATAGACGATTCATGTATTAATAGGGAACAATTACAACAATCAAAATTTTTGTTGTAACAGTACAATGAAAAAATTTTGGAAAGAATGCAATTACAATAGGCAATAATTGAAACTGTAAGTTTGAGTAAAGTTTTAATTTATAAATATTAAATTAATGTAAATAAAAATACTTAGCAGACAATAAGTGCAACAACTTTGGCTACCGAATCAGAAGCATGCCAATTACAAAAACACGTGGAAGACCGAAAAAAAGTTTGAAGAAACTGCAATCAACAAAAACTCGAAGAGTTTCAGATTTGATTGAAAATTACTCTCTTGAGGAACTGAAATTTGCCGTAAAAAAAGAAAGAAAGATTAAATTCTGTTTCTAAAAGTCAGAAATAAAATATAAAAAGCTTATCCGTAGCCGTTTTTTCTACTACACTACACTACCACTAATTATGGATTTAGACCTTTCAGAAAGAAAGTACCTAATTCTCCATCAGGCAATCAACGAACTGCATCCAAATAGTTCACCATCAAATTTGGTACCACCTATAATAGTAACAGAAATTTCGGCAAAAGTTGATTTAAAAACGTTGATGCGTAGAACCGCAGAAAGTTTAATTGAACTTTGTAACGTACAAGATAAAACATGTAAAATGTTTTTAAATTGCAAGTGGGGCATTGATGGAAGCTCTGGGTATCGCCGTTATACGCAGAAATTTGAAAATTAAAGCCATACGGATAAATTTATGTTTTTTGCAGCATTCGTGCCACTAACGTAACTAACAATTTATTTCAGTAAATTTTAAAAACTAACTTTTGCTTTAAAGAATGGTGTAAGTAACATCAAAGGATGTATTATGGGTGAATAAAACACGTTGTATTGTAGACCTATTAAATTCGATTATGAAAAGGGGAATCCAGTGTTAATTCAAAAGGTCTTCCAGGAAATTGGCGACAGTATTACAAACCTAGAATGTGATGTCATTAAATTGAAAGGTGCGACGGTTGCAGTAGCGTACGATATGCATTGCAAAATGATAGATGGTGTAGTTGCAGATATTTTAATTGATACAAATTCCACAAGCAGGTGTATTATTTGCAATGCAAGTCCAACTGAGATGAACAACGTACATCATTGTTGGATTAATTTTTTTGAGTGTGTCCTTCATATTGCTTACCGAATTCCGTTTAAACTTTGGCGCTCCAATAAAGAAAACAAAAGAAAGTTTTTGGAAAATAAATCAAGAATTCATAATGAATGCTAAAGAAGAACGGGTTTGTTTAATAATAGATCAATTAAAGCATGGATCTAGAACCACCAATGACGGAAATACTGCTCGAGGTTTTTTTTTTTTGGGAACAGTGACATAGCAGCCGAAATAACTGGTATTGATAAACGGTATTGAAAATTTTGCAATCATATTGAGAGTGTTATCTTGTGGATCACCAATTAATGTAAATGCATTTAAAGATCTTCTTACAATCACGAGACATGTATTTAATACACTACGAGTGGTATTATATGCCTAGCACTGTCCAAAAGCTATTAGTTCATGGTTGGGATGTTATCGAGTTCTTCAGTTTGCCAATAGTCATTATAAACAACCTAATCATAATTATACTTTTATATAATATAATAAATATGCTTTTCTTAGGGTGTCTGTCTGAAGAAGCGTTGGAAGCCAATGTGTGAGAAAAGTTCGATTATCTCATACGAGAAAAACGTGTCGGGAAATTTCAAATAAAGATTTAATGGCCTATTTGTTGTTGAATTCAGATCTCGTGTTATTATAGCATAATAAAGAATAACCACACATTTCCTTTAGCCGGAATTGAAAAATATATTTTGATAGAAAGCGTAGACCCGGAAAATCATATAATTGAAGACGATGAATTCACTTATTCGTTGAACGAAGATTACTTTTGGGAAGAATCTAACAGTGATTAGCATTTCTTACAATAAAAAGATAGAAATATGCTATTATAGCACTATTTTAAAAAAGTTTTGTTTTAATTCGGTTTTACAAATAAAAAAGTATAAATATTCGAGATTTTTACAATTTGTATGGAGGTACCAGAATTCGTTATCCGATTTCTTCCAAATTAGGCATACAATTTTCTGCATTGAAAATCTTATACATGGCAAATTTTAGTTTAAATCTGTTTATCCGATAGTGTGTTACGGCAGTCTATACATCTGTAGTACAGTCCTTTATTCTTCACTATTTCTTATTTCAGGGTTGGATTGAAAGCGTGTGCTCATAGTATGCGCGACCGATTAGTACAACTCTAATTAGCGAATGTCTCTTCACATTCTAGTTCTCTACGTGCCAACCGATGATCATTGACATCCCAAAAGTGATTACAAACACACATGCTATGAACTCAAGCTCTCTTTCCAGAATGTACAACTCAGAAGACTTATTTACTAGCTTACATAAATACACAATTACTTATATTATAAGAAGGGGTTACCTACAATTCGGCCGTCCTGACAATAAGAATCACCCGATTCTTCCGTTAAATTTTTTTATTTTTTTTTTAGCTGTACTTCTTAAATTATATCTATTATGTGTATCACATGGTTTATTTGTATTGGTGTTTATATTATCAAACGTACTTTCTACGGCATTCTTACCCTGGAACAGGGGGATTCTATGGCACAGCTGATCGAAAAGGTACTAGGCCGATGATGGAGAATGAGAGAGCAAAGAAGACAGGAACTAATTTTAAATAGTGTTTATTGATGCTAATGACATCTAAATTATGTTTCATGTTGTTTGTATTACAAGAAAATACGCATTGCCTTTGATTTCTGTCCGTTTTATGTCCAACGAAAGTGTAAAATTGGTAAAATACCGCAGCAAATAAAACTATGAAATGGCCTACCACCTCGTCGTCATGAAGAGGCAACGAAGAGAGTAATGGAAACTCTGAAGTATTTCTCTATGCCTGGAACCAGTATTTATTATTCTGCGTAGACCATATGCCCTTATAAGGTATTTGCGTCTGCTGAAATCCGTCAACATCTTCTAATATATATCGATCATTCTCTAGAACTTTCGTTATCTTGTACGGGCCTTTATATTTTGGAATAAGTTTTCTATTTGCGCCTATGGTGCAATCAAAAGTTTCTACTACTACGTAATCTCCTACCGTGTATTTTATTGGGTCTTTCCTCTCTGAGTTAACATAATTCTCGCTGTATGCCTGAGCACGTATCTGTTTTTCATGAGCCTTTTCTCTAATTTTCTTTAAGCTACTAATATCATCCATAATTTTCCCCTTCTGATTTATACCGAATATCATAATGCTCGGATGTTCGTATATCATTCTATATCTAGTATTATTCAACGTAAATTCTACACTTTCTTCCAACTTTTATTATCTTCTGAATCTGTTAGTTTTGCTATCATTGGACCTACATTTCTGTTAACTCGTTCTACCTGGCCGTTTGCCTGTGGCGAACCCGTAGCTATTTTTATGTGCTGTATATTGTTATCCACTGTAAATTGAGCGCAGTCATTGGACGTGAAACTCCTACCTCTATCGGAAACTATATATTTAGGTCTGCTGTAATATCTGAAATATCCTTCTAAATTTTTAGTTACTTCCTTAGTGGCCGTTGTTTTTGTTGGATATAATCTCACAAATTTAGTACACGAATCTATTACTTACTTAGTTATCCGGACTCGGTCAACCCCGGGGGGTCAGGGACCTTACAAAACGAAGATAACATATTTCGCCAACCAGTTCGATCTTTTGCTTTATTTCTCCAGATCCCTCAAGCGGAGTCTTGGTCTTCCTATTTTTCGTCTTCCTTCGAGTTCGGTTTCGAAAACCCTTCGTGCTGGTTCGTCTTCATCCATTCTACTGACATGGCCTATCCAGCGCAATCGCGTTATCTTGATACGCTTAACTATGTCAATGCCAGGATAAAGCTCATACAGCTCATGATTAATGCGTTGTGCACTATAGGGCATAGTGTTTCGTCTGCTTGCGATAGGACCCATTATTCTGCGCCATAAAGCAAGACAGGTTGAATGAGAGGCTGGTACAGATGGACTTTTGTTACTCGAGAGAGGGCTTTATCTCTAAAGTGCTTGCTTAGCCCAAAATAACATCAATTCGTAAGCACAATTCTCCGCTTGATCTCAAGGCTGACGTTGTTGTTTTTGTTCACGGCAGATCCGAGGTATCTAAATTCGTCCACTACCTCGAAGTTATAACGGTTATCAACGTTCACGCTTTGGTCTAATCGCGTGGAGGCCCTGTTCGTTGAAACCATTAATTTTGTCTTGTCCTCATTTACCGTAGACCCACTTTTGCTGACTCCTTCTCAATTCTCGAAAAAACCGCAGTAACTTCTCTAATTGTGCGCCCAATAATATCTATATCATCAGTATACGCGAGCAGCATGTGACTTTTGCTGCTGATGGTTTTATTCATGTTGACTGCAGCTTTTCTCATAATGATCTCCATTAAGTTGTTAAAGAGATCGCACGATAGGGTGTCGCCTTGCCTGCGGCCTCGCTTAGTTTCGAAAGGTTCGGTAAGATCCTTACCAACTTTCACTGCGGATTTGGTGTTCGTCAAGGTCATCCTGCAAAGGCGTATGAGTTTTGCAGGAATACCAAGCTCAGACATTGCTTCATAGAGTTTCTCCCGTATCGGACTATCGAAGGCCGCTTTATAATCGATAAATAGATGATAGGTGTCGATTTGTTTTTCGTGTGTCTTCTCCAGGATTTGGCGTAGCGTGAAAATCTGGTCAGTTGTCGATTTTCCAGGCCTAAAGCCACACTGGTATGGTCCAATCAGGTCAGCGATAATTGGTTTTAGTCTTTCGCACATTATACGTGATAGAAACTTATATGCACATTATACGTGATAGATAAAAGGCTTATTCCACGGTAGTTGGCACAGATACTCGGGTCACCTTTTTCAAAACACTGAGACTCCAATCGCCGGGCATGCATTCATCTAACCAAATTTTGCTAATGAGCTGATGCATGATCCTTATCAGTTCATCGCCGCCAGCCTTAAACAGCTCCGCCGGTAATCCATCGGCTCCTGCGGCTTTGTTGTTCTTAAGCCGGGCAATATCTGTTCTGACCTCGTCTTGGTTAGGAGGGGGGTAATCGACGTTGTCGTCCACATTGTGATCGATTGTCCCATCGTCATTGGATATCTCAGGTACTAGTAGCGCGGAGAAATGCTCTCTCCATATTCCCAACATGCTCTGCACATCTGCGACGAGATTTCCGTCCTTGTCTTTCCAGAAGGGGGCCCTGAACCATGTCCATTAGTTCCGTTTTTAACCTTTTGGTAAAATTTTCGGGCTTCGTTCTTCCTTCTGTATGTCTCAATATTCTCACTCTCACTCCCTCCTTTCTTTTCTCCCTATACCGCTCAGTTGCAGCTCGCGTTGCAATTGACTGAAGCATTACCATACGTGCAGCGTTCTTTTCGTCATTTGCAATGCGACACTCTTCATCGTACCACGGTTTATTGCGAAGCGGTTTTTCGAAACCAAGTACGGTTGTTGCGGCAGTTTTTATAGAGTCGGAAATGGGTTTCCACTGCGCATCAGGATCGTCATCGGGAGGGGGTGGGTTCTGTGCCAAAAGTTGCGAGAGCTTCCTTGAGTAGGCTGTGGCTACCTCTGGTAATTGCAGCTTTCCGATGTCCAGCTTCCTCTGCGTCTGGTTTCGTACGATTTTCGCTCTACACAATCTTGTGCGAACCTTTGCTACTACCATGTAGTGATCAGAATCGATGTTAGCTCCTCTGATCACTCGTACGTCCATTACACTGGATGAGTGCCTTTCATCAATTACCACGTGATCAATTTGGTTCTTAGTTCTTTGATCAGGGGATACCCAAGTAGCCTTGTGGATGTCTTCATGCTGGAATCTTGTACCACTAACGACCATGTTTTTTGCCGCGGCAAAGTCAACCAGCCCTATACCGTTGTCGGAACTGTCAGCATGTAGACTGAAATTGCCAATAGTTGGATGAAACACATTCTCCCTGCCTACTTTAGTATTAAAATCTCCTAGTACAATTTTTAAGTCATGGCCAGGGCAGCGGTCATACGTTTCCTCTAGGAGCTCATAGAATATGTCTTTGCCATCATCATCTTTCTCTTCTGTCGGGGCATGCACACAAATTAGGGAAATATAAAAATATTTCGCTTTTATGCTTCACTCCATCACTCACAGGATTGAACCTAGAGACTAGATGTCGCAGTCTTTTGCCAACTACATATCCGCAACCAAATTAATTTGTTTTTCATGGCAACTGTAGTATATATCGCAGTTTCTTTTTCTCGTGCAGCCATGTCCTGTCCATCGCATTTCCTGGATAGCGGTAATGTCAGCCTTATAACTTTCGAGGACATCTGCCGGTTGCATATTTGCACCGGATCTATATAGAGTTCTTACATTCCAAGTGCATATCCGTAAATCGTGTTCCTTATAACGTTTGCGGGGATCGTCAACAAATAGGGGTTGTTTATGTTTTCTTATTCGTTTACGTATTTTCACTGCCATTATGAACGGTAGCGGGAGGCAAACCCAGCCCACCGTGTTTTTGCATTTTACCTACTACCAGGATATTTGATTGCAGCTGCCCATTATGGATCAGACGCTGACCAGGATGCGATATGTTGAACCTGGATTTTCTTCTTTTAGTTTCCATCCGCCGTTGGCCCGTATGTTGGGCTCATCTGCCTTCTAAGGACAAAAGAAAATGCCCGATTGTTTGATGAGCTTCAGTGACATCAGTAACCTACTAAACCTGATTTGATGCTCACTTGTTTCGCCTTCTCACTCTAGCTGGCTAACGGAGGTTTCCGAAAAGCCATTGCCCAGGACATACTGCGTGGAAGTAGTGAGCTGCTTGGACTGCCCAATGAAGGAATCATTTCTGGCCACTCCCAAGTGAATGGCAATCAGAAAACTTTCCACCTCCACGGACAGTCCCATGTCCCACGAATCTATTACCACCAGCAAATGTTTGTTTTAGCTGTACTTCTGTCTATAGGACCATAGTGATCAATGTGTAGCATTTCGAAAGGTTTTAGCGACTTGGGGATATTATGCAAATAACATTCGATCTTACTACTCGTAGCAGAAAATGCTATGCACTTTAAACAATTCCTAATGTGATTTTTCAATTTTGACACAATGTGTGGAGACCAATAGCTCTTTCCTATCAATTCTACAACCTTATTGATGCCAACGTGGCCCATTTCATTATGGTATTTATACATAACGTGAGATTCCATAGCTTCGGGAACATAAAACTACAAGGCTCCGCTATCTAGCTTTTTATACATTACATCATTTCTCATTTCATAATATTTGTGTTCGGATTTCTGTAATTGCTCCTTCAAACACCTAATTTACTGATCCTATTTTGGCATATCAATAAATGTTCTTCAAATGTATTTGTATCAACCATCATTACGTCCACACTTCTACTCAATGCATCAACATGCTTCATTCTTTTTCCCGATCGAGAATTACAATCTGTAACATCTTTGAATCGCTTGCCATGTAAATACACACGAAATCTTAAGGCGTAAACTATAGCTAACGTCTCTAATTCGTAGCTATGAAATTTTGACTCTGCCTCGGTAGACCTTTCGAAAAGTAGAACACTGGGTGGCACCTCCCATCTACGTTTTTCTGAACTAAAATTACCCCAAATCCCAATGCACTAGCGTTACAATGTAACTCCGTCTCAGCGAAGGGTTCATATAGAGCCAACAATGGCGATTCCAATAATTTACCTTGTAATGTCCCAAAAAGCCCCTAACTCCACTGGCCCGAACACAAATGTTCCATCTTTTCTGGTTAGATCCTACAATGGTTTGGCTATGATTGAAAAATTCTTTATAAATCGTCTAAAGTACGACGCTAGACCCAAGAAACTTTGTACCGAACGAACTTTACCAGGTAATGGAAAATTGTTCACGGCGTCTAATCCTTTATCATCTGCACGTATGCCAAACGCATCTATCGTATACCCAGGATGTTTTATACAACTTTGCAAAAACTCACACGTATCGAGACGTAACTCTAGTTTGTTGTTCACTATTCTTTTCATAACTTCTTATAAAATTCCGAGATGCTCCTCAATTTTCTCCGTTGCTATCATTATATCGTCTAAGTATATAATCACCTTTCCTTGTCCAACCAAATCTGCGAATACCTTGTTAATAAACATTTGAAAAATTTACGGCGCATTTTTGAGCCCAAATTGCATTCTTAAAAACTCAAATTGTCCTAATGGTGTTATAAAAGATGTGTATTTGATGGACTCTTCGCTTATAAAGACATGGAAAAACCTGGTTTTAAGTCCAACTTCGTAAAATGGCATTTGTTTCCTAATCGTTCTAACAAGGTTTATTAGGTTTCTGAAATCGATACACATTCTCAAGTCTCCGGTCTTTTTCCGGACTAAGACAATCGGTGAGGCATACTCTGACTCGCTAACTCTAACTATACCTTTTTCCATATAATTATCTAAGATTTTTTGTAACTCTTGCCCTTCAACGTAAGATAATCTACGTGGTGGACAATTAAAAGTTTTGTCGCATTCCAACACTAGTTTCATTTCACTACGCACTTCTGGTTCACCAGGGCACTCCGATTGAAAATACGTTTTTGGTAAAATTTCCTCTAACTCTTCCTTAAACGTATATGGTAAACTTTCACAGACGTTAGGCCCTCCACACTAGCATCTAAACATAAATTAATTGACATAATTTGTTTTTCGACTCAACCCAAACAATTCTACTATTAGTTTTTCTCAAAAAGTCCCATCCTATCAATACACAATACTTCATAGATTCACTGTCAACCACGACCAGTTCAATTTTAATTTTTTTTTGTATTCAAAACTTTGATATAACATAAAATTTTTCCATAAGTTTTCAATTTAGAACGATTTAAACCATAAAAACTATCGTTTTCCAATTCAGAAACATCAATATCCTTGGGACCGATATCTCTTCTAATAAAGCTGGCCGGGCTGCCTCAGTCTATCAAGCATTCTAAAGAAAAATTATAATTACTATTGCAGATTAGACTAAAATTAAATATTCTTACATAATGATTATCTGGTTCTGTCGAAGACTTCTTATTCTGTGAGCAATCGGTAACCATATGTTCGTCGCTTCCACAAGAGTAACATGTCCCTGGCAAGCGTCTAGGTTTGCCGCAGTCAGCAGCATAATGACCAATGCTGGTACAGTTGTAGCATCTAACATTAAGTCTGGAATTCGCTGTTGACGCCGCACGTTTAGTACTGACACCCGCAAGTGCCTTGAGTATTTCGCCACTGCTAGTATGATGGTACATAGACATCTGTGACCGAATTTGCATGTTTGGTATTCCGTCTACGATGTATTCGACGAGCTCGTCTTCTGCTAGCGAAAGCTTTCCGGATAACATTAACTTTTCGTTGAAATAATCTACAAAGTTTGTTAGCAATTCATCAACATGTTCGCCCGCTGAATTGCGTCTCGTCCAATTTTGTGCCCTCCCAATCAATTTTGTTGCAAACAAAACTCTTAACATATTGTCTGACAGCCCGAATATTTGTTGTACATCACGCAATTGTGTAATCCAAAAGTTTCCGTCCGAATTACCATCATAATCTGGGATGAAACTGCCGATTTATTTGGGAGAACTGCCTGAATTTTGTCACTGTTGCTCATGGTACAAAGAAATGGTAGAAGCACTAGCCCAGCTAGATTTGAACTTTTTTCTGGACTGAGTGTGAGCAAGTTTTTCTCTTATGTCAAAGTTTATTTACATTTGTTTGTCAGCAACCCCTGTTCGCCAGCAACTGCTGTTTTTGAAATTTTTCTCTGCAAAAATTACATAGAAACGTTTTAATTTTCACACTTAAACACTTTCAATATAGCAAATAACACTCAATCATTTTCTAAATGGCACTTTTTGCAAATTTGTTTACATTTTCATCAGTTTTCTATCAGCTGACTTGACACAACACAGACACTGAGCAAAAACAAAATGCCTGTTGTTTTTGGCTTGTTGTATTTGTTGTCGTACTGCATCTACCATTATATTTCTACCATGCTGTTGCTGTTCGAAGCTAGTTTCAGCAATTCATTTTCTCTTTGCATCAGATCTCTTTCACTTTGTAGTAGTTCATTTTCTCTTCTAAGCAACTCTAGTTCTCGGTCGTGTGTTCGTGTCTCTAAAACAGCGGTCGGCAAAAATAAAAATTAGTGTGTGTTGGTGAGAGAAAATATTGTGCACTGAAAAAAATTAAAGTTCATTCATACAAACATACGAGTTCTTGTTTTTTGCCGCACGCAAGACAAACAAATACACAACCAGCGCACATGATGTTGTTTCATCGCTGTCTTGCGGACGACTAAACGAAAGAAAAATTTTGTTCTGTGCACATTCAAAAAAACGAAGCAAAAGAGCGTGGTTTTCTAAAGAGCGTAAGTGTCGGTGTGAATTCAATGTCCACACAAGTGGTATGGAGTGCCGATGGCTGCTCTAAAACTGTTACTTCATTGTTGCCGTCGGTCGTTTTTTGCTGGTTGTCGGTTTCGTTTGTACATATGTAAGTATACACTAAAGCAGGGATGAGCAACACGCGGGCCGCTTGCGGCCCGTGAAACGTTTTTATGCAGCCCGCCAAGAATTTCTAAAATTCAATTTATTTTATCGACTTTCTCCCATAAACTTGAGCGTCATCATGTGTATGCAACAAAAATAACAACAACACCTGCTTTTATCGTCGTCGTATTTTATGCAGGGTACAGAAAAAGACACACTGAACTGAAATCACATACATAAATGTAAAAAACACATCTCAGAGAAACACACACATTTTTCTTTTCATTCAACATTGTGTGTATCATTAAAAGAATATAACATAAAAAGGCATTACGATACAAAACATGAACAACAATATAAAAAGTTAACAGGACAACTCCGGATAGATAAATTTAATCAAATGGACAAAAACTTGGGAAAACAACAGGCTAATTTTAAAAATCAAGCTACTTTATCAAATACGGCAGTAAAGGCTAGTTTTGTTGTTAGTCAAATACTGGCAAAAAAATTGAAACCCTTTGCGGATGGAGAGATGATAAAAGAATGTCTGACTGCTGTTCCAGAAATAGCATTTCCTGATAAAATAAAAATTATTTCAAACATTAGTTTATCAAGATTCACCATTGCAAGGAGAATTGAAGACTTGTCCGAGAACATAGCAACAACGCTTCGTGAACGCATTGCAAAATTCGAATACTGTTCTTTGGCACTTGATGAGAGTTGCGATATTAGCGCTACAGCACAACTGGCTATATTTTTAAGTGGTATTGATACCAAATATAATATTACCGAAGAATTATGTTCATTGATTCCAATGCAAGGGACTACAACCTGCGAAGATCATCTGTTCGATGAACTAAAGTCTGTATTTGAAAATTTTTCTATTTTATTAGAAAAGATTATTGGTATATCGGCAGATGGAGCACGGGCAATGTCAAGCATGGAGGCAGGAGTATCGGGAAGGCTATTTCAAGACATTAAGAAGGCCACAGGAAGAGAAATATACGTTAACCACTGCATAATTCACCAGGAAAATTTGTGTGCGAAAAGATTGAATTTGCCAAATGTCACCGTACCAATAATTAAACTAATCAATTTTATAAAATCGCGCGCGTTGAATCACCATGAATTTAAAGAATTCCTGAAAGATTTAGAAACTGAATATGGCGATGTGGTTTTTAATACCGAAGTACGTTGGCTTAGTAGAGGTGCAATGCTAAAAAGAGTATACAACTTAAAAAGCGAAATACAATTTATCTTGGATATGAAGGGATATGACTTTCCCAATTTTGGTAATAAGGAATGGATGTGCGATTTTGGGTTTCTTATCGACATGACTCAACATCTCAATGATCTTAATGTGGAACTTCAAGGCAAAGGACAGTTTATTCACAATTTGTATGATAAAATTCAGGGCTTTGAGCGCAAATTAAAATTGTGGAAACAGCATCTTTTGCAGAATAATGTGTATCACTTGCCACATTTAGAAAAAGAAAACGTTACTACTTCTCAAAAATACGCACAATATATAGACATTTTAATCAACGAATTTCAATCCCGATTCCAAATGTTCTAAGTTGAGAAGACAGCGATTTCCATGAAAATGTTTTCCTCGCCATTTAATATCGACGTGGTTAAAGTTCCCGAAGACTTTCAAATGGAAGTGATTGACATGCAGAATAATACTGATTTAAAAAATTTATTTTTCACAGTAATCATAGAAAATTTTTATAAATCTTATGTGAGCCCTGAGAAATTTCCGCTTTTGACGAAAAATGCAAAGCAAATGATGTCTCTGTTCGGAAGTACATATGTTTGCCAACAATTATTTTCAACCATGAAATTAATCAAAAATTACCACCGATCAAGACTGAGTGATGTACGATTGGAAAGCTGCGTACGTGTAGCTACCTCATCAATTCCGGCGGATATTGATCAGCTTGTATCGAAAAAACAGTCCCAAATTTCTCATTAAAAATTTTAAATAAATTCGCTTTTCTGTTCTTGTTTGTTTTGCACTAAAATGTGTATATGAAATCTTTACTTTTTTTAAATATTATATTTTTTTATTCTAATAAATAAAGTTTTGTAAAAAGAATGCATAAACAAAGTTTTGTAAATTATTAAGAAGTGTTACTGTATGTGCGGCCCGCCAAAAAAAATTTAAAATTTAAATTGGCCCGTTAATTATAAAGGTTGCTCACCCGAGAACGAGTCAGCTTGATTTCTTAACAAACAAAACATTTAAAAATACGTACAGTACTTGTAAACATTTTTTTACTACACATCTTCCCTAAAACATAACAACAGCCAAAGCAACCCAAAATTGACGAATGCTTACTCGTTTTTGAGGGAATGTTACGAAGTTGTTGATTCACAGCAAATCATCAACTTACAAGTGTATCAAACTAACATCTATTACCTCGTTTATACGGCACTAAAAACGGCTTCCAATGAAAGCGCTGTGGTTCGATACACATAAAACGCGCCCGTTTATAGTTACAACGAAAACAACTCTGTGCGATCACACTTTGAAGACGAATCGAAAACAGCTGATTATTTGTTGACATTTTTATTATCAGTCATTATAGTGCTCATGTTGTTTATGCATGGTCCATCCTCGCGCTACAATCTATAATAACATGAACACTATTCTATTGCTGCCTTCTGTGTCAGTGTGGCAATGAAACATTGAAGGAACGCGGATAGCAAAACATCGCTCTCTGTGTAGTAATTGATGTGCCTGTATATGTATTAATTTTTGTACTTTTTTTATATGTTTATATGCTATTTCATAGTACTTTCTTTCCTTTTATAATATTTTAAGTCTATTTTATGGATCAATGAATTGAAAATCTGATATACTTATATGTATATTTATTTCTGTATTTAATACCAGATCTACGTGAATTCTTTTGATTAGTTTTTTATTGGTACTATTTTTCGTTTGAAGTATTCAAGTTTTTTTTATGTTTTAAGTTTAAAGATGTTGGTAGTTAACCACATTAAATAATAAATTAATATTTATATTACTTCTACATTAAAGAAATCTTTTTTTCCATTATGTTTACTACATCAAAATAGCTTTACTTGCTTAATAGTGATGGCAACACTATCGAGTACTTAGCCATGAAAATGCTTCTCAAAATACCGTTCGGAACCGGTGTAAAACTGTAGGTCCCAATCAGTGAGTATAAAACTAGAAAGCGCACATCTCCCTGATTGTGAGAAGCTCTCCCCAATCCCTTCATGGGATGTTAAGGGACACCTTTTTTTTTTTTTTTTTTTGCTTAATAACTTTGCAAAGAATATACATGTTTCCATATATTGTATAATGCTTCATGTAAAACAACACAACAGTTGCTATTGCTTTCCACAATATTCTACTACTTGTGTCTACTAAAACTGTCGCACAGATGCACATATGTTATCTACAAGCTGTCATAACATTGATAATATTCTACTGCACTCGCTGCCAACTGACAGTGTGGCGCTGAAACGAGGAAGGAAAAAAAGAGCGCAATGCCACACAAGCATGCTCTCGAATGATTCAATTAACACTTCTCTCAACGCAGCATGTGGTTGATCGTTGTATACCGCGTGTTTTGTAGTTTTTTTTGTTGCTTTGATTGAAGTTCTACGTTGTATGTTCAAATCGTTCCTCAGCAGTAACTGCTTAAACATTAGTTGTGAATGTTAGGCAGCACTTGAAATGGGAACGTGTCATTTGAAACTGATTCAACTCAGCTTGTTTCAGATGTTTAGTATACACCGGTCTTTTTTTTGCTGGACAATGCTGTCATTTGTACATAAGTCTAAGTTGGCATTGTCTTCGTTATTAAATGGTAAATTATCTTGCTGTACAATTTGTTGAACATACATACTTTGGGCACTCATTTTGTGGGTTTTGATTCTCGTCATTTTCATCGTTGTTCTGTATATTTTGTTGCACATCAATTTATATTTTGTTCTAAACTGAATATTATTTCCTCTAATTTGCCAGACGACACAACCTGCAACTGCGCCACCAGCTGCGCTTTATTGCCTGTCGAAGGCATACCCATTGCCGCACAAACATTTTTTAAGAGTTTTGTAGAAAATTCGTTTAAATTTTCCATAACACCTTTGTTTTTAGTCAGTGACCACTTAAATTTGTATTTAATATGGATAGAACCACTTCTGTGGATTGTGGTAACAAGTGTACCGCTGTAGAGTCCTTTATTCTTCACTATTTCTTATTTTAGGGTTGGATTGAAAGCGTGTGCTCGTAGTATGCGCGACCGATTCTAATTAGCGAATGTCTTCACATTCTTGTTCTCTGCGTGCCAACCGATGGCCATTAACATTCCAAAAGTGATTACATACACACATACTATGAACTCAAGCTCCCATTCCAGAATGTACAACTTTATTATTTATTATATTAGCTTACATAAATACACAATTACCTATATTCTAAGAAAGGGTTACCTACATTCGCATGATGATATACTGCACATCTGTCTTACCGATGAAAAAAGAATGGGTCCCCATCGATCATCAATCAATCGTATATATTCTGCAATTCACATGTGCGAATTAGTATCGATCGAAGATACCTAAGTATCAGCATACACTGAAAGGCCTATAATTCTAACAACAAGATCAGACAGCTTTTTTCCACCATGTTCTTCTTTTCCTCATGTGTTCTCGCATTGTTCCAGTGCTTTGGGGTGAGTTTTAATCTATATCACAGAGTTGTATTTTTCGTGGTATAGCATTTTTTGATGACCGTGCTAGTGCCAGTTACATTTATTTGAATTTGTATGACCGAGTTTTTTTAGTTTTTGGTTAATGTGTGAGAAATTCATACTACAAGCTTATAAGTCATGAACATTTTTCTAATTGAAAATTATAGTTTCGGTTTGTGGGCGTGGTCGATGTTGATGAAAACTATTTTTATGCAATTTTCATGAAATTTGTCGCAATAGTTCAATTTGTAGAGCCAATAATAATTTCGGATTGTATGGACGGTGGGCGATGGGCGTGGTCAATTTTGTGGATACTTTGAAATTGTCTTAATTCTATTATATTAGGGACTCGTGCCAAATTTTAGCCTAGGACGACTCTTCTATTTTTGTCACATGGACGTACTGGGACAAAGCACTGTGCGTAGTATGCCTGAACAACAGAATTCTTCCATTATGATGATTTGACCAATTCTGAGATTTGTTTAGATTGTTTAGGCTATATCGGCCTAATGAAGTAACAATAGTACTTCATTATTTTCTTCCGACGATGTGTGGGGGTTTTTACAACATCATCTTCTTGTACTGCACCTTACCACCTATCACCAGATTGACATTCGGTAAGATTTGTGTCATTTGAAAAAAATTCCGCCGATAAACATCGTGAATACACCGAATAATCTTCGTTTACGTACGCCACCTAACAGTAGTAGTCCTTCAGAAATTTTGATGGGATCGAACGAGTGAAGCTGCTATAATCGTTCATTCAACCTGCACGAAATTACGAAATAGGAACTGGTTGAGTGACATTTCTATGAGATGCGCAAGAGAGTTGTACATCAACCCGAAAACAGTTTAAGCTCCACAAGTCCAGTACAACATTAAAATCGCCGACTATTCCAGAGAATTCTTCGAATGAATGTATTCCCCTAAACGTGCCACATCTGAAGCAACTACACCACAGCTGACAAAACCTCCAAAGAGAAACGGCAACTACTTAAAATTTCTGTATATCAAATATTCCCCAAATTTCAGCAACAGCTGGTTTCCTTTTTGGAAGATATCATTCTCCTATTACTCTTGAATCTGAATACACACCGGTTCACTTATTTAAAGGCACTAAAAATTCCATATTCAGCCGCCTGTATCTTCTGCAATTTTTTACCGACATCTAGAGATATATAAAAAATCATGACAATAGTGGTTTCTTAACTAAAGAACTTTTTTTGAGCAATTTATAAAAAAAGTCGAAAAAATTCCTGTTTTCTTGAATAACTTCACTTGAATATAGGAACTACTATTTTTTTATTTTTAAAGTAAGCGATGATTTTTTGTAGGGAGCGTTTTTTTATTACAATTTATTACATCTTAATCATTTTACTAGTCAAATGGCAAAACAAAAAATTTTAAATCTATCGGCAACAACTAAAATCGATGTTTACCGCTCTGAAGGATACTCTAACCGCGCAATAGCTAAAAAAAATTGGACGCAGCCCAACAGTTGTCGACAATTACACCAAGGACCGCGAGGGGTATGTAAAAAATTTTAAAGGAAGGGTTTATTGTCTGTATCTACGTATTAGAAAAGAAAAATCATCAGAATTGCTTCTAATTCTTCTTTATCCTTGTCAAAAATAAGAGCAAGCTGGAGTGGAAGCGAACAAGTCATCAGTACTCAGAGTAATTAAGAGCTGTGAGTATCTTAAATACCTGAAATTACAATAAAAGCCGCCACTTAATGCTCCTCATTAGGAAAAGCGGGTTCAATTCGCAATAGAGTACATGGTATGGGATGTGCAGTTTAGAAGTTTAATTTGGATGGGCCTAATGGCTACAACTTTTATTTCAATGATCTGCGCAAAGAAAAGCTGTTTTTGAACCGACATCACAGCCGAGAGAGCGTCGTAATGGTGTGGAGTGCTATTTCGTACTATTACAAAGTGCAAAAATGACTGGTACAAGCTCGTTTTACAGCTTATTGTAATCCGCTTATCCGAAGTTCAGTGAACTATTTGGTCCCATATCTTGGATATTGTAACAGAATAATGCCCCTATACAAAACGCCAGAGTAGTAAAAGAGTTTATTGCAAGCCAAAATGTTAATATTCTTGACTGGCCACCCTATTCGCCAGATCTAAACATCGAAAATGTCTGGGGTTGGTTATCTCGTAAGGTCTATGAAGGAGGTAGACAATTTGATGACAAGCAGTCACTAATTCAGGCCATTAAGGAGGCTTGGAATCAAATTTCGTTGGATTATATAAATTCTCTTTATCTCTCAATGAAACCCCGGATATTTGAAGCTATTAAAAACAAAGGGAGTGTTACCCATTACTAGCAGTTTGTAACGACGAGCTTTCCTCTTTGAAGCTAGGATACGCTCAGGGGTATCCAGAGTCCGTTACATACAGTTTAGATTCGCTAGAGAGAAAAAGACCGGTTGTTCGTGTTTGATGACTGTTTATTTCTCTTTCAATTCTTTTGACCTTAACTAATTTGCAATGTTGCGTGTTTAATGCACACTCTAGGATATTTCACTGGGATTATATTCTGGGTTTGCTAAGCCTTGTCGGATCCTCGGCGGGTTGTGCTGAAGTTGTAGTATACACGCGAGTTATGTTCCCTCTAATTTGTTCCGACTCTGAATCCAACATTTACGTTCCAACAAGTATGTACTACCATTCATATGTCAAATAACACACCGTCGAGCATTCTTGAATTATGTTAATGAAGAGAGTGACAAAAACGCTGCCGCCGTTTTTGACAGTTTCTCCATCATAGTAAATAAGCTAGTCTAGTTGAAACACGAAACCATATTGTTCACCTTTATTATACATTTTAGTCTTAAGATTCACTCTGGCTAATAGAGACCGCAAGAAATATCAATTAGCTAAGTTTCAATCTGCATTTCTCCGAAGAGGAACATACCATAACATAACTGGCGCAGTCGACAAGCGTTTAATTCTAAAGAACTAAACAAACAAAGAACCGAACTTCCGAAAGTATTAACAAAAAAATAATTAGACATTGGCAAATATTTATATATGTAGACGGTTTGCTTTGCTGTGGTGCATATATGTACGTTTGTATGTTTCACTTGTGAATACACATCGTGACAGCATATTAAAATAGTAGAGTATTCTCTTATACTATACCTCTGTATTCACCAAAAACTACCGTTTGCAAAAAAAAAGAAAGAAGAATATTGATATAGTCAAACATCACCGTATACAAGTAATTATATGTACTTTCGAAAAGTACAGCTTAACCAATAAAAGCATATACTTTTACAACGCCACATACATACTTACGTAATATCATCAAATTCACCAAAAACAGATGAACAAAAGGCAAATATTGTTTAACGAAAATCGAAATATAGACGAAATGGAAGACGAAATGGAAGACGAAATAGCATTAGACAGAATTGCCCAGTTGGAACAGGTGGTTCAACAGTTGCAATCAGTCGTACAGCAACAGCAGCAACAAAATCAAATATACGTACAACAAATTCAGCAACAGCAGCAACAAATTCAAAATCAACAGGAAGCTTCTACGTCGCATCAACTCGACCTTTTTACGCCAAAAGACATTGTCGAACAGTTCCGCCGCCTTAAGCCTTTAGACGATGGCTACTTAATGCAATTTATTTCCTCTGTTGAATCGACAATTAGCCTTTGCAACCAGAACGAAAGCCTCATCAAATACGGAATTCAGATAGTGTGTAATGAAAAAATCTTTGGTACCGCAGGACACCTAGTGAGACAACTTGGACCCCAACCGACCTGGCCTCAGGTAAAGGACAAATTAATACATTTCCTCCAACCGAGAAGGTCTTATGCAGATATCTTCAATTATTGTCGTATGGTAAAGGTATGGAATCTGAACGAGCTTTTTAGTATTTTTGAACGAGCAAAATTCGAAATAGGAGAGATTTACGATTTCGACAAAAACAAGCCAGGTATATATGCTCCAGCTAACGTAGACAGAGACTTAGTTCACATAATGTTAAGTAAAATAGACGCACCCATTAGAGCCCATCTGGAAGGGAACGAACAAATGATCGACATCATTAGAAAATACTCAAAACTTGACCTTTTAGAAGACAAAAGAGCTATAGATTATCGCCACAAAAAGCAAAGAACTAGTTCTACTGATACTTATAACTCTGAAAATAAAAATAATTCAAAATTTTTTAACAAATCTGAAAATAAATATGAATACAATAACCATCATTACAAAACTGATAACAATGATAAAAACAGTAGTAATAGAAATCGCGATTATGATAGAAATAATAATAATGACACCAGAAACTATACGAGTAACAGTAGAAACAAAGCCAATTACGTAAATGAAAACAACAGAAATGAGAATTTGTCTAATCGTACAAAAACCTCACACATGAGTGTGGACAAAGAAGAGAGTCTCGATAATAACAGATTTATGTATGTTTCTAATGGAGAGGAAGGCGAAGTAAATTTTTTGACATGGCCTCCAAATGTAAACTTCCAATAGTATTTATTACAATTGGAAGCCAACAAGTAAAGTGCTTAATAGATACGGGATCAAGTACAAGTATTATCAAGCCCGATATTCTAATCGAACAATATCCCAAACAAACATTGGAAAAATCTTGTTATTACCTAACTTTAAACGGCGAAAATGAAATAAAATTTTTTGTGACTACACCATTTCCTAAAGAATTTCTAAGCATCGGCACACTTCAATGGAAAGTAGTTGATTTGTTTAACGATAATTTTTGTGCTATAATAGGTCAAAACTTCCTTATACCTCTAAAGGCTAAAATAAATAATGACGAAAAATTCGTTGAGATTTTAGGATACAAAATTTATTTTCAAGAGTATAACTACCCTAGTTATTTCGAAAATGTATGCTCATTTGAACAAGTAAAGTCCGAAAATATTGCTACGAACTTTAAACTGGATCATTTAAACTGCGAAGAGAAGGCATTGACAACAGCACTCTTGTTAGACTTTCAAGATATTTTCTACAGGGAAGGTGAAATTCTTTCGGCGACAAGCGAAGTGCAACACGAGATTATAACGACTATGGACAAACCATTATACACGAAAGTCTATAGATATCCCCAAATATACGAACTCGAAATTCAGAAGCAAATTAGTGATATGCTCAGACAGAACATTATTAGGGAGAGTAATTCACCCTACAACAGCCCATTATGGGTCGTCGAAAAAAAATTAGACAATTCAGGTATTAAAAAGTATAGAATCGTTATAGATTACCGCAAATTAAACGAGTTTACAGTCGACGATAAATTCCCAATACCTAACTTAAACTGTCTACTTGATAAGATAGGAAAATCACAGTATTTTACAACGATCGATTTGGCAAAGGGGTTTTATCAGATTCTGGTCAGAGAAGAAGATAGGAAAAAGACGGCTTTCTCAACACCTTTAGGCCACTACGAATTTTTGCGTATGCCATTCGGCCTAAAAAATGCTCCATCAACCTTTCAAAGGTTAATGAACGGTGTTCTTCGAGATTTTATAAATAAAATATGTATTGTATATATGGACGACATTCTAGTTTTCAGTACATCATTAAATGAGCATTTGATTAGCTTAAAATCTATATTTAAAGCACTAAAAGAAGCCAAATTGAAAATTCAGACAGACAAATGCAACTTTTTGAAAAAAGAAACTCAATTCTTGGGGCATGTTTTGACAAATACCGGCGTTAAGCCGAATCCGGATAAAGTTTCCATAATTCAACAACTTAAAATCCCTACCACAGCTAAGCAGATCAAAGCGTTTTTGGGAATCACGGGATTTTATCGAAAATTTATAAAAGATTATGCGAAAATCGCCTACCCAATGACAAGATATTTGAAAAAAGGCCAGACAGTTAACAGTAGTGATACATGCTACATCATTGCATTTGAAAAGCTAAAGAACATAATCACCAACTCTCCAATCCTTAGATATCCTAACTTCGACAAGATTTTTAAGATTATAACCGATGCTAGCAACTTCGCAATCGGCTCCGTCTTGACACAAGACGGACACCCAATTGCCTATGCATCTCGCACATTAAATAAGCATGAGACCAACTACTCAACAATCGAAAAAGAATTGTTGGCGATAGTTTGGTCTGTGCAATATTTTCGGCCATACGTTTATGGGAGAAGATTTGAACTGAAGAGTGACCATCAACCACTTAAGTGGCTTATAACAAAATATTCCTTAAAGGACATAAATCCGAGGCTGCAGAGATGGTTGGTCATCTTAGCAGAATACAATTTCAATTTGGACTATATACAAGGCAAGCATAACAACGTCGCTGATTTCTTAAGTAGGATTGATAATGACGAGATCAATATTATATACTCAGATAACTTTACTGAAAGTTTTAAGAGAATGTTTGATTGTAACATAATTACAGACGAAGATAAAATGATAGATAATGAAATAGGATCTCTTGATGTACAGACAATTCACTCGGAGCAAGAATTTGTGGGAGACCACATTCCAATTTTGGATACGGTTGTTAATCGGTTCAAAATTCAAATCATAATCGTAGCATCAAAGGAAACCAGCATTACCCATATCTTTAATTACAAGAGAATATATATAGATAAAAACGATATAGAAACCGGCACAGCCTTAAACATAATCCGTAGAGAAGTAAAAAAGGGAAAAGTCGGTATTTACTCAGCTCTTGGCGATCACGAATATGACAAGATTCGAATATTACTAACAAACGAATATCAAACAAATTCACATCTAAAATTTGTTAAATGTTCGCGATTTGCAACCGATATTGAAAACGAAGAAGAATTGGATAAACAAATTGCACTTTATCACAAAATTGAAAGTGGTCACTGCGGTATTGCAGCCACATATGAAAGTTTAAAACGGAAGGTTTTTAACCCCAACCTAAAGGAACACATACACAAAATAATCAATAGCTGCGATATTTGTACTGGAGGAAAGTACGATCGTAAACCGATAAAAAATAAATTTTTTTTAACCGAAACCCCTACGAAAACAAACGAAATTGTCCATATCGACACATACGTTAATAGCAAACAGTCCTTTATTATTTTCCTGGACAAATTTTCAAAACATGCAACAAGCTTACCTCTCACCGACAGAAATAGCACTACCTTAGTTGAAAACATAAGACAATTTTTGGCAATAAAAGGACAAGTAAAAAAATTTGTCTTTGACAACGAGTTTAACACATCCTTAATAAAACAGAGAAGGTATTAATTATCATGCCACAAAACCGCATAGTCACACAGGCAATTCCGACGTGGAAAGACTAAATAACACCATCACCGAAAAAATCAGAACATTTAATATAGAGGAAAAACTACCTATCATAACTCAGATGAATAGGGCCATAATGACATACAATAATAGTTTCCATAGTTCTCTAAAATGTACTCCTTTTGAAGTACAGAATAATAAAATAGACCATAAGATAATATACGAGCAGCTCAAGAAAGTAAAGGAAAAATCCATCGGAAAGACTAACGAGAGAAGGGAGCAATACCACGAAAATAGGGAAGTCGGTTTCATTAAAAACTATAAAAGCCTGAGGCATAAGGAAGAACCAAAATACCGAAAAAAAAAAATTAAAAAACGTTCATGTTTCCAACATAAAAAGAAAATTGAAATATCAGACATATCCTATACCTTAACAACAATATATATATACTATATCAAAAAAAATATATTGTCCAATGATCCATATTTAACTTGATAAAGAAATGTTCAAAAACATGTATAAATCCTTAAATTCCTGTTACTGTTGTTCATATTCGTATTAAAATGTACAATATGTAAAGAATTATAGTATGCACAAAAAAAAAAAAATATTGAATTAAACAAATCATATAATTTTTGAAAACCTTTTATATTTGAGACAAAAATTAGTTCTAAGTAATGTACACGGCCAAACAATTTATATCAATTTTGCAACGGTTTATTATTTGAAAAAAAAACCTTTTAAAAAGTGGTGAATTCGGGAGAATTCTTTGACAAAGGAGGGAGGAGTTATGTTCCCTCTAATTTGTTCCGACTCTGAATCCAACATTTACGTTCCAACAAGTATGTACTACCATTCATATGTCAAATAACATACCGTCAAGCATTCTTGAATTATGTTAATGAAGAGAGTGACAAAAACGCTGCCGCCGTTTTTGACAGTTTCTCCATCATAGTAAATAAGCTAGTCTAGTTGAAACACGAAACCATATTGTTCACCTTTATTATACATTTTAGTCTTAAGATTCACTCTGGCTAATAAAGACCGCTAGAAAGATCAATTAGCGAAGTTTCAATCTGCATTTCTCCGAAGAGGAACATACCATAACATAACTCGCGCGATATCGTCAGGAATCAGTGTAAAACTGTAGGTCCCAATCAGTGAGTGAAAACTGGAAAGCGCTCAGCTCAGTGATTGTGAGAAGTTCTCCCCGGTCCCTTCATGGGATGTAATGGGAAACCATTTATTTATTTATTTATAAGGAGGGCTAAGGCAAGATATCGTCAGGATACGCGAATCAGATTCCCTCAGGCAGGGTGGCCCCGGTCAAGTATACAGAACTTATCACTGTCTAGACACTACCTCGGATATTCCCTCAAGCAGGGTGTCCCCGAACAAGTAACCAATAGGGCTGCGACATCGACATCGATGTTTTTGAAGAACATCGAGTACGTTTTACATCGACGTTTTTCTATCATCGATGGTTTATATCGATGTTTCTGTCTAACTGAGATTGTGACCAGTGGTGAAAATTACCTCTTGTTTCAATTTTGGTACCTCGATTTCTAAAAAAGTCACCAAAAATTAAACATCCCCAAAAACATCGATGTTTTATCGACATCTCATTTGAAACATCGACGTTTTGAGGTCGAGGTCACAACGCCGCAGAAGTTCTGCATTAGTTAAGAAGGGCTCGTCAATCTTATCCAGCGAGGTAGAACTACTAGCCTGGTTGGAGGAGTACAGCACCTTCATTTGCCTCCTTCTGTATTTTTTCCGGTTACTGGGACAAAACCAGCACCATCAGGCTCCGACATTTTGACTTTGTTCAAGAAAAATTTTTAGCGGCGTTTTGCCGACGACAATTCGCAAACGACAAAAAAAATTTCAAAAACTTAAAAATTTTGATCTCTCAAGAATAAAAATTTCAATCTTGAAAAGACATAAATTTTTTTAACTTTTTAATTTTCACTTTTTATTTTCACTGTTTAACACTTCACTGCAAAGACACAAATGATTTGATTCGACTCACTTGTTTGAGCTGTGCGCCCCACTTTATATGGTCCAGACATGTGTGTTTGTGATTATGGTTGTGCGAACAACACATATATTCTCGCTCAGTGTTTTGTGTGGCCAGCTGTTCTCACTCAGCTGTTGGCTGCTGTCACTCTTAGCTGATTGTGGTGATTTTCTCAGAGTTGCATAAAAGAGGCATAAAAGGGATATTTAACAAACGGGAGTTTTATATCTATGGGAAAATAACACCGTATATAACTGTGTGATGTGGATGGAAACAAGTTTACGACTTCCATTCTCACAAGTTCTTAAATAAAGTTAAATAAATTATAAAAACAAGAAAAACTGGTCTTCATTAAAATTAGTTAAAATGTCTTTATGCGAGTGAACCAAAAAAAAGCACATTTTTGAACTTTTTTTTAAAAATTGCTCAAAAAATTTTCTTTAGGTAAGAAACTATTGTCATGATTTTTTTATATCTCAAGATGTCTAGCTTCCATTTACATTTTAAAATTCTGCAATCGGTTACAAATTGCAAAAGATACTGGCTACTGCCTTTGAATAAGTGAACCGGAATGAATGTACCTTTCTTCATAGTGGAATCATAGTTAAAAATATAATATTATTGAGTATAAAAGTATAATTGAGGATAGAAATATCAGTATATGCTTACTGTTATATTAAAGTATATATAGGGCTGTTTTTTATTCCATTAAGCTATCGCCACTTACGACTTCCGTTTGATGCACCTGTTGTAAATTCTTCGTGGTTGCTGGATAACTTAATCAGATTGAAAGCCTCGAATAAAGTTGGTCCTGATGGAATCCCGGACTCTATGTTGAAATACTGCTCGAATTCTCTCAGCATTCCGTTGACTCTCTTATTTAATGCTTCGTTGAAGTTCGGTAATTTTCCTGCACAGTGGAGGAGCTCTTATATAATCCCTCTCCACAAATGTGGTAGTTTAGTAAATGTTGCAAATTATAGGGGAATTGCAAAATTGAGCGCCGTTCCTAAACTTTTTGAGAAGTTAGTCACAGAGGTAATTTTTCATCATATTCCTCTATTTTAGATCCATGTCAACATGGCTTTCGGAAGGGTCGTTCCACCGTGACTAATTTGCTCCAGTTTTCCTCTTCTATTATTGACGGCTTTATTAATGGAGATCAAACTGATGTGATTTTTACCGATTTTAGTAAGGCTTTTGATAAAGTTAACCACAATTTATTATTATATAAACTCGGGGCAATGGGTTTTAATTGTAACATACTGAATTGGATTAGTTCTTACTTAATGAACCGAGAACTTACTTTACTTTTATTGACTACATTACAACCTCATGAGGTCAGACGTCTTACACATATTAATTAAACAAACAAATTAAACAAATTTCAACATATTCTTCCAACTGGCTCTATCCTTCGCCTTTTCTCGCCAGTTGGTAACACCCAGGATACGGAGGGATTCTTCTGCCTGGTCTTTCCAGCGGAGTCTTGGTCGTCCTCTTTTCCTGCTTCCATCGGGTACGTTATCAAAAATCTTTCGCGCTGGCTCATCTTCAGCCATTCTGATAACTAGGCCTAGCCAACGCAATTGGCACACTTTGATTCGTCTAGCTATGTCCACGTCAGAATAGAGACTATATAGCTCTGCGTTCCAGCGACGTCGGGACTCGCCGTTTTCCCTAACAGGACCATATATTTTACGGAGAATTTTTCTCTCGAAAACTCCCAGGTGTTTTTCATCCGCTTGCGATATGACCCAAGTTTCGGAGCCATATGTCTAGACAGGTAAAATGAGAGTCTGGTATAGCTGGACCTTCTCCGTCGAGAGACCGCTTTGTTCCTAAACTGCTTGCTGAGCCCAAAATAACATCTATTTGCAAGCACAATTCTCCTATCTATCTCCAGGTTGCGTTGTTGTCCTTGTTCACTGCGGATCCAAGGTAGACAAATTCATCTACCACTTCAAAATTAAATCGGTTGTCAACGTTCAAGTGCGGACCAAGTCGAGAGGTTTCTCTAGTCGTTGACACCATCAATTTTGTCTTGCCCTCATTAACAGCATGACCCACCTTTGCTGATTCCTTTTCGATTCTTGAAAATACTGCAGTAACCTCTCGCAAATTTCGCCCAATGATGTCTAAGTCCTCAGCATACGCCAACAACATATGGCTTTTCGTGTTAATGGTCTTGTTCGTATTTACTGCAGCCTTTCTCATTATTATCTCCATTAAGATGTTGAAGAGATTGCACGAAAGTGTGTCGCCTTGTCTAAGTCCTCGCTTGGTGCAGAATGGTTCAGTGAGGTCTTTCCCCACTTTCACTGCTGATTTGGTGTTGGTCAGCGTCATTCTACAGAGGCGGATCAGTTTTGCCGGAATACCAAGTTCAGACATAGCTTCGTACAGTTTTGCCCGTATGGGGTTATCGAAAGCAGCTTTGTAATCGACAAAACGGTGGTATGTATCGATTTGCTTTTCGTGGGTCTTTTCCAGGATTTGGCGTAGCGTGAATATTTGGTCAGTTGTGGACTTGCCTGGTCTAAAACCACACTGATAAGGTCCAATCAGGTTTTCAATAATTGTCTTAAGTCTTTCACATAATACGCTCGACAAGACCTTATACGTGATGGATAAAGGACTGATACCGCGATAGTTGGAACAGACACACGGATCACCCTTTTTGAATACAGGACATAATACACTGAGACTCCAGTCGTCGGGCATAGATTCCCCCAGCCATATACCGCATATCATTTGATGCATGTGGGCTATCAGTCCTTCGCCACCTGCCTTAAAAAGTTCAGCGGGTAGGCCATCCGCACCCGCGGCTTTATTATTCTTCAGGCGGGAGATCGCCGTTCTAATCTCGTCTTGGTTGGGGGGGGGGGGTACAATCTATACTATCTTCCACTATCATTACCTCCTGATCTTCAGTGGAAGAATCTGAGTGGAGTAGTGCTGAAAAGTGGTCTCTCCACATTTTGAGCACACACTGCTTCTCAGTCACCAGATTTCCATTCTCGTCCTTGCAGGACGGCAGCCCATTATTAGGCCCGTTGGTCGATCTTCTTACCCTCTGGAAAAACTTTCGCGATTCACCATTCATCCTGCACATTTCGGTTCTTTCACTCTCTCTCTGCTCCCACTGCCATTTTTTCGCCTAAATAATTGGTTTTCCTCCCTTCTCAGCCTCTTGTACCGCTCACTCGCAGCACGCGTTGTAACTGACTGTTTCGTTGCCATACGTGCAGCGTCTCTTTCATCAGTTGCAATTCGACATTCTTCGTCGTACTATGGCTTATCCTTCTGCGGTTTTTGATAGCCAAGTTCAGTCATTGCAGCGATTTCCAAAGAATGGGAGATGTGCTTCCACTGCGCATCTGGGTCTTCGGGAGGGGGGGTATTCTGCTCCAGCAGGAGAGAGAGTTTCTGTCGATAGGACATTGATATCTCCGGTATTCGTAGCTTGTCAATATCGAACTTTTCCTGTGTTCGGCTCCGTACGTTTTTCGCCCTGCTCAATCTCGTGCGAACTTTCGCAGCCACCAGGTAATGATCCGAGTCGATATTGGCACCTCGAATCACACGTACATCCATTACACTAGAAGAGTGCCTGCCATCTATTACCAAGTGATCAATCTGGTTCTTCGTCCGTTGATCAGGAGATATCCAGGTCGCCTTATGAATGTCCTTATGCTGGAATCGTGTGCTACTAACTACCATGTTCTTTGCAGCGGCGAAGTCTATCAGTCTTATTCCATTATCGGAGGTGGTATCATGTAGACAGTGATTGCCGATGGTTGGTCGAAAGACAGTTTTCTTTCCTAATTTGGCATTAAAATCGCTTGAAATAATCTTAATGTCGTGGTCAGGGCAGCGTTCATATACTTCCTCCAGGCGCTCATAAAATGTTTCTTTGACCTCATCATCCCTATCCTCTGTCGGTGCATGCACACAAATTAACGAGATGTTGAAATATTTGGCTTTGATGCGAATTGTGGCTATGCGGTCACTCACTGGGTTGAACCTTGAAACTAGGTGTCGCAGTCTCTTGCCTACTATAAATCCGCACCCAAATTCGTGCTTACGCTTATGGCAGCTGTAGTAAATATCGAAGTTTTTCTTTCTGGTGCAACCATATCCTGTCCATCGCATTTCCTGGATCGCTGTGATGTCAGCTTTATATTTTCCGAGGACATCCGCCAGTTGGAAGTGGCACCGGTCCTGTATAACGTTCGAACATTCCAGGTACATATCCTTAAATCATGGTCCTTATAACGTTTGCGAGGGTCGTCAACAGTTGGGGGGTTTCTTTGTTCATTATATTGTCTGCGTACTTTCATTGCCGATATAACGGTGGCGGGAGGCAAACCCAGCCCACCGTGGTTTGCATTTTACCTACTGCCAGGATGATTATGTTTCAGCCGCCCATTATTGATCAGACGCTGACCAGAATGCAGTGTGTCGAAACTGGATTTTGGTTTCTTCAATTTTGAACCGCCGTTGGCCAGGGGGGTTGGCTCATCCGCCTTCAAAGGACAGAAGAATATGTCCACTACTTCGAATAGCTTCAGTGACAGGGTCACCTAATAATCCTGAGACGTATCAGTGATCGCATTACCACTCAGGTTCGTCATTCGTTTCGCCTTCTCACTTTAGCTAGCTAACGGAGGTTTCCGATAAGCCATTGCCCAGGACATACTGCGTGGAAGTAGTGAGCTGCTCGGACTGCCCGATGAAGGAATCATTTCTGGCCACTCCCAAGTGAATGGCTATCAGAAACTTTCCACCTCCACGGACAGTCCCATGTCCCATGAACCGAGAACTGATGGTATCATTTGGCCGATCATTCTCAAGATCTATTTTTGTGTCATCTGGAGTGGCTCAGGGCAGTCATATAGGCCCGGTTCTATTCTTGTTATTCATTAACGACACCCGCCTCCATAATGCACTCTAAATTGTTAATGTACGCTGATGACGTGAAGATCTATTTTCTTACAAATATCCTTGTCAATATACTTTACTACAGAGGGATTTGTATACTTTCCAGACGTGGTGTGAAACCAATTTGATGGAGCTTAATTTTGCAAAATGTAAGCATATGCTGTTCTCTAGGTCATCATTCTTTTCGACAAAATACATTTCAGGTGGCAATGTTCTTGAATCGGTGGATTCATTTGTTGATCTTGGTGTTCTGTTGGACAGAAAATTGAATTTCAACTCCCACATAATTACGATGGTAAATAAGGCTTATGGCGTTCTGAACTTTATTAAACGTTGGGCAAAGGAATTTTCAGATCCCTACGTTACGAAAAATCTTTTTACTTCACTAGTACGGCCTATTCTCGAATATGGATCTGTTGTTTGGGACCCCAGTACAATTTGTATGTTAATATGATTGAATCGGTCCAGAAACAGTTTCTCATTTTTTGTCTGAGAAACCTTCAGTGGAACCCGAACCATAATCTTCCTTCGTATAGCAGTAGACCAGCATTGATCAGATTGCCGACTCTTAGTAGTAGACGTACCATGATAAACTCTATTACAGATTTGAAGATAATTGATGGATGTATATGTTCTGAATTTTTGTTATCTAAGATTTTCATAAATGTCCCATTGAGACCCACGAGGTACTATAAACTCATTCACATCGAGTATTAGCGTTCGAATTATGCGTCCTTTGATCCAGTTAGCAGAATGTGTCGTGACTTTAATGAGCTATATCAGTTTATTGATTTCACTGGTAGTTGGGAAACTACAAAGTCTAGGATAATTTGTCATTTGAACCAATTGCATTAGTGTTATATATTCCTTTACATATGTAAATTTACTTTATCCTTACTATCTGGTCTGATTTATAATTTGGTTTTCGTTTTGTTCGTAATTATTATATAGTATGAAGACTGTTATGTTAATATCTGGTGATGTACTTTTATACTTATTTATGTTAGTGTAATACCAACTGGTGAAGAATTTCTGTAGTTGGTTGCAACGTGTGAACTTATGGTCCTTGCTCTCCCGTTATAGACCGGATTAGAGTGGCGGCGATGGGTTCGCTCGATTTAAAAAAAAAAAACGATTCACAATTAATACTACGAAATGTGGCAACATTTACTGTACTGGGTGGAAAAAAATGCGATACGGCAACACATTTGTAGCCAGTGCCAACAAATACATGGTAGCAGCAGATGTTGTAAGCAGCAACAACAGATATTTTATTTTAAGAATACAAAAAAGTATAAAAACGAAATACATATGATTTTGACAAGTGACACGAAAAATGCCATGGAAAAAATTTCATCACCTGTTTAAACGACAAGAAATGATAACATTTATCTAAGATAATGTTTTGTTGCCATTTCTTGAAATTGAACATGTATCAACATGGTCATAGCTCAAGTCGGAATTTAAGTGGGAAATTGAAATGCCACTTAATATCGCTTAGCTGTTTCGTACAAATTAAGCTATAATTAACTTTAGCGGGGTAAAAAAAACACACTTTATGATTTTAACAGTGTACTAGTTTTGATTGATCTGCCATCACTGTACATTCCGAGTACAACATCTTCATCCTGTTTGTAGATACTAGAGAGCTGCATGAGTATACATTTCCACACATTCAAATTCATTCATGTAATTTGAATGTGTTAATGTTCTCAGACTCCTTTCACACTCGGCAAGTTACTTGCGCAAGTCTCTTGCCCAAGTCTTGGTTTGTTGATGACAGAGGTAAGGTCGGGATAGGGGAATAAATTTTGAGTACAGACTTGCTTGTACTCGGAAAGTTGAAAAACTGACTTGCGCAAGTAACTTGCCGAGTGTGAAAGGGGTTTCATTCTAGCGATTAGAGTACGATACATACAACCATTCTTCTCAGCGTGTTGCATCGGGTACGAAACGCAATGAAACCGAGCATAGAGAGTTCTTGTATGAAGGAGTATTAACTAGATTGAGTAGAAGGCCGTTAGAAACAATAATGAGATATATTCATGAGACATATGTATTATAAAAAGCGTAACTAAAGCAAATGCTGTATTGGTATGATTTGAAGTTCTAATTTCTTTGGAATAAAGAATATGATTAAAATTAAGTCAATTTTAGAAATGTAGCACTTATGCCTCACTAGGTTTGATGTCGAAGTTAAATGTTTCAAAATTTGTTTGCAGTTATTGCAACTGACATACTATTTCATTTCTTTGCCGTCTCCATCCACAATTAAGGAAAAAACTTTCCTGCTGCATTTTTTCTCCTTCAAAACGAGTTCACTCCTTGAAATTCGCGAAACAATACTATTTTCTTCACCCACAGCGGCCGACCGAGTTGAGGACTACATATTGTTAATGTTTAATAAATTATTTTTAAAATAATTTACCTTATCAATTTCCATTTTCTAATATATATTTTTGCAGTTAAACTCATAAAAAACGGATATTTATTTCTTTAGTCTTCACACAAAGTTGCTAATCTTTTCATTGACGAGAAAGCAAATGAGACCCATAACCACTCATAATTTACCGTTTTTTCATTCGAATAGGTCTTATCTATTCAAATGTTTTTTACATTCACGAACATTTATTGAGTAAAATGTTGTGTTGTTGTAACAGAAGTCAGACGAACAGAATAGTTAACAGAGCAGAGATTCATTCAACATTCATTCCAAGAGCACACAGGAACGTATCGTTTCATTTCGTTGTTTACACTATTCGGACCGTTGGTATTGGTACAGTGAGATGATGAATGTATTCCAAAAGAGAGTGCATTCATGCAGGGTACTAGTAGATACTAGAGAATTAACTTGTATTAATAATTGTAATTATCTTTAAAATTTGAATATAAACCATATCATAACATGGTGCCTGGTTAAGAAACAGTTGAAACCCATTAAGACGAACAGAGGACTTAAGGAAGTGGCACGCAACCAAAATAAGTAGGAAAGGGAATACCAAACGCATATACATATATTGAACGACGTGTCTTTGTTATAGAATACGCGTTGAACAACGAGCACTACCACATATTCCATTACCTGAATCGCTGGACATACAGTCTGGCGGTATAGCTGAAAATTTTAAACATTTTAGGAATTAATGGGATTTATATGTACAAGCAACATGTCTTACATCGCAAAATGAAGAAACAAAGAAGGCAATTCTAGTTACGGGTATTGGTAACGATGTCTTTAGAAGGTATGGAAATATGTCTATTGGTGATGAGGAAAGGGGACCGCCGCTGATTTACTAAACTCCATATAACGAAATCTAACACCAACTATTAACAAAAGGTTCGTCAAAGCAGTTTTTAATATGGCAAAACAGGAGGAGGATGATAAAAACGCACAATATGGTGCACTGCAAGACGATTTATTCCTCGACAAAATTATTTGTTCGATAAAGCAAAAGGAAGGAAATTTTATGTTCGTGAAAGATTATGGTTGCACTCACAGAAAAATTCGGTTGAGACAGCCGAATTAGCCGTAACCGAATTAAGAGGTTGTCACAACCGAATTAAGAGGTTGTCACAACCGAATTAGAGGTTGGCACAACCTCATCAGAGGTTGCACAACCTCATCAGAGGTTGACACAACCCCATTAGAGGTTGTCACAACCCCATTAGAGGTTGTCACAGCCGAATTAGAGGTAGGAACAACCTCATTAGAGGTTGACTCAACCTCATTAGAGGTTGACTCAACCTCATTAGAGGTTGACTCAACCTCATTAGAGGTTGTCACAGCCAAATTAGAGGTTGTAACAGCCGAATTAGAGGTTGTTACAGCCGAATTTAGATACTGTCATAAATGAATTATTAAAGTTTTTTTTATTATTAAGTGATAATTTATTTTCTTGTATTTTTATAAATGAATTAAAAAGCGAGAAAATAAAGTCATATATATGGGGTAATCTATATAAGTAGAATAATACATTTAATTTACATGCCTCTTCAAACCTTTACTAAAGTCCCGGCCATCATGGGATACCGCACTAATTCTGACGTGTTGTATCGGTTGCTCAAGGTCCAAAGCGGTTTTGTATCCAGACTACCGCATATATGTATATCTGCTGTTGATATCTGCTTAAATAACATCTGCAAAATATGACAGTTTAATACAAAATATATTTTACTTACCTTTTTAAAATGATATTTGATTACAAAATTTTAAACGTCAGATTTTAAATAAATAGAATTATGTTGTGGTAACCGAATTGAAAATGAATTCGGTTGTACCTACAGAATTCATGAGAAATCCGGTTACAGCAACCGAATTGACTCCATATTCGGTCGTTGCAACCGAATGAAGGCTAGATTCGGTTATTGCGACCGAATTGAACCAAATTCGATAGTAACAACCGAATTGATGTCAAATTCTGTTACTACAACCGAATTGAGGTTGGTTAAGACCAGATTCGGTTACCCCAACCGAATTAGGTACCAATTTCGGTTGCTGCATCCGAATTAATTTGAAATTCGGTTGCTTGAACCGAAATTTTAAAAAATTTAGTTGACTGAGCGAATATAATTTGAAAATTCAGTTGTCACAACCGAATCAATTACGAAACGAGGTTGCTTCAACCGAATTTCGGTTGTGGGGGCTAAATTCGGTCGTAACAACCTCAATCCAGTTGTGGCAACCTCAATTCGGTTGAGGCAACCTCAATTCGGTGATAACAGCCGAATTTACGGTTGCTACGACCTCTTTCCAAACAATTAGTTCTCTGAGTGTGGAGAGAGACATAATGTTGCACAAGGCGATAGAGGTTTGTAGTATATACGTGCATTATTACACTACAAAGTATTGTACAATGTAGTATAATTGATAAATACCTTGTATATGTTGTGCAAACGAAGAAGTTGTAAAGTAAATGTTGTGCTGTTGTCAAACAGATGGTTGTAGATGTTGTGTCGTTCTGGTTTGATCACTCTACACACAACATCGCATGTTCGTTCTACTATGTTGTATTGGGAACTACACAACATGCATTCATTTCTCTCTCTCGTATACGCAAATACTTATTGTACTTATAGTGTGCTTGATCGTTGCAACGCGTGGCAAACTGTTTTGTGGAAAAGTAAAGTGTTTGTGGTAAAATTTCTGTGAAATTTTATATTATATTTGTGAAAAATGAATAACAATGACATTAAAGCTAAAATCCTGTCAGGTGTTTATAAAATAAATATAAAGCGAGGAAGAAGCAAAGTTTGGGATTATTTCGGCCATATTATTGACGATGAAAATAATGAAATTCCAAACTTTATTGCATGCAAAATATGCAATAGCGTTTACAAATACTCAAAGTATGCGCTGTCAAATATGTCGAAGCACAAGTGCTTCGTTGGAGCACAAAATGAAGAAGGAGTAATACAAGTTGAGGTGAATGGAGATACCAAGAAAAGATGCACAGAAGTTTTGACAGAATGGGTGGTGGGTGACATTCGCCCTTATGCGCTGGCTCAGGATCGTGGCCTTAAAGAATTTACCAAACTCATACTCGAGGTTGGACATAAACATGGACGTAATGTAAATGTGGAAAACTTCTTGCCGCACAACACTACAATTTATAGAAATGTTGAGCAAAGGTTTAAAATACATTTTTCAATTTTAAAAACCGATGTAACAGCGGTAGCTGAGACTGGGTATGCGCTAACAAGCGATGTATGGACGGAAAATTTCCTAAAAATGTCTTTCCTCGCCGTAACAATCCATTACATAAAGGACAGTTCATCAAAAAATAAGTTGCTTGGTATAAAATCCATGAAAGGCCTCGCTAATACAAGTAAGTTACTATATATTTAAGAATGCAAATGATAATAGAGCCAGTGTAGATATTTTATGAAAATTCATGTTTTTCGGGACATCATTAAAATATTTTTAAAAATATATTACACTGTGGAACATTTTTGATGTCATCGAGTACAAACTCCTTCTCGTGAGGAATTTCTTGAAGTTCTTATCGAAACTAAACAAAACTCTATTTGGGTTTTTGCTATTTTATTTAAGAATATATTTCTTTTTGTTTAAATACGCACCTCACCTCCCATATTTTTCATTAAAAACTTGCTCTATTAAAGACGAATACATAATAATTGAAAATATTGTTACGAATAAGTAAAAGCTTTTGCTTACTGTTAATGACTCTACTAACAGTATGTAAACAACAGGCGGTTAGTGCTGCGCCTGAAAGTATGCATTGTAACAACGTACCAGCTCGCTAAACCAGTAGCATGAATTCACCTCAGTAAAGATAATTCTCCTGTGTAGGAGAATGTTCTACAAAGATAAACAACAACAACAACATCTATTTTCTAGAAGGTTCTTGAATTCGCTAGATATATGTACCTTCATTTGTGTATGGTGAGTTGGTATAAATAGCGGAGGTCTTTGGAATGGAGAGTTCAGTTTGTGATTAAACCCCGTAAAGTAAGCAACGCGAATTGATAGTAAAATACAAGACTTGTTAACGTGTTATAAATAAAGTAAACTGTTGTACTGTATAAATAAATAAAAGGAAGTGATACCGTTGTAATTATCGTAATTAAAAACGAACCTTGTTTTATTATTGGGAATAAAACAACGCAAAAAGGACGAATAAGGAAATTCGTAACATTGGTGTCAGAAGTGGGATTACGAATTAAGGACAACGATGAAGTTTGAAGAACTTAAAGTTGAACAGCTAAAAAAGGAGTTGAGCAAATTGGATCAACCGACAGCTGGTAATAAAGTAGAGCTGCAGAGGCGATTAATAGAAGAATTTAAACGCCGAAACATCAACATTGACACATATCAGTTCGAGTGCAAAGATGAAATGGAGGTTTGTGCAAAAGAAGCAACTGGTAATGTAGATGTTTCTACAATGTTTGCTGCCATGATGGCCAAATTGGACGATAATTCTAGAATAATGGACGAGAAATTGAGCGAAAATTCTCGAATAATTAACGACAAACTGAATGAGAAATTTGGTGAAAATTCTAGAATTATGAACGAGAAATTGGACGAGAATTCTAGAATTATGGACGAAAAACTTGAAAAGAAATTTGGCGAGAATTCTAGAATTATGGACGATAAATTAAGCGAGAATTCTAGAATTATTCAAGAAACATCAAATGCCACAAATGAGAAACTGCAAGAAATCTCCGAAGTTGTGAGCAATATGGAGATTCAAGTGAACGATAAATTCGAAAAGGTTGAAGAAAAAATCGAGGAAATGGGGCAGAAGATTGAAGAAGTCGAACATAAGTTCGAGGAAGTCGAACGGGAACTAAAAAACGATGTAAGCGAATTGCAAAGGAAAATGAATGAACTTCAGTTGCAAGAGGGTCCGGTGCGAGTAATTTCTGAAGGCTCTAGTAGATTGAAAGCTCCCAGTTTCGATGGCTCTACACCTTTCGATGTTTTTAAATTCCAATTCGAAATGGTCGCAATTAAGAACTTGTGGAACAGCAACGACAAAGCCGTTGAGCTAATTTTAGCACTGAAAGGCAACGCAGCAGAAGTCCTTCAGAGCATTCCCGTCAGTGCCAGAAACAACTACGAGGATATACTGGCTGCGTTACAACGCAAGTATGGTGGCGATCACAAGAAGGATTTATATCGCATGGAATTGAGAGGCCGAGTGCAAAAGCATAATGAAACGCTTCAGGACTTCGCAACCGAGGTGGAACGTTTGGTGTTGATGACTTATCCTGGTGAGTCCCACCCATTCTTGGATCAATTTAAGATTGAAGCATTCGTCAACGGCATCCGTGATCCTGACATAAAATACGTGACTTGTGCCACACAAAAAGCTACATTCGCCGAAACTGTTTCGTTCGCATTGGCACAGGAAACAGCAAAATTTGTGTCCAAGCCTCAAATACAAAGAGTTAGAAAAATTGAAATGGAGTCGGAGGCAGGAGATTTGAAGGGTGCCATAAACGATCTTAAAGAAATCACCCAAACCCTCAGCAAGGCGTTACCAGGCGGAAGTAAGCCCAGACCAAAGTGCTACAATTGCGAAAAACCTGGTCATATTTCACGAAACTGCAGAGAGCCACGAAAACGATCAAGATCGAGCTCACCCCAACGTGGCAATAAACGGGTAAATTTTACTACACAAAATGAATCTCCGTTAAACTAAAACGAGCTAGCCCAGAGGGGCATGGACTAGCTTCCACAACCGAGGGCCCCACGATCTCCATCTCAATAATACAACAGAAAAACAACAACCTCACTGTCTACGGAGCTATCGGTGGTCGGAAGCGCATATTGAGTATGGACACAGGCGCGTCACAATCTATCATCAGATCTGATTTGATAAATGGACCAATAGAATCGTTACATGGTGTAAGACTCCGCACAGCAACGGGTGAACCAGCAACTGTACATGGTAAAGTTAAATTGAAGTTAGCCATTGCCAACATGAGCATCGAACACGTGTTTATTGTCGCCGACATTGTAGATGAAGTGATAATTGGCGCAGATTTTATGATTGCCCAAGGCCTCAAGTTAGATATGGGGCAGCAAATTTTGACGTGGGCTAATGTGGAAATTCCTCTCAATGTGGGATACGACAATACAACAAAGATTAAAAGGCTGATCGCTTACAAAGATGTAAAATTGCCACCAAAATCAGAAACCATAGTATGGGCCCGAATGGAGGGAGATTGTGAGATCGGCAGTTTGTGGGTAGTTGAACCGGCAAGTATAAACAACTATAACATCATCACTGCCAAAGCTCTAGTAAGAACTAATAATGAAGGATACTTGCCTGTACGAGTTCTAAATTTGTCCAACAACGAGGAGGTGATCGGCGACCGCACAGAAATTGCAGAATGTACACCAGTCGAGGCGGTCATCAACTGTGAAGTTAATTCTGACTGCAGCAAACTATCAGAAAAGGAGCAGAAAGTGCTGGAGTCGCATCTCAGTGAGTGGGTGCGAGAACTAAAGCCTTCTGATAGGAACAAAGCAAAGCAAATACTGTGGAAGCATGCGTCTGCCTTCGCCCTGAAAAAAGAATGCCAAGGTAGAACATCAATGGTAAAGCATGACATTAATACAGGGGAAGCGAGACCAATAAAACAGGCGCCCAGAAGTCTTCTACTTGCAAAAAGAGATGAGGTAAAGAAACTGGTAGCTGAAATGCAGAAGGATGGTGTAATCGAACCTTCTTCAAGTCCATGGAGCTCGCCGGTGGTACTAGTTAAGAAGAAAGATGGAAGTACCCGATTTTGTGTGGATTATAGAAAGCTCAACGACGTCACCAAAAAGGACAGTTATCCACTACCAAGAATTGATGACACATTGGATACGTTGTCAGGAACAAAATGGTTCTCCACGCTGGACTTGCAAAGTGGTTATTGGCAAGTAGAAATCAGCGACAAAGATAAGGAGAAAACTGCATTCAGCGTAGGGGATGGTCTGTGGCAGTTTAAAGTAATGCCATTTGGACTATGTAACGCTCCAGCCACCTTCGAGCGATTAATGGAGTGCGTGTTGAAAGGACTTCATTGGCGAACATGCTTGGTGTACCTAGACGATATCATTGTCATGGGGAAAACATTCGATGAACACCTGAAGAATCTTAAAGAAGTCCTTCAACGTATAACCGCGGCTGGGTTGAAACTCAGCCCGAAGAAGTGTTCTCTGTTCCAGAAAGAAGTAAAATACTTGGGACATCGAGTGACAGCAGATGGCATTTCCACCGATGAAGACAAAATCCTGACAGTGAAGGATTGGCCACGACCGCAGAATCTCCATGAATTACGCAGTTTTCTAGGACTCTGTACGTACTACAGACGGTTTGTGCCGGGTTTCGCCACAGTGGCTGCAAGTCTTCACGAGCTGACAATGAAAAGTCGGCCGTACTGTTGGAGCGAAAAACAAGAAGAGTCATTCCACCAACTGAAGCAATATTTATGCACGGCTCCTTTGCTTGCATATCCTGTTGCTGGAGAGAAATTCGTGTTGGATACTGACGCGAGTGGTTACGGAATAGGTGGCGTGCTCTCGCAGGAAATCAATGGCCAAGAAAAAGTTATTGGGTACTACAGCAGAATACTCTCAAAGCCAGAGAAAAATTACTGTGTTACGAGACGAGAGCTACTGGCCGTCATAGAGTGTGTCAAACACTACCACAAGTATCTGTACGGCCAGCCTTTCCAGTTAAGAACCGATCATGCGGCGCTAAGGTGGCTACTGCAATTTAAGAACCCCGAAGGCCAACTTGCTCGTTGGATTGAAAGACTGCAGAGCTATGACTTCAGCATTGAGCATAGAAAGGGAGGAAAACACGATAATGCTGATGCCCTGTCACGTCGTCCATGCAAGCTGGAATGCAAACACTGCTCAAAAGCAGAGGTGAAAGAAAACATCATTGACGTACGTCTGCTTCGACTAGAATCCAACGAAGACTGGTCAACAGCACAAAGAAGCGACCCTATACTGGCAAAAATCATTTCTGCAAAAGAAAATGGTGAAAGACCAACACGCAATGACATCGCCTCAGAGAGCCCCCTGATGAAAGCATACTGGGCGCAGTGGAACAGCCTAAAATTATTGGATGGTTGCCTATACCGGTTATGGGAAAGTGAGGATGGTAAAATAGTCAAAAAGTTAATAGTGGTACCTTCCTCCAAGGAAAAAGAGATAATGACAGAATTCCATAATGGCCCGAGCGGAGGACATCTAGGAATAACCAAGACCATTGAAAAGCTAAAGCAACGGTTCTACTGGATTGGCTGTCAACAAGCGGTAGCCGATTGGATAGCAAATTGCACCCAATGCATGACAGCTAAGGGACCAACGCGAAGAAGTCATGGCCACATGCAGCAATACAACTCAGGTGCACCCTTTGAGCGTATAGCTATGGATGTGGCCGGTCCATTTCCAGTTAGTAGCTCAGGAAACCAGTACGTATTAGTGGTTATGGATTACTTCAGTAAATGGCCCGAAGTATACCCTGTTCCAAATCAGGAAGCGAAGACTATAATTAAAGTGTTTGTGGATAACTGGATATGCCGTTTTGGTGTCCTCTCGGAGCTCCATTCGGACCAGGGTAGGAATTTTGAATCGACCATCTTCAAAGAAATGTGTGAGTCATACGGTATTCGGAAAACAAGAACAACACCATTGCATCCTCAGTCTGACGGAATGGTTGAAAGATTCAACCGAACTCTTGAAGAATACCTAAGAAAAGTAGTCAGCGCAGATCAAAGAGATTGGGATGAACACATACCGAAGTTCCTTTTGGCATATAGGACGGCCACCCATGACTCCACTTCGCGAACACCCGCTAAAGTAATTTTCGGAAATGAGCTGAAGCTGCCTGGAGATTTGGAGTTCGGTACCATACCAGCGTCTGACCCTGCGAACAGTGATACGGGGGAACCATGATACGGGGGATCTTAATGATCTCCATGAATTTGTGCGCAACAAATTAAAAATGGTCAGTAACAAAATGAAAGCCAGATACGATCGAGCGGCAAATTCAGAAGGATTTCATGAAGGCCAGCTAGTTTTACTGTTCAACCCACAGCGCAAGAAGGGTTTATCTCCAAAACTTCAGACTCACTGGGAAGGCCCTTACAAGGTTGTCAAACGAATAAATGACGTGGTTTATCGAATCCAGAAAAGCCAAAGTCCAAGAGCTAAAATGAAAGTCGTGCATTTGGAAAGACTAGCTCTGTATGGAAAACGGAGGGTTGAGCCTGCTCGGGACGAACAGGCTTAAGTGGGGGGCAGTGTTACGAATAAGTAAAAGCTTTTGCTTACTGTTAATGACTCTACTAACAGTATGTAAACAACAGGCGGTTAGTGCTGCGCCTGAAAGTATGCATTGTAACAACGTACCAGCTCGCTAAACCAGTAGCATGAATTCACCTCAGTAAAGATAATTCTCCTGTGTAGGAGAATGTTCTAGAAAGATAAACAACAACAACAACATCTAGTTTCTAGAAGGTTCTTGAATTCACTAGATATATGTACCTTCATTTGTGTATGGTGAGTTGGTATAAATAGCGGAGGTCTTTGGAATGGAGAGTTCAGTTTGTGATTAAACCCCGTAAAGTAAGCAACGCGAATTGATAGTAAAATACAAAACTTGTTAACGTGTTATAAATAAAGTAAACTGTTGTACTGTATAAATAAATAAAAGGAAGTGATACCGTTGTAATTATCGTAATTAAAAACGAACCTTGTTTTATTATTGGGAATAAAACAACGCAAAAAGGACGAATAAGGAAATTCGTAACAATATCATACAACTTACTCATTTCCTATTATTAAATAGGTGCTAATATTAAAGAAAAGGTGGTTAGTTTGCTTTCCGAATTCAATTGTTCCTTAAACAGTAAGGTCGTAGTCGTGACTGACAGAGGAAGTAATATGATTGCTGCATTCAAAGAAGATAATAATATTCACTGCATTAGCCACTTGATTCACAACACTGTGGAAAAATGTATAAAGAAGACGACGCAAATTGATGAACTCATTTCTCTATGTTCAAAGCTGGTAAAATTTTTTAAAAAATCAGGCTTGAACGCAGAATTAGCAACATCTTTAAAAAGCTTTTGTACAACCCGATGGAATTCGGTATACTATACTATTTGCTCGACTGTTAAAAATTTTGCAGCCATTCAAGATAAATTATTAGAAAAGAATCTAGTACAAAAATATAGTATCATAAAATTATACAATTTAGAGAATTTAATGAAAATTTTAAAGCTTTTCAAGGATGCCTCAGATGATCTTGAAGGTTCGCTATATCCAACTATACATTTAGTTTATGCGAATATAGAGCATTTGAAATCATCTCTTTCCATAGAAGACGATGATCCATCCCTAATAAAGGAATTTAAAATAAATTTACAGGAAACGATAACGTCCTTAATAGATCCAAATATCACAATGTACCACAAATTAGGATTATTTCTTTTCCCTCCTGCAAATAAATTAACCCAGTTCAGTTTAGATGAATCTGAGGAAATTATTAATTATTGTAAATCCCTTTTGACACCTTATGCAGACAATATTACTTTACCTGTAAATTCCACTGCAACAAATTCTTCCAGAATGTTTTCTTTATTTGGAAAGCACATAAGTCCTTCAGAAAGAACTGCCAACTCAAGTGTTTCAGCAATTGATAGCGAAATATTAAAGTACAAAAACACTAATGTAACATTATATGATGACTTTAATATATTGCAGTGGTGGAATGAGAATAAAAATGAATTTCCTCTTTTGTTTAAATTAAGCTGTCGCATTCTAGCTATCCCTGCAAGTAGTGCACCCTCTGAAAGAGTATTTTCAATTGCTCGAACAATACTAACAGATAAAAGATCTCAAATGACAGCGAATTCAAAGTCATTTAATGAAATAATGTTTGTCAATATAAACTCAAAAGACTGATTAGACTATAATTTTTTTACGAATTTTATTTTAAGTTATTGACTAATTAATTAATATGAAAAAACAAATGTGTTACTTTTTTATATACAAAATATGTACCAAACTAATGTGAATCTTAGCGATTTATGAAATCGAGTTATATGTGTTATTTTTTGTATGTACATTCAATGTACTACATTGTACAATGCACATACGTTTTTATATATTGTTTTTAAAATGAAATACTTTTATTATATTATTTTATTATTACAGTTATTTATTAATTAATAACAAAATGTGATTTATGTTCCTTTTTTAATATTCGAAACATGTACCAATCTAATGTGAATCAAAGCAATTTATGAAATCGAGTTATGTAAAATTTTTATTTATTTTTATGTTATGTTAAAATGAATACCTTTGAAAAATTAGTATTTTTTACTATTCACCTTTTCTGGTATAAATACAAAATTTTTCCATCCCAAAAACAAATAAATTTGTCTTTTTATTCTATTTTACTGCAGTCAGACAAAAATAGTATTCCACAAATACTCACTACATCTGTTTGAAATGATATACTACTTTGTATTGTGCAACTTGTATGTAGTATTGTAAGTTGATACAACTCAACTACACACAACCTACGAGAGTAGAGCACAACATCTACAAATACAACATAAATGAAAACAGGCACTCAAACTTACTCAAAAAAGAAATCATGGCCAACTTGTACGATGTTGTGTACCAATGCACGTGTTTAGTTTGTAGATCCAAAGAAATTTCCGAAAAACAACTAAGAGTGTTAGATATCAGCAATGTGGGAGTCAATAAAATAAAGAAGACCCGAAATATTGAACAGCAACAGCGAAATAAGTACAACAAAACGGGATGTAACTGTAGGTTTTGCGGTAATAAATACCACGAGAACTTGGAAAATTGTCCGGCAAGGAAAATTTACTGTTGAAAATGTAACAAAAAGGGGCACTATGCAAGAGTGTGTCTGACAAATACGGTTGCCACCTCAAACTATAACAAACACAATAAACGTAGAGAACACGGTAGAGAGGTGAAGGCAGTTTCTGCCACAGTTGATATCAGGAGGGTGGTGTTGAATATGTGTTGAATTTGTCTAACGAAGATAGACCCAAAGGTTTGTTTAGAAATCTAGTAATCTACAACGGAAAGGGTGAAGGGGAAAATGTCAGAACACAGTTGGATACTGGGGCAACTTCCACATATTGGAAGAACATCCACAGTACTAAAGACAATAGAGGGAGAGATCTGAACTGTAGGCAAAACTGTAGTAACCGTTCAACACAAGGAACTGTTATTTTACGTAATCGTAAAAGATCACTGCCCACTATTATCAACCGACGCAAGCCTGGTACTGCAATTTATAGATATACATACATATGTATGTAAACCAATTGAAAAGGTAAAATTTTAATATAAAATATGCACAGGTGAATAAAATGTACATCGCAGACACTGTAGCAAGGGCGCCACTAGAGGAAAATTGTCAGAAGAAATCCTACGAAATTTACAAAATAGAACAGGAATTGAAGGAACTGGATGACTAATGATATTGAACACAAGCTAGTTAGCAACGTAGTGATAATACAAATTCAACAAGCCACGGATCAAGATAGTGTGATGAACATGTTAGCGAATCGATACACAATGGTTGGTTGCAAAACAAATCTGAAACAGAAGAGGCAAGAAGAGGACTGGCAATACTGGAATGATGAATTGGAGTGTAACAATAAAATGATATTTAAAGGTAACAGAATAATAGTTCCACAATGGATGAGAAATGAAATACTGAATCGTTTGCATCAATCATATTTGGGAATAGATTCAACTCTAAAGCTTGCTAGGGAAACAGTGTACTGGAGAGGAATGTCAGATTGTATAAAGCGCATTATACAAGACTGTGATATTTGCAACAAGTACGCTAAAAATCAGCAAAAAGAACCGTTAATACTTTCCGAAATTCCAAGAACTCCGTTTTAGATTGTGTTAATGGACGTATGCGAAGCCTACATCAAAGATAAAACGAAACATTTTGTAATACCAATTGATCATTATTCCACAGAGTGGGAGTTTACATATGTATGAAACATCAAGCACAATATTACCAACAGTCGATTGGAAAAGCTGAGACTGCAGTGAAAATAATAATATAACTTAGAAAAAAACAGTGGATTCAAACACAGACTTCTACAAGTCACTTTTGGTATATAGAAATACTCCTAACAAAGCCGAATCAAGTCCAGCAAAAGGATTATTTTGTAGATGGTTAAACTGCGGTATACCAAACGTGAAGACATGCCAACAGGTTGAAAGAGAAGTACCCCAACGGATCGAGCAACCACGCAATAAAAGCATTTTGATAAAGGAGCAAGAAAGGAATACCACTTGGAAGAAGGCGATCAAATATATATGACGGGAACTCCGGATGACGTATGGACCAAAGATGAAGTAAAGCGAAAATTATCAAATCGAACGTCCATAATAATAAGGTCAAATCAGAAACTATACAAGCGTAACACAATTCATGTAATAAGACCAAACGATACAACAACTCACAAAGTAGGCGACGACGAACCAAATATTTTGGATCAAAGTAGTTCAAAATCACCAGTATCATCATCAAAACAAACACCAACCCAGCAAATACCATTTGAAAGTACGCTGATAGATTTGCAATTTCCACGGGTGAGCCAGAACAGGGTACAAGACGCCAAGCCAACATCGAGATCAAAAAGACACGTCAGGGCTCCAAAACGATATGATTTATTATATGTGATTTTAATAGTGTAATAGATATGATTGATCTGGCATCACTGTACATTCCGAGTACAACTCTTCGCATTAACTTGTATTGATAAATGTAATTAACTTTAAAATTAGAAATAAATGAATTGACTGAATATAAACCATATCATAACACTTCCAAAGCGTCTGAATGAATCTTTGGGGAAAAATACAGAGGCAATTATATATTTGTTCACATATTTTTATTTTTTTTAAATAGAGCGTTCAGCATAATTTATCTAGTACAAAATACATTGTCTTGCAGGCATTTTACAATCATCTGAACCATTTGGAATGTGTGAATTGAAACCAATTGCCGCAAAGGATACCATGTAAGTTGCAATAGGTGTTATATTTTAAATATGTATAATTATAGACAAATATATTCAGTGGTGGATTTAAGGGGATGGGGGCGCGCGCCCTGGAAGAAAATCTATGTAATATATGTTTTCTAATGACAACATATGTTTAATTAAGTTTACAATTTGTAGTAAATCCTATGTTCACTTCATTGTTATATTTATCTAAAACCATGGTACTGTGTTAAAAAGGCTCTAGTGCAATCGTGAATGCACACAGTTATTTAAATTAGGGGCGTTTTTTTGGTAACCTCTAAGTATATATGCCAACATCAACTGTTACGAAAAAAACGCATAGACGTTGAGTATATTCAACTAGTTTTTAATTTTTATTTGTAATTTTTTTTATTTAAAAATCAAAACCAAAACAAAATACTATAGAATACAATGTAATATATCTGGTGGTTATTCTGCATTCACATTGCAGCAGTATTTCTACACTTCTCACTTCGAGTAAATTAAATACTGATTACTGTATTGAAAAGATGTTTGGTTACACAAGATCTCTAACTACGAGATTTCGATTACAATGGTTCAGGATTTTAATGCCGTATTGGGGTAAAACTCTTTAAAAATAAAACAAGCGTCGTAAACGCTCGGCTGCTTGGTATTTGTGAGATGTAAAAACAAAGCCAACATATACGACTCGATAGCACGAGCAAAATATATATATAACAAAAAACGAAGGCTTCCCCGAGCAAGCCTGCATTTCCGCACGCTTTTTTACATCTCAAACAAGTGCGGGAGCAGCCCGTGTATCGAAAACGAGACGGCAAAGCTATTCTGGAGAGAGATAAGAGAAAATGGCGTGACGTAATGAATGTGAATCGGTGTGCTATTTATTCACAAAGTATAGAAAATGTACCAGAACCTACATGCAACATTTATATGTACCTAAAATTGAATAACATTTACCACAAAGTACACATCGAGTTCTATAAAGCGAATGAACTCCACCGGAAAGTACATCAATATAGTTATAGTCAACAATTTACAAAAACTTGGACTAAATGTACGACAAGTTCCAAAAAGGAACAACAAATTTCATCAATTGTAATATAAATGCACCAAAAATTAGTTTAATTGGAAGAAACGGTGCGTAAACTACACCAAAAAAAGTACATTCAGGTCCTAAAATGTGTACACAATTACACAAAGTGTATCAAAAAATTACATAATGTGCAGCAAGTAGACAGATCCGAGGGTGTTCTTGTGAATCTTGTCGAGTTATGGTAAGTTATAGGCAGAAATATATTTTTGAGAATCGATCTATTCCTCGGCTTCCTTCTTCACTTTACTTGTAGTTTTACTTTAGTTTTTGTTTGTCTCCAGTATTGCCTAGGAATTCTTCTTGAAAAAGAAAAAAACAATAATATTTTATACAACGTTATATATACATATTTTGTTAACAAAATTAACTACCCCTTATATTTACATCATAAGTTTCGAAACGTCGCACTGTAGGGCCTTTGTCCAGAATCTGTGGCGAAAATCAAAAATTTGATAAAGGATTTTGGTAAAATGAATAATAACAATGGATAGAGAATTTACTATTTATAAAGAATCCGAAAACCGTTTCAAAATCGGATAAACAGTGCGACTTATATGGCCGCTCGAAATTGTTTCTTTTCTTCAGTGTACAAGAAAGAACACAAAGTGAAGGAAATTCCAAGTTTTACAATTGAGTTACAGCCAAACTATAGAACCAATCATTATGTTTTATGTGTTGAAGGAAAGGTACGTTAGATTTAAATCATATACAATTTTTTTTTTGTTTTCCAAGGCTTAGTTACCAAAATATCACGGTTATAAGAAAACACTATTTTTGGATCGTTTTCCAACTTTCGTAGAATAGAACTAAAAAGGTTTCGATTAGTTTCGGAAGTTATTACTTTAGGGAGATTAACTACTCATTACTCTACGATATTCAATTAAAGTTGGCTGCATGTCATTGCCCATTTACATGTTATTACAATAAAAGTGCGGCAACTTTGTCATAATGAACAGTCTAGGCGCACAGAAACAAAATACAGCCAAAATTGGCAAATGTTTTGTTGTGTTTTTATAAGTTTTTTATGTCGTTATTTTTCAATGTATCTATGAAAACAAATTGCGCATAAAAACAACAAAAGGAAAACAAACACAGTAAAGTAGTAGTTTGACATTTGAGAAGAAGAAGTCAGCTGTGCTTATACTGTCACCTCTCTATATATATGTATATCCAAGGTGCGCGTTTCGTTCTTAGGTCTGTTTCTAGACGTGCAATTATAATTGCTGCAATTCATGAGTTCGTAGGAGAGAGAGGTAAGAAGAATGGAACGAGGAAAAACTTGCATGAACTCTGCAATTCTTTCAGTTCTTCTCATTCGTAATTTTTTAGTAATGGCGTCTGCAGAATAATTTGACATTTCTTTTCATTTACTCATTCGTAAAAATTTCACACGAATAGTCTGCATATGGCTCAGATTTATACGAATGTCAGAAGCAGCAATAATAAAAACCAGAATTGCACAAACAGAATTGCGAGCGTGTAAAAGCAAATTGCAATTTCAAAAGAGAATCATGAAGAATTGCTGCAATTACAATTGCACGTCTAGAACCAGACTAGTGTAGAGATGCTTCTTCACGTTTTTGACAAATGTCTGTCTTTTGTCTTTAATTTCTTTTTATCTTTTTTTGCCTCAAAGAGTACAGACGCGTTATTTGAGAAGAAAAATAAGGAATATTCCAAGTTAAAAATAAATAGAAAGCTACAACTAAACCTAGAAACAAAGGTGGTTCCTTTTACTGCTTCAAATCAGAGGCATACCCACACCACGTACGGCCACAGCGGCACATCACAAATCGCACGGCTTTCCAGCAGTTCCACCAGCTCCCAGTCAGCAAAAAGGGCTGAACCCACGTATTTAGTTAAACGAAGCCAATTTCTATCTGAGTAAAGGTAATTATAATAAAAATTATGCAGTAGTAGCATAAAATAGTGTATTTTGAGTTATTATTTACAGCTTTTTTGGTTCAGTGAAAAAAATAAGATATATAATGTATTTACAAAATTCTGTAATATTTGATTTGTTCCGTAACTCCGACAACAGAAGTGAATTTGAATTGGCTATTTTGAGGGAATTACACATTTTAACGGAACATGCTGAAGCAATCCGCGATTTGAAGACAAAACTTCACGTTTTTTTTTTTTTTTAAATGGCAAACCTCCCATCGCACAAAAGACACGTTCTTGAAAAAGAACTCAAAGTGGCTAATTGAATTTACTTGCTTTTAAAACTTACAATAAAATTCCCACAAAGCTAGTGATGGAATCAAGGGAAGACCTACAAAACCACTAGAAGATTGTTCGTCCTACACAAGAAAACGGAAGCTTCATAATGCGACGCAAGCTATATCTATGGAGCATCTATCGGAAGCGGAAGCGCATCTATCCATGAAGTATGCGAAAAACCTAGAGAAAGCAAGGTCGGACATAACAAAAGCAGTATCGATCGCAAGCCCTAATCGCCTTCATAGGATTAAAAAGAGTATTCCAACACCACCGAATACCTTACCTTCAATGTATACCATTGAAGATGCTTTAGCATTGTTTATGGACTTGGGCTTATCTAAAGAAAAATATACAAGTTTGCGGGGGTCTTTAAAGCGTCACAATATGGACATTCTTCCTGGCTACAAAAAAGTTGGATTTGCTAAGAAAGAAGCAGCATCCCTTAATGTAAAAATAACTGAGGTATCAATTCAAGACTTGATGGATCATACCGCAAGACGTCTTATTCAAAGCTTGCCTGAAGTAGAGGCAGAATTACTTCCTGAAAGACTGACATTGATGAATAAGTGGGGATGTGATGGATCATCTGGTCAAAGTATTTACAAGCAAACCATAGCTACAGATGATGCCACTATTACCGATGCAAATATGTTTATGGCTTCCGTAGTTCCTCTACGGTTGAGAAGTGACACAGCACAAAATTGGAAAAATTATCGGCCATCATCTGTCCACTTATGCCGTCCGATATTTTTTAAATATGTAAAGGAGTCCTCAGAAATAATAAAATCTACAGTCAATAATATAAGTAATGAAATTGATAAATTGATTCCTTCAGTAGTGGAAATCAAAAATGGGAAAACTGTAACAGTTGAATATGAGTTTTTTCTCACAATGATTGACGGTAAAGTATTGAAAGATGGAGTATAACTCCCATATATGGGCATGTGCTCCTAGGACTTCTTTGGAGTTTCTCGACCGTGTCCAGAGGAGAGCGACGGTGTTAATAGGGGACAGTAGGGTATCCAACTCTATTGCCTCCCTTGAGCATCGCCGAAATGTGGGTTGCGTGTCACTGTTCTATCGATATTTCCACGGTATGTGTTCCTCGGACATCCGTCAACTTATGCCGGACGTGAGGATATTTAGCTGAAATACGCGGCTTTCCAGGAACTCTCATCCGTTTTTTATCGAGTGGCCGATTGACCGCACTACACACTATAGAGAAAATTCGTTCTTCAGCCGTACAGTCCGTATGTGGAATAAACTTCCGGCTAGTGTATTTCCCACCAATTGTGACATACAAACATTCAAGGCAAATATCAACAGACACTACTCCCTCTTTCCACCCTCTACTACCTCAATTTTCCTTCGCCAACACAATGCACTGCATTTATAGGGGGCATACCCTGAGTGTTGGTTTGATAAAAAAAAAAAAAAAAAAAAATACCACGTCAACATTGAAATGTGCAATATGTAAAAAATCGCAGAAAGACTTTCAAAATATGGAATTTCTCCATTGCACGCCAGAATTAGGTGTATGGAGTTCATTTTGAAGCTGGCGTGTACTATTTCCCGAGAAGGAGAAACTTTTGACAAAGATACATCACCCAAAGAGGAAGAAAACATTCGAAAAAAACTAATATAAAATGAATTTTCCAACAGGCTTGGACTCAAAATAGATTGCCCACAATATGGATATGGAAATAATAATGACGGAAACACTTCAAGAAGATTTTTTGAGAATGATGAAGTAACAGCCCAGATTACTGGTGTGGATACAGACATTATCAGAAGGTTTGGCGTTATTCTCGACGTAATCAACTGTAAAGAAAAGGTGAACGGCGAAAAATTTGAAGAATATGCTGCAAAAACTTCCCATCGTTTACGTCAAATGTATCCAAATAAAAAACTTACTCCCACGGTACATAAAATTTTAGCTCATGGGAGACATTTAATTCAATATCAAATCTTGCCAATCGGAGAGTTATCGGAAGAAGCCCAAGAGTGTAGAAATAAGGATTATAAAAAATTTAGATACGCGAATACATGCAAAATTTCGCGTATAAGACAGAGCGAGGAGCTCTTTAACATGTTGGCGGCGTCTTCCGATCCACTAATTTCAACTTTGAGGCACGTGAAATCAGGAAGGGATTTGGAGGAAAATAATTATAGTACCGAAATGAAAAGTTTATTGGATTTCAATTCAATTGATACTGACTATTTTCAAGAAAATTTGTAAATATAAATACATATTTTAGCAAAATAAATATAGAGTTAAATTTAATTATATTTCCGAACACGCGAATATATTTAATGTCAGATTTAAGGTAAGTAAAATTATCATGTTTTTGAAAAGAATGGAAAGCAATATTAGACGTCTGCTTTTAAAGCTTTCAGTAACACATTTAACAGCTTATGATATCTTCTTTACAACACTTTTTGAATTTTGTAAATATCTTATCCAGTTCAGAAGTTATGATTTTTGCAATGAACAAATTCAAAAGACCCCAGTGTGCGTCGTGGCAATATAAGAAATGGAATGACATACATTTTATATTTTCCATACAACAAAGTCGAACTTGGTAACACTTTTATCGGGGTTATTCTCAACTTCTAAAATTATATATGTTAACATGCCGGTTTTCATTTTATATGAGTTAACATGTATAAGTTACGAAAAAACGCGCCTATTAATGAAAATGAGTGGTCAATATACACATACAATATTTAATAATTTATTTTTTTCATAAATTTGAAAAATGTTTGCAAAATTCCGAGAGTATTGGGGTGCACTTTTGGGTAGCCGAATATAAAACCAGGTAATGGGTTGTTGCTTCAATGTGTTGATTTTATTTAAACAAAATTTTATTTTGGTTATAAAAATTTCACAATAGGAACAGCTTGTATTTGGTGTCTTGACATGATGATGTGAGTTTCTAAAACAGCAAATATACACAACAAACTATTGACATTGCATATATATTTGCGCCTGATGGAAACACATGCATTTGTATGTGTATACTTACGGCTAAAATAGTTTTACAGCTTGGATAACGTTTAACAGAGGTATTTTTCGATTATAAGCAACATTTTAAACCTTAAACAAACCTATAATAACTTTCTGTGAATAAGGCCGAGAGTGTTTAAAGAGAATTCGATCAGCAGAGTGAACAAGTAAGAAGATCTAAATGTTTTTTTTTATATCGTACTTTACTACTTTTACATTTTAGTTTTTTTTTGTGATTAATCACACCATTTAGGAATTGACTTGTTTATATTTCTGTAATAACCAGAAAATATGGTCACGATATATCGTCGTTTTTGCGGTTAGCGATATTTTCATATATCTATAATGGTGAACATGAATTGTCGTCCTTTAGAATATAAAACAAATGCAGTTATATCTAGCGAATTCAAGAACCTTCTAGACGTTGTTGTTGATTATCTTTGTAGAATCATCTCGAATGGCGGAGAATTATCTTAACTGAGGCGATTTCATGGTACTGGTTTAGCGAGCTGGTACGTTGTTACAATGCATTATTTCAGGTGCAGCACTAACCGCCTGTTATTTACATAATGTTAGTAGAGTCATTAAGAGCAAGCAAAAGCTTTTACTTATTCGTAACACTGCCCCCCACTTAAGCCTGTTCGTCCCGAGCAGGCTCAACCCTCTGTTTTCCATACAGGGCTAGTCTTTCCAAATGCACGACTTTCATTTTAGCTCTTGGACTTTGGCTTTTCTGGATTCTATAAACCACGTCATTTATGGGTTTAACAACCTTGTAAGGGCCTTCCCAGTGAGTCTGAAGTTTTGGAGATAAACCTTTCTTGCGCTTTGGGTTGATCAGTAAAAGTAGCTGGCCTTCATGGAATCCTTCTGAATTTATCGCTTTCATTTTATTACTGACCATCTTTATTTTGTTGCGTACAAATTCATGGAGATCTTTAAGATACCCCATATCTTTGAAGTTGACATAACTGTTCGCAGGGTCAGATGCTGGTTTTGTACCGAACTCCAAATCTCCAGGCAGCTTCAGCTCAGTTCCGAAAATTACTCTAGCGGGTGTTCGCGCAGTGGAGTCATGGATGGCCGTCCGATATGCCAAAAGGAATTTTGGTATGTGCTCATCCCAATCTCTGATCTGCACTGACTACTTTTCTTAGGTATTCTTCAAGAGTTCGGTTGAATCTTTCAACCATTCCGTCAGACTGAGGATGCAATGGTGTTGTTCTTGTTTTCCGAATACCGTATGACTCACACATGGTCGATTCAAAATTCCTACCCTGGTCCGAATGGAGTTCCGGGGGGACACCAAAACGGCATATGCAGTTATCCACAAACACTTTAATTATAGTCTGCGCTTCCGGATTTGGATCAGGGTATACTTCGGGCCATTTACTGAAGTAATCCATAACCACTAAGACGTACTGGAGCTACTGACTGGAAATGGACCAGCCACATCCATAGCTATACGCTGAAAGGGTGCACCTGAGTTGTATTGCTGCATGTGGCCATGACTTCTTCGCGTTGGTCCCTAAGCTGTCATGCATTGGGTGCAATTTGCTAACCACTCGGCTACCGCTTGTTGACAGCCAACACAGTAGAACCGTTGCTTTAGCTTTTCAATGGTCTTGGTTATTCCTAGATGTCCTCCACTCGGGCCATTATGGAATTCTCTCATTATCTCTTTTTCCTTAGAGGAAGGTACCACTATTAACTTTTTGACTATTTTACCATCCTCACTTTTCCAGAACCGATATATGCAACCATCCAATAGTTTTAGGCTGTTCCACTGGGCCCAGTATGCTTTCATCAGGGGGCTCTCTGAGGCGATGTCATTGCGTATTGGTCTTTCACCTTCTTCTTTTGCAGAAATGATTTATGCCAGTGTAGAGTCGCTTCTTTGTGCTGTTGACCAGTCTTCGTTGGATTTCAGTCGAAGAAGACGAACGTCAATGATGTTTTCTTTCACCTCTACTTTTGAGCAGTGTTTGCATTCCAGCTTGCATGGACGACGTGACAGGGCATCTGCATTACCGTGTTTTCCTCCCTTTCTATGCTCAATGCTGAAGTCATAGCTCTGCAGTCTTTCAATCCAAAGAGGAAGTTGGCCTTCGGGGTTCTTAAATTGCAGTAGCCATCTTAGCGCCGCATGATCGGTTCTTAACTGAAAAGGCTGGCCATACAGATACTTGTGGTAGTGTTTGACACACTCTATGACTGCCAGTAGCTCTCGTCTCGTAACACAGTAATTTTTCTCTGGCTTTGAGAGTATTCTGCTGTAGTACCCAATAACTTTTTCCTGGCCGTTGATTTCCTGCGAGAGCACGCCACCTATTCCGTAACCACTCGCGTCATTATCCAACACGAATTTCTCTCCAGTAACACGATATGCAAGCAAAGAAGCTGTGCATAAATATTGCTTCGGTTGGTGGAATGACTTCTTTCGTGAAGACTTGCAGCCACTGTGGCGAAACCCGGCACACACCGTCTGTAGTACGTGCAGAGTCCTAGAAAACTGCGTAATTCATGGAGATTCTGCGGTCGGGGCCAATCCTTCACTTTCAGAATTTTGTCTTCATCGGTGGAAATGCCATCTACTGTCACTCGATGTCACAAGTATTTTACTTCTTTCTGGAACAGAGAATACTTCTTCGGGCTGAGTTTCAACCCAGCCTCGGTTATACGTTGAAGGACTTCTTTAAGATTCTTCAGGTGTTCATCGAATGTTTTCCCCATGACAATGATGTTTAGGTACACCAATCATGTTCGCCAATGAAGTCCTTTTTTAACACGCACTCCATTAATCGCTCGAAGTTGGCTAGAGCGATACAGAGTCCAAATGACATTACTTTGAACGGCCACAGACCATCCCCTACGCTGAATGCAGTTTTCTCCTTGTCTTTCTTGCTGATTTCTACTTGCCAATAACCACTTTGCAAGTCCAGCGTGGAGAACGATTTTGTTCCTGACAACGTAGCCAATGTGTCATCAATTCTTGGTAGTGGATAACTGTCCTTTTTGGTGACGTCGTTCAGCTTTCTGTAATCTACACAAAATCGAGTACTTCCATCTTTCTTCTTAACCAGTACCACCGGCGAGCTCCATGGACTTGAGGAGGGTTCGATTACACCATCCTTCTGCATTTCAGCTACAAGTTTCTTCACCTCATCTCTTTTTGCAAGTGGAAGGCTTCTGGGTGCCTGTTTTATTGGTTTCGCTTCCCCTGTGTTGATGTCATGCTTTACCATTGAGGTTCTACCTTGGCATTCTTCTTTCAGGGTGAAGGCAGATGCATGCTTCCACAGTAATTGCTTTGCTTTGTTCCTATCAGATGGCTTTAGTTCTCGCACCCACTCACTGAGATGCGACTCCAGTACTTTCTGCTCCTTTTCTGATAGTTTGCTGCAGTCCGAATTAACTTCACAGTTGATGACCGCCTTGGCTGGTGTACATTCTGCAATTTCTGTGCGGCCGCCGATCACCTCCTCGTTATTGGACAAATTTAGAACTCGTACAGTCAAGTATCCTTCATTATTAGTTTTTACTAGAGCTTTGGCTGTGATGATGTTATAGTTTTTTATACTTGCCGGTTCAACTACCCACAAACCGCCGATCTCACAATCTCCCTCCATTCGGGCCCATACTATAGTTTCTGAGTTTGGTGGCAATTTTACATCTTTGTGAGCGATCAGCCTTTTAATCTGTGTTGATTGCCGTATCCAACAGAGTGGAATTTCCACATTAGCCCACGTCAAAACTTGCTGCCCCATATCTGACTTGAGGCCTTGGGCAATCATAAAATCTGCGCCAATTCTGAGTTCATCTACAATGTCGGCGACAATAAACACGTGTTCGATGCTCATGTTGGCAATGGCTAACTTCAATTTAACTTTACCATGTAAAGTTGCTGGTTCACCCGTTGCTGTGCGGAGTCTTACACCATGTAACGATTCCATTGGTCCATTTATCAAATCAGATCTGATGATAGATTGTGACGCGCCTGTGTCCATAGTCAATATGCGCTTCCGACCACCGATAGCTCCGTAGACAGTGAGGTTGTTGTTTTTCTGTTGTATTATTGAGATGGAGATCGTGAGTCCCTTGGTTGTGGGAGCCAGTCCATGCCCCTCTGGGCTAGCTCGTTTTAGTTTAACGGAGATTCATTTTGTGTAGTAAAATTTGCCCGTTTATTGTCACGTTGGGGTGAGCTCGATCTGGATCGGTTTCGTGGCACTCTGCAGTTTCGTGCAATTGTAGCACTTGGTCTGGGCCTGATAACGTCTTGCTGAGGGTTTGGGTAATTTCTTTAAGATCGTTTATGGCACCCATTTCAATTTTTCTAACTCTTTGTATTTGAGGCTTGAACACAAATTTCGCTGTCTCCTGTGCCAATGCGAACGAAACGGTTTCGCGAATGATTTTGGTGTGGCACAAGTCACGTATTTTATGTCAGGATCACGGATGCCGTTGACGAATGCTTCAATCTTAAATTGATCCAAGAATGGGTGGGACTCACCAGGATAAGTCATCAACACCAAACGTTCCACCTCGGTTGCGAAGTCCTGAAGCGTTTCATTAAGCTTTTGCACTCGGCCTCTCAATTCCATGCGATATAAATCCTTCTTGTGATCGCCACCATACTTGCGTTGTAACGCAGCCAGTATATCCTCGTAGTTGTTTCTGGCACTGACGGGAATGCTCTGAAGGACTTCTGCTGCGCTGCCTTTCAGTGCTAAAATTAGCTCTACTGCTTTGTCGTTGCCGTTCCACAAGTTCTTAATTGCGACCATTTCGAATTGGAATTTAAAAACGTCAAATGGTGTAGAGCCATCGAAACTGGGAGCTTTCAATCTACTAGAGCCTTCAAAAAATACTCGCACTGGCCCCTCTTGTAACTGAAGTTCATTCATTTTTCTTTGCAATTCGCTTACATCATTTTTTAGTTCCCGTTTGACTTCAACTTATGTTCGACTTCTTCAATCTCCTGCCCCATTTCCTCGATTTTGTCTTCAACCTTTTCGAATTTATCGTCCACTTGAATCTCCATATTGCCCACAACTTCAGAGATTTCTTGCAGTTTCTCATTTGTGGCATTTGATGTTTCCTGCATAATTCTAGAATTTTCACCAAATTTCTCGTTCATAATTCTAGAATTTTCACCAAATTTATTTTCAAGTTTTTCGTCCATTTTGGCCATCATACCAGCAAACATTGTAGAAACATCTACATTACCAGTTGCTTTTTTTGCACAAACCTACATTTCGTTTTTGCACTCGAACTGATATGTGTCAATGTCGATGTTTCGGCGTTTAAATTCTTCTATTAATCGCCTCTGCAGCTCTACCTTATTACCAGCAGTCGGTTGATCCAATTTACTCAACTCCTTTTTTAGTTGTTCAACTTTGAGTTCTTCAAACTTCGTCGTTGTCCTTAATTCGTAATCCCACTTCTGACGCCAATGTTACGAATTTCCTTATTCGTCCTTTTTGCGTTGTTTTATTCCCAATAATAAAACAAGGTTCGTTTTCAATTACGATACTTAGAACGGTTTTTCCTTTTATTTTACTTATATAGTACAACAGTTTACTTTATTTACAACACTTTAACAAGTTTTATATTTTACTATCAATTCGCGTTGCTTACTTTACGGGGTTTAATCACAAACTAAACTCTCCATTCCAAAGACCTCCACTATTTATACCAACTCACCATACTCAAATGAAGTTATATCTAGCGAATTCAAGAACCTTATAGACGTTGTTGTTGCTGCTTATCTTTGTAGAATCCTATCGAATGGCGGAGAATTATCTTAACTGAGGCGAGTTCATGGTACTGGTTTAGCGAGATGGTACGTTGTTACAATGCATACTTTCAGGCGCAGCACTAAACGCCTGTTATTTACATAATGTTAGTAGATTCATTAAGAGCAAGCAAAATCTTTTACTTATTCGTAACAATATGTACATAGGAATATTTTATGCAGCCGATTCGAAATTATTACAAGTTTCTGCATCATTTAATTATTACACGAATAATTTTTTTAAACTTGAATTATTTCACAGCACACCAACTGAAGCCATCCTGGAAGAAATCTTAGATATATCAGAAAACAAGTTTACATCTAAAACTTCTTCTAAAAGAAGAGGAAGACCATGTCTACGGACAACTATTACAAAAGACAGAAACCAAAAATGCAAGCGCAGAATAAACAAAAAATACACAAATAACATGGACTTAATAAGTTATTGCGAAACATCAAATGCAAGGGGGGAATTTGAAAAACGAGCACGTACCGATCAAATATCTCCCAAAACAACAATGCTACCCCTTATATATCCTCAACACTTTAAATATCAATTACCGCCTGAAGCTGTGTCGACACGACCACTGATAGCAGCACAATCAAACTTTATGACACCAGACCAGACACAGTCCTTTGAATGGAGAGAATCTTCCTCATCTTCACCCTCGCTACCGGAATCGTTGCGTGGTCTCTTCGACACAAATAACCTAAAACAACTTTTGGACATCGAAAACATAACAACATATCGCCTACAGGATTGTCACATTCATGCATTGGCAACGATCTTGAGCATTCGAGTGGAGTATTTGTATAAAATACTGGACAAGATTGTGGCAATTGACCCCAATGTGTTATGTAAAACCACAAAAGCCCTAACAACGCCATTTGCACAAGATCGAGATTTGTTTGCGAGAGTTACATCATCAGACAGTGGATCTCCAAGTGACACTGTGCTGAACAGTCAGAGTCCACAATTTTCTAGACTGTTTCCAACACAGTCCAAAAATAAAACCAATTTAAATAAAAATATTAAAAAGAGAAAAATATATTAAATAAAAATATTTGAATATAAATTTACATCTGATATATACGCCCATGTTCTGCATTCCGAATCTTCGTGAAAGTGAAAATTTTTCACAAAAATGGTGTTCTTGACATTATTTTCACAAGACATTTTGTCAAAATGTTTCACAATCAAATGCTATGAAAGCAAAAGTAAATAACATTTTCTGTATCAAAAATGCAAACTACGTAAAAAATAGAATTGCAGAATGAAAGCTAAGTATATTTTTTCTTAACTTGGTTGTTCAAACGTAAAAGTTTCTCAAGCATTTATTTGCAAAAAGTCATTAAACATGATTATCCAAAAATGTTAATTTTTGCATTCTGTTTTCATTCCACATTTACACAATTTTATGTAAATCAGCAGAGTATTTCATGTTCGAAAATCCGAAGTTGCCGAGCCGCAGCTATAAGAAATTGAACAATCAGTTTGTTTATTTTTAGAGTTATATCGCAAATACATATGTATATCAATATAAACACGACGGCATATGTAAGACAAGAATGAAAAAACTATCCTTTCCTAAGTTCTTTGCTTTTAAATGAGTAACAATTATAATTATTCACTCAGTCTATGTGAGTAACGGTGGGAACTCTTTCATATGTCATTTTGTTTTGTTTGTTTTTGGCGAACATATGCAAGAATAATAAAACAAGGAAGTTGCATGAAGAAATGTAAGTATTTTAATAAAATTTACGTTTATGAATAATTATTTATATTTTATTTCTGTCTACAGGGGAAATCACAAGACAAAAAGTCAAGAGGAGATTCAATAACCGTTCTGTTTGCTTTTGTCTTCTTTAATTTTCGGTAGCAAAACATTTGTTTTGCAATTCCTCTGTGTAAAAACGGCCACTTAAAATGTAAGCAAAGACGATCTAGAATTAGACGACCAGAAGATGTGCGCAATTTGGCAACCATGGTAAAAGAGAACCAAAAAGTCGTAGAAATTTACTCAAAGGCATTTCTCTCACGCGTCATGTCTTGATTATTCCATACTTTTTGCATAGTTTATGTAATTTTACTTCAACATGGTTGGAATTTGTATAGTTATATACAATAACACTATCAAAAAGCTGCTCGTGTATTGAAATACAAAAACGATGTACAAGTAGACAGTCAAAATTTCTCTTCACTCGAATGCCAACAAACAAAACGAGTGAAACCCTAGTACTTCTCTACTCTCTCACTTACTCTCTTCATTGAATATTTCAATACACGAGCAGCTTTTTGATAGTGTTATTGTATATAACTATACAAATTCCAACCATGTTGAAGTAAAATTACATAAACTATGCGTTTGAGTGACCTCCTAGTACTTTTTGATTCTCTTTTACCAGGGTTGCCAAGTTGCGAACATCTTCTGGTCGTCTATTGTGAAATATTCAATGAAGAGAGTAAGAGAGAGAACAGAGAATGACTAGGGTTTCACTCAGTGTGTTTGTTGGCATTTGAGTGAAGAGAAATTTTGACTGTCTACTTGTACATCGTTTTTGATGTAAGTTCGAAAAGTGAAGTTCTGAGAGAACGCCAAACTCGAATACTTGTGAATTTAAAATGCTTTGTGAAATAAATACGAATCTGAATGCAGCTCATGTGTGATAATCATTATCTGAAGTGTGAATTGAGGCGTAAACAAACGCAGATACCTCATTTTGCTCTATTAAGTCAGTTTTTCGTCCTTATGAAAGTCATTGCTGTTGCTTGTTTTCAAAAAGGATGTACAGGTAGAGAAGAAAAAACCCCGCAATTTGTGCAACCCTAGTAGAAGAGAACCAAAAGTCGACGCGATTCACTCAAACGCATTTCTTTAAGGCGTCATAACTTGATTATTTCATACCTTATGTAATTTTATTTAAATATGGTTAGAATTTCTATAGTTAGATAGAATAACATCATCAGAAAACTACTTGTGTATTGAAATATTTAACGAAGAGAGTAAGAGAGCGAGCAGAGAAACGACACGCTTCACTCGTTTTCTTTGTTGGCATTCCACTCCATGAGTAAATATTCATCTCTATACCATAGTTGCTTTATGTCGTCTTTGACATTGGCTCTTTTGTCAAAGACGATTTAGAATTAGACGACCAGAAGATGTGCGCAACTTGGCAACCCTGGTAAAAGAGAACCTAGGAGTTCACTCAAACGAATTTCTGTCTCGTCATATCTTGCCTATTTCATACTTTTTGCATAGTTTATGTAATTTTACTTCAACATTGTTGGAATTTGTATAGTTATATACAATAACACTATCAAAAAGCTGCTCATGTATTGAAATATTCAATGAAGAGAGTAAGAGAGAGAGTAGGGAAGTACGTTTTCACTCGTTTTGTTTGTTGGCATTTGAGTGAAGAGAAATTTTGACACTACATTTTGTGAAATTGTTTCACAATCAAATGTTGTTTTGAAAGCAAAAGTAAATAACATTTTCTGTATCAAAAATGCAAACTACGTAAAAAAGAGAATTGCAGAATGAAAGTCGAGTATTTTTTTTCTTAACTTGGTTGTTCAAAAGTAAAAGTTTCTCAAGCATTTATTCGAAAAAAGTCATTAAACAAAATTATCTAAAAATTTTAATTTTCCCATTCTGTTTTCATTTAACATTTATACCATTTTATGCAAATCAGCTATGTATTGGATGTTAGAAAATCCAAAGTTGCCAGACCCATATATTTAAGAAATTCAACAATCAGTTTATTTTTAGAGTTATATCGCAAATATATCAACATAAACACGACGGCATATGTAAGACACAAATGAAAAAAATATTATTTCCGAATTTCTATGCTTTTAAATAAGTAAAATTTATAATTATTCACTGAAAGTCTAAGTGAGTAACAGTGGCAACACTTTTATATGCCATTTTGTTTTGTTTGGTTTTTGGCGCACATACATATGTAAGTAATAATTTGGAAGTAATAAACAAGGACGTTGCATGAAGAAATGGTAGTATTTGAATAAAATTTATGTTTACGAATAATTATTTATATTTTTTTGTGGTTACAGGGGAAATCACAAGACAAGAAGTCAAGAGGAGATTCAATAACCGGACTGTTTGTTTTTGTCTTCTTTCATTTTTGGCAGCAAAACAAATGTTTTGCAATTCAACTGTGTAAAAAGGCCACTTAAAAAGTAAGTTCGAAAAGTGAAATCTCAAAACACCAAACTCGAAAACTTGTGGATTTAAAATGCTTTGTGAAATGAATACGAATGCAGCACATGGGTGTATATCTTTATTAATAGGGATATACATACGACCACTGATGAAGATCTGAAGCTGATAACGGTGTGGCAGGAATCATGTGGATGATTTAGCAAAACTTCTTTTTGAAGTTGACCTTAAATAAATGAAATGAAAATTATTAGTCCTTGAAAACAGACCGAATAAATAAATATAACTCTAGTTAATTTTAAATTTTGGCAAAAATTCTACTATCAATCTGTATTTTATTTAAATTGCAATGAATGTACCAACAAAATTACGTATATAGTGTATAGATATTAGGCCTAATGCTGGAGTTAGGATGCAGTAGTACACAGCTGTGTTAACGTCGTCGACGGCGTAGACATTAACAGCAAAATTAAATTTTACGCCGAACATCACAATTTCGGCGTTGAGACGCCGCCACCGACGTCGACATTAACTCCAGCATTAGTGCGTTTTTTATAGAAATTGAGTAAAATGCAATGTTGGTACAATCATTAAAATTTGACTAGAAGTTATATTTTTGAATAAATTTCCTTAGTTTATACCTTAAACAATTTACTAGGGTATTGCATCTAGTCTAAATAAGTTTCTAGACATTTCGTACTTTGTTGACTATTTTTGCTTGAATTTTAAAAAAATGTGCAAAATATGAAATTTTAACTCTTTTTTTGAGATTTCGAACGGCTATTTATAGCACTTGATGACTCCGTCGGGCAGATGTTTTCCACATCTTCAATGCACTTCATCAACCACTTGCTCACTTCCGCATATGTTGCCAGGTTGATGGTTGGTGAATGGCTCCTCTGTGCGTAAACATTTTTCGGTTTCAACATTTGAAGAGCGGAGTGCACAGGTTGACGTTGCGCGAATCTCCTCCTCACCCTCTATTACCAAAAATTCCTGGTCTTTGACGCCACACACAATTCCATCAGGAGTTAATTGCCTCTCGAATTGCATTAAATTAGCAACTGCTTCTTCCAATGGGGAAAGTTGCAGCTGCTTGTATCTGCCTCCACCTGTTGCATTACATTCTGCCTTGTTGAAGGCTATTTTCTTTTTAGTTTTAAATTGTATATCTCTCCAAACCTTAAACAAAACAAAGTAAGATTAATTATTTGTGGACCTCCAGCATTACGTACATATACAGTGTAACCTCTCTGGTCCGCATACTCGTTAGTCCGGACTATCCAGTAGTCCGGACAGCTCAATGTTTCAGACAGTTTATAAATTTTATCTCGGTAGTCCGGACATCAGTTTGTTTTTTTGTTTGTTTCGCAGCTTTTGTACGTTAGCCCATCAACACAAACAATAATGTAAATGTGAATCTTATTTTTTGAAAGAACTTAAACCAGGCTCAAAAACTGTACAAAGAAAAATGTATTCAATCCAAAATAAATTCAATTTCTAGCAATAACAATTTTTTAATTTCTGTCTGTTGTACCTTTTCTATTATTTCGCTTTTTAATTACTTATTTCATAGTAAAATAAATAAACATAACCAACTTTCGAGTTTAAAACATTTTGTACTGCAGTGCGGACAATTTAGTAATCCGGACAAAGGTCGAAACTATATCTGTGCGGATTAGAGAAGTTGTACTGTACTGTTATTCCTTACCTTCTGCCAACCATCACTGTCTCTTGTCGGAGGACCAAAAGCATTCAGCTTCGTGCTAATATCCTCCCATTTTTTTTTTAATTGGATGGGACAGACCTTCTGCTGAACCTTTTCGCAAAGCTTGGGGTTTTCTCCAGTTCTTTTATTAAATTTTCAAACTGCGTTGCATTTGTAATTTTTAATTTTTTTTCCGTTTTATCTTTTATATATCACTTTTCACCAACTTACAAATCAATCAAAACACAACACAACAGTTTGCATCAAGGCGTTGCAAGTCGTGTAGAAAAACCGTAACGACCAAAAAAAAGTCGCGTCGACTCAACATGGGTGTAAAAACGGCATTGCGGGTACCATGTACTCGTCTGCTGTCGACACGACTTCAGAGGAGCCAACATTAACAAGGCGACGCAAGACGTCGACGTTAGCAGTCGACGACGACTTACAGGGTAGGAGTGGAGTCAACAATCGACATCATAATTATTTAGGATTTTGTGAAAAATTTATCTTGGAATTGTTTTTCTCGCAATGGTGTCCCACTTCCGCATTATCAATTGTATTGCGTTTCGTACCGGCATATTCGTAAAGAGGGAGATAACATCAAACGTGACTAATATCGTCGTAGTTCAGGTGTATATTTTTCAAATTGTCTTTTAATTGCAAAGAAATAATTGTTAATTTTGGCAGTCCATAAATACGTGGCTGAATAATTAATATGTTCGTCCTTATGCAATTCTGAAATAAAAGTTCTGTATAAGGTCCTGTCATCTGCATAGGTCCTGTTTATCATTATGTTATGTATCCCTTGTCTAGTTGTGTGATTATGATATCCTTATTGTTTTTAAGAAACTGTTTCGTTTTCTCGAAAATGGTTAAAAGTAACCTGTCTTTCGGCGTATTCTCCATATTTCTTTTGAAATTTGATATCTGATGTGCCGCATTGCCCTGCACATATCTTTCCCCCTCAAGCGTCTGTATGCACTGTTCAATTGTGGCGGCGCCAAATCAGCGTCTTTTCTGTGCCAAATTCCATCTGGTAATACCCACCATCTGATGGTACAGACCTAAGACCGGGTTACTGCCTTATACGCAGTGCATCATGAATAGCGAAAATTACATCTGTATTGGGGAATATTGTAATTTATCTAAGCAAGCGGTTCCATTGGCACACGATCCCAAGAATTTAACAGGAAAGAAAAACACAGAAGTAAATGAATTTAGAATAACGGCCAACGAAACCACGCTGATGTCGAAAGTGCTATTGCAACGCTCATTTGTAATTTCGTCAAGGAATCGAACAGACCCACAGCAGTCGGCATAGTACAAATAATTTGGGGGAGAAAAAACTCAAGTCTGTCAACACGGACACTGAAGTCCATACCAGTAGTTAAACGTGCAAAAGTTTTCTTATCGGGGATTATCCACCGGGAAGTCTTTTTGTCTATTTTCTCCATGAGAATATCACCAAACCCCGAAGAACCGCAAGAGGACAGAGGAGGAAAGTTTCAGAGACAGTGACTGTAGACAACGGGCGTTTTGATTTATCCCTGGTTTCCCCTTTCTCTTATGTAGCCTCAAACCTTTTTATCAGCAGTAAATTTCAAGGCTGAAACTTGTCAGACCAATAAAAGGGCGCAAACACAATTCTCTACATATTTGCATGCCGGAAGGCCAAGGTCGTCGTTTCGTTGGCACCACCAAATCCTGGCAAGTCTAAATTCAACATATCAATTTCACCCATTAGTGCATAGCCAGTTTCGCCAGTCATCCAACCCCACTATTATCATTTAGCTTCATCATCCAAACCAACCTCAGCAATTGAATCACCTTTGAACCCTGTATAATCAAAAGCAAGTAAGAAACCCACCCAAAGGACGTAAGGTAAGTTCGAGTTTTCTTATTCGCCGGACTTACCAGTATAAAGGCTCGTTCACAATGCAAGCAACAAATTTGTTCGAATAAGTTCGAAAAAACAGCTGACTGGCAACATTGTTTACATTATACAGCAGTATACATATTTGGGGATTGAAAACAATGGAGAATTGCAATACAAACGAAAAAGCAAACAGCAAAAAATAGAAAAATTAAATGTGAGACACGGACCTCAGATTTGTACCACTACCCGGAGCAAAAAGCATTAAGTGTTTTTCGTTAGAAAACTTTTCAAATTTTTCTACAGAAGAGTTTTAAAATTTTTCTATAGAAAAGTTGCAAAATTTTTCTATAGAAATGTTTTAAAATTTTTCTTTAGAAAAGTTTTAAAATTTTTCTATAGAAATGTTTTAAAATTTTTCTATAGAAAAATTGTAAAATTTTATAGAAATCGTTTAAAATTTTTCTATAGAATTGTTTTAAAATTATTCTATAGAAATTTTTTGAAATTTTTCTATAGAAATGTTCTCAAATGTTTCTATAGAAATCTTCTCAAATTTTTCTATAGAAAAGTTTTAAAATTTTTCTATAGAAATGTGTTCAAAATTTTCTATAGAAATCTTCTCAAATTTTTCTATAGAAATCTTCTCAAATTTTTCTATAGAAATATTCTCAAATTTTTCTATAGAAAAGTTTTAAAATTTTTCTATAGAAATGTTTTAAAATTTTTCTTTAGAAAAGTTTTAAAATTGTTCTATAGAAATGTGTTCAATTTTTTTTATAGAAATCTTCTCAAATTTTTCTATAGAAATATTCTCAAATTTTTCTATAGAAAAGTTTTAAAATATTTCTATAGAAAAGTTTTAAAATTTTTCTATAGAAAAGTTTTAAAATTTTTCTATAGAAAAGTTTTAAAATTTTTCTATAGAAATATTTTAAAATTTTTCGATAGAAATATTTTCAAACTTTTCTTTAGAAATGTTTTCAAATTTTTCGATAGAAATGTTTAGAAACGTATGTTCCATAATATGTCATGGCCTTGGACGGTTTCGATAAACCTGAAAATGTCAGCTTTTTTTAAACTTTTTTCTTTTGTTTATTAATAAAATTGGCGCGAACTACACTTACTACAAACAACAACACATTTCACATTTGCATCAGCTGATTTTTTCGAAAGCCAGCGACAGTGTTGTATTCTTGGTAATAAAAAATTATAATTATATGTGAAATTATTGTTATTGGCAGATTCTACAGATAATATTATTTATTAAAATGTTTGTTTTGATACTAAATGTTTAAATTTTCATTCATACTTTCAAGTTTTAAAACAAAATTCGAAGTAGAGCGCCCCTAGCGGTCAGTAGAATAAACTGATTCGAACAAATTCCAATTTGAAGTAGAAGTAGAACCTACTTCTATGACAAATTTGAATTCCAATTTCACGAAAAACATGAGAGGGCATTATATGCAATACTGTGAGTGGGAACGAGAAGGCTTGAATTACAACTTCGTTGCTGACATTGTGAACGCTACTTAAGTGGACGAGGTTAGGGCATTGAGTAAGAGTATCGAAAAAGCTGTAAAAGTCAAAGGGTAATGAATTAATTAAAAAGCTAGTGACTAAACAGAAAAGAAATCATGCGTAAATTAAAAATATTGTAAAAGTGAAGTGAAATAGAATAAATAAAAAACTAGTAACTGAAAATAAAATCATGCGAATATTGAAATAGCCTGTAAAAGAAAAAGCAGAAAAGTAAACATTTTGGTAAATAACGAATATCCATGAATAAATAAACCAAAAGCCTGAATGTAAAGTGTTAAAAAAGCAAAGTAAGCTAGTGATTCGGAAGGCAGGCAAGAAGCCTTCATAATATGCCATCATCGGTATGATGATGTACAATAAAAAGTTGTAGTAATATATGAATCTCAAAGAAACGTCCTAAAAGAAAATTGAGACAAACTGGTTTTTAAAACTGAGCGTTTTAAAATAGAAAGAAGAAATGAAATAGAAAAATCGTTAGAACCTTTTCAATCGCTAAAGGAGATGCTTTAGATCGGGTGAAACTTTTGAAGCCCAAAAATTAAATTATTAACGGTTTAAGACATTCTAAATAATCGTTACTAAATATGTATAATAACGATTCGTCTAACAATAATCATTAATTTCTGAACTCTTTTGGCAGAAGTGAGAATAATCTAAAAATAAGTGAAATTAAAAGCAAAGGAAGAAATAAATTAAAGGCTATATTTACACATTCTGGATGATAAAAAGCCCAAATGTTTTAAAGAAAGTGCTTAAAGAGTTTAAAATGTGTCTAAACGCCAAGGGTTTGTCTTGTTGTGTTTGGTTTTACAAATACATGAAAATTAATAATTTGAAGTTTCAAAATAAATGCAATTCTTAAGTAGCGTTCACAATGGCAGCAACGAATTTGTAATTCAAGCATTCTCGTTCCCACTCACAGTATTGCATACAATGCCCTCTCATGTTTTTCGTGAAATTGGAATTCAAATTTGTCATAGAAGTAGGTCCTACCATAGATAAAGGAAATAAGTAGATATCGCACAGACGTTGTCAAGTACTGCCACTAGATGCTGTGTTGTCGTTTTGTAACTTTCATTGACGTTTCTCATAACATTCACTGCCGTTTATTCAACAGTGCGGGACATTTTTTCAATACAAAAATAGAATCATTTTCCAGGTTCTGCTATTCAAACAACTAATTTAGTTTTTGACGTAGAATACGTCTTACCTTACGGTATGAGGAGTCATGTCAGGTTTTTATTGTTGTAATCTTTATTTCATTGAATTTGAGGAAACGGCTAGATGCATTTTTTTTAAATTTTTTTTGTAGGTAAATGAAGATGTTATCTTTCGTTTGATATACATTTCATATTGGTTGATATCTTCCTAATATTTAAATTTCTCAAATGAAAATTGTTTAAACACATACACTCAAACATATGTGTGGTGTTTGGTTGAGTGTTTTTGGTTGCTCAACATTGCTTAGGAACATGGCAACATGTATCTAGTAAAAAGTGAAACAAACAGTAAGCTAACGTAATAAAGCTTTTTTGCGAAAGCTTCAATAAAGCTGTTGTAACATTAATTTTGAATTGTAAAGCGTAAAGCTTTCACACAACGCTCGAATACTAATGCGAAGACTCGATAAGGTAAACCTTTTTTAATATTAGGGCGGCCCTCTCAACATTCGCAGAACTTATTTCAATAAAAATATTAATTAAAATACATAAATTAAATTAAGTTTAAAAAAATTGAACATAATATTTTTTTTTTAAACGGACTTGAATCAAATGCCGTTGGTAAATATAAAAATTACAGCAGACAGTTGTCCGAGGCCTTCGGCCACGGACTGTCCCTGCAGGCTATGTCAGAGACACGGCCATTAAGTTTAACGTAGAATACGCCATCCGATAAGACAGAAAACATATATAACAATAAATGATAAATAATATAAGCAAATGAATTTATTGTTATATATGTTTTCTGTCTTATCGGATGGCGTATTCTACGTTAAACTTAATGGCCGTGTCTCTGACACAGCCTGCAGGGACAGTCCGTGGCCGAAGGCCTCGGACAACTGTCTGCTGTAATTTTTTTTTCATGTCGCTGTGTTCCCCACTTTCTAATTCAAATGCATTTTGGTTATGAGCTTTTTTGTTGTACTGTTATTGTTGGTATTCGTTTGTGTTGACTTGTACAGCATCTTCCCACTAAACAAAACAAAATGCCTGTTGATGTTATATTTACTTATTTCCTTTATCTATGCTCCCAAGGCATGTGCGATATCTAGTTAATTCCTTTATCTATGGTTCTACTTCAAATTGGAATTTGTTCGAATCAGTTTATTCTACTGACCGCTAGGGGCGTTCCACTTCGAATTTTGTTTTAAAACTTGAAAGTATGAATGAAAATTTAAACATTTTGTATCAAAACAAACATTTTAATAAATAATATTATCTGTAGAATCTGCCAATAACAATAATTTCCCATATAATTATAATTTTTTATTACCACGAACACAACACACGGTTCGCTTAAAGGTCGAATAGGTTCGTCAAAACCTTCAACCATTTCTGAAAACGGGGATTGGTTGGGAATCATTTATGTATTTAAACGTCGAAAACCGCAAAATCCTAGCAGATCGGCCTTTGAAGATACAAGCACTTTAATTTTTCAAATGTAAAATTTTTTTTTTTTAGAATTTAACAATTTTTTTCTGCATTTTTTTCTTAAAATTATTGATCTGGCAACATCTTCATTTGACAATAGTCAAACCATGTGACCGCTTGTCACTCACAAAATTGACGGAAATGTCAGTCTTTCTTGGAACATTTTTAATAAAGCATATAATCAACATCGGACTGTAATTTAGTGCGACGCGAAACTTTGTGAAAGTTGAACAAGAACATTCTTGTGGTAATATTCCAACCGAATTCTTAATTTTTTTCCTCTAAACTACCGTTCACGAAAACTTGTGCCTCTTTATAGTGCAATAATGAGACCAAAAAGTACCCATCAAAGCAATAGAGCCAAAATCTGTGCACCTTGTGGCAGGAAAATAGTGTTCAGTGTCAAAACGGAGTCACAGTTTCGGATAAATGAAAATTTGGAGAAATTAATAAAACAACATCTTACCGCCACTTTCAACTTAGCTGATGAGAGATTTCCAACTGGTATTTGTGGGACTTGTAGGATTACTCTTCAGGAGCGAGAAAAAAATATTCTGTTGAGACCTTTGGATATGCCAAATTATGAGGACATTGAACTACGGAAGAATACACGCGCCCATAATGGTGAATGTCAATGTTTAATTTGCTTGACAGCAGCTTTTAAAGGTCATGTGTACAATAAAACAGGGCGGGGGCATTTCCGAAGTACCCCCAAAATGATACAGACGTCCTGCGAAAAACCGAATGCATCCCACCCCCCGAAATTGGAAAACGCAAGCATTTGTAAGAAGTGTTATCAAGAAGTGGGTAAGGGGAAAAGACATCCAAGTAATTGCAACAACCAAGTCGAGGAGAATATTCTACACATTATCGATGAAATACCAGAAAAAAAGCAAGAGCATGTTATCACGGCCCTTTTGAAGCGCAAGCTGGATAGCCAAAGCACTGAAAACCTCGGATCGGCAAAAAGTAAAAATAGTCAAGTGGTCTTGAGCACACGTGGAGCAAAGGCGAGAGTTCAGCTCAATCCGAGCTTTGTCGAAGACACAATTTTCCCAGAAAAATCTTTAGATAATTTTCAACTGCACATGGGCTCATCGATCAATCAGATGAAAAAGTTCACCAATTTCTTGAGAACACACGTAGGAAGAAAATCCGTTCCCAGCAATTATCTTCAACATCTTGGTAACAAATCACGAATCTTCGAAGATGTATATCAAACCAAAAAATTTTATTTTGATGGCGAATGTGGAGATAAAAAGTCTGAAAGGCCCGTCGTCTATGGAAATGCTGAACAATTGTTAGAAATAGTTTTAGAGAAAAGGCAGCAAGTGGGCAATGTTAACATTAAAGTGATGGCTGATGGCGGGCAGGGTTTTTTTAAAATTTGTATGAGCATAATGGGTGAAGGTGACCAAGAGGACGAAGAGGAACGGGTGGTAAAAAAACGACAGCTCTATTCTGAAGGCGGTAGTACTTCAACGCAAGCAAAGCTTTCTTCAGTGCATAGGGTGATACTTTTATGCATCGTACCTCAAATAAAGGAAACGTATGCGAATATCAAATTATTGTTCGAGATAACTGAGTTGAACAGCATTCCGTTCAAATTTGTGTCCGATTTCAAAATTATTCTCCTCGCTAACGGCCAACAAACAGCCACCTCAAGTTACCCTTGCCCCTATTGCTTTATTTCTCTCCAAGAGTTGAGGAGTGGAAAAGATTTATTTCAAGCCAAAAATTCCGATAATACCAGTGAAACTGATAATTCTAATCTAATTTCAAGTTTAAAGACCTATGGACATTTGAAAAACGATAACATGAATTTCGCTCAGATTGGAGGAGGGAAAAAGCAAAATGCCAAAAATCATAACAGTACAATTAACCCTCCACTTTTCAGCGAAGATGACAATATATTTGTACTCCAAAAATGCGTGATACCAGAGTTGCATATATTGCAGGGATTTGTAAACCATTTGTTTTGGGATGGGCTTGTTCCTTTAGTGGGTCGTGAAACTGCACTCAATTGGCCAAAAAAATTGAACCTGGTTTCAAAGACTTACCATGGTGACATTTTTGAGGGCAATGCATGCAGGAAACTTCTCAAAGAAGCAGATAAATTGTTCGATTGGGAAATATATGGTAAGGTTGGGATTTTTGCCGTTAGTCCGTATGTCCATACATTCAAAGCTATGGATAATCTTGTGAAATGTTGTTTTGGAACAAGAAAAAATGGCTCAAACACTTGTCTCCAAAAGTACATAGAAGAGCTTAGAAAAAACTACAAAGCATTACAAAATGTAACAGTTACTCTAAAAATCCATGTACTATTGGAACACCTCGAGGACTGTATCTATTTTTTTGAGAATAACGAAGCTTTAGGATATTGGTCAGAGCAGGCGGGAGAATCGATCCATCGTGAGTTCCTTTCATTTTGGAATAGGTACAAGGTAAACACAATGGAAAGTGAGGCATATATGAATAATTTGAAAAAAGCGGTGGCTCAATTCTCCTCAACCCATTTATAGTAAATAATAAGATTCAATAATTCTTTTCAAATGTGCCTTTCTATATTTTGTGATAAACTAATGAGTTTATTTAATTATGTAATTGAAATGTACAAATAAATTTTCATTTCTAAATCCAAGAATGGTATTATATCTTCAACTTAACCCGTTTCCCGCACTTCTATTAAGTAAGTAGTATGAAAACTTGGTCCAATGAGTATTCTCCTCTATGTCCAGAGGTAACTCATCCATTGAACATGTTTAAATTGTCAAAAAATTCCCGGGGAAGAGCATTCGAACAGTGATGGATGCTTCAAATGGCCGCGTGTGCTATCGTCAAAACACGGCAGCTTACTTTGGTGGTAACTTGAGAAGCCGATCTGCTAGGATTTTGCGGTTTTCGACGTTTAAATACATAAATGATTCCCAACCAATCCCCGTTTTCAGAAATGGTTGAAGGTTTTGACGAACCTATTCGACCTTTAAGCGAACCGTGAACACTGTCGCTGGCTTTCGAACAAATCAGCTGATGCAAATGTGAAATGTGTAGTTGTTTGTAGTAAGTGTAGTTCGCGCCAATTTTATTAATAAACAAAAGAAAAATGTTTAAAAAAAACTGACATTTTCAGGTTTATCGAAACCGTCCAAGGCCATGACATATTATGGAACATAAATTTCTAAACATTTCTATAGAAAAATTTGAAAACATTTCTAATGAAAAATTTGAAAATATTTCTATAGAAAAATTTTAAAATATTTCTATAGAAAATTTTTAAAACTTTTCTGTAGAAAAATTTTAAAACTTTTCTATAGAAAAATTTGAGAATACTTCTATGGAAAAATTTGAGAAGATTTCTGTAGAAAAATTTGAAAACATTTCTATAGAACAATTTTAAAACTTTTCTAAAGAAAAATTTTAAAACATTTCTATAGAAAAATTTTAAAACTTTTCTATAGAAAAATTTGAGAACATTTCTATAGAAAAATGTCAAAAAAATTTCTATAGAATAATTTTAAAACAATTCTATAGAAAAATTTTAAAAGATGTCTATAAAAATTTACAATTTTTCTATAGAAAAATTTTAAAACATTTCTATAGAAAAATTTTAAAACTTTTCTAAAGAAAAATTTTAAAATATTAATATAGAAAAATTTTAAAACTTTTCTATGGAAAAATTTGAGAATATTTCTAAAGAAAAATTTGAGAAGATTTCTATAGAAAAATTTGAAAACATTTCTATTGAACAATTTTAAAACTCTCTAAAGAAAATTTTTAAAACATATCTATAGAAAAATTTTAAAACTTTTCTATAGAAAAATTTGAGAACATTTCTATAGAAAAATTTCTATAGAATAATTTTAAAACAATTCTATAGAAAAATTTTAATAGATTTCTATAAAATTTTACAATTTTTCTATAGAAAAATTTTAAAACATTCCTATAGAAAAATTTTAAAACTTTTCTAAAGAAAAATTTTAAAACATTTCTATAGAACGATTTTAAAACTTTTCTAAAGAAAAATTTTAAAACATTTCTATAGAAAAATTTTAAAAAATTTCTATAGAATAATTTTAAAACAATTCTATAGAAAAATTTTAAAAGATTTCTATAAAATTTTACAATTTTTTTATAAAAAAATTTTACAACATTTCTATAGAAAAATTTTAAAACTTTTCGAAAGAAAAATTTTAAAACATTTCTATAGAAAAATTTGACAAGTTTTCTATAGAAAAATTTTAAAACTCTTCTATAGAAAAATTTGAAAAGTTTTCTAAAGAAAAGCACTTAATACTTTTTGCTCCGGGTAGTGGTACAAATCTGAGGTCTGTGTCTCACATTTAATTTTTCTATTTTTTACTGTTTGCTTTTTCGTTCGTATTGCAATTCTCCATGGTTTTCAATCCCCAAATATGTATACTGCTGTATAATGTAAACCATTCGTTTTTTCGAACTTATTCGAACAAATTTGTTGCTTGCATTGTGAACGCCGGTTGAATTTGTTGCTATCATTGTGAACGAGCCTTTAAGCCGGAATCACAATGCAAGTAACATTTTCAAAAGGCGTTCACAATGCAAGCAACAGTTTGTTTCGAATCGAGATGTTTGTTCTAACAGGTGATACCAGTATTACGGCCAATATATCAAGGCAACAATACAATATATTTTGTTTTCATGTCAAAGTTAACACAAATGTTTGTCAAGAATAAAAGTAAGCCAGAAATTATAAAACCAAATACATTTGAATTTGATTCTTCATATAATGAACAGAAGGAAAAGCAAATCATTTAAGTTATTCTTATAACACAACCTCTATTAGTTGCATCATAATTCAAATGTCACAAATGTCACATCCAGAGTTGTATTTCGAATATTAAAAAATGTTAATGTATATAAACATATTTGGTATTAAAAGATTCTATAGATAAAATAACGTTTTATAATGCGTCTTTTAACACAAATGGGTTCAATTTTCATTGATGTTTTTAAGTTTGAAAATGAAATTCGAAGTACAGCGCCACCTACCGCTTAATAGTACATTATTTATTCGAACAAATATGTTGATGGAGTAGGAATAGATCAACTTCAGCGACAAATTGGAGTTACATTTTTGTAAAAAAAAAAAACGAAAAGCCATTATGTGAAATTCTGTGTGTGAGAATTGTCTCTTGCATTGTGAATGCGGCTTTATACAGTAAAAGTCTATATTAAACCAGCGCCATCCAGTGTAACGTAGCGACATTATTCTATTTTAGCGCCCTCAACTTAGCGTTGACTGGAACCCTTTTCGTCTTAAATCTCACCACTTGCTTTGAGAAATAAGGTAAATAAAAAACAATAGATGGTGAAAGATACATGGTGGGTTTTAAACTCATGGGAAATTGTCTAGATGGCGCCGGAGTGGGGAATATGGGCAAATTTCCCTGGAAACAAAAACTATTGAAAAAAGTATATAACCATTAGGGTGGGTCAATTTTTTTTGCCGACCAAGAGTATAACAGAAACGTAATCTGCGGCAAATTTTATGAAAATGTTCTCAAGAAACCATGGTTCTAAAATCAAAATCGAGTCCGGGATTTTTCACTTGAAAATTTCTACACATTTTAGCGTAAACAAATCTAACCAAAAGCCATACTTTTGAAACTTGATACTGTTCCATTTCGATGAAATTTCATACATACATATATTCTAGTCGTTGCTGCCTTTACAAGGACGAAACTCCCCACGGTTCATGTTATGTAGCTGTGTAAAACTGGTCATCTGCAGCATTTTTGTGAAGAGATACCTGTGCTAATGTGTTGCCATTTGTATTTGTATTCCTAAAGAGAAGGTTAAAATCTATCAGCCGATACCTTGATCGCTACAATCTGATATCGCATTCAAGAGTTATTCTAACATTACACAAAAATGCTGCAAATGACCAACTTTACACACGTATAAAACATGAACCATTGGGAGTTTCGTCCTATAATAGCAATAAGTACAATATATGTGTGAAATTTCATCGAAATCTAACAGTATCAAGTTTCAAAAGTATGTTTTGGGTCGATTTTGATTTTAGAACCATGGTTTCTTGCGAACATTTTCTTAGAATTTGCCGTGGATTACATTTCTGCTATACCCTTTGTCAAGTTTTTTGGTCCCATACAAATTGACCCACCCCAATAACCATGCTTTCTTGCCTTTTGTATCGCCAACAAATATCAAAAGCGATATGTTTTTCTATTATTTATATTCTATTTTCAAATTTAAAAACAGAATCGAAAAAATTTTTGAAAAAATGTACGGAAACAGCATGTGCCCTCTGGTGAAGGTGGTGAATAAGCGAATGAATCATCTGTGGTATTTATATCACCTTTGGTAACGCAGTGCTTAATGATAGAAAATAAGATTGTTTTTTTTTATTTCCCGCTAAACCAAATTTTCGTCGACCTTGCAAGGGTAGCCGCTTAAAATCGCTTAGCTCCCCGTACAAAGTGGTCGAAAAATTCGTTTAGCAGGGAATAAAAAACAGGCCTAATATCATTTATAGATGTGGGTATTCCGATTCCAACTGCAAATAGAATTTCATTTCCATTCCGTTCCAGGCTGAATTGTAACAAAATCAAATTAGAAACAAATGAAAAGGCATCGACGTGAAGAAAACAGAAGATTTCAATCGGGCAGAATTTCATTTCCATTCCGTTCCAGACTGAATTGTAACAAAATCAAATGTAACAGAAACAAATGAAATGGCACAAAAACAAAAGATTTTTGATGGAATGAGAACAAAAAGCAGATTTTGCAAAATGTGAACAAACAAAATTGATAGCAGAAGAAAATTTTTTAATGAAATTGATTTTCAACGCTAATATAAATTAAGAAATACAAAATGTTAAATGATTTATTGCTAATATGAGGAAAATAAAGTTTTATATTGAAATTAAATACAAATTGTTTTATTAAATGAATATTGGCAAAGTTTAATTTTATTATTTTGTTCTGCAAAACGAATCAAACGATTGTGTATCCCTTCGGAATATAAGAATCTACTCCGGAGACACGTACAAATCGAGTGCTTTGTTGGTCATTCGCCAGAAAATTAAATTGTGTGAGCTATAGGGTGAGAAAGTGAGAAAGGATCTCCTCGGGAGACATGTACAAAGCGACTGCTATGTCTCATTATCAAAAAAATTAAATTTGCTCGAGCTACAGCGTGGACATTTTTGGAAAAATGTAAAACATTTTCATATGTGTGGCCAAAATACGAACTTACATTTTCGGCCACCAGCAGCGAATACAAAATTGCGCATCCAGTCCGAGTATAAGGATCTCTTACGGAGACATCTACAAATCGATTGGTGTGTGTTTCATTATCCAGAAATTAAACATGGGTGAGCTAAAGGGGGGACAGTTTTAACAAAGTGTGAAATATTTCCATATGTGCGGCCAAAATACGCATTTACATTTTCGGTTACCAGAAGCGAACAAAACATTGCGCATCCACTCCGGGTATAAGGATCTCCTCATGAGACATGTCCAAATCAATTGGTATATGTCTCATTATCCAGAAATTAAATTTGCGTGAGCTATAGGGAGGACAGTTTTGGAAAAGTGGGAAATATTTTCATATGCGTGGCAAAATACGCATTTACATTTTCGGCCACCAGCAGCGAACACAACATTGCGAATCCACTCCGAGTATACGGATCTCCTCGTGTGACATGTCCACATCGATTCGTATATGTCTCATCCAGAAATTAACTTTGCGTGAGCTACAGGGTGGACAGTTTTGGAAAATTGTGAAATGTTTTCATGTGTGACCGAAATACGTATTTACATTTTCGGCCACCAGCAGCGAACAAAACATTGCGCATCCACAACGAGAATAAGAAGAGCCGGATTACCAGTCTGTGAGGCTCTAAGCCAGAGGTGACCAAAAATTTTTATGGTGTAGTGTTGGTGAGAAAAACGATGTTGCTTCAGTCGTCGTTTAGACAGCGACGTATGCACATGAGCACGGGTATATGATTTTTTGCTGATATATCAGCAAAAGATGAATATGTCCGCTCACTTGTTCACATGTCGCTTTCTCAACGACGACTGAATGGAAGAGCATAAGAATAAGTGTGACTTTGTTTATGTGTTGGTCTCCGCAATTGCGGTATGGGCTGGTCACCAGTGCTCTAAGCAGTGAATGATATGGGGCCCCATATTTTTTTGTTACTTAATTTTTTTGTTAATAATTTTTTTTTTGTTTATAAATGTATAAGTGAGTCAGAAATTTTTCTTATGTATATTTATTAGAAAAGCAATAATTAAACTAATTTTATTTTTACATTTATACAAAATTACATGAAAATAATCGCTTAAAAGTTAAACCTTCTTTTTCCTGCACATTTGCCGAGCAAACTCTTCGATTAAATTGTGAAAATTCATGCGGTGCGTAACATCTGATTCAATTGACAGAAGAGCTAACGAACTTTGTCGATCTTGTCGCATCGTCGTCTTCAGAGGATTTTTTATTCTTTTCAACTGCGAAAAAGATCGTTCTCCCGAACAGTTTGTTATTATTAATGATAAAAATATTCTGAAGCAGATTTCCACGTTAGGAAAGACTGTTTGAAGTTAGTCATTCACAATGATGTTATAAAAATCAGTAAAATGTGCACTAATATTTATATCTTTTCCATGTTCAAACGAACGTACTGATGAAATTGTTGTAATTCATCAGAGAGATTTGAATTTAAATCCTCAGGATACTATGCGACAAGCGACTTAAATTTTGAATGTACCTCATCGTTGGTTAAATTCATGTTTAATAAAAATTAAAACTTTTCTGCCAGATTCTGGTAAACGTCGCCTCTTGTTTTCATCTCGACTTGAAAAATGTCTACGATGAAATAAAAAGTTGAAATGCCTAAGTTGTCCCTTGCAGATAAAACAGCATCTTCCGCTGGACCATCATTGACTTGTCCTCTCCGAGTACGTCTTCGATTACTATTTCCTCTATAATCGCCGTCGAGCAAAATTTCTTTAGACTTGTTTTCGAATTCTTCAAATCTTTCCCTGAGATTTTGTAAGTAAATAGTCAAGTTCTGAACTCTGAAGGGCTTGTGATGTCCGATGAAATTGTCATTCCACATCGTAACCATAATAAACAAACTCAAACTCTTGCATTGTGTTTGCAATATTCATTGCTTCTTGTCTAGTTTCTCCTTTTTGATCCCTATCTTCTGAAATAGAATCCAACACGTCGAGAATTTGAGAATACGAATTTAAAATTGCATCTGTGGCAACAGCGTTTCTTTAAAACTTCATCCTTGATATGATCCTTTAGTACCTTCCATCTGTGTGTAGAAACAGAAAAAAATACGTAAAGTGTTGGCACTAATGAAAAAAATTGACAGCCTCCAAACAACAATTGACTGCACTACGACCGACAAGATTCAATGAATGTGCTGCACATGCAATGTATAGTGCATAAGGGTTGAGTTGTAAAATGACACTTTGCATCCCTTTATAAATACCGTACGACAAACTTCCTGTAAAAAAACGAAAAGTATACTATTAGTAAATGTTGAATTTTCTTGAAAAAGGTCACATATTAACAATGGATTGGTAATAGATTAATAATATATTGACAATACATTGATAATATACTGACAATACATTGGAAAAATTGATCCGAAATTTAATTTGAAATGTGTGAGGCCAAAAATGGATCAAATTTAGCGACAAGTTCTAGCAATCCTAAGTAGTTCCCGTTATTCATGGATCCAAATTTGTCATCTGAACCTCAGAATGCCAATCCCCGTTCTGCCAATGTTTGAATAACAGATACAACTCGGTGCAAGACGTGCTTCCACTATTTGAACTCTTCCTCCATTTGGTCATCAAACTGAGCTTTTAATCCCAATCCCTTTCGTCGAATCAAATATGCGAGCATTGCTTCTCTATAAGACTGAGAATTTTCGTGTTGATCAATGATACAAGTGTTACGCCAATCACTGAATCCAGATACCAGTCGAGATGAGACATTAGATGAAAACAGTTTACAAACGAAACAATAAACGTCGCCCTTTGATGGAGAATACAGCAGCCATTCGCGAGTGTACTTTTCACCGTTGGCTTTCGTTCCATTAAAAATCTCTCTAGAGCAGAATCTTGTTTGTTTTCCATCTTGGAAAATTCTCCGCGAGTTTTTCAATGAACTAGAGTGGTGTTCACATTTTTGTGGCCCATGGACGAATTGATTTTCATGTTGGTCACTTTCCAAAAAATAGGATTTCCGGAGCTATAGGGTGGACAAATTTCAACAATCGTGATATGCAAATTACAAAAATCAACAAATGCATTTTCTTTCACCAACATGAAACCAACTGGTGTCTGCCCAAACCCATTAGACGCTGTCTTCTGGAAACATGACCGAATCGATTGCCTAGTTGGTCATTGTCAAACTAATAGGATTTACGGAGCTATAGGGTGGACAAATATCGTATATAACTATACAAACTCCAACCATGTACAATAAGTAAAATTACATAATGAATGTAAAACGTATGAAATATTCACGATATGAGGCCAGAGAGAAATGAGTTTGAGTGAATCGTGTCGACTTTTTGGGTCTCCTTTACGAGGGTTGCCAAATTGCGAACTACTTCTGGTCGTCTACTTTATGATCGTCTTTGGTAATGTGCGATATGTAGTTATTTCCCTTATCTGTGCTTGAATGCAACAAATGGTGTGCGTGTGCATATGCACTCACATTATGAAAAATGGAAAGAAATTATAATGAAATTAAAAGAAACAATATTTTGTTATATATATATGTATGTAATACACTTTTAAGCATTTGTAAACATTGATAAATTCTTAGAATTTTTGTAAACACCGACAGAACATTTTGAAATCAGAGATGTGAAAAATTTCATAAAAATTTCCGATGATTTATTAGAATTTTATTGGGTGTGGCTTTTAAGACCCCTTCCATTCTGGTTTTGTATATTGTAGCTACACTTGTTAGAAATAAGTTCCGAAATTTTAATCTGGGAGACCTATAACTTTTCAGAAACAATACAAAACATACTTGCGGTTTGTACTTTTCATATTAAATATTTGCCAAAAAATACTGTATGATAAGGATTTATCAAAAGTTTTATACTTTCTGTATATTAACGATTTTGGGATTAATGAAAAACTAAATTCTACTCTAATGTTTCTTAAGCGCCCAGGCAACGTTCAAATAAATACGTCAATCATCAATCTGAGTTTTTTTTCATTGCGTTCGGTTGTCATGTCGTCGTCGCAAGATGATGATTTACTTTTGTTGACTTGTGCAATTTTATTGAAAAAAAGCAAAAATTGGTATAAATATCGAAAAAGGTTTACGCATGAAAATCTGTTCCGTACTGTTCTTTATAAAATTCCAGGGAACAAATTCACTTTAGGGCCCATTGCCCTATTTTTTTAATTTTTTTACCTGATAGGGCATTAAACGCTGATAACAAACAAAAAAAAATTTTCGGTGCAAGCCCATATTTTCCGAAATATAGGTCTCCAAAGCTTGAGTATATAGTTGCTCATATCTCAGGTATTTATTATCCGATCTGGGTAAAATTGGTATCATTACAAATCCCTTTTAAAACTCTATAACTCTGTGTATAAAGATATTTCTTTTTATTAACCTATTGGGGGCTGGTGAAAAAAAAAGATTTTTTAACCTCACTTTTTTTTATAAAAATTTATTTTTTTAGAAAAATGTCCTAGTATACATATATTTTTACTAGAGTTAGATAATAGGCAAGTCTTCAGTCTTTTGTTTAAGGTATAATACTCAACAATAACCCTTCAAAGACAGGAGATATTAAAGTCGAAAAAAGTTATATAATTTTTTTCTCTTACTTTTAAGATTTTTATTAAGAAATTCTGTTTAGAAATGTTTTTCGGGAACAACTCTATTTTAGGGGCAATTTATTTTTAAATTAAAAAATCAAAAAATATTCCCGGAAGCCCATATTTTCCGAGTTGTGCCCCTTCAAAGTTGAGATATGTAACATGTTCGGCTCGAGTACAATTTCCGTAACGTCGAAATGAAAATGAAAAAAAATTTTTGGAAATCGTTAAATTTATATTCCACCTAGTCGCCCGGCCGTCCGGTCAGGGGGTTTCAAATTTCCTCTGTACCTTAAGTCGATGTGTGGCAAAATCAAAAAAATCGCGCTATTTTTTTTAAAATAATTTTTTAATTTTCGTTAAATATGTCTGGTCTTTGAAGGGTTAAAGGGAAGTATTATACTTAAAAAAAGGTCAAAGTCTGACCTATTATCGGAGTGTTGCAAAAAAATAAGTTCACTAAGGATTTTTTTAAAATAGTACATTTTAAAGGAAAAAGTGAGGTTAAAACCCCTTTTAAATAGCACCCAATGGGTTAATTAAAGGAAATCTATTTTAGACAGGGTTATAGAGTTCCAAAGGGGCTTTGTAATGATAAATACCTGAGTTATGAGCGACTATATACTCAAGCTTCAAAGGCCTATATCTCAAGAAGTTGGACCCGGCACCGAAAAAAACTAACGTTTTGAACTCAGCGCAGAAGTTTTTGTTGCTGGTGAAACTTTGGTGTAGATCAGAGCATGGGCCCTTAAGTGAATTTAAGCCCCTGTAAGCATTGGTAATGTTCAATAAACTGTAAAATTATTTTTTTTTCATCCCTGCACTTGTCCATGTCGGCTGTCACAATTCAAATGAGGATTTGATTGACAAGCGTAAGTGGCGACCATCAATTGAAACGCCATCAAATTAGAATATCAAAATTTTTTGATTTTCATTAATCACAGCCGACAACGCATGTGTGTAGCCGACGAAAGCCGATTACACTCACACGGTCACACACATATGCACTGATTGGTGGACTTTTTTGAACGTTGCCTGGGCCCTTTAAAGGCAATAAGTAGATATCGCACAGGAGTTTTCAAGCACTGTAACTGGGGGTTGTCCTATCGTTTTGTAACTCCCATTGAAGATTCTTATATCACTCATTGACGTTTATTCAACACGGTGGGAAATTCGTTACACATAAAAAAGTATAAGTTACCAGGTTGTGTTATTCGAACAACTAATTCAATTTTTTTCCCACAACCAAACTCAAATGCAGACAGTCAAAATTTCTCTTCACGCAAATGCCAGCAGACAAAACGAGTGAAGCCTTAACCATTCTCTTACTCTCTTCACTGAATATTTCAATACACGATCAGCTTTTTGATAGTGTTATTGTATATAACTATACAAATTCCAAACATGTTGAAGTAAAATTACATAAACTATGCAAAAAGTATGAAATTATCAAGTTATGACGCGAGAGAGAAATGCGTTTGAGTGAATCGCGTCGACTTGTTTATCCTTTTTGCTATCACTTGTTCTAAATACATCTGGCAATTTATATTTTCTTTGGGATCACACCCCTACAAGAAATGAATGATGGAAACTTACACACACAATATTTTTGCACTGATACACTTGCAACTACATATGTTATACTGAGTTCCATTTGCAAGAGTGAAACAACCCTACAAGAATAGTTTCGGTCATTCGACCGTCAGTGTTGATGGAAACTTGAATTTGTTGACGTTTAAAAAGTAAAATTTGTGAATCCTCGACAAAGTGCAACGACAAAAGTTTCGGTACAAGTTCATTATCGTTAAATATCGTGGAATAAAAATAAACAGTGGAAAAGAATAAACTTATGTGATCCAAAAACAAAAGTAGTGGAAGATTCTGTCTGGCATGCCTGGCCAAACTCAGGAGAAAATCATCGATGAAGTCGGCAGCACGCTCCTTTTCCTGACCATTACAGCGGTGCAAGAGGTAGAGCAGAAATTGGGAACCCCAGATTTTGCTCAAGCAATATCAACAAACTAAAATTTATGGTTCGATATTTTAATATTTTGATATTTATACATACTTCTTCACAGAAAATATACTGATAGAGGCGTCAGAGGATGTCAGCAGTGTCTGCCCCCCAATGTTCTCGGATAACCTGCTTGATATATACAATTTGGATGAGAGATGGGAAAAGCATGCGATAGGGAAGCTTATGTGGTTCAACAAGACTGCGTGGTATGTACATATTTTTGTCTATAAATGATTAAATAATTAATAATTTATATACATTCATATATACTTATTATTATTAATATATTTATATATCTCCTTTCCAAATTTTAGATGTGCGAAAAGACAATTGAACGAAGCCACCATAGGATGAAGCAGAAGATTTATTAAAAACAAATTGTAAATAAGTATGGGCGTTTTCGAAAATGCATCACTGCAGAGCATCTGATGCGCATCACGTTCGAAAATGCAACACTGCAAGAGTCGCATGTTCTAAAAGTAATCAACACAGCATATGATGCGCAAACAAGTCGCAAAATGCCCAGTAGCAAAATGGCTGATGCAATGAATGAGTAAGTACGGAATTTAATATTAATTCGTTTTTTTATAAAACTTACTATTTTTAAAATTTTTTAGAGTCGAGGTGGGTGCTAGGGACTACAAATTGATAATAAGGACAAGGTTGGGTATGGAGGAGGAATTGACTTGGCTTATCATCCAATTCACAAATTAAATTTATTAAAAAATTTTTCATTGAAATATTTTCGTGTTCGGAATTGCAAATCAAAATAAGCAACAATCAAGCATCTGCATCAGCTGATTGGCATCAGCTTTGCACTGCTCTGCGGTGATGCATTTCCGAAAACGCCCTATTTTATTTTGCCCAGTTACTACTTTATTCATTTTGAATCGATTATTTTATTCATTCATTCTCATTCTTTCATTCTTAGTCATTCATTGTTTGTACTTCATTCATTTATTATACAATTAGATATTAAAAATATATAAATATAATAAAAATATACCATAAAATCATTAATAACATCGTCTTTTATTATAAAAGGTATACTCATCACCTTTGACCGATATATCCATCAAATTTGATTAGTCATCTGTGATGGGTATATCCATCAAGTATGATTAGTCAACTGTGATGGATATATCTATCAACTGTGACTAATACTTATATAATCTTTGATTAGTGAACAGCACTAGAGTGAGCAGCTCAGATATATGTTTTATATAGTTCATAAGTTCGAGGGAGATACAAAATCACACGTACACAAAAGTTTCCATCAACTTTTTCATTTCGGCTTTAAGAATGTGATAGAAACTTTGATGGATATACCCATCAACAATAACAGTCAATTGACCGGTCAAATGACTGTCACTGTTCTTGTAGGGACGTCATAATCATTGCTTTAAGCTCCATCCAAAAACGATGTACTACAGTAGACAGCCAAAATTTCTCTTCACTCAAATGCCAACAAACAAAACGGGTGAAACCTTAATCATTCGCTGTTCTCTCTCTTACTCTCTTCATTGAATATTTCACTCAGTGTTGCCAGTTTAGCCCTTTTAAGGCATTTCTAACTGTTCTTTTTTGGTTGCTGCTCTTTTTTTTTTTGGGAAAAAGGGCTAGGGCCTTTTTAGCTCTTTTTTTAAAGTATTGCCCTTTTTTGCTCTTTTTTTATGTTAACAACTTGTGACCTAAGTAAACACTTTTTAGATATATAGGTACATATGTAATGTAAAAGAAAATATTTCGATAGTGGTAAATTGTTTTGAATTTACTCTGTGTGAAAACGAAAATCAGAATACTGACAGCTAAAAGGTTATATTGACAACTGTGTAGTCACATATCAAATGGAGAGTAGAAGCCGTGAGGTATGCTCTTATTCTTTTATATATTTTGTTTACATATATATGTATACGCGTTGTTCGGGGTTTCTTCTGCTTTTTGGTTTCTGACACTGTTCTGATTTGATACTGTTTTGAATTGCTTACTGTTTCAAGTACAAACTTCCAAGCAAAAAATAAATTTCAAATTTTGGATGACGTTCCAAATTTTTGAGACGCCCTGGGGCTAGTGAAAACTTTGATAATAAATACTTACCACACTAATGTCAAAATTTTAGTCGATTCAAAATATTTGGTTGAACTCACACAGCATAATTATTATTTGTGTAGTAATAAAACAATACATTATGCGGCAATTGGCAGTTTATTGTTTAGGGCTTTAAGATTTCATCTGCAGGGCAGGGCTCGTTTTCAATTTTACTTCAATAAATCCTATGCAGTTTGAAATTTTGATTTGCAATCTTCGACTATATTGTTTCTCTTTCCTTATTTCATAACTCTTTCTAACGTCTGTGCGAAAAAAATATTCTGATGAAACGTCGAAGCATAGTTGAAATATTTTAATTTGTTTTGCCGTTTTCAGGCTCACTGTAAAGAAACTAACTCTCTTCGAAGAAGTTGGAGGCTAGGAATTTCTTGCCAACTTTGCAGAATACATTAATCTTCAAAAATTATATTTAGATCCACTTAATGGATGTACTATAACCAATCATTTTACCATTTTTATTTTTTCGCTTGTAAGTGCACATTGAAGCATTGGAAATGACTAAATCCTGAAAGGTTGTAGTATTTAAGACTCTTTGGACATTTTCAAATATAGTAATCAAAATCTATTACGTCGAGGTTTCCAAAATAATTGTAACAATGCAAAGATTTTCAATTATTTATTTGTAAAATATAAAATATTTCAAATTTGCTTGATGTTTCACTATTTTATGGAGAATTGGTAAATTTTTTCTGAAAGTCATACTAGAAGGAATTTCGAAATGAGGAAAGAACTACGATATTTCGGAAAGATGCAATGCAAACTTTCGGAATACTTATGATTTATACAATAAAGACCTACGTCTCAACCGAAATCTTCTTTGGCCTATAAAAAACTTATGATGACTAGGGTCAAAACTTTGACCATGTCCTTGTCTTTCATAATTTTTTGTTTGGTAGATACTAGGGTAGATTAAATAATAGGGTTTTTTGATTAATCGGTTAATTAACCGACCAAAACGCAATCAAATTATTCGATTATTCGAATAAAATAAAACAAAAAAAAAACGAAAACAGTGTTCAAACATTGTACTAGGCAAATTTATTAAAAGAAAATAAAACGTAGCAAAAGCAACTTCATTATATAAAATATATGTAGGTACAATTCACAAATTGTAGTTGCAGGAACATGAAAATTAGTGACAAAATTAAGAAAATCTCAAAGTTTTGGACCCTAAAAGTGCCGCGCCTTCGGGTACCTCCCATAAAAAGGCTAGGGTGGCCTCTGAAACTATATCACACTATAAAACCCTATTGGGTTGATTAATAATGACCAAATTTTACAAAACGTAATTCTCTGACTATTATCCTTATTGTACACAGTTTGAGCAGAATCGGACCAGGCTTTTTGGTACCAGTGGGTCTTGAAATTTCATCTGACTATTACACCCAATTTAATGAACCAATTTTGAGACCCTTTTTTTGATTTATATCTGAGCCAAAGTACTACGCGACGCTTTCTCTCAACAAACTATCATATCTGTTTGAAATGTGTATAAAGTTATGAAATTTGTTCGAAAATCGTTGTCATATAAGTTGACACATTGTAGGAGTGTTTCAAGACGGACTGCTTGCTTCAAACACGTACTTATATTTTATTAATCGCACTGATTTGTTCGAGTTAATCGTTAATCGAAAAATTTAATTATTAAAATGTTCGGTTAATTTTATAACACGATTAATCGATTAACCGAATAATGATTAATTGAATGGTTACCCTAGCAGATAATCATTGAAATCATTGAAAGCTTTTGCTATTTATTTGTTAAATGTGTGAAAAATAATTATCAGAGTAAGTAAAAATTCCTCTCGCTAGCCTAAAAATTCAGCTCCTCCTCAATATAAAGCTCTCACTCCGAGTTTAAAAAAATTTAAATCTCGAGCGATTTTAATTTTTAAAATTTTTGTTTATTCGAATTACCCGCGAGCGAATCAAACATAAAAAATAAAAATTCGATTCGGAGTTTAATTTTTATTTTACTGGGAGTGAGAAATTTATAGTGAAGACGAGCCGAATTTTTCGATAACAGGCAACTGCGACAAAGATCGATGGGAATGTTGTCGACAGTGCAGAAAATAATAAACGTCTATCAGAAAGGGCATTGGACCAATGGGGAATATTAACTAAATAGTATATGTGGTGTAAAACTACAAATAACGAGATCATAAGTATGGAATGACCGGGTCTACAGGTCGACCAATAATTGGAATATAAGTTTAAATAAAGCTACTAAAAAGGCAGACCAAAATTTGTTTTGGACTATGACTGGATATATATTAATTATAGTGCACGTGGTTAAACAGGGGTAAAAATTGGCGAAAAAGACTTAGACTTCAGAATGCAATAAAAATCGTTTAAAATTTTTAAAATTTAAAAAAAAGAGTCTGTGTGTAAAAAGGGGGATAAATTGGTAAAAATGGTACAGCTTGCAATAACGGCAAAAATATTTAGAAATGAATAGAAATTTATTAAAAATAATGTGTTGGTGTAAATAGCTGTAAAAGGGTCATGAAATGGTCTGCAAAATGCGAGGAAAATCTAAATGCGAAAAAAATATAAATGGCGTTGTTGGCTAGGTGTATGGGATGCTAAGAAACTTATACGCAGTTCGAGTCTCTAAAACTTTTGAAATTAGAATGCTGTTAGCAGAGTCATACCTCACCCCTTCCTTGCTTTATGGATGTGAAATGTATGCAAACTGTGACTCAGCCAATGCGCGCAGCCTGAATGTGGCGTATAACAACATTGCGCGATATGTTTTTAATAAGAAACCATACGACAGAATATCTCAGTTTGCCTATCAAATATTTAATATATCTTTTGATAATCTTCTTAAAACAAAGTGTTCAATACTTCTACATAAGATTATATACACCAAGTCACCCGAACACTTATTCACCCGCATAAACTCTGCAAGATCAAATCGAGGATTGAAACTTGCCAATAGAAGAATTCATACTTTAATGCCGGAAAGACAATTTTTTATATATAGCATATGTATCTGGAACCACATTGCATCGAATATTCAACTAATGAACAATGCGTCAAGTTTCAAAAAGGAACTCTTTGATTTATTCAAATAAATTGTATTGTAATGTTTCATTGTCAATTATAGTAATATTTTGTTAGATGTCAAAACTTGAAATGTACAGCTTTGGTTATACAAATAAATGAAAATGAATAATTTGGGGTTTCAAAATAAATGCCAGCCGTATACAGGAAAAGTTCATATTAAACCAGTGCCCTCCAGTGTCACCTAGCGACACTATTCCCGTGGGAACCTATAGATATATAGCGCCCTCAACCATTGATAAATAAAAACCACTTTTACCGGCGCCATCTAGAAAATTTCCCACTTATCTTTCAACATCTATGCCACAACTTACCGTTGACTGGAACCCTTTTCGCCTGAAAACGCCTTAGATAAATAAAAAACCATAGATGGTTATAGATAAGTGGTGGATTTGAAAGTCATGGGAAATTGTCTAGTTGGCGCCGGAGTGAGGGATATGGGCAAATTTCCCTGGAAACAAAAACTATTGAAAAAAGCTTTCCTGCCTTTTGTATCGTCAACAAATATCAAAAGCGATATGCTTTTCTATTATTTATATTCTATTTTCAAATTTAAAAAACAGATTCGAAATAAAAATGATTTTTGTGTGCTTCTTCGTCGCATCCGTGTGAAAAATGGTCGTTCGGAAACTGCATGTCCCCTCTGATGAATAAGCGAATGAATCGTCTATGGTATTTCTATCATATTTGGTAACGCAGAGCTTAATGACACAATAAGCGTGTTTTTTCCCGTACAATCGCTTAATATCGCTTAGCTCTCCATACAAAGTGGTCGGAAAATTAGTTTAGCAGGGAATAAAAAAACAGGCCTAATACCATTAGTAGATGTGGGCATTCCGATTCCAACTGCAAATAGCACAGCGAGTAATTACTATTGAAATATGAACATTCACTTTAACGAATATTTGAATTAACCTGTAAACAATTTTCAATAGGATGGTTTTTGACAACTATGTTACTATATTAATAAAGACGGAATTCCCAAGAAGTTATCACGTTTATTTTCCATTTATTTTCTCGGCTCTTTATAAATGCAGTATTTGCAATAGGTTATGGGCCTTCGCGACTAATTAAAGTAAAGGAAAATTTAAAGAAACATTAAGGAGAATTAAAGCTAAGGAGCAAATCATGGCAGACCCTAAAATACAATTTGCTAAAATTGCAAATTACAATTATGCAATATGGAAGTTTAAAATGGAGCTTTTGTTACGTAAAGAGGGTTTGTGGAAAAAGGTGATTGAGGGTTGTCGTCCCCAGCCGAAGATTGAGGCGGGTGGTGTAGTCAACAAGTTTGATATGGAAACTTGGGACAATAAAGATAATGAAGCTAGAGGAACTATTGGGATGCTTGTGATGGATGATTAGCTTTGCCGTATACGGAATATGAAGACGGCTAAGGATACATGGAACGCTTTGAAAAATTACAATGAGGAAAATACTCTTTCCAACAAAGTATGTCTAATGAGGTCGATATGCTGTTTAAAGCTCGAGGAAGGTGGGGATGCTGTAGCACATATTAATTCAATGAATGACTTATTTACAAGATTTCATGATGTTGGTGAGGAGGCGTTGTCCGACAAATGGAGTGCTGCCATGTTATTAAGTAGTTTGCCGAAAGGTCACGCAATACGCTTATAACTGCACTAGAATCGCGTAGAGAAGAAGAAATAACATTTGCTTTAGTGCTACAGAGAGTAATTGCAGAATATGAAAGACATTTGCATACTGGTAATGGTGGAAATCAGGGGTGCCCACGGCCTATGCGCTTGGTGCGCATTTGTTTTTGTAACAGCGCTAAGCATAGGCTGAGCATTCTGCTATGCATACACAATACTTTATATGAAATACACACATACCCCAGGCGCTCTCATCGTATATTTTGTTGCTATATTTTGAATGATTTCGTTGAGTACGAAGCACTTGAAGAAATCATTTTTTGTTGTGAGTTTCAAGTGGATAGATTATTTTTTGTGTCCATAATTTATTATTTTATTGAATAATTTTTTGTTTTTTTTTATATTCGCTGCACACATATTTTGTGTCCATAATGAATTATTATTCAATTTTTTTTACCAGTGTACGTTCTGAAATATTTTTGTTTTTCCTTGTGTGTGTTAATAAAGTGTATACGTATTGGTGTTTGCGCTTTCATAAGAAGGTTTTGGGCACCCCTGGTGTAAATGACACAGTTTTAAAAGCTTTTGCTAAACCCGTCGGTGTTTGTTATTTTTGCAAGAAGCCTGGACACCAAAAGAAGAATTGTGGCAAGTACAAGAATTGGAAATCAAAACAGGTCCCTGAAAAAATTACGAATAAGGTAAATTCAGTCGGAGAAACGACAACGGAAGATTTCCTTTTTAAATTTGGCAGAAATAAAAAGTTTTCTTGGCTAGTTCATTCTGGCGCAACACGGCATGCTGTAAATGATCGTACATTTTTTAAAACCTTAGATGTAACCTATAAAAGTTCGATAGAATTCACGAATGGAGAGACTGTAGCTATTGAAGGTATTGGTTCGGGCGAATTGCTGGTTTGCGATATAGATGGGAGCCAACATACAATATTGGTGAAAGAAGTCTTACATGCTCCATCTTTGGTGGGAAATATACTCTCCGTAAGGCAATTAGCTAAGGCCGATTTTGACATAACCTTCAAGAAAAGTATGTGTCGTATACATTGTGACAAAAAGAATATTGGGATAGCAGATGTTGATGGAGATATGTATATTCTACGTCAACCAGATACAATAAATGCTTTACGACAACATAATGAAAATTGTATTCATCAATGGCATCGTAAGCTAGGCCATCGTGACCCTGAAACTATTCATAGAATGTGTTCAGGAAATTTAGCTGAAGATTTGAAAATTGTTGATTGTGGTATTAAGGAGGTATGTACAACGTGCGCTAAAGGAAAAATGACTCGATTAGCATTTCCAAAACAATCGTCAAGTAAATCAACAGGTCCATTGGACTTGATTCATTCAGACGTTTGCGGCCCAATGCACACAACTACTAATTCTGGAAAAAGGTACGTCGTGACTTTTATTGACGATTATTCTGGTTTTACTATTGTCCAATTATTATCACGCAAATCAGAAGTGGAACAAACTTTTAAAGCTTTTGTGATGTTCTGTCCTACGAAATTTAGTCGTATTCCAAAAATTATTCGTTCCGATAGAGGAGAATACGCCGGTAAAAGTTTTAAGGATTTCCTAAGGTCTGAAAGAATAGAAGTTCTGCTCACTGCTCCTTTTACTCCAGAACAAAATGGAAAGGCAGAGAGAAAGAATAGGACACTGATTGAAATGGCAAGATGTTTACTTATAGATGCTGATTTACCGAACTCGTTTTGGGGCGAGGCTGTATCAATAGCTAATTACATTCAGAATAGAGTTTTCTCAAGGTCTATAAAGGCTACCCCATACGAATTTTGGTACGGTATAAAGCAAAGTTTATGTAAGCTTTATATTTTTGGTTCAAAATGTTTTGTGCACATTCCGTCTGAGAAGAGACGTAAATTGGATAATAGATCATGTGAAATGGTTTTTCTTGGATATGATAATAATTCAAAAGCTTGTCGTTGCTACAATGATTAGTTGTGATGTTCGCTTCAATGATTTTGCTACTAGCAAAATTGATAACGAGGTTCCTATTGAATTTAATACGAATATATATGGCGAAAATTATGCATTATTGATTGAGGAGGAGAAATTGGAATCTGTTAAAATTCATGATACAACAATCAATAATAAATTCGCAGAAAATATTGAAATCACAGTTACTGATAGAACAATTGCAAATGAACCTAAAGCCATTAGCGAACTCACGATTAAAGATATTCGGCCTTATTCCCGTTGTCGTCGTCGACGTCGTCATCAGATTTTTGTCAACTTTAGCACATTATAAATTTATTGTCACATCGACTACAACAAAGTTTTTGATGTCTATGATCCAAAAACAACCCTCTTAAAACATTACGCAAAATTTTTTTTCCAAATGCCTTCAAGTCGCCAATAAAAATGGTGTCGATATTGTATTGACGTCGACGACGACAACGGGAATAAGGGCGATTAATAATATTAACGATAATAATATTAAGGAGAGTACAAATTATGAAGCATCTATAGGATTACAAGAAGCAGGTGTAAGAGTTTCACAGAGAACAAATAAAGGCGTAAATCCTGTATGGATGAAATCTGGATATCTAAAGAAATTAAAGAACCCAAAACGTATCGAGAAGCTATTGAAAGTGATGAAAGAATGCAATGGATAGCTGCAATGACAGATGAAATCGACTCTATGAAGAATCATCAAACGTGGGAACTCACTAAATTACCTGAAGGAAGGTCTGCAATAGGAAGTAAATGGGTTTATAAAATAAAACGAAATGTTGATGGAGACATAAGTCGTTTTAAAGCGCGTCTTGTAGCCCAAGGATTTTCTCAAAAATATGGAATCGACTATGATGAAGTTTTTGCTCCAGTCGTGTCTCACACAACATTTCGAATATTATTGTCGATAGCAAGAAAGAGAAATTTAATTGTAAACCACATTGATGCCAAGACTGCGTTTCTGAATGGTAAATTATCTGAAACTATATTTATGAAACAACCTTTAGGGTTTGAAAAAGGAAACGGGGAGAATTGGTATGTTTATTGAAGCAGCTGAAACAAGCAGCAAGTTCGTGGAACAATATTTTACATGAAGTTCTTATGAAATCTAAATTTTCTCAAAGTATTAATGATCTCTGTTTATATTATGGCGTGTTTTATGGGACAATATGCTACATAATCGTTTATGTTGATGATTTAATATTGGTCTGTTCTAACTAAAAAGAAATAAAATATATTAGTAATTTTGACATACAAAATTTGGGTGAACTAAAACACTACTTGGTAATAAAAATATCGAGGGATGTGGAAGGTAATTACCAACTTTGTCAGTCTAATTACATAAATAAAACTATTCGAGAATATGGTCTTCAAGAAGCAAAATCAACCAAAACTCCAATGGACGTCAGTTATGGAAAAGGAGCAGAATCTACATTTCTTGAAAACAATACCAAATACCGCAAACTTATTGGACACCTTTTATACATTTCTGTCAACACAAGACCTGATATTTCAGCACCCGTAAGCATTTTAGCACAAAAGGGTTCACAACCTATAAATGAAGATTGGAATCAATGCAAACGAATTTTAAAATATTTGAAATAGACAGTAAATTTTAAATTAAAATTGAGCGACCAAAATAAAGAACAGCAATTAATTGCTTACGCTGCTGCGAATTGGGTCGAAGAACGAGTAGAAAGAAAATCTAATAGTGGAAGAATATTTTTCTACAATGGTGGCACAATTTCTTTGTCCTGTCAAAAACAAAGACTTGTGGCATCTTCGACTTGTGAAGCTGAGTACGTATCTTTATCAGAAACTGCTAAAGAAGCAAAATTGTTAAGGCAAACACTACAAGATTTACATCAACCAGTTACTGAACCAACACCCATCTTTAATGATAACCAAAGCTGCTTACGTCTTATTAATGATGATAAATTTTCTTTTAAAACAAAGCACATGGATATAAAATGACAAAAGATCTAGTGAAGAAAAATATAATATAGTGCAGCTACTACCCCACAAAAGAGATGAAAGCTGATATTTTAACTAAGCCACTTGCAGCAAATAAGCATAATTATTTTCGTAATAAATTCAATTTAAAGTGAATGAGGAGGAGTATTGAAATTTGAATATTTGAATTACCCTGTAAGCAATTTTCTATAGAATAGTTTTTGACAACTATGTTAATATATTAATAAAGACTGAATTCTCAAGAAGTAATCACGTTTATTTTCCATATATTTTCTCGGCTCCTTATAAATGCAGTATTTGCAATAATTACTTACTTATCCGGTCTCGAACAACTTCGAGGGATCAGGGACCTTACAAAACGATGATAACATATTTCGCCAACCAGTTCGATCTTTTGCTTTATCTCTCCAGCTGGCAATACCAAGTGAACACAGGGATTCGTTAACCTGATCCCTCCAGCGGAGTCTTGGTCTTCCTATTTTTCGTCTTCCTTCGAGTTCGGTTTCGAAAATCCTTCGTGCTGGTTCGTCTTCATCCATTCTACTGACATGACCTAGCCAGCGCAATCGCGTTATTTTGATTCGCTTAACTATGTCAATGTCAGGATAAAGCTCATACCGCTCATGGTTCATGCGTCGCCGATACTCGCCGTTGTGCACTAGAGATCAGCATGAATGCACTCAAAACGGCGTTTGAGAGATTCATGCCAAAAACGAATGAGTGAGTTCGCGCCACTCTCTCAACTCAATTGAATGAATGTGACTGTTGTTATGTGTGAAACATTCATATAATTCAAATGAAAAGAGAATGAATTGAATGTATTCGAATACAACGTCCAACGTGTGCGCTGTATTAATTTGAACAACACAATACAGTACTGTAATTCGAATATAGATAGCAGAAATTTGTTCCTGCGTGTTGTTACCCGGTTAATAGCAATGTAATTGGAAACATTTTTGGTTTTATAAACATATACTATGCACTTATTCTTTAAAAATTATATATCTATACATAAAATAACTTAATAAATAATAAAAAATTTAGCCCACACTTTGCTGCGCCCCTGTTTAAAATTGAAACTATAGTCGCCATTCAGAAGTTTTTGTTTAATTGTTGCACTTCTCCCAACACTAGATTTCGGTTAATGATTTTAAGTTTATTAAAATTATTTTTAAATCATTTGAAGGTCGTTGTAACACCTAGTACGTATTTAAAACTTACAATTTCGGAACAATTTTGCAAACTCAATATGTTATATTTTATAAGGATGGCAAAGACCAAAAAAAGAATATACAGTGGTGTGCGATGAAATAGAGTCACACACTCGTCAAAGCTTTTATTCTCTGCAAATCAGTAGTCCAAGATGTTTCATGTCAAGAAATTCTGCTGAATATAATGCCGTCATTTTTAATAAATTTTGTACACTACTGTTCTCCAGGGCCATAGAATAACACATACCATAGAAGGTTTTATTCGCTCAATAAATTAAACGTCATAGGTACGATGGAAAGTAAACATTGGATGGTAGAAATATGGGTTCAATAATACCAGATAGTGGCAATAGTATACAGCGATCAACATAGGAACAACAACCAAATTTCGTGTTTTTGTGGCAAACTAGTTGTGTTAAATACAATAAAAATGTATACCAACGATAAAAGTCAATAAAAAAGTGCAAAATATATTTAAATTTTTCAGTTCTACACCAAAACGACAGGAAAAAGTTAAGTGAACATATTTTGTAACTCCACCTGGTGTAAGATAAATTTACATTTAATTGCTCTCATTTCCACAAACCTACGATGAGAGTGTGAAATGAAACGTCAGATGAGAGAATAAGTTTATCTAGGTATGTATTAGTCTATGTCCAGGGCAGTGTCAGTATTTTAAAATAGAGTCAATTACAAAAAAATATATTTTGAAATGGTTAATGGTTGTTTGGATTTGAATTTGAAAACAAAGTTTAGCTTCTAAATATGATTAATGTTTAGTAGCATTAATAAATTGTCATTATTGACGTTCCAAAATGGACCGATCTAAGTATTGAAGTCATGAGTGCCAAGAAAGAATTAAAGAGATGTGAAAAGAATTCATTAGCTACATACAAATTACTGACATAATTGGATGCTCAAAGAATATGGTGGAGACCGGAATAAAATATAACCCCAATCCAGGAAACAGACGGTAAAACCCTGAAAATTACAGAACATTTGGAACCAAAAATATTGCGCCACGTAGAGTTCGACTTTTGTTACCTCTTCCGCCCTTAAAAAGCAATACGATCGGGATGTTCACACCTCTACATTAGGAAAAATGCTAACTAAAAACAATTTAAAGGCAAAAAGTGCCCGAAAAGTTCCATTTCTATCCAAACGGAACGTTCAAAAAATATTGCATTTTGCCAAGGAGCATGTGAAATAGTCCGTACGCAAATGGCGAAATATTTTGAGGACAGCTGAAACTAAAGTGATATTGGGTAATTATGATAAGAGTAATCTTCCTGTACGAAGACCTTCCAACACCGAATTCAGGCCCCAGAACACAATCCAAACAGTTAAACGTGGTAGCGGAAACATAATGGTACGGGGTTGTTACTCTTACATTGGGACAGAACCTTTATTCCAAATTGAACAGACAATGGACGCTGCATATTATACCACTGTATTTTCTTTATTGCAACAATTTCAATTGGGTATAAATTCCAAAAATTATATTGTTTTTTAAAAACACTCCAAATATTTTTAACAGACGAATATGGCTGACTAATGTCAAAAAATGTGAGTTGTGAATGATATTTTTTACGAAAAACGTTCGGTTTGGTATGGAATAAACGATATGAATCATAATCCAGAGAAATAAAACCCATCCCGCGTTTTTTATAAGTCAATCTATTTTCTTTTTTTATATTTTATAAAATATATTTTTTCTAAATATCATTTTTTAAAAAAAAATTCCAAAGGAAAAGGATGTTATCTAAAATATTATTGACAGATATCACACGATTGAATATTTAAATTCGCCACCAGATGGCGACACTCAAATACGAGCTTTTGTACACATGGGAAAATGCTTACTTTAAAACAATAAATACAGAAAAGTACTAAATTAAAAAAAATGCTTGAAACTCTGAAACACGCCATCCAACCTCAAAAATAACCTAATCTTTCGTCTCTTTCGAACTTTTTTACCTTCGTTATTTTACGAACATGATACTTTATAAAATTTGAAATAAAATTTAACGAAAGATATCCAATTTTTTATGTAATGACGACAGTGAAAAGGGCCCCTATCTACTACTTATTACAGCAGAGACCATAATGAGACGTTGGGTCAAAATCTTGAGTTTTTAGGTGAAGATTGGCAAATCTTATTATTGCAAGTGGTTGCTTGGCTGTCTATCCTATCATTCTATCTATCAATTCATTCTATTCTTCTTCATGTCTATCAATTCATTCATTCCGACGAAAATTATTTCGGTTAAACCATCGGAAAAAATTGGTGTAACCAGACATGCAGGAATGCTGTCAGATCCGAAGAGGACGCTTTCAGACACTGGCGTTCTAATAAAAACGTTAATACTGAACTGCTACGCAAACAGGCAAGATTCAAGTGTGCCAAAGTACTTCGACACGAAAATTTTCTTCACGACCAGCGTATTTGTTCTAAAGTCCTTTCTTTCCCTAGTGGAAGTAAGAGCTTTGGTCATTTGCAAGAAGAATAAAGGATAGTTCTTCCTCTATCCCAACTCTTCTTAAAGATGACATAACATTCACTGAACCGGTTAATAAAGCTAACCTCCTGGCTGAAATGTTTGCCGGATAGCAATCAACCACTCCCCGTGATAAATTACGTATCTTGTTTCATGCCTAAGTTATTTTTTCGAACGCGAGGAGTTAAACAGGTCCTTGCGAATCTCGTCGTAAATAAATCCCCGGGCCCGGATCGCATATCAGCACTGGTCTTGAGTAGGTGCTCTTCGACGCTAGCGTGTGCACTGCGCAACCTTTTCCACCTTGCATACCATGCCGGAGTCTTCCCGGCGCGTTGGAAGATTGCTAATGTCCAGCCAATCCCTAAAAAAAGGTGATGCAAGTAACCCTGCAAATTACCGCCCAACTGCAATTTGTTCTGCGCTCTCGAAGGTTATGGAGAGCATGGTTAACCACCATCTAGTGAAATATCTTGAGTCCAATGCCCTTCTTAATGATCGGCAGTATGGCTTCCGTTGAATGAGATCTACTGGAGACCTGACGGCGCCCCTTTCGAAACAGTGGAGTCGATATTTCCAAGGCCTTTGAGAGAGTATGACACAATGCACTCTTGTCAAAGCTCGCTGCTTTTGGTGTCGGTGATAACTTCACTCGATTTATATCGAGTTTTATCAGAGATCGCACTATACGAGTTGTTGTAGATGGGGTTTCATCCGGCGAGCATAAATTGACTGCAGGTGTACCACAGGGCTCTGTTCTTTCTCTTTCTCTTTCTCCTTCCCTTTTTCTTATTTTCATTGCCGATCTCCTGGGTCAGACTGTGAATCCAATCTACTCTTTTGCGGATGACAGTAATCTCTGTTTCATAATTCTTGCAAAATTCATAATTCTTCCTCCAACCGTTTGGTTCTGACGAAAGTACTAAATTTTTCCTTTTTTCCTTTCAGTTTAAATCTTGAAAATCACGTATCTTCGTATGTCTGAATTATAAGAGGAATGTGCAAGCCAAATTTCATCATTCGGTCTTCAGCCGTTTTCTATTCACAGTGATACCATTTTCGTCCCGGTTTGCCCTATTTTTGTCCCGAAAAATAAAAATGTTTAAGTCACTTATCTCCCCGCCCTGTTTGTATTCGTGATTCTGCCTTTAGCCGTTTGGATTTAATACCAATTTTGTGCTTTTCCTTTAAAGTACAAATTTTTAAAAGTCACTTTCTCTCCAAGTTTCTGTGTGTTAAGAGGAATGTACACATCAAGTTTCGTGATAGTGTCTTTAACCGTTTGGATTTACTACCATAGTACCGTACCGTTAGTACCATTTTTATCACTTTATGGCCCATTTTTGTAACTTAGAGTAGGAATTCCTTAGAGTACGAAATCTAGTATACAGCCCAAATTTCATTATCCTACCGTTAGCCGTTTGGCCAGGGCGCTGATGAATCAGTCAGTGAGTAACGGAACAATTTTAAATATACTATAGATTATTGAGGAGGTCCATAACAGAAAAAGGCAAACTGTGCTCAGCAACAAACGCAGATAACATTAAGGCTGTTTTTGTATTCCCTTAAGCCATCGCAACTTACGACTTTCCAAATAAAACGATCCACACTTAATACTACGCAATGTTGTAATGGGTGAAAAAATGCGATACGGCAACACGTTTGTAGCCAGTGCCAATAAACACATGGTAGCAGCAGATGTTGGTGTAAGCAGCAACAACAGATATTTCATTTTCGTTCATTCGTTTCAGTTGTTAAACTCTACACATATACAGGGTGATTCAGGAAGTTCCGGACAAATTTCTCCAGCGTATTCCTTGGCTCATTTCATGAAGAAAAGTCCACTAGGACCATGTCCGAAAATGCAAGGGTGCGAAATGGCAGCGGGTTCAAAATTTTCGGATTAGCGGTCGGAGGGTAAAGTTGCTAACTTTTTAGCCAGTGGTCGGATTTTTTTCTTTTTGGGCTTGAAATTTGTCCGGAACTTGGGAGAAATTTGTCCGGATCTTCTTGAATCACCCTGTATACATCAAATACTTCAGATCCATCTACTTAATTATTAGTTTTGTACATAGTTTTAGCGTTTCTCATTGTTTCTTATCCACTGCTTCTATTCTTTTCAGTATCACCAAATATCAAAAATGTTCTTTTAATTGTTTTATTGTTGTCATCATGTACAGCCTTGCCAGTAAAACAATTTAATATTTTCAGGAACTGACAAGTGTATGCAGTTCTTTTTGCTGACAACATTTAGCAATAACTCAGCAAATTTATGACATTTGGCCTGGCGTGATATGAACGTTGGATGTTGAAAAGAATTGCTTCAATAATACCAGATAGAGGCAATGGTTCAAAACAACCAACGAAATAACAACAACGGTATTTCGGTTTGTGTGCCAAAATTATTGTGTTAACAATACAGTCAATAACAGTCAATAAAGAAGTGTAAAACACATTTAAATTTCACGACATGAAAAATTAAAGTCAAAGGTTATTGTAATTCCACATTTTCAAACATATCTTTATCACACCGACCGCATCACGAAGGGTATGAAAGGAAACGTCAGATGAATTAAATATTCTCTCTAGTAAGATTTACTCTATGCCAAATATTATTTGTGTGTTTATGGTTGTTTTGATTTAGGTAGTACCAGATCAAGACTTTCAAGGAATGATACAAAAGATGCGCTTTTAATGTAGCTTAAATTTTTATCCCCAAAAAAATCGACAGATCCCCAAACCAAAAAAACAATCCCCTGTTTTGAAAAAAAATCCCCAATTTGGGGATAAATCCCCAAAACTGGCAACACTGGTTCGAAAGTGTTTTGCAATGTAAACAAAGCAAATCAGCTGTACTTAAGCGTTCACCATCTATGAATTCGTCTTGGTCAATCGTTTGTAATTTAACATAAATTTAGTAAATAGATATGTGGAATCCAAATTTGTATTTTCTTCGAATGAAACTGTGTGCCTTTTAAGCAACTATGTATTGAATATAAAGACTGCACATAGGTCATCTTTGGAAGAGGAGATTACATTTTATAAAAATTAATTAATTTATATTTTATACTATAAATTATTAATTGACTGTTTCTATATATATGTAAATTAAAGATGAAATAATAAAATTTCTAATAAAAAAAATCGTTATAAACTCTTATTTTTTTATATTGCACAGTGAACTTCAAAAGACTACCAACACCAATTTCTTTGATTGCAAATACACCAAACAATTCACATTTGATGAGTATTGTCTTTTTGGAGACCACTGCACTAGAGCAGTGATCCATAGAGTAAATTTATAGTAGAGCCGCCATTTGTCGCATCTGACGTTTCCTTTCACACTCTTCGTGATGCGGTCGGTGTGATAGAGAGATGTTTGACGAAAAGTGACATACACCAGGTGGAATTAGAATAACTTCTTGCTTTAATTTTTCATGTTGTTTTGGTGAAAAACTGTGAAATTTAAATGTGTTTTAAATTTTTTTATTGAGTGTTATTGTTAGCATATATTTGTGTTGTATTTCAACACAATAATTTTAACACACAAAACGAAATGCCGTTGTTGTTATTTTGTTCGTTATTTTGAACCATTGCCTCTATCTGGTATTAGTAAAGCAATTCTTTTCAACATCAAACGTAAATATCACACCAGGCCAAATGTCATAAATTTGGTGGGAGAACTAGTAGAACTAGTATTAACCCAGCGGACCAAAACTTCGTATACAATATCGCATACGAGAGTTACGCGAAACTTTTGCGGGTAAAACTCTCGAAAACAGATCCGAAAACGATCAGAAAATGAATCATCAGTCGCTCAGTTTGTGGCAGTAAAAGTTTCGTTTACGATGTCTTGCAAGAGATTCGTTTGCGAGACTTTTGCAATATCTTTTGCGAGAACCACACGAAAAATAAAACAAAATGCAATAGCCAAAACTTTGTTGTTGTGTCGTGTGCCTGCACGTGTGTGCCTCTGTTTGGCGCACAACACAACGACAACAATGTTTCTCTCTTTTCGTCCGTTTAGCACCCGTTTTTAAACCAGTTTGCGAATATTTGGGCGAGTTTAATTTCTCCCCCGGTTTTGGTCCGGTAAATACTCGCTTCTGAGCCCGTTTGCGAGCATTTAGCGTAACACTCGCTAAGGCTCGGTTTTTTGCTCGCTGGGAATCTATCATGGTTGAAAGACAAGGTTGTATCGTTAGAACAGCTGATTTGATTTTTTTCATTTGACGCACTTGGGAAATGTCAAATTTGTTTACATTTGCTGGTTAGAGTTTCACACCGGGAAAAACCAATTCAACTGCAGCATCAAACAATTTCAATTATTAATTTAAATCTTCATTAATTTGGCAAATATTTCTTTCCAATTATATCACAACTGATTCAAAAATTCACATTTTGTTTACATTTTTATCAGCTGAGTTTGACAGAAGCCAAGAGCGATTTTGCACATGATTACACACATATTTACTGCTACTACCGTGATTAGTGTGCCCTGGAATCTATGCAGTGATCTGTAACCTATCCTATTACATTTTGCGGTTGTATGTGTTATATGCAATCTGCTCTCACGACGAACCGGTGTTGACAGTTAAAATTTCTCTCAAATACACAATTTAAAATTTTAAATCGCCAATGGCAAACTCATTGGGCAATGTCATTAGTTGAAATCATAGCTGTATTCTAAAAATAAAATTCCACAAATTATTGGGAAAAATAAAATATTTTGCTTAAGAATTTTATTTATTTTGAATATAAAAAATACATTTATAAATAATAAAATAAATAAATAAACTAAATAAATGTTGTAATTTGCTTTAAGGCTGTAAGAGATCATATTTTCTCCGGTTAGTGAAAATATGTAAATGCCGCGGGTGGGATTCGAACTCACATTCGCTGGACGATCGTTTCGATGGTTGTGAAGCATCATCTTCAGCAGCGTATAGCCCGTTAAGCTACTGCGGTGTGTATTTACACAAGCCACTTACCGAAGACATTTATCGATTGTGTGCAGAGTGATTGTTGTCGCTACTTACTCATTGCTTTCCTACTTACATGCAGAAGTTTTGAAAGTTCTATTTATAGAAAGAACTATTCTAATTGTAGTTGTCTCGTTCTGTTTTGGTTTGGCCCACCATATGTTTCAAATTTAGTTGTTTTAGATGTTTGTCATGCGTGAAAATGCATGTTGACAAACCAAACATTCCGGTTTGCAAAATAATGTTCTGAAAATAAAAAAATTGCCCATTAAACATATTGGTAGGGACAAATTTTATTCTGTGGCAACGCTGTTTTTAAATAACAAGCGATAACACAACCCACCTAGTTGAATGCTCAAGCGAGACTGATTAATGTTGTTTAATTCTCTGCAATGTGTGTGCACATCAGTGTTGGTAATTCCATTTTTCAATTTAGGGCCAAAGAAAGCTCCAAAAAGGGCCAAAACGACTTCGGAAGGGCCAAAGTAATTTTTAACCAAAAAATACTATTATATTGTTTATTTAAATACAAATTATATTGATATATATTAAATTGTTAAGAAAAAGAAATGTAAATACTAAGCAGACTTTCACTAAAATCTAATTCGTACTTTTTTGTACTTTTACTTTTTTGAGTTCATAAATTCATATACAGATTCCTTCATGTGTAACATTAAAATTTTGTGTTTGTTTACATTGAAAACTTAATCGAATATAGCCTCTTATTCAAACTCAGAATTTTTAATGTTTTTTGTGTTCAGTTAAAGCAAAACTATATCCTAATTTTCATTTCAACGACTTAAGATATTGGTTTGGTTTGTTCCTATAAAAATTTGGTGTAATATTTTGTAGTCTGTCCCTTATTTTAAAATTTGATAATATTTGGACGGTAAACATCGTTGAAAACTTTCAGAAGAGTGTGAAACAGAAAGGACTCATACTACAATATAATACATAGTTTTGAATAACGGTTAGTTTAAACTGTTTATAATATTGGACACCACATTTCTATAAGTTTTTGAATTCAGTTCTTTTCGATAATGCTCTTTATTCGCTATTAAGTTAAGCCCTAATATGCAGAGTTTAACTGCTGTTAAATAGTGCCAAAATAATATTGACTGTGACACGGGGCCACAAAACGTTCAATAGGGCCAAAAAGGGCACATTGTGCCATACTTTTCCATCACTGGTGCACATGTACATAATAAAAGAGAAAACACAAAGGCACAACGGTTGCCACAGTTGGTAATATCCAGCCAAAATTGGTACCATTTAAGCGGCTTGGTAACATGGTAACATTTTATTAATTTTGGTAACCTTTTGATATGAATTAATTAGTATAAGAAAAGCATTTGATTTCATACTTCTATTAGAAAATTTTACGAAATGTGATCTAAAATGTTACTTACAAACTGACTAAATAATTTTGCATTGCAATTGAAAGGCAATAAAATGCAAAGAACCTGAAGATTATGTTTTGTTATGCCATATTTTATGTTTTGCTTTTGGTTTTTGTTTTAATCTTTATATTGATGTATGATGATGAAAAATCTTCTCAAAATACCGTGCGGAACCGGTGTAAAACCGTAGGTCCCAATCAGTGAGTATCGAAAGAGGACTTCTCACTGGTTGTGTGAAGCTCTCCCGGATCCCTTCATGGGATGTAATGGGAAACCATTTATTTTTTATTGATGTATGTATGTAACGAATTATTTTAAATAAACATTTAGAGCGAGTTTCACACTCGTCATTTAAAATCTCAATTTAAAAACAGACAATTTTCATATTAAATGACGTCTAAATGACACACATCGGGCATTTAAATAGAGAATTTTCAACTATGAAACTAATGTTCTAAATAAAAAAGTTTAAAAATTTGGTAATTTTTGGTAACTTTTCTGGAAAATTCTGGTAATTAAAAAATTATCCCTGTGACACCCGTGCGACGAGGTAGTAAGCCATTTCAGAGTTTTATTTGCTGTAAATACAACAAATTCAAAACACTGTGAAAACCAGTGTAGAACAATGTAATGCGTACTTGCGTTTTTGGGCACTTCCAATTTAATATGGAAGGAAATGGAATACTATAGTATGAAAATTGTAATGTTCGTTTACACCATTAGGGTTTCACTCTGAATCAACAAGTTATACTTTTGAAAGAAAAGAAAAACGATACGTTTTTCAGAATAACCAAAGAAAACTGAAATATAATTTAGCTTTTCATTAATGCCAAAAACGTGATTAAACAGAAAATTTTTGAAATATCCTTATCATAGATTATTTTTTTTTTAAATATTTAATATGAAAAGCACAAAAATGGTGTTAAAATTACACCCAAGGAACTTCTGATAAATCATTGGAGCTTTTGTTTTATAAAAAAAACTAAATTTTTGAAGCAACTTGATTTTTTATTTTAGATTTATTATTCGATCTTTAAGACGTTATGTTCTTTAATAATTTTTCCGCTTCAAGATTAATTTCTAGGAAAAGTACTTTTATAACAAAAAGTAAATTTTCATAAAATAATTAAATAAATGGTTTCCCATTACAGCCCATGAAGGGACCGGGGAGAACTTCTCACAATCACTGAGCTGTGCGCTTTCCTGTTTTCACTCACTGATTGGGACCTACAGTTTTACACCGATTCCGAACGGTATTTTGAGAAGCTTTTTCATGGCTATATACTCGATAGTGTCGCCGTCACTAAGCGAGGTGACCGCCGTCGAAAGAAATTTTAAGGTGTTTGGAGCAGGGATCGAACCCAGGATCTCCTGTACAAGAGGCGCGCACACTACCCATTGCACCACCGACGGTGCAATTATATTTTCATACAATATAATATTAAAAAAATAATGTGAACTTAGTTATAAATAATGATGGTTGGGAATATAGCTATTTCAAGGCATATCATAAACTCCCTTCTCCCGAAAATGGGAGAATACGTCGACGGTACCAGCACACCAAGCCCATGGCAATCGTTGTTTCTGTGTTTGAAACAACATCTATGTAATGACTTTCGATGAAAGCCTGAATAGTAAAGAAATGTCGTGAATATTGATGGTTGTGGCAAAGTAATGTTACCGATGTTTTCGAACAAGTAGGAGTTTTGACAATTCTCGCTTAGTTGAGATTTGTTTATCCCTATAATGTGTGATGATATACCTACATACATACTTGTGGAGAAGGGAGCTGATGGTATGTCTTGGTGTGCCTTGCAATAGGTATATGCCCAACTATCCACCATAATAACCAATTTCACATTATTTTTTAATAATATATTGTATGAAAACTTAATTTTTTTTATAAAATAACTTTTTCATAGAAATTAATCTTGAACCGGAAAAGTTTTTAAGGAATTTTTCGATTTAAAAATACACATCTCTGATTTCAAACTGTTTTTTTCTTTGTTTATAAAAGTTATACGAATTTGTGAATAAAACTAGTGCTTAAAAACGCTATAGTAGGCACTAAATAATACACACAGAGGCAAATATATACAAAATTAATTTTTTTTAATTTTAGCATAATGTTTTTGCATTTTGCACAATTTTTTTTGGTGTTTTTAGCATAATTTCATTCCATTTTGCACAATTTTTTTTTTGACAGCTTCTGGCAACACTGAGTTCCTGTCTTCGTTGCTCTCTCATTCTCCGTCATCGGCCTAGTACCTTTTCAATCAGCTGTGCCCAGTGTTGCCAGGTTAGCATAATTAATGCTTTTTTAGCATAATTTTTTTGGCGTTTTTTTGAAACATGATGCTAAATGCTTTTTAGCATAATTTTTCACCAAATTTTTCCACAATTTGATATTTTTCATAAAATTTTTAGCATAATTTTTTAGATATTGCACAATTTTCCATCAATTTTTTTTTTGTATTTTACTTTTTAATAACATGTAACAAGCATATTTCCGAATAAATATCGAATCTTTAGGAATCTGAAAACACACCGCACGTTTATATTTTGATTCATGGAACAATACATTATCTCTTTTGATTTCTGCCGAATCATCAACAAAACCTAAAGACATTTATTTCTGTTCAACTTATTTCACACTTTTATATTAAGGGTAATATTCTAAAAGTCCCGAAAGTGAACGTAAACGCAAAAGCATACGCGAACGCTAAAGTTAAAAAATGGTAGTTTATATATCACTTCGCGCTTGCGTTTGTTTACGAAAGCTGTCACTGACGTATGCAGTTGCCCAACTAAAATAAACAATTATAGATTTAGAAAAAGTTATCTTGAGTGAAAGGCTCAGAATGAAAAGGATTAAAAAATTTAACTCTATTTCAGTAGATCAACAGATTGCTATTATTTATAATACTGTAAATACCAACAATATTCACATAAAATATGTAAAAACCAATGTTATTTTGGGGTTCAATGTCCAATAAATTTCCCCATCTATATTAAATTAGTTGTCTTTTCAAAAACACGTGCCATTTGGCGGTATGATTGTAATGTATTGGTTCTTTTGTTTATTATTGTCAACATCAACTGATGTCTATAATTTTTAAATGCATTTATAATAGTTTTGCAACGCATTTTTTTTGAACTCTCCATTTCTAATTTTATTATTGTAAATAAGAATTTCAGTGCATAAACAATATAATTTTGAATTATTTAAAAAAAAAAGTTTTACCTCTGATGCATTTCAGCAAAAATTGGCAATTTCTTATAAGCAATGAAATGCAAAATAGTTACTTCCATCTGCCTGTCCTCGATCGACATTTTTCTTTAAATTTGTAATTTCTCCAACTAACGCGAAGAACTGTGGCGTGTTCAATTTGACAGCTGAAGTGATCAAAAACGTTGCGCTGCGTTTTATAATAAACTACTCATTAAATAACGTAACTCAAGGCAGGTAGTCACCGAACAGCTGTAACGTTTTATTAACTACCAAAACGACAAAAGTAACGCGAAGTGACTGATTCACGACTTATAGAATACCACCCTAAATTTCGTGTAATATTGGTATAGTGACTTCATGGATGTGATGATTCCGGACTCTCTTTGGCAAAACAAAAATTAAACACTAATAATCTAATTTTTGTGGAAAAATAAAAATGTCCAATTGTACAATTTTGCGATGATGAAGTTTTTGTATGTTTTATAATAACCTGTAAATACAACAAAATATTCCACAAATTCAAAACAGAAACAATGCAAAGCGTACATGCGTTTTTGGGCACTTCCAATTAAATATGGAAGGAAATGCAATACTAAAGTACGAAAATGGTAATCTTCGTTTACACCGTTAGGGTTTTACTCTGAATCAACAGGTTATACTTTTGAAAGAAAAGAAAAACGAAACGTTTTTCAGAATAATCAAAGAAAACTGTAGCTTAAGGTACACTCGCATCAAAAAATGGAATTTAGCTTTTCGTTAATGCCAAAAACGTGATGTAACAGAAAATTTTTGAAAAATCCTTATCATAGAGTAATTTTTTTTAAATATTTAATATGAAAAACACAAAAATTGTGTTAAAATTACACCCAAGGAACTTCTGATAAATCATTGGAGCTTTTGTTTTATAAAAAAAAACTAAATTTTTGAAGCAACTTGATTTTTTATTTTAGATTTATTATTCGATCTTTAAGACGTTATGTTCTTTAATAATTTTTCCGCTTCAAGATTAATTTCTAGGAAAAGTACTTTTATAACAAAAAGTAAATTTTCATAAAATAAATAAATAAATGGTTTCCCATTACATCCCATGAAGGGACCGGGGAGAACTTCTCACAATCACTGAGCTGTGCGCTTTCCAGTTTTCACTCACTGATTGGGAGCTACAGTTTTACCCCGATTCCGAACGGTATTTTGAGAAGCTTTTTCATGGCTATATACTCGATAGTGTCGCCGTCACTAAGCGAGGTGACCGCCGTCGAAAGAAATTTTAAGGTGTTTGGAGCAGGGATCGAACCCAGGATCTCCTGTACAAGAGGCGCGCACACTACCCATTGCACCACCGACGGTGCAATTATATTTTCATACAATATAATATTAAAAAAATAATGTGAACTTAGTTATAAATAATGATGGTTGGGAATATAGCTATTTCAAGGCATATCATAAACTCCCTTCTCCCGAAAATGGGAGAATACGTCGACGGTACCAGCACACCAAGCCCATGGCAATCGTTGTTTCTGTTTTTGAAACAACATCTATGTAATGACTTTCGATGAAAGCCTGAATAGTAAAGAAATGTCGTGAATATTGATGGTTGTGGCAAAGTAATGTTACCGATGTTTTCGAACAAGTAGGAGTTTCGACAATTCTCGCTTAGTTGAGATTTGTTTATCCCTATAATGTGTGATGATATACCTACATACATACTTGTGGAGAAGGGAGCTGATGGTATGTCTAGGTGTGCCTTGCAATAGGTATATGCCCAACTATCCACCATAATAACCAATTTCACATTATTTTTTAATAATATATTGTATGAAAACTTAATTTTTTTTAATAAAATAACTTTTTCATAGAAATTAATCTTGAACCGGAAAAGTTTTTAAGGAATTTTTCGATTTAAAAATACACATCTCTGATTTCAAACTGTTTTTTTCTTTGTTTATAAAAGTTATACGAATTTGTGAATAAAACTAGTGCTTAAAAACGCTATAGTAGGCACTAAATAATACACACAGAGGCAAATATATACAAAATTAATTTTTTTAATTTTAGCATAATGTTTTTGCATTTTGCACAATTTTTTTTGGTGTTTTTAGCATAATTTCATTCCATTTTGCACAATTTTTTTTTGATAGCTTCTGGCAACACTGAGTTCCTGTCTTCGTTGCTCTCTCATTCTCCGTCATCGGCCTAGTACCTTTTCAATCAGCTGTGCCCAGTGTTGCCAGGTTAGCATAATTAATGCTTTTTTAGCATAATTTTTTTGGCGTTTTTTTGAAACATGATGCTAAATGCTTTTTAGCATAATTTTTCACCAAATTTTTCCACAATTTGATATTTTTCATAAAATTTTTAGCATAATTTTTTAGATATTGCACAATTTTCCATCAATTTTTTTTTTGTATTTTACTTTTTAATAACATGTAACAAGCATATTTCCGAATAAATATCGAATCTTTAGGAATCTGAAAACACACCGCACGTTTATATTTTGATTCATGGAACAATACATTATCTCTTTTGATTTCTGCCGAATCATGAACAAAACCTAAAGACATTTATTTCTGTTCAACTTATTTCACACTTTTATATTAAGGGTAATATTCTAAAAGTCCCGAAAGTGAACGTAAACGCCTCGAAAACTTTCCACTTTTGAGCAAGTCGCTTTGTATAGGAAATTTGTTTGTTTTGACGTTTGCTGTGCAAGTTTACGATGTTTTCGAGTTTACGAGGTTCTTTCGAGCTTTCATGAAGACCACTAATGTGTGTGCACAGGTTCGTAATAAAAGAGAAAACACAAAGGCGCTGCGCCCTGAATTTGTATATCACTGCCCGTGTGACCAGTGTGAAAATAATGGTAAAAAATGCTAAATTTTTTCTTTTAATGCTAAAATATACAAATTTCTTTTTAATTTCTTTATCCTTTATACGTGTTTACTTTTCATAATCCGTATCTTGTGCTTCCATACATATACGTTTTAATTCATTAGAATAAAAAAATCGATTAAATAACCAACAACAAATATTTTAGTCAATAGTAAACTATAAGTATTAAGGAACACAAGAATTTCAGAATTAGTTACATCTGTTTTTGATTTCAAAAATGTTTTAAAAATGTAAATGAAATACGGCTTTGGAACAAAAAAGTCTTCTAAAAATTAATTTACAGGAACAAAATTATCAGATTTTCAAACTATTTGGTAGCAGGGCTCTTTTCAAAGATCGTATAGTTCTTATAACAAGAGTGTAGGGTCTCAACATCATTACTTTCAACAATTTTATTTACTCTTTGTACATCAGACAGCAAAGGTTTCAAAAGCTTTAAATATAATAAATTCTTATCGATGTATACATTTTTTAAAATATTTGCTTGATGGCATGATCCTGTCATTGCGGCAATTTCAAAATGAGTGTTTACGCTAGCCATTATTAATCGACTAAAATTTTAGCAGACGGTTTTACTTACGAGTATAAAAGAAGAATACAATTAAAATATTTGAGATTTATTAGATTAAAAAGGGTAGAAAATGATAAATGAATAATTGAACAATGCTAAAAAAAATGGTGTCCCTTAACATCCCATGAAGGGATTGGGGAGAGCTTCTCACAATCAGTGAGATGTGCACTTTCTAGTTTTATACTCACTGATTGGGTCCTACAATGCTAAACAAATGCTAAATGGAAAATTTTCGGTTAAATCAAAATAAATAATACTAAATTTAGCAGATCGGCAACCTTACGATTGTATGCGTTATATGCATTCTCGCTCTCACCACGAACCGGTGTTGCCAGTAAAATTTCATCACAAATGCCCAATTTAAAATCTCCGATGACAAACTTATTTTTGATATCATTAGTTGAAATCATAGCTGTATACTACAAATAAATTTCCAAAAATGACTGCAGAAATAAAATATTTTGCTTAAGTATTTTATATATTTTGAAAATAAAAGTATACTTATAAATAATAAAATACAATAATTAAGTATTTTTCACGCGTGCCAACGCACGTTCACAAACCAAATATTCCGGTTGCCAAACTAATGTTCTGAAACTAAAAATTTAATTCAAATTGCCCTTTAATCATATTGGTAGGGACAAAATATATTCTGTGGCATCGCTGTTTTTAAATAACAAGCGATAACAGCACTTCCCTTGTTGTATGATCAAACGAGACTGATTAGCGTTGTTTAATTCTCTATAATGTGTGTGCACTAAACATCTGAAACAAGCTGAGTTGAATCAGTTTCAAATGACTCGTTCCCATTTCAAGTGCTGCATAACATTCACAACTAATGTTTAAGCAGTTACTGCTGAGGAACGATTTGAACATACAACGTAGAACTTCAATCAAAGCAATAAAAAAAAACTACAAAACAGGCGGTATACAACGATCAACCACATGCTGCGTTGAGAGAAGTGTAATCGAATCATTCGAGAGCATGCTTGTGTGGCATTGCGCTCTTTCTTTCCTTCATCGTTTCAGCGCCACACTGGCAGTTGGCAGCGAGTGCAGTAGAATATTATCAATGTTATGATAGCTTGTAGCGCTTGTAGATAACATATGTGTATCACAGTAACAAAGCACAAGTAGTAGAATATTGTGGAAAGCAATAGCATCTGCTGTGTTGTTTTACATGAAGCATTATAAAATATTTCTACTGTTATATACAAACATATGTATATTCTTTGCAAAGTTATTAAGCTATTTTGATGTAGTAAACATAATGGAAAAAAAGATTTCTTTAATGTAGAAGTAATATAAATATTAATTTATTATTTAATGTGGTTAACTACAAACATCTTTAAACGTAAAACATAAAAAAGACTTGGAATACTTCAAAAGAAAAATAGTACCAATAAAAAACTAATCAAAACAATTCACGTAGATCTGGTATTAAATACAAAAATTAATATATATGTACATATGTATATCACATTTTCAATTCATTTATCCATAAAATAGACTTAAAATATTATAAAAGGAAAGAAAGTTCTATGAAATAGCATATAAACATTTAAAAAAAGTATAAAAATTAATACATACACAGGCACATCAATTACTACACAGAGAGCGATGTTTTGCTATCCGCGTTCCTTCAATGTTTCATTGCCACACTGACACAGAAGGCAGCAAGTGCAATAGAACAGTGTTCATGTTATTATAGCTTGTAGCGCGAGGATAGGCCATGCATAAACAACATGAGCACTATAACATAGATGTTAGTTTGATACACTTTTGAGTTGATGATTTGCTGTGAATCAACAACTTCGTAACATTCCCTCAAAACCGAGTAATAATTCGTCAATTTTGGGTTGCTTTGGCTGTTGTTATGTTTTAGGGAAGATGTGTAGTAAAAAATGTTTACAAGTACTGTACGTATTTTGAAATGTTTTGTTTGTTAAGAAATCAAGCTGACTCGTTCTATGCTTTAGTGTGCACATGTACGCACGGTTGCCACAGGGATAATTTTTTAATTACCAGAATTTTCCAAAAAAGTTACCAAAAATTACCAACTTTTTAAATTTTTTTATTTAGAACATTAAATGTTTATTTAAAATAATTCGTTACAGAAAATTATATTACATACATACATCAATAAAAGAATAAATAAATGGTTTACCATTACATCCCATGAAGGGATCGGGGAGAGCTTCACACAACCAATGAGCTGTGCTCTTTCGAGTTTTATACTCACTGATTGGGAACTACGGTGTGACACCGGTTCCGAACGGTATTTTGAGAAGGTTTTTCATCATCACACATTAATATACAGATTAAAACAAAAACCAAAACATAAAATATGGCATAACAAAACATAATCTTCACTTTCTTTGCATTTTATTGCCTTTCAATTGCAATGCAAAATTATTTAGTGCACAAGTATTCTAACACTTTTATATTCAGACCAATCAAAGCACAAAGAGTTCGTTAGTGCGAAAGAGACGAATATATTTGGTTATTTAGTGCGAACGACGCCAAGCGCGTATTTTGGTTAATTCTCCCTAATAGTGTTGCCACTGCTTAATGTTTCCTTCGGTTTGTAAGTAACATTTTAGATCACATTTCGTCAAATTTTCTAATAGAAGTGATTTCATACTTTTTCTTATACTAATTATTTCATTTCAAAAGGTTGCTGATCAATGTCAGTTTCTCAGGAAGAATTTCCACCTCATTTTCAGGAAGACTCTCCAACTACCATTTTGCTGTATGGCCCATAAGATCCTGCAGATTGGCTTTAGCAGAGACTTCCGTAACCTCCGTATGCAGTGGTCGTGAATTTATTTTGGCTTGCGTAATATGCTTGTATCCTTTGGAAAGTCCAAAATCGGGGCCAAGGCTTCTTCTGAACCATACTTTTTAATGTGTCCGTTTGTGGGCTTGGGAATGCTTTCCTTAATCCTTTTTAGTCGCAGTGGGCTTGCATCAGCAACAGATTTTGTAATCTGCGACCCAACTCTTTCACTATCCTTTGAATATTTAATAGACAGCGCGTCCGATAAATGCTTCGTGGTGAAGACATAGGTGGCTTCGCCAATTTTCCTCTTTCTTGTGAAAATTGAACACTCCTCCATAATTTTTTTTGGCTTCCGTTTGCTCCTCTGGTTGATGTGGTGTGTTTATCTACTGCCAATATATCCAGGATGGTGTCTTCATTAAGCCGGTCCTCGTATTTGGAGTTGAAGTTGTGAATGATTCGATTGCATTTCACCCATTTTGCCTTAACTTTTGCATATATCATTCAAAGATTATTTTTTATACTTTTCCTTCTCGCAATATTTCCGTATAATCTATCGAGTTCATCTAAAGCAGCTTCCGCGAAAAACGTTGGTGTGGTAGACTTTCTAAACAGTTCAAATAATTTTAAAGTGTTCAACGCCATGTTTTCAGTACTTGGTGCGCCAACTTTCAGTCGAAGACTAATGAAGGCATTATGCTTATTTTGCAACATATAGGCTTATGCTACCCTGCGTAAAAATGTACCTGCTACCAGCATACATATGGATTAAGGCTGAATTATGCAATTTTGATATTATGCACGTGTACAAATAAGATTTGTGCCTACCTGTGGGGACCATAAGTCAATATTGTTCTTGACCAGTTGTACGCCAAAGTAATTTTAAAGTGAGGTGCGAACCTGCTAATTTCAATGAGTAGTTTTTTGTGCATCCTGTGTCTGTAACATAATATAGGGAGCAGACTTTGCCAGAGGCTCTCAGGTAGACAACCGACTTAAAATGCAATTTTCAAATTATTAGATCAAACTGTCAGTCAAAACATGTAAGGGATGCACGCCATAAAATTTCTGCATCCATGTATTTTTAACCTATTTTACCCGTAGGCACGTACGGGCAGATACAACCGTTTGAATTATGTAAAGGAAGAACATATGACAGAGGTAAAAAAAAAATTTTTTTTATTTCCCGTCAAAGCTGAAAAATAGTGAAAAAATGGATGGTTTTTAAATAGTTATTTATATAGAGACACACAAAGCAAACAGTAATATTTTTTTTATTATTATACATTTAATAAATACATCAACCAATTGGAAAAAAAGATGATTCGTTACCTAGTTTTCGTGATATTACACCTGAAATCGCACGAAATTAGTGAAGCGAAATATGACAAGGAAAAAAGTCATCGCCTGTTTAAACGACTATACCTGGGACATAATTCTACCATGATCAATATGTATGACATTTACTGAGCGTTGTTGTGAACAATTTGTTTCCAATTTTGTTTTCTACCGGAAATAAAAGTCTGTCCTTCAAACTTAGAGATGTAAAAGTATACGTAGTCTTCGATTAAACAAAATAATTTTAATGAACTTAAAATGTGAAAGTCATTTTGCAAATTTCTGCTTTTGGGTCTCTCCTTGATAACATTTGCATTTGCAAGAAATTATACCAAAATTTATCTAAGGTATGTTTTTGTTGCCATTTCTTGAAATTTAAAATGTGGCAACATTGTCATTGCACAAGTCGGAATTTAAGTGGGAAATTGAAATACCACTTAATATCGCTTAGCTGTCCCGTACAAATTAAGCTATAATTAACTTTAGCGGGGTAAAAAAAAACACACTTATTATTTCCAATTCTTTAACTGATTCATTTTTTCATAAATTTTTTATATTTTTGGCGATGTTTTCACACAACTCCTATTTTGTACGTGCACTCTCGCAAAGCGTGTAATTTTAAATGAAAAATTTCACCGGGGATATTTGTATTACATACAATACACTTTTTTAAATGTTCATCATTTGACATCCACGGAAATTCGCAGGGCTTGCTCTTGTTATTGTTTATATCTGCTATTCTACAAATACATACATCTTATAATTACAGTGAACTACCCCACCCGGCTTCATCGTTTCCCATGTCAATACACAAATTAATTTTTATCAGTACGATTTATTAATTAAACACTAATTAATCTATAGAGATTCAAAAAACTTTTGATGGTTGCACTTGCTCACAACCATTGACGAATACATACATACATATGTATATACATTTATTCTCTCATCTGACGCTTCATTTCACACGTTTCGTCGTAGGTTTGTGGAAATGAGAGAAATTAAATTTAAAATTAACTTACACCAGGTGGAGTTAAAAAATATGTTCACTTAACTTTTTCATGTCGTTTTGGTGTAGAACTTGAAAATTTAAATGTATTTTGCACTTTTTTGTTGAATTTTATTGTTGGTATACATTTGTATTGTATTTAACAAAACTAGTTTGACACAATAAAAACGAAATTCGGTTGTTGTTCCTTTGTTGGACGTTGTTTACTATTGCCTCTATCTGGTATTATTGAAACCATGTTTTCCAACATCCAATGTTTACTTTCCACCGTACCTATGACGTTTAATTTATTGAGAGAATAAATGTATCTATGGATGTATACGTCTATGCTCACAACACTACAGACATAATACACACACAACTTCTAATTCGTTACGAAAACGAGACAAAAAGAAGAATAACAATACGAACAATCGAGAAGAGGTGTTACCGTGTTAAAAAAGTAACCGTGCTGCAGAAATCTTAGGAGTTCCCACGTTCATTTCATATCAAACACTAAATAACGGAAAACAGCAAAGAAAATATGAAAGTAACGAAAAGGTGCCATATGAGTCGCTGGGGTGTCTGTCATGTTACTTCTATTTTTGAAAAGGTGTCAAAAAAGTACCAAAGTGCTAACTTGATCAACCCTGATCATGCATTGTTGTTTACTACTTTTGGGTGATCCGCTTCAGTCGTCGCTATCTGATGTTGTGGTTTTGTCTCCACTATTCGCCAGTCCCAACTATCATTATGGCATTAAGGCTTTTTTTTATTCCATTAAGCTATCGCCACTTACGACATTTCAAATAAAACGACCCACACTTAATACTTCGAAATGTGGCAACATTTGCTGTAATGGGTGAAAAAATGCGAGACGGCAACACGATTGTAACAAATACATGGTGGTAGCAGATGTTGTTGTAGTTGTAAGCAACAACAATAGACATTTTATTTTCGTTCATTCGTTTTAGTTGCCAAACTCTACACAAATATATACCAACAAACAATACAAGAATTCAAAAAAGTATAAAAACAAAATACACATGATTTTGACAAGTGAAACGAAAAATGACATGGATGTATAACATTTAGCGCGCGTTGTTGTGAACAATTTAATTCCAATTTGGCTAGGCCATGTTATCAGAATAGATGAAAAAGAGTCAACGTGAAAGGTTTTCGATAACGTACGCGATGGAAACAGGAAAAGAGGAATCGCTCAAATTGGCGCGAAAAGGCGAAGGATAGAACCAGTTGGAGAAATATGTTAAAATTAGTTATATTTGTTCGTTTAACTAATGTGTGTAAGACATCTGACCTCATGAGGTTGTAAAGATAAAGTAGCATTATAATGGTGAACGAATTTTTAAAATCGGATGAGTAGTTTAGAAGATTACCAGTACATACAAGCTCACAAACGCTTCCTCTTTATAATATTAAGTGTAGATATAAAATTACTTTTTTTAATCGGCTCAAATATAATGGAATAGAAATTTACCGTCTAGAAAACAAGTGTAAAGGATGTATGTGATGATGGCACTCGGCAGCAAGGTGGAAGCGCTGACGGAAGCGTGTAGTTGGGGACTGACACAGTAATAATTGGTGGGCACCAAATATTTCTTCCAACGAAACTGAGGCGATGTGAAAAGAAGAGTTTAATCTTTGATCGCTGCATGGTTAGCTTCGCAAAATAATACTTGGAGAAGCGGCAAAACAAACAGAAAAAGGAAACTGAGTTTGTCCAGAAATTACGTTTTTGACATCGCACATGCCAATGCACTCAAAATGGTAACGCTGCATTTTTGCAATTGCACAGAGAGAATGGGCGTCCAGGATGCATTGCGGTGTTGACGAAAATGTATTAAAAAAAAAACAACAGAAAAGGCGAGCGGAACGAAAAACGATAGAAGAAGAACGAAAAAATCCGCATAACTTCAAAACGAAGCCGCAACATCAGGTGAATATTATTATTGCATTCCATACATAAAACAATTATACAATTACACGTGTATATAGTGTAATGAGTTGCCAATTTTTCATCCACCGAATCGAGTGAATTATACCATACAGTCCTGGCATAGAAGATGATGGAGTCGCAACCATATTACCAGTTTAAATCCAACTTGACATCAAGTCGTGTAGTTTAGCTCAATCGAAAGGCTCAATCAATGGCTTGGTGAAAATATGTCCAATCATCATTTTATCCCACCAGGACCCATCAGTCATGCTCAATGGATGTTAAAAGTCATAGATTGCCCAAAAATGTTCTTGTTCTGAGAATATAATAATAATGAGAAAAAATAATTGAACTCGAATTGGACTCGCGATGTTACAATTTTGATCGTAACACGTTACGTGAAAGCTTGGAATAGCACTACTAGAGGAACCGAAGCACCAAATAATGATTTGTGTGTTCTGTGTCGCAACGAGTGGTGAAGAGATTCTGTGAACATCGTGGAGCTGTAGCTCTTGCATTATTTGATCCCGAATACCTTCTATGACATCCCACGGAAAATGGGGAATACAATACGTGTATTTGAAGAACAGAAAGGGGAATACGAGGAAGACTTATCTGACGGCGCGGTGGATGAATCGCAAACAATGGGAGAAAGAAGGCGACATTTATGAAATCGAGGAAGAAGAAGACGAACATAATTTGGAGGATAGTAGCGGCAACGGCAACCAAGATCGTGCTTCATCACACATTGCTGGCTTTGAAGGCGTGAAGAGAATTAATTTGGCATTGATCTACATGAATCAAGAACTGATGAAGAAATATTTGAGCCATTACGTCACACTGAGACAGCAAAATTTTTCCCATGCTTCGGATTTCACTGAAACCGATTCAAGAAGAGTGCAAAGACTACCAGCAAGCCCTTGAAATATTGCGTAAATTCCATGTAGTCAACAACGCTGCAGATGTTTGATTCACATTTTCGAGTTATAAATACATGTCTTCTTACACTCAATAAAAGAGCTCACAATCGTACTTCTCGATTTCATAAAACAAATTATAAAAAATAAAACAATTGTATTGGAACCAGTTTGAGGATTGACGATAGAGGGGAGGTATATTCTGAGAAAATTAATAAAACGCAAATATGTTACGTGACCCTTCAATTTACATAATCAGTGGTGCTCGCATGAACATGTTTGTCCCTTCGAAGAACTCAAATGTTTGGCTCACACTGTGCTGTTCACAATCATTGTTCTCGTACCAGTATTAATTGGATTTTGGTCGGTTTTAAGTATATTTTCTATTGGAGCCGCCCTATGGCTTAGATATAAAGGGTAAGTATAAGTACATACATATGTTTGTTGAGAAAACATTTTGGGAATGAGAAATAAAGTGGGTATATCGTACATTTCACCTCCTAGGAGGACCCATAGGATCTCATAAAGAAGTTAAAAAATATAAATTGTTCTGAGAAATTGTAAGGGTTGAAAAAATATTTGGGGACTGCGATACATTTGACTCCACTAAGGGCATCCTTGGAGCAGTTAGAGCGGTGGGAGAAAATTTTATAAAAATTTCATTTTTGCATTCAGGTGGGTACGTTCGGAAAAATTAAAATTATACATTTCATCCCAACTCCTTGGCAGTTGTTGGGATTTTCGTGGATTTGTACCCCTTTACCACCATCTTTGACCACGATTTGGAGCCAATTGCCCCCATCCCCCCACCTCCATTTTTTGGACCCACACCTAGTGTTCATGGGTCGTGTACATACTAGATATCTGCATAGACATCTTGAATTACCATTCAAGACATTTGTTTTTGTCCATACATGTACTGTAGAGATATTGCGGCAACCACATACTTCAGCGTTCTGACAAAAAACGATGCAGGCTTGCTGAGTTAATACAAAATGGATGCTGTTCATGAGAACTCGAATTTCTTCATGTTCACAATTCGACGTAATAAAATCATAACATACGGTAGCCGAGTAGGTAACACATCCGGCTGCAAGGGCTGAGGTCTTGTGTTCGAATTCTGAGGCTGCAGATTTAAAAAAACGTTATAATGTTCAAAGATAGTCTTCATATTTTAGCTAGGAGAAATAAAAATGTCTAAACTTTGTAAATTTGGAAATAATTGAGCCTTTCAAAAATGCTCTTTTGAAGGCCTCCTAGCAAGCCTTTTTTGCAGTCCTCTTACAACGTCCTCCATTAGCAGGCTAACCAGAAGGGCTGAAAAGGAAGCCCTTCTACAATACCTTATCTCGGCAGGCCTGCAAGAGAAGAGGGCGCCCTTCCTATGGCGCCCTATGTTAATTTGAAATGACGATTGCATTTGCAATTGATGTCGCTAGCGTCCAGCGACTTTATGTGTATTTCCATTGACCAACGCAAATACATTTAGTTGACAGTTGATAAAAGTGTTTTTATATTGGGCATGTAAGTACATACCGTCGGTGGTGCAATGGCTAGTGCACGCGACCACCTTACATTTCCTTCGACGACGACCACCTCGCTTAGTGATGGCGACACTATTGAGTACTCAGCCATGAAAAAGCTTCTCAAAATTCCGTTCGCAACCGGTGTAAAATTGTAGTTCCCAATCAGTGAGTGAAAAATTAGAATCCGCACAGCTCACTGGTTGTGATAAGCTCTCCCCAATCCCTTCATGTAATATAATGGGAACCTTTTTTTTTGTGTGCATACATTGCATGTAAACCGTTCCCGTGCGAGTAACATTTTCCAGTTTTAAAATATATAAATGCATACAAATGTGCATTTAACACGCATTGTAGTGTGTTATTGAAGTGAAATAAATATTATTATTTTAACTCGTTCTGTTGAAATTTTTAATTGAAGATCGTAGGTAAATTATTACACGCTGAAAAATCTGTATTTTTTGTTGTTTAGATGAAAATATTAAGTGTGTTTGGAGCTTGTCGCAAATACAATATACTTGTGTCCAAACACATTGTGTTTGTTATGCAGTATTACATGTTTGAGACGGTATCACCCAAAAAGAGCGAATTAATAAGAGCAACAAAATAACAACGAAAGAAAAAAAGGAGATAATAAAAAGAGCGGAAGATAAAAATGAGCGAAAGTTCCATAAATTTGATAATATATTAAATACACAAAAAATTATACAAATTATCAAAAGTATAATAATTTTGTAATTAACAAACGATAAATTTAATTTTCGCATTTGCTAGCACAAATCTTCCGCTATTTTCTTCCACATCCGTTAATTATTTTTCAAGCTTGTAGTCTTTCCATCATTAGGCCGCAACTCCTTTACCAGGGATATCAAAATAGCAAGACATTCTACGCACTTCCAATAAACGCTGCCATTGTTCTCTTTGTCCTTCCGGAAAACGTAACCATTGTTTTTTAAAAGAACAAAACCTTTTTGTCTTCTCGTATATTCAAGCGACATTTTTTAAAAATTTATTACAAATATTTATTATAAATATCTTTGCACAAAATTATATTTATGAAAAAAATATTTTTAATATTACCAAAGTTGCATATGATTCATGGCAAACTTGTTAAATTTATAAAAACAACAAGTATTAACATTATAATTGTTGTACAGTGCTTTTAAATATTCAAAATAAAATTAGCGAAATCCGACTTATGAAATTAAAAAAATCGCGCGATTTTCTTAATTTCATACGTCGGATTTCGCTAATTTTATTCGCTCATTTTACCTTTCGCTCATTTTTTATTCGCTCTTTTTTTTTCGCTGTTTTGTTTTTGCACTTATTGGGTGGAAGCGTTTGAGACACAATGATTAATATGTTGTAATATATGTGTTTGCGACCCACATATATTTATTTTTGTGATACAAAAACAGCTGTGTTTGTTGCACTGTCTATGCTCTCTCGAGAGCAAGATAATAAAAGAGGGCCAACGAGAGAGTCTATCTTGTAAGTGGGTATCCGTATTTTTGCATTATTCTCTCAGTCAGTGATTCATAGATATTACTGAATATGCGTGTAAATTGTAGATGAATTGTTTCTTTATTTGCCTGATGCATATCGTTTTACTTTCATGTATTCAGTCGTCAATGGTTCATCTGACAGAGAATATCAAAACTGCTTGATCAGTGAAAAAAGAATAAACGAAGGCTCGGACGGTTAAATGGATTGTGATGTTACTTTGGTTTTTGTGTATGTATGTATGTATGTGTGCTACCAAAGTGAGAAACGATTTTGAGGAAAGAAACTGGAATGGGCAACAACGTCAAGCCCTTTGTCTGTCCGAGCCTTTACAGAGAAAATCGGAACGTCGGACCATTTGTGAAATAAGTGTAATAAAATAAACACAAGTAATTAATCCACGCTTGGCTTGCATGAACTTGATTTGTATATATGTAAGTATATTGTTGGTGTACCAACGCATAGTGATAACCAACGCATAGCTGAAACCTTCTGAAAAAAAAAACGTGAGAGACCACAAAGAAAGGAGAAGCAAGAGAGCAGCAGATTCTCATTTCACGAAAAAAAAACAAATAAAATGCATTGAATTCAAAAATGGGCGTTTTAAATCTATTAATTTTTTGTATTAATTATCTATAAATGTGGATTTATATTGTTAAAATTAATTATACAGGGTGATTCAGGAAGTTCCGGACAAATTTCTCCAGCATATTCCTTGGCTCATTTCATGAAGAAAAGTCCACTAGGACCATGTCCGAAAATGCAAGGGTGCGAAATGGCAGCGGGTTCAAAATTTTTGGATTGGCGGTCGGAGGGTAGTAGGGTAAAGTTACTAACTTCTGAGCCAGTGGTCGGATTTTTTTCTTTTTGGGCTTGTTGGAAAGGTATTTAAGAGGCCTTTCAGAAAAAGTAGAAAAAGTAGAAAAAAGTCAAATCGCCGAGATACAGAGCTTTCGGAAAAAATTTTAAAAAAAATTCACATAACATTTTCCACGAACCCAATTATATATAAATCAAATTTTATTGATAATACCAATTACAAAATTGCACACAAGACGAATCACACACTTCAAACTACATATTTATACCAACTTGAAGACGAAGATATATTCCCTCGAAAAATCAAATCTTATATATAAGATTAAATGCAACCTCACCATGCGACAAATACTACATAGGAACTACAAGGAACAAATTGAGAACAAGAATATCAGGTCACAAATCCGATATTAAGCAAAGACATAATTCTAACAACAAAACGGCGTTAACGGTGCACTTTTAACCATGATGCCAATTTAGAGAATGTGAGAGTATTAAAATGTGAGAACAATTATAGCAAGCGTCTGACGCTGGAGATGCTACACATACTCAATACACCAACAACGTAACGTATAAACCAGGGATGCTCACTTCATAGCACAATAGTGCAGAGAGAACTCACATATATTCTTATGCTCTTTCATTTCACACTCAGATTCACACTCAAAAATCATGGTCGTTCAACGCCATGCTAATGGTCTTTCATTTAGTCGTCAACGCACGAGCGATGAGTGCACATGTGTAGCCGCTTGTTTTTCTTTGTTGTTGTATGAATAAAACGAAATTGACGATGACGCATAAACAATATTTTATGATAGCAAATGCTTTTGGTAATTTTGACTGCTTACTATGTTATCAAACCTTTAAGTCAATTCGCTCTTATGTATTAAAAAAGCATTTCGATTGTTTTCATAGTGAGATGCATAAATTTAATAATACAGAGAGAGAAGACCTCTATAATAAGTATAAAACCCTTTATTTAGAAAAAATTAAAGGATGGATGTTTGAGATTGAAAACTATGAACCGAAAACTTATGATAAGAAATTTAAAAATGAGATATCAAGCCTCGTAAGCCTTGATATTATTAGACATGGGAGACCATTTTCTGATGGGAAGTTTATTAAAGAAATGTTGATAAAAATTTTGCAAAAGTTTAATTTGAATTTTTCTGGCATGCAAACTATCCCCTTGTCCCGTAGTAGTGTATCTCGGCGTAGCATTTCATTAGGAGCATCTGTAGAATGTGCAATAAAAGAAAAATTAAAAAATTGTGAATTTTTTTCTATTGCCTTAGATGAAAGCACAGACATCAACGACCTCAGCCAACTTGTTGTTTGCATACGATGTGTTGATGCAAACTATGATGTTTTCGAAACGATGTTTACTCTTGAAACCTTCTATGGCAGCGTTACAGGGAAATTATTATTTGATGTCGTAAGTGACAAACTTTTTTCTGTTGCTGACCCTAGAAAATTTGCAGGCGTTTGTACGGATGGAGCAAATGTCATGACCGGAAGACATGAAGGTTTCGTGGGTCAAATTAAAAAACATGGTTTTGATGTCAAAAATTTTCACTGTATCATACACCAAACAGCTCTTGCGTCGAAATTTATGTCTGAGTGTCCTGCCATGAAAACAGCAGAGAAAGTAATAAACAAAATACGTGGGGGCCACCACTCACTCACCCATAGAAAATTTGTCAAATATCTAAAAACTAAAAATGCTTCTTCCCAGGATCTAATAATGTTCACGGAAGTTCGGTGGCTTAGCCGTGGCTCTTGTTTAAACCGGTTATTTGACCTTAGGGAAGAAGTGGCAGAGTTTTTAGAGTTGGAAGATATGGAAGAATGTCACTCATTTAAAGATTTGCAGTTTATTTTAGATTTAGCGTTTTTGGCAGACACAACTGCCTATTTAAATGATTTTATTTGCGCTCTTCAAGGAAAGGATCAAAGCTTTTACGATTTATTTCAAATTCTACTTACTTTTAAAGCAAAGTTATTTCTTCTTTTATCCGAAATTCAATCAAAGGTTTTTTCCAATTTTCCTAAAACTTCAATTATACTTCAAAATACAAATAATATTACAAAATATGAACATTTGGTATTTTTATTTGAAACACTTTTTAACAACTTCCAAGATAGATTTGAAGACTTTGAGAGGATGCAAACTCATCTTGATCTTTTTCAAAGTCCATGTACTTGCAACATAATGAACTACGATTTTAAAATCCAATCAGAACTAATAATTCTTCGAAGCGAAGTAAAAGCTCCTGAAAAAAATGAGATCGTAGAGTTCTGGAAAAAGTTGGATATGGATTTTCCGGAACTGAAAAAAAATCGTTGAAGTTCTTGTCATACTTTCCTTCAACGTATACTTGCGAACAAATATTTTGAGATATGAAGTACATTTGCTCTAAGCAAAGGAATAGAATGCATTCTATACAATTAAAGAATATTTTGTTAATAAGAAATTGTCACAAAAGTATCAACTTAGAATCGTTTATATAAGATTCATAATTTCGTTCTTTATTTTCGTGAAAATTTTAAAAAGGTTTTGATTTAAATTAATGAATTATATTATTAAGTTGTTTTCTTGTTTTGTTTTAGGCAAATAATATTTATGCGCAATACAATATAAATGCCTTTTATCATCTTTAACCTTTAAAGAGTTTATAATGATAATATAAAGTATAATAACATAAAACATAATATAATATAATGCAATATAATATAATATAATATAACATAAAATAAAATAATATAGTATAATATAATATAATATATAATAATATATTATATGTATAACATATTATATGTATAATAATATAATATATAATAATATAGTATAATATATGTATAATAATATAATATATAATAATATAATATAATATAATATATAACATACATATGTACATATATATCATATTAACATCTTTAAAATATGTATATCTCTTACGAACATTTTTATTTGGCTGTAAGTGCATAAATTCTCTCAATTTGCTTTTTCTCCCTTACTCAATAATACACAACCAAAAATTTTGTGGGCATCCCTGGTATAAACCATAAAACAGACGTCGAGAAGTTGGCGCAAAGTTGCATCTTTCTAACAAGAAAAGTAAAGAGTTCAATGAAAATGGATTAGTTCAGTGACAAAGCGGTGACGGAGGGTAGCGGTCGCTGCGCTACTTTACTTATATGTTGTGTTGTACTCAAGATTTGGCGTAAGTTAGAATTGAAAGTATTTTTGTGTTGCGAGTTGTTTGTAGTTTATATGTAACGTTCTGTATCGCCTATATGTAATGTACGACATATATATTTCAGAATTCGTGATGATGTCTTTCGGCGAAAGACGAAATATTGAAAAATAAATTAAAAATATAATTGACCTTATTTAAAAATTAAGATCTAACTATTCAAAAAGGTGGAATAAAAACCGAAGACTCGAATAATAGTAAAGTTAATCTTTAAGATTTAGGAAAACATTGCCGAGTACCGAATTTCATTATGATCGATTGTAGCTTAGTAGAGTTGTCGTGTCGATCAACCGGTCATCCGTCCATATTTTGTGTGCATTTGACTAGATTTTGTCAAGTACCAAATTTCATACAGATTGGTTCGGTTTTGTGGGAGTTATCTCGCCGAACAACCAGCCGGCCGCAAATTTTAGGTTAGTAGGGCGCACAGTGGGTCAGATTACAAAAAACGTGGTCATAATATCATAGCATCTAAACTATTAGTCGGATCGCTTAATAATGTACAAGAGAGGTGTAAAGGAGGAGTCAGTCATTTAGGATATTGCATTTGTAGACACCCTGTTATTACGCAGAGTTTGATACAGGGTCTCAAAGTGGATCACTATGGTGCTGTTAATGTTTTAAAGACCTGTAACTTCTGCAATACTGAGCGGATTTTTAAAATTTTTTGCTTCAAGAAATCTCCTAAGAGAGACAAATAAAAAATTAGCTGATATGATTGATTTATCTCTGACCATTCAAAAGATATTTGCAGTCAATAATAAAAACGTCAATATTTGTCTGGCCTTTTTTTAGTTTTTTATTAATAGTTCACCTATTTTTAATCAAATCTTAATTTTAAAAACACTGTCGTATTACAAACACTGCAGGAAAGAATAGTTTAGAAATAGTTTTTGATTTATCTCAATTCGTTTAGAAATGACAGGTTCTCAAAGTTACAAATTTCTTTTAACCTCAAAAAATTAATTTTTTCCCCTTGTTTTTTCGTCCTCGTCTTCCTCATATTTTTTCTTCCTCGTCAATGAAATATTCATCATCATCCATGCCTGTTTCTTCGTAATCTGCATCGGAGTCTTCATCATTTTCGATGTCTGTTTCCTCGTCATCTGCATCGGAGTCCTCATCATCTTCCGCCACATGAACCAAGAGGGCAACAGCTTCTGGCAGCAAACTCATCAATTTTGTTGTTATTGATTTTCTTAGAGATGAAATGTAGGGGTCTGTGGTTGCGAACAATCTCCTGAACACGCCTTCCATAGTCTTAACTCTTGAAAACTTTCGAGAAAAACTCAAACGATACCGCTTTATCAACTTATTGGTTGATTCTTGAGCATCCTCCGAGAGTTGACCGATGGGTAAAATGGCCGATGAAATAATGTCTGGTCCGTGAATCAGCAATCTATGGACTGATGTTGGCATGTTGTGCCAGGGGTATTCCTTGACGTAGTGTCTGGCAGTTGATAAGGCGTAAGCTCGATACTTTTCAACGTCGATTTCACGTCCACTCGAAATCGTCTGCAAAATGATATGGAAACGGTGGATTAGTTCTTGGGAAATACCAGTTATCAAGGATGACGTTTCAGTGTTTTCAAAGAAACGTCGAGCTGTATTTCCATCATTAGTGCTGCCGAACCCTTGTTTCGGCATGTCGACTAAAATTCCTAGTTGGTCTTTGAAAGCTTTTTGAATGCTGACTTTCATTGTAGCTTCTTCCTGCTTATCTATTATACAGCATTCAAAATATCGAATCCAGGCGTGAAGAGTTGACAGTCCGTACTGTAGATAATCGGTGGTTACCGGCGTTTTCAAAACTTCGTCAATGTTATTAAATTGCTTGGACGTTGCCTGGCAGAGATAGCACCGTTGCGCAGATTTTGTGTTGGTGATAGCATTGCATACTTTACCATCTATCATGGGCATAGTTAAACTGTATCGAATCAAAACATTTTTCGTATGAATGATTGTTTTTAATGGCTGGAGTTGTTCGATCTGTTTGTCGAAATGCGCTTTCTCGTTTAAGGAAGTTACGTCGGTTTCCTTTGTAAATTGTAATTTCAGAGGTCTGCAAAAGAGGGTTGAAGACGGCTTCGGATTACTCCAATATAACTTTTCTTCTTTCGTTTCTTGACATACACCCACAAGTCGCAATGGTACGAGCGAAGTAAAAAATAAACTTGCGTCGGATATATTCGGATCTTCGAACGTCATTTTATAAATGCTTTGTCCGGAAGTTCCATCGAAGCCCCACTTACAAATGAAAGTCATATTCGACATTTCTGAATCACTCATACCTGTAATAATGTCTCGGTTCAGCAGTAAAACGCGTTGAATGGTGTGGTCTAATAAAGCTTGCAACTGTACCTCAGCTTTTGATTCGGTAAAAATAAGTTTGTCGTCTGGAGGGTAGCAAAGTTTTTTTTGCTGCAAATACAGCTGAGTATGGTGGGTATAGAGTATTTAAACCTTTTGCTTTTGCCTGATTTCTCAAATGCTGGTACGAAGCTTTCGTTAATTTCAAATCTAAAAGAAGTGCTACAGTTTCATTCGCATCATAAAAGGGTGGCAATGATGATGACAGTCGCAAGCCTTCGTTGTATTTTGTTCCCTTGGATGGACTTGACAGTGTTACGTCTTTCACAATATTCGCAGCGTCTAAGTGCCCCGAAGTTCGAAGAGTCATTTGCGTAGCGAACGATAATTCGGCAGAACTGAACTTCGTACGTATCTCCTCAGTTCTCCTTCTTTTAGACCTATCAGATAATGCTTCAAAATTTCCGGCAGGTCGACCTGTTGATGTATTTACAGTTGAACATTTTGCATCAATCGGAAAATTTACTGTTTTATTTAACCAGCTTTCGTTCTTCTTGAAAAAATAATCTTGTCGTCGAGCTGCTTCCTTATATTTGCTTCTAAGCTTTGACAATAAAGTAGAAATGGTACGTTTCATGTCATCGGGGATTGTAATTATATATCCACTCTTTTCTGTCATATGATATATGATAAGGTACACATCACAACCCAGTTGTATTCAACTTAAACCCAGTTTTATTAAAATTTTATTTAAAACCTTTACAGTTGTTTCAACTTCAAGTGGTACACATATGTATGTACCATCCGTAGTGAAATGGTTAAAATATGGCTCAAATTTGTAGAAAACATTTAAGTAAACATTTTTGGTTTGTTTATGGTTTCTTTTTGGATATATTGTAACAAATCATAAAAACCACCCATAAAAAGGGGCGGGGCGGGAATAAAATGTTCTACAAATTAACACAAACACCAAAAATCAGGGCTAATTTAGTTATTATTCACATTTTTCAAGAATTTTCATTTTGGAATTTTGAATTAAAACAAGGCTCAAATGTGGAGTAGTGCCTAGTAGCAGAATTTTAAGGTTAAATTACAAAGACTATACTATATCCCTGAGAAAACAGTGCAAATCAAAGCGGTATATCGTGGAATTCGTAACTTATCTCCATTTTTTAAGAACATTTAAAAAAAATGTCGATAATTTTTCTGTATTAAGTATATTCAATAAATATCATTTATAATTAATTATTTAATAATAATATTAATGTTTTTTAATTAGTACATACCCCCTGGAACACGTTCCATTTTGAAAATATTTGTTTCATGTTCACACAACAACAATACTTATCTTCGATGACAAGACTAATTTGTAGCCTTATCGGCTGCATGTACAACGAACAAAACACTGGCGCGTTACACCTGAAATATAAAGAATGAAATGAACAGCTGCTCGTGTGTACAGTTAACATTGAGTAGTTCCAACATCACTGTAGCCAGCCTGATAGTCCAAAATTATCATGTAGAAATTTTTTTTTCCTTTATGACCAGCTTTTTCGAGATCTGACCCACAGTGGGGCGTGACCAAATCACCCTTGTCTTAATCGGTAACTGGCGTTTGATGACACGAGCCCTATAACCTAATTTCAATAAGATCGGAAGTGTTTCACGCGACTTATCACCAGGTCCGGGAGGTCCAGGTCTGGTACGCCCAGGGAAGGACCAGAATGGGCGTGTCAACCTCGCCCATGTTCAGTTAAGTAGACATTTACAGATTATTAACCAATGTTTGAGTTAGAGCTAAACATACCTACCAGGAAAAAGTTTTGGAAGAAACATATTTAATGTGTCGATTTGTATGGGAGGTACCAGAAGGGGCGTGGTCAAAACGCACGTTTTCAATTCCAACCTAAGTTTGGACAAATAATAGTCACTACCAAAATATCATTGTGATCGGCAAAGATTTACAGGAGTTATCTGGCCAAACAGCCAGCCGGCCGAACAACCTTTGTATTGACTGTCGTTTGCTAACATGAATCCTAATATCGAGTTTGATTAAGACCGGAATTGTTTCACTAGACTATCGCATTGACAACACGGACGACCACCAGACTTTTGTATGGGAGGTACCAGAATGGGCGTGGTGACCTCTCCCATTTTCTCCATTTTAGTAGATATTTACAGATGATTAACCAATATTTGAGTTGAAGCTAATCACATCCACCAGAAAAAGGTTTTAGAAGAAACATGACTTCGTATTAATTGTGTCGGTTTTTATGGGAGGTTTACCATGATGTTTAAAATGTTGAAAATAAAAACATTTTCAAAATATTAAACATATTAAAAAGCAATACTTATACACACAATAAAATAATTAATCATAACTTCATTCAATATTGCAAAAACTATGCTGGGTTGAATTTAAGAACTAAAATTTTATCGATGTTTTCTGTTCTTAAGTGTTTTTTATGCACTGAAGGCTTATAGTCGCAGAAACAGCCGGTGTAAATACAGCAATTTCCACATTTATAACTATTGTTTTCCAAACTGCAATACATCACAGTGGAATCGCAGAATTTGTCGACACTGCAACTGCTCTAAATATTGAGGTATAAATTCGTAATCGTCAGTTGCTCTACCACTTTATCTAGGATCTTACTTCATGTTGGATCTAACAGACATTCAGGAAGTTAAGCTGAATGATCTTAGAGCGTTTCTGCAGAGTACTAATTCGTTCGTTAGGGACCAATGTACACTGAAAGAATAATGCTTCGTCCCATGGATGAAACATAGTTTCGTATTTCAGACATACATGAATTCTTTGACAATTTTACATTTCGTTGCTGCAAGAACTTACTTTTCGTTCCTGCACCAATTTTATTTAATTTGAATTTTGTAGAAAAATGGACTAAAAATTAAAAACAGTAAGTGCATGAGATTTAAACTCTTGCTATTTGGAGTATTTCTTACGTTTTATTGATTACCGCTATGTGTTACCGCTGTGTGATTCTCTTTTACGAGGGTTTCCAAATTGTATACATTTTCTGGTCGTCTAATTCTTGATCGTCTTTGCATTTGCCTCACAAATACTTCAGGATGGGATGGAATTTCCAGGCAATTTCATCGTTTTTCTCAAAAGTCTAAAAGTAATATATACTAATTATCTTGACGAATCACACAATTTGCAGACAACTCACATTGACTTGTTAGTGAAAATTTTTGCATTTTTTATGATAATTAAAGAAAAAACTGCATATTTGAAAATATATGTCTAAGGCGGCGTATGTATAAGTGTAACAAAATTAGGCAAAATTTCCGGACTTAGGGAGAGGCTCAAAATTAGGCTACGAAATTTTTATAGAATCCGGTTTAGATTATTTTACACATGTAAGCGAGGCCGGCCATTTTATCCGCTGCGGAGGGTCCGAGAAGGCTTCGGAATAGTTTTTTTTTGTAATAAAGATTTGTGGGTGGCCTCTTTAGGGACTTTCTTCTCTGGTAAGGGTCCACCACCGGCAGCGCTGATTCGGAATAACACTTTTTGTGTACTAACAATTTGAAGAACATTGCTGAAGCCAAATTTTTAGCGCGCAAATAGCGACGCTGACGCTGCTGAAGATGATGCTTTACAAACATCGAAACGATCGTCCAGCGAATGTGAGTTCGAATCCCACCCGCGGCATTTACATTTTTTTCACTAACCGGAGAAAACATGATCTCTTACAGCCTTAAAGGAAATTACAACTTTAAATATCTTTATCATTATTGGAAAAATTTAAACTAATTACAGATTACTTATAAACATTTAAAAAATATTAAAATAAAGTTGTTGATAATATTTTGGGATGTGCGCACCTCGCACTAGAAAGTAAAATATCCAACTTTTCTGTAGCTAGCATCATAAACCTCTACGCAATTGTTGAACCGAGACAATTAAATTTAGAACGCAGCAGCAATATAATTTGTAAAATAAGTTTATCAACTTCTTTTTGGATGTTTTATTTAAATTGAAATAAATTATTCACACACTCAGAATTGTATGATTGGTATTAATATTTTCGTTTTATCTACCCCGTTTTATCTAACAAAAAAGCCGAATGGCATTTTTTATAACCCCAATGTGCCATATGAATCCTTTACGAATTCGAGACAGATCCGGTTCTGCGGACATTTTGTCCGAAACGGACATCCGTTACGAATTCATAACGATTTCGTTTTCGCTCGAAATTCCTCTCGAAACCGCGAATAGTTTTATGTACTTTTTCGGATCCGTCTCGACCTCGGAACGAACTTCATATTCGAATCCGTTGCGAACTCGTTTTTGGGAAATAAATGAAATTGAAACAAAAAAAACTTTTTGTAATCAAATTTATAAGAGAATGGTGGAAACGTACATTATTCCTTCAAACCAAAAATTATTATTTTTCATTGAAACATCCCAATAACAGTTACGTACATATGTATATAATGGTAAAGTGTACATATTTGACACAATTCGGAAAATTTCGGCAGAGTATGTTGTATGGGGTCATCCTCTAACTCTAATTTCACTAATTTTTTTTCATGGTTTGAAGGTGACCTGCAGCAGCATGTGACTACTAATGTATGTAAGATATTTAAAATTAAAATATGTAATGCACTAAATTTCCACTTCCTCTCATCCACTGAAGTTTTTCAATTACAATACATTAATCTGAGATATTAAATATTTCTGGCCCAAATGTCTGCTGCGAGAAGGTGAAGGGAAGAGGGCTGTGTCTGTAGGTTGGGTACATCTTGATCGGACTTGATCGAAAGTTTGGTTTCCTCACGTAATGTTTGCAATTACAAATTTGCTTGCCAAAACTTCCATTTCGCATTTTCTGTTTTTACGGGCTCGTAATTGATCCGCCAAATAGCAATTCCACTGATTCGACTTTTATGATTTAACGGACTCGTACCGGGTTCGAGACGGATCCATCAAATCGCAATTTCACTGATTCGCTTTTTTATGTTTTTACAGGCTCGTAACGAGTTCGAGTGGGATCCGTCAAATCAAAATTTGTCTGATTCGCTTTTTTATGTTTTTGCGAACGCGTAACGGGTTCGAGACGGATCCGCCAAATCACAATATCACTGATTCGTTTTTTTTATGTTTTTACGGACTCGTAACGGGTTCGAAACGAATTCGAGAAATCACATTTCGCTTTTTTATGATTTTACGGACTCGTACCGAGTTCGAATCGGATCGGCATCCGTTTTTTTGCACATTGGGATTTGGTAGATTTTACGGACATCTTCAATATTCAAGAGAGAAATATTAGTTTTGGAGTCGCAAATATTCAACTCGTTTTTGTAGCATTAACCGCTTGTTGGAGACTATAGACGGGGAAAGAGAGAGCAGATAATGATTAATACTTCACTCGTTTTGTTTGTTGGCATTTGAGTGAATAGCAATTTTGACATGTGTCGACCCGAAAACCTTCCATTCCGCTAGCAATGGGCATTAACATAAAAGAATGCTAACATCAACATTTTGCAAGGGATCATCGATAAGGGCGGCTTTCCGAAATTCGTTTGCTTTCTTTGTAATTGGGATTCACGCTCCCTCTCAATCAATACCAATGTAATTCGTGGAGACCAAGAGGAAGTGTGGAGAAGCAAATGAAACAACATAAACTGAAAAATGCACCTTTAATTGACAATACTCAATACATCTTGCAGCCACCGCTCCACATAAAATTGGGTATTGTTGAAAAATTCATCGAAATGGCCGTTGCATTCGACTATTTGAAAAGCGTTTTCCCAAAGCGTAGCGATGACAAAATTAAAAAAGGTATTGTAGTAAATTTAAAACGAATTTTTGTTCACCTCATTGTACTATTTACACTATGTTAATGTTGTCTTTTCTGTCTTTATTTTTTTGTCTTCATTTAACAGGCGTACTTAATGGCCCTGACATTAGAAAGCTATTCAAGAGCAACTTTGAATCATCGCTTGATGATAGTCATTCAATGGCATGGATTTACCTTCAGCGTGTATGCACCAGAGTCTTGGGAGGGGATCGAGATGCGGAACTGGAAGCAAGAGAATGGGTGAAAGAAATTCGGTATTATTTTGAGAAAATTGGCACATCGATGACATTAAAACTGCATTTTCTTTATTTTGACGATTTTATCAAACTATGTCGGTGTCGGTGGTGCAATGGTTAGTGTGCGCGGCTCTTGTACATGAGATCCTGGGTTCGAACCCTGCTCTGACCACCTTCAAAAAAAAATTTCTTTCGGCGGCGGTCACCTCGCATAGTGACGGCGACACTATCGAGTATATAGCCATGAAAAAGCTTCTCAAAATACCGTTCAGAATCGGTGTAAAACTGTAGGTCGCAATCAGTGAGTGAAAACTGGAAAGCGCACAGCTCAGTGATTGTGAGAAGTTCTCCCCGGTCCCTTCATGGGATGTAATGGGAAACCATTTATTTTTTTTATTTATCAAACTATCGAGTCCGATGAGCAAGGAGAACGGTTTCACCAAACCACAATGCCCATGGAAAAACGGTACAAAGGCAAAAAAACTCGACGCATTGCTTGCAGAGGCATTATCAATTTTATTGATGCACTGTTTTGCATTCCTTTTTGCTTTCTTTTCTAATTCATTTCAGGTATGTTGGTGGAGTCACAAGTTCACCCTTTGTGATGTTAATGAAGTATTTGAAGAACAAAAAGCTGAAGCAACGTGCCTGTAGATTCCATAAGTTCTGAATCAGAGTCAGATTCGGACGAAGATTTGGATCCACAACTGAAGAGAGTGCGATTTGCAAGTCCAGGGCCGTCAACATTATAGTAAACATCATACGAATATTTTTTTTATTATTTTTGTAATATACAGCATAGTGTCTCAATGTTGAAGTAAAGAAAAAACAAATGAAATTAAAAAATTTTCGGGAAATTGTTCACTTTTGAGGCTACCCAATCGCTACCTAGCCGCTACCTGAACAGTGTTAAGAATCATTCCTAGGAAGTTCATATGTTCTTGAAAGTTGTTTATTGAGATCTTAGGTACATTTGATTGATTGTTTCCTTGAATTTTGAACGGTTTGCTACCTATGGACCTGAACAGGGGAAAAAGGTAAACAAAAAGTTTTTTTGATTTTATATGTTCACAATTTTTGTTCTTTATGACAAGAGCTACAACTTCCCCCAGAGAGTAAATACGAACGGTTTGCAAGATATAAGCCTGAAAAAATTATCCCTTTTTTGCACAAATGGCACCGAGGCCCCAAATCTTTGGGGGCATAATAAAAAGTACATTACTTTGGGCAAAACTGGGAGACATGAGTCTTTTTTGGTCTTATATCACGTAGTGGTGTCCGTATATGGTAATATTTCCATGACTTAAAAAATTACACACAGTGTAGTCTTACTACCTATATGGCAACAGTGGCAAATGCTACGGAAAATAACAGTTTATCGGCTAATCGTGACAATGCATCAAAGTGATGTCACTTACAAAAGAAAAGTGAAGTGATAAAATATTTAGTGAAGTTGAAGTTGTTACATGGTACGTTTTTATTGTTATTTCAACTATAATGGGGACTATAATTGTTCACAATAACAATTAAAGAAGTTTTGTGTTTGTTCTTCTTCTTATTTTCGGTCAAAATCATATGGTCACTTGAGCATAGTTTAAATGCCTAACTTTGGCTGTTTAAACAGCAACCAGCCATTAACCTAAATAATCAATTCATAGCCTGTTTCTCTATCTCAAACGAAGAGCTAAGCGAAAGAAAACCAGTCACGCACATTCATTCGTTCAAATTGGGTTATTTAAGTCGAAATTTTCGATCGCCTGACTCCATGTTTGTTCATAAGTGACAGCACATTCGAAATAGAGAAACCAAAATTTGTACTTTTAACGGGTTCTTCAATAAGAGCGCTACAAAAGTTTTTTTTTAAATAAAACAAAACCGGTTTTAGATACCAATGAAATTCTTTATTCCTGTGAAAGTATGTTCGATGCCATTATGTATGGAACTCGATTTCTTTTGCATGGCCACCACGGGCACGCTTGCAGAAGTCCAGACGCTGAACCCTATTTTCGACGGTGTTCAAGCATAAATCGGCCGATACTGCTGCAATTTCACGTTCGATATTCGTACGAAGTTCATCCATTGTCGCTGGCTTCTTGGCATAGACTATAGACTTGACGTAGCCCCACAGGAAATAATCTAGCGGCGTCAAATCGCACGACTGAGGCGGCCAATCGACTGGGCCATTTCGTGAGATAGCACGTTCACCAAACTTGGTTTCCAATAAATTGATTGTGGCATTCGCTGTGTGGCTTGTGGCGCCGTCCTGTTGGAACCACATGTCCTCCAAGTCCATATTATCCAATTGAGGAGAGAAATATTCGGTTATCATTGAACGGTAGTGATTCGCATTCACAGTAATGTGCCGGTCTTGATCATCACGGAAGAAGTACGGCCCAATGACGCCGCCGGCCCATAAACCGCACCAAACCGTAATTTTTTCGGGATGCAATGATGACTCATGGATTACGTGTGGATTGCTGTCTGACCAATAACGCAAATTTTGCTTATTGACGAAGCCATTCAGCCAGAAATGAGCCTCATCGCTGAAGATGATTTTCGGTCTTAAGCGCTCTTAAAGTTGAGGCCACAGACTCACAATTTCGGTAGTAAATTTTAATAATTTCGACTCGTTGTTGGCTCGTACATCTTTCCATGATGAAATGGCAAACCTTACTGAAGAGAAATGTCAAAAGAGCGGGAAAAAATATGGCGTCGTTTGCTGTCCCTATCGATTTACTTTTGTAGCGTCTCTGTTGAAAAACCCTTTATTTTTACTTATAGTTTTATATTTTCATTCGACGTGAAACGGCAAGATTGTGAAACCCAAATCAACGTTCTTTCGTATAGAACACTAAGGAAACCTTTCGTTCGAGATATAGAAACAGGCTGTCAGAGTTTAAATTATGTTTGATCGTTGATCAAACAAGATTTTCCACTCAAAAATTAGGCCTTACTCTCTTCATTGAATATTTCATGAATACATGGAAAAAATTAGAAAATTCGAAAGAAAATGTTTACGATCATGTACCTCCCTGTATAGATCACCTAGCAGCAACTTCACTAAATATATTTCAAACAATGTATTAACAACTCTGTAAATATTAATAGAATAGACAATTATATTATTAAAATAATTAGAAATCACATTGCTAATAGCACTGGTTGTAATATTAATAACTTAATAATGCACCTTATTACGCCAATGACTTGTATATATATAAAACGCTAGAAACTGGGTTTGTTCCGCCAGAAGCATTCTTATATCTTGACAAAATGGGGTATATTCAGAATAGTATGGGTGTACCGATATTTTATCATCTCTACAGAAGAGCGAATGTAAAAGCGGTTGACTATAATTTAATAACTAACAATGATATTAGATTTGATACAAGTATAACTGTAAAATATAGGTATGATCTTACTAAAGTTCAAAAATTTTGGTGGCTAAATCCATGATTCCTTTCTATTTTAACTGCTTTTGACGTCTTTTATCTAACAAAAAAAAATTAAAAATCTAAGCAATGTTTTTTCATATTTTTCATTACAACTCATTATACCTATGTATTATAAACAATGAACTAGACTTCAATTCGTAAAATGAATTAGTGTGGAATAAGTATAATAAATATGCTTGAGTGTCCGAGTACGGAACAGTGCATTCCTCATTATTAAATACATATATAGTAAAACTATTTGTTTATTTGTAGTATAAGACATATACATTTGAATTCAATAAACGCTAAACAAAAAAAAAAAAAAAAAATTTCAACCATGTTGAAGTAAAATTATAAAAACTATGCAAAAGTGTGAAATAATCACGATATGACGCGAGAAATGCGTTTGAGTGAATTGTTACCACTTTTCTCTTTTATTTAGGCTTATTAGGCTTGCCAAATTGCGCACATCTACTGGTCGTCTAATTCTTGATCGTCTTTGGTTTGATCCCAAAAAAATACCTTAGGAGATGTATTTAGAACATATGAGTGCAGTAAGTGTTGTCAAAAAGGATGTACAAGTAGAGAAGAAAAAACCACGGCAACTTGGCAACCCTAGTAGAAGAGAACCAAAAATGTCGACGCGATTCACTCAAACGCATTTCTTTCCCGCGTCATAACTTGATTATTTCACACTTTTTACATACTTTATGTAATTTTATGTAAATATGGTTGGAATTTCTATAGTTAGATACAATAACATCATCAGAAAACTGCTTGTGTATTGAAATATTCAACGAAGAGAGAGAGCAGAGAAACGACGCGCTTCACTCGTGTTATCTGTTGACATTCCACTCTATGAGTAAATTTAGCAAAATTTACCCAAAAATTATCCAATTTTTTAATTTTGGTATTATGTTTTAGCACAATTTTGCAATTTTTGCAAACGGCACAATTTTTGGTATTGAAATTTTCTCTCTTTAATTTATCTGCAAATATAAGGTCTGTTTGAGAACTTTTCCAGTAAAAAATATCAAGTAACTTTTACTGGGAGAGTAAGGCTGATTTTACTCTCTAAGTAAAAAATATCGCAAAAAGTAAACGAACGACATCCAGTAAAAAGTATCAAGTAATCAACATTTGTTTGTAAACAGCTGATTCATGTTTTCTTTTTTGCTTTTCGTTTCATTGTTTTCCCTATGTTCAGAGTAATTTGTTGACTTGTTAACACTGCACTTTGTTGGGAATCTAGTTTATTAACAAATTCTATTAAAATGTTCCAACAAATGTATTTTCTTACTTACCTCTGCCATTGTTAAATTTCTTCTTTGTTTTCAAAGTTTTGTTTATTTAAATAAAACAGCTGTTTAAAAACATATGTTCGTACTTGATAATTCTTACTGGCAAAAATTTCTCCAGTAAAAACTTGCAAGTTCTCTATCATTCAACTGTCAAAAATATTCACTCTCTGGCTCTCTCGTTGTTGATTTTATCGAGTAAACGAACACTATCAAGTAAGAAATGTGATAAATTGTACAAATTATCACGTTCTCAAACAGACCTATAATTTCTATAGCATGAATCTTGTGGTATAATACGACATTTTAAGGTTCCTACACACCTATGTAAGCGTAATTTCGTCGAAGCCTCGGCTTTACAATATATGGCACGCCTTCTCTTATACATTAACCCACATCACAACATCGAATATTTGTTGCATCAACGTGTTTGCATCAAAATAACACAATACAACTACAATTCCTTCTGGTTCCTTATGAGAGAAATGCCCGGCATTGTCTTTTAATGTTGCAGAAATTCTGAAAATTTTTTTTAAGTTTTTTTTGTATGAAATGAACGTGTACAATTTGGAATTTGAGCCGCCGTTATTTCGACGCAGACGACCAATGTGGCATTTATGAAGTGACACATTTTTAGTTAAAGATAATAAATTTACGAAATGGGTCATTTTACGCTTGAAGACAATTGGGAAATATTAAAAACTTTCTTCCAAATTCTGAGTCTTGAACTCAAACTATAAGAAATCTACGAAATAAATTCGATAGAAATGGAGAGCCATTAATCGCAGTTTGTGGATCAATTTCGAGTTCGTCAATCCGGGTCCTTATTGTACAAAAAAACTCGTATACGTGGTCGAACAGTCATCAACATCAACTCGCCACCGTTCGCAGCAATTGAACATGCAGATAAACACCCATTTCATGGAGTGATTGTGTATGTTATGGACGCAGATTTACAAAATCCACTGAAATGTCAATTTTAGCATAATGTTTTTCCAAACGGCACAATGAGCCTGTTTTTTTATTCCCTGCTAAACTAATTTTTCGACCACTTTGAATGGGGAGTTAAGCGATTTTAAGCGGCACCCCATACAAGGTTGTCGAAAAATTAGTTTAGCAGGAATTAAAAAAACAAGCTTAATGTTTGAGGACATTTTGTATAATTTTTTATTCGGGCTTTGGCAACACTGGTTGTAGGCAACATTAACAGGCATTTTGTTTTTGTTTGGAGGACCGATACTGTCAAATGCAACAAAAACGAATATCAACAATAAACAAAAACAACATAATCAAAATACATTTGAATTTGAATGACAAGGTGAATAAACGGAAATGAAAGTTATGGGAAACTTCAGTGAGGGTTGCAGAATGACAGGAAAACATCTAGTGGCATATAGCGGCCGCGCTATATATAGATATTTCCTTTACGGTGCGTTACACGGGGCTGTTCGAGACAAGACGGTTGAGAATATGTATTAGTTGTCAAAAAGAGACAAATTGTTCGTGCGACGTATGCGCCAGTTATAAAGACAGTACAGTTTTAAGAAACTACCGATAATGTCTTCAAGTGTCGTTTCGCGTATATTTCGTGATCTGATTTTGTTTTGTTTTCATTAGGCTAAAATCTTAATTGTACTAAAGGAAGATTGCTATTTTATTGATACATGTTTATATACATTTGTTGTCAAACTAAATATAAATTTTCCTAATTTCTACGCTCTTTTGCTATTGTGTTTCGTCTTATTTCTGCAAATTACAAGGGAACTGATGTACTCTGCAAAATTAGAAAAGTGTACATATGTACATGTTAATACTACTTATGTATTGTCAAAAATATTTCAAGCAAGTGACGGAAGTACATACAAGGTGTTTCAAAAGAAGTCATCCGATGTTGTTTGGCTCTCATGTTTTTTCTAAATGAAAAACTTTGAGGTTTTTTTTTTAATAAGTTTATTTGAACCTTTAGAATTTTATTGGTTAAGTTGAGAAGATGATATCGGTTAAATGGACGCCGACACAATTGATTACCATAAGGGCACGTTTTATGGAATTTTTCATCACTTCGGCGAGAACTTCGGGCGGCAGATTCTCGCAATCGTGTCGAATGTTGACCTTGAGGGCTTCCAGGGTCTCGGGCTTGTTCACGTAAACACGGGACTTCAAAAAACCCCCCAAAAAAAGTTTGGAACGGTTAAATCGGGCGATCTTGCGCGCCAGTGCCAATCGCCAAAACGAGAGATGAGGCGACCAGGGAACGCCGCACAGTGCTTTGTCCCAGAGATAACAATACAAAAGAAATAAAATTGAAGGAAATAGTTTCGTTTGACTCACCAGAGGGCGCTAAAGTCTGTGAAATTTAAGCAAAAATCAATGAATTGAAAACTAAATTGTATTGCTTTATGTAAATAATTCCCAAAAATTTATTTTTTTAAGAAGGAGCTTAAAATTTGGATTTAGTTATTTAGTGTGAGCAGAACTCGGAAAAAATAAATCATGTGTTGAATATGTTAACTGGAATTATTTGTAATCGCTGGAAAAAAATGTATTTTTCTAAAAATTTTCAAAAATTACAAAAGTTTGATGGAATTTAAAAAAAAATCATTAATTTTGTTTATTGTGTTTTTATTTAGTTAATAGTGTTTTTTAAAGGTATAAGAAATAATTTATGCCCGCTTTTTAGCGCAACTTAACAAAAAAATAGTTTTAAAAAGGTACTAAATTCACATTTTTAATCACCGTTGGCTGGTTGCTGATTAGGGTGGAGTGGAAAGATCTGTTTTTTTTTTTTTTAATTTTAAAAAGTTTCACTCGGGAAGAGATGTAGTTTGAGATTCTTACGAAGGCAAAAATAAGAAAAAAAATTTAAGGGTCGCGCCACTACAGCAACATTTTTGAATTATCGCTACTTTGGCGCTGATTTCAACAAACTCTTACCAATATTCTCGACCAATATTTGCAGCTTTGGTTTCGATTTTAATTTTAAGTCAAACTTTGAAATAGGCAAAAATTTGGTTTATTTTACTTTTTGAAATTTTTCTATAATAAAAAATATTTTCCAACAGTGACGTTGCGGCCGAAATAACAGGCATTGATAAGGGACCTATTGATAACTTTGGCATAATACTAAGGGTTTTATCTTGTGGATCGCCAGTGAATGTAAACAGCTTTAAGGAGCTGTTAAGAGTCACTCGTAATACATATTTTATACATTATGGATGGTATTATATGCCAAGCACTGTCCATAAAATTTTAGTTCATGGATCTGATGTTATTGAGTTCTTCAATTTACCAATAGGTATGCATGTGAATCAAAAACTTCTGAATTATAAATTTATATTTCTTCATCTTTTTACCCAGGATGTATGTCGGAAGAAGCAATAGAAGCGAACCATAAAAACGTAAGAGTGGGCTTATCTCATACAAGAAAAACTTCACGAGAAGATACAAACAGGGATTTGATGACGTATATGCTATTGCAATCAGATCCCGAGTTATCATCAAAGAGGAACATAAAAAAAGACATTTGATTTGGCCGGTATTGAAAAATATATTCACAGGGAAAATATTGTTTTTGATGATGACATATTTGAACAGGATGAGTTAGGTTCTTCGTTGAGCGAAAATTAGGATGGCTCCTGTAGTGATGACGCTTAGTTTTAACCAAAGAAATAGCTATATTAATAAAATAAATAAGTTTTTGTTCATACTTTACTTGATTGATAATGACCAAGTGTACATTTTGGGATTTTGCCAATAAAATAAAACAAATTTCCTGTATTACGTTCTATAGTATTATTAACAATAAAGTATTAATGTAAGAGAAATATTGCACCTTTGGTATGGGAGGTACTAGAATTCGTTATCCGATTTCTTTTAAATTAGGCGTACAATTTTTTGGATTGGAAAGCTTATGCTTTCTGAATTTTAGTTATAATCGGTTAATCGCATAGGGTGTCGCAATAGTTCAATTTTTACAGCCAAAAATAGTTTCGGTTTGTATGGCGGTGTGCGATGGGCGTGGTCAATGTTGATGAAATATTTTTTTTTCAAAGGTGGTACACAAATATGCTCTTCAATCGATTTTCATTAAATTTGACGTAATAGTTCAATTTTTACAGCCAAAAATAGTTTCGGTTTGTATGGGCGGTGTGCGATGGGCGTGGTCAATTTTATCGATACTTTGAAATTTTCTTAATTATATTATATTAGGGACTCGTGCTAAATTTTATTACCCTAGGACGTCTCCTTCTATTTTTGTCCCATCTATGACTGGGACAAAGCACTGTGCGCCGCTTTCAGAATATCGGTTGTGGCTCTCGCAGTGTGTGCCGTTGCTCCGTCGTGTTGGAACCATATGTCCTCCAGTCCTAATTCCACTGTTGACGTTTGACCAGCGGCGTTCTCGAAAAAAATGGCCCGATGACTCCTCCAGCGTGAACAGCGCACCATGCAGTTACTTTGAGCGGGTGTAATGGCTTCTCGTGCATCACTCCTGGATTTTCGGTACCCCAGAAGCGATAGTTTTGCTTGTTCACGTACCCGCTGTTGTGAAAATGAGCCTCATCGCCTATTATGATTATGGTGGAATAATCGTCCACGAGATTGAGGATGGCTTGGGCGTAGGTTACACGCGTTTGGCGGTCGACAGGCAGCTGCTGATGTACGGACTGGACTTTGTATGGGAACATGCGCAGGTCTTTGACCAAAATTCGCCATAGGGACGATCCGCTGACGGCTAATTGCGAGGCACGGCGTCTGGTCGATGTTTCCGGCGATATCCTCGGCAACAGCGGTGATATTCTCGGCAGAACGGGCGCTCCGGGGCCGGCCACTCCTGGCAACGTCTCGTGTGGTCCCATACTCTTCAAAGTTAGTGGCCAAACGGCGCAGTGTTTACGCAGTCGGTGTCGGACGGCCGGGGAATCGGCGACGGTATTCGAGCTGCGCTAACACCACAGACGAATTGTTACGCAAAGAAATAGGCACGATTATTCCGCGTTCTTGGGGTGTGTCTCGCTCCATAGCTTGTTTACTTGCATTCTACATCTGTCTAGTTCACAAATGTCAAAACAGATTTGACATTGGCGGCCATTTGCAAAAATAAGAGCATGTTCCAATAGAGTGGTCACTTTTGAAACACCCTGTATATGTGTGGTAGTAAAACAAGTGTGAATATATTATTCTGTCGGAGCAAAACTTAAGGCGACCAACTTTATAAAAAATCAATGCGGGACGTGGCCGACCACTTAAGAATAACTGCGGATGTGTCGGTGGCTTATTTAAATAAGAAACTACTGAATTAACATTTGTTTTTAAAATCATATTTTCCTCATAAGTGAAATTTTTTTTACTATTTGTGGGTTTTGGTTAAGAATTTCATAAAAGTTTTCACAACTGCCCATATTAAATTTTAAAATAAGCATAGCACGCAATCTTTCATACTGAAATGGAAATATATTTTAATAATAAATTGATTATGATGTCATAATTCTCTTTCTATTGTGTTTCTTCCTTTGAATTATATTCAAATTGTTTATGTTTCAAGCTTTTTTTTTGTTTTCAAGCTACGCGACAACCTAAACACAAGTGAGTGATTTTGACATTTACGTTCGCATAGATGACAGCAAAAATAGCATAGAGTAAAACAAAAAAGAGTCTGTGTGAGTGTTTCAGTCCCACTAAATTCTCGTCGAAAGTTGCTGTCTGTAACAAATATAGGAATGCGGGACGCGTTAGACGATTTGCAGGACTAAATTAGTAAATATTCCAATGCGGGATTACAACTGTCACTACGGCACTGTCCCGCAGAATTCGGGATGGTTGGTCGCCCTAGCAAAACTGGCTCGTGTAAACGCCAGGTTATCTATGTTGGAGACTACTTGCATTATTATACTTTTATTGTAAGGGCAAAATTGAAGTTGATACCAACTTGAAGTCGCTCAACTTATCGATAGTTCTAATGTCCCCGATATAAATATTTTCGAATCAAGTTATACATGTATGTAAGTATGTATAATGATATATTTATGCCCCATCCGTCCTTATGGGCGCGGGAATAACAAGTACATTCGTATGAACTTTTTCATCCCTGATCTGCATCGTAAACACAAAATACATTAATAATCCACCAACACCATCAACAACAAGCGAGTTGTTTAATTATAAAAGATAACTTTTTTGAAGGACACACACTGTCATGGAAATGAGTAATGCCGGAGAGGTTGTTGACTTTGCATTTCAAACACGCACACACAATCCCGTGCACACGATGTTGACGATTTGTTGCTGTTGTCATCGTTGGTGGTGTTGGTGGCGTTTTGTTTTGTTGCTCTTTACATTCCGTTGTTACCGCCGCCGTCGTAGTCGGCAGTGTCATTGTTTGCAATATATCGTATGCATTTGCGCATGATAAGTGTATACGAGTGCGTAAGTGTGTGTTGTTCTGTTGTTGTCCCACAATTCAACTTCATATACACTCGTATATTATTTATATATAAACGTTTATTCTTTTGTTTATTTATATTTTTAACAAACGAAAACAAAAATCAAATGTTTTGAACATCTACACTCAGCACCAAATATGAACGTACGTTTCTCGCATATGGCGGTGTGAGTTGCTCTCGCTCCTTTGTCATGCACAACACTCAGCCATCCACATAAAAGTATGCACATATGTATCGTACATACATACATACAGTGTCGGAAAAAACATATTGGACTGGTGTCTACTATTATTGAGACTTTCATCTTTGCCCTTACAAATACTATTTTGAATGTAATGCAATTATCATCTCATATACTTAGCAATATGTCAAAAACGACTTTTTGCGAAAAATAACTTTTTTATTGTGGAATATGAATCTTTGGGGACTCAGAAACAATATTTATTCCACGAGTTTTTTTTTTTAAATTAGTTGTATTTCAAAGTATAACACAGTTTAACCATTTTCGTGGGCTTAAAAATTAAAAAATTAAATTAAAAAAAAAAAAAACTGGAATTTTTTAATTTTTTACAATAAACTGGGTTAGTAGCCTTTCATTTAAGATGAATATTTCATTCGTACACTGAGAGAAAAAAAAATTATTATAATAATAAGTGGTAAAGGTAGATTTACGACTTTTTCATTTAAAATGGCACAAAAACGGCTAAAGATTTTTGGCCAAAATTTTCTATTTCTCGTTTAGAACCTTAAAATCTTAAATTCTACCAAGGCGCTTCGCAGTACAATGTTTCGTTTGGAAAAAAAATTGAAAAAACTTCAAGAAAAATGGAAAAAATCCAAAATTTTTAGCTTTTTTACCTTCCTCAACTCATAACGTCCAAACTAAGCTTTGTGACGTGAAGCGCCTTGGTGGAATTTTAGATTTTAAGGTTCTAAACGAGAAATAGAAAATTTTGGCCAAAAATCTTTAGCCGTTTTTGTGCCATTTTAAATGAAAAAGTCGTAAATCTACCTTTACCACTTATTATTATAATAATTTTTTTTCTCTCAGTGTACGAATGAAATATTCATCTTAAATGAAAGGCTACTAACCCAGTTTATTGTAAAAAATTAAAAAATTCCAGTTTTTCGGATATTAATAAAATTACAGGAAAAAATTCGTAATCAGTTGAAAACTCAATGACAACAAGAACACCCTATAATTCACATATCATGTAATTGAGGGCCACCCTAATGAGCATTTCAGATAGCCGAATGTATCCCCAAATCAGTACATATAATTTGGTACATATATCTTTAAATTGGAAAAACCACTTTTTTTGACATATTGCTACATATACTACATAATAAATTGCTAGCCTCACTGCGGTGAAGGTCAATGCGTTGCCAACTACATAAAAACGTTATAAAATGTTTTAAATCATTGTACACGTTTAGACGAACAATTTATATCTCCGCTCAACAACAGCAACAGACACATGTACATACATATATACATTACTATGTTTTGACCGTCGTTTGACGGGCTTTTCAACTAGTGTATTTATAAACAAAGGAAAAATAGTTAATTTGAGAACAATTTTAGAATTTAATTAGCTCCATGATATTTGATACGAATGCAAGTACACATGCTCAACATCCAGCATGACAAAATATATTGGACAAATTATTATTAGTTCATATTCTTTAGCCTAACCCTTACTTTTAGTGGCATCAATGAATCTCCTTAGCATATAATCTACTTATATTCGTATAAGGTTGTTAATGATTTCTCCAGGAGTACTTAACCAGGCTTTGCTTACTGCTCCAATAACATATTTTTGTCTATCCTCCTGTTTTCTACTTCCCAGAGGTTTTCTAATGAGCCGGCCAGTTTAGCACATTGGTTTTTTCAGCTGTAATGTAATTTGGGTCGTTATTATGTTGAAATGATCATAAAATTGGCGTATTCCACTCGGAATAGGGAAGCATTTTCACTTTCAAGAATATCTTTATACATAAAGCGATCCATTATACCATTTATTCGGTACAGGGGTTCAATGCCAAAAATATAAAAATATACCATGGTACCCCGTTCACCATGCTTAATTGTGCCTTGACATTAAGCGTGTTTTCGTTACAAGCTAACGATTATCGCTTGCTTGCTAGTAACCCAAACGGCAAACTATTGGTAATATACTATAATGCATATGTATAATCGTCTTGCTCTAACGCGTGGTTTATAGTTATTCTTGAATATGTCTATATTCTTCTCTTTGGCTTTGTCTCACAATAACGATATCCAACACTGTTTTCCTGATTTTTTTCATACTGGAAAGTTTCTGCGTGTTTCAACATGGTGTGTATTATCTTGGACCTCACAATAACGATAACCAACACTGTTTTTCTGATTTTTGTCAAACTGGCAACTTTATGCCTGCTACGGCCTGAAATGGAATCGGTAACTTCAAGAGCCGCTTAATATCGCTTAGCTCTCCATACAAAATAAGTGATAATCTAAGCAAGCAGTGTAACCTAAGCACGTCTAACATCGAGGACCTTATCGCTTATTTTGTGGCCGGCGAACTTGTCTCATTCCATCTGAACATTTAAAATTAAATTTGGATTCATTCGATTAAAATTCAAATCGTATTTGGTTATAAGAAATAATTCTAAACTTTGATTCAAGGGGCTTTGTTTAATATTATTTGCTATTTTTTAAAGTTGTATTATATTATATTAATACTTAGTCCAATATGTTTTGTCCGACACTGTGCGTATGAATGTTTGTGGTAGGGACTGTCGAAGTGATTAAACTTTATGCGCAATTTATTTTGCATTTCTTTATTCAGCAACGGCAGAAACAAAAAAGTTCACAAAAGTTCAAAATCAATGCGAATATCAATGTTTTGTGCTGATCCGCAGCACACATTTGTGTTTTCATGTCGAACGCCTCCCATCTTTGTTACTATTAATCGGTGCAAGAAGATCCGCTTAGGAACTAAACTTCTGCGCAACATTCATTTGGGTTAAGGGATGTACATATGCATTTGTACTGAGGCATTTATGTTCAAAATACGTAGATATGAACAGATTTTGTTGGACAGCGGAAAATTTGTCATCGATTATGTAAACCGGGTTTTATTGTAGGCTGCTTAGACTGAAATCACACCGGATCAGTCAAAACACTATTTATTTATTATGCAGGAAAATGTTGGGCCATAAGAAACAATAGGGGTGTTTTTTCCGTAACCTAACGGGTTTTTCAATAAGAGCGCTACAAAAGTTATTTTTAAATAAAACAAAACCGGTTTTAGATACCAATGAAATTCTTTATTCCCGTGAAAGTACGTTCGATGCCATTATGTATGGAACTCGATTTATTTTGCATGGCCACCGCGGGCACGCTTGCAGAAGTCCAGACGCTGAACCCAATTTTCGAGAGTTTTCAAGCATAAATCGGCCGATACTGCTGCAATTTCACGTTCGTTATTCGGACGAAGTTCATCAATCGTCGCTGGCTTGTTGGCATAGACCATAGACTTGACGTAGCCCCACAGGAAATAATCTAACGGCGTCAAAACGCACGACCGAGGCGGCCAATCGACTGGGCCATTTCGTGAGATAACACGTTCACCAAACTTGTTTTCCAATAAATGGATTGTGGCATTCGCTGTGTGGCTTGTGGCGCCGTCCTGTTGGAACCACATGTCCTCCAAGTCCATATTACCCGATTGGTAATATTTTCGGGATGCAATGATGACTCATGGATTACGTGTGGATTGCTGTCTGACCAATAACGCATATTTTGCTTATTGACGAAGCCATTCAGCCAGAAATGAGCCTCATCCCTGATTGTTGAGGCCTCTTAAAGTTGAGGCCACTGACTCCAAATTTCGGTAGTAAATTTTAATAATTTCGACTCGTATATCTTTCCATGATGAAATGGCAAACCTTACTGAAGAGAAATGTCAAAAGAGCCGGAAAAAATATGGCGTCGTTTGCTGTCCCTTTCGATTTACTTTTGTAGCGTCTCTGTTGAAAAACCCTTTACGACATGAATTAAGATATAAAGTTTCCCGAGAGCAAATCAATTTGGAAAATTTATATACAAAATAATATCCCATGATTATATCGAATATACTATATCTGTATATTTGTGTATGGCAGCGCAAAATGAAAACAAATTATGTTTTTTGGTGTATAAATGCGGATAAAATAGCCTTAAGAAGGTTTAAACGTTCAACGAAAATTACAACCTTAGACAATTCTTAACTGAGGAATTTTTCGGTTATGAATACAATTTTTGGGATTTACCTTCTTAAACCTTTAACAAAGCTATGATAACTTTTTAGCTTCACGTTCAAGGCAGAGAATGCTTATAACAACAAGAATATTTCTCAAGGTACGGAAAAATTCGACCCCCTATCCAAATCTCCAATAACTCTATCGTTTTTAAAAATCCGAGTTAAAAATATTCGAACTCATAAAGACCAAGATGTATTAATAAAGGTGAGCGCATATCACAGATGATTTGCTTTGTTTACAGTTTTACGGTTAACAGAAGTTGCCAAAAGTTGTTTGGTCTACGTGGTTGCCAAAGGTACTAGTGGTATTCATGCAAACAAGAAAACCTAGAACTTTTGCTCAGCGAAAGTTTGCCCCGAAGCGATTCATGAGGCACCAAATACATAAAGTTGCTCAGTGTATCTATGCAGCAATTGTCAAAAAAGGCTGATAAAGTAAATAAACAAAGTAAAATTAGAAGTATATGCTTTACCTATTCCATTATTTTATATTTTTCACATAAATCAAAAACCCTCTCTTTTTTTCAATACAAAAATATTGACACTGAAATGTCAAAAGTTTTCACTTTTCTTTTTCCAGGTTTGCTCAGCAAATTTGCCTCGAAAACTTTCCACTTTTGTGCAAGTCGCTTTGTATGGGAAATTTGTTTGTTTTGACGTTTGCTGTGCAAGTTTATGATGTTTACGAGTTTTCGAGGTTCCTTCGAGCTTTCATGAAAGACCACTACTATTTAGCATCAAATAGTGTCTTGAGACACCGTTTTGCTACTACATCACTCCGGACAGTCTTATGTAGAGTGTCTATATCCAACCTGTAAATCGGAGATACATCATTAGATCCTCTAGATCTATCTCGTGTATCTCAGTGAGATTGTGCAGGGAGGGACGACCTACATATAGTCTTCAGGCGTCTATACATTAGAGCCGGACAACTGCAGAGGAGATGTTCCACCATCTCCTCCTCTTCTGCGTCTTCGCATGCATGGCAGTGGGCATTATAGGGAAGCTTCAACCGTCTCGCACTGAATCGAAAATTTAATTATTAAAATGTTCGGTTAATTATATAACAGGATTAATCGATTAACCGAATAATGATTAATTGAATGGTTACCCTAGTATATACTCATAAAACCAAAATCAAATAGTTTGTTCATAATAATAGCAGTACCTTTAAAATGACCTAGTGTGAGTATAACTTTTAAATTTTCAGAATTTTGAATACAACCTCAAAACCTGAAGTTATCAACAAAAAACGTTGTTTCAACACTTCACGAACTAATATATTTTAGCTAAACAAATTTTAAACCGATTTTACGTTTTTAATGGTTTCAGAAAGATGGCCAGCTAAGCTTTTCAAATATATATATATACATATATGTATTTATACATTTAACAAACCCATGTAAAAATATTATCCAAAGTATTTAAAATTTTTCCACTTTGCCACCTTTTTTGCTAATACTTTATTCGTTAACGCATCTTTTCCTCATTTTTATTTGAAAGCGAGCACAATCGAGATCGGCCCCGTTCTCGAAATCAATTCAGAGAAGTCGGATCCGATCCGGAGCCGATTCGGATCCGATGTGCTTATTGGGTAGTGGCGTCATATTCAACGATTATGTTTAAAAGTCTCACTTCACCTCAATTTATGATAATATGTATTCTTCGCTGGCTTTTATCTATAAGTATACACTTTATTGTTTTTTCACAACTTTGTTTATCACTTTCTGTTTAAAATATAAGTTTTTCTACAAAGTCCTCGTGTAACCTTCAAATATGTGTAGTTTCTCTTTAACAACACAGCCTCTTGTGAAAAATCGAATACATAACTTTGCAACAAGTGTTTTTGTAACAGAAACTAAATTGTGATTAAATAAATAAATAAATGGTTTCCCATTACATCCCATGAAGGAAGGGACTGGGGAGAACTTCTCACAATCACTGACCTGTGCGCTTTCCAGTTTTCACTCACTGATTGGGACCTACAGTTTTTACACCGATTCCGAACGGTAATTTGAGAAGCTTTTTCATGGCTAGATACTCGATAGTGTCGCCGTCACTATGCGAGGTGGCCGCCGCCGAAAGAAAATTTGAAGGTGGTCAGAGCCGGGTTTGAACCCAGGATCTCATGTACAAGAGTCGCGCACACTAACCATTGCACCACCGACGGCCACACTAAATTGTGATTACAGTAACTAATATTTGAACACGAATTCTAATATTGTACCTTTTATTCGTTGTATCTTCCATTTCAGATGAATGAGGTTTTTGAAATACTCAAATTGGTTAATATGTACAACTTAATTTCTGTAGTAGCAACTTTTATTTAGTTAGACCTATTTTTAATCTATCAATAACATCGACAAATAGTTCTGATGTTTGACAATTACGAATTCTGATCAAAATATAGACTTTAGCAGGGAATTTCCAATTCGTGAATTGATTTCCAACTAATCTTTTCCCTGTGTGTACTCATAACACTTACAAGAAAAATTAAATCGCTTCCAAGAAATTTTGGACTGTCGGACGGTGTAATTAACATTTCTAATTATGTATTGAAAAATTGATAACCAAAAAAGTCTTGATGTAAAATTAATCACTTAAACTATTAAAGATTTCTTTAATATTTGTTGAGGAAACAACTCTCACACAGATTATTAAACACATTTTCATATTTGTCGTATGTACTAACATATTATTCGGTAGTATTAAAAAAAATGTAAATAAGATTTTCTTAAACCGCAAAATATGAACAGAAATTACAAATCAGGATGTCAGAAGCTATTGGAATATTTTTTGGATTTGCGCCTCTCTAGCCACACACTGGTGAATCATTAGAAAATGTTGTTTTAGATAAACTAAATGAGTTAGAACTAGATGTTAAAGATTGTGGGGGACAATGCTATGATAATGCTGCCAACATATCCGTTGCGGACCCGTTTCGGATCCGAAAAAAAATTAAAAAAGGAATCAGTGTAATCGCGAATTTACGGATCCGTAAAAAAGTTAGAAAAGGAATCAGTGTAACCGCGAATCGAATAATCCATTTCAACCCTGATTTGTCTCCGTAAAACTGATCCTAATATGATGTCCGTAACGGATCCGAAAAACGGACATAAAATCCGTTTTTGAATCCATTTTTTTGAGAGGAAATTCTCCCGCTTGCGGATCCGAAACTGATCCGTAACGGATTCCGCTACGGATACGTTTTATTAAAATACACGGGTCCGCAACGGATCCTAATATGATGTCCGTAACGAGTCCATAACGGATCCGAAAAACGGACATAAACGGATTCGTTTTTTTTGGGAGGAATTTCTCCCGCTTGCGGATCCGAAACGGATCAGTAACTGATTCCGTTACGGATAGAAATTACGTAGAAGTGGATCTGTTACGGATCCGTTTGGCACACTGGGTGGTGGCTTACAAAGGCACTCAGCTTCATTCAAAGAAATTCGTATTACCAATCTGTAATTCCACATATCTAGTTATTAAATTAGATTGACCTTATAATAAATCTATAAAAAAATATTTTCATATACAGCTATACTAACTATATGCTTTCGCACATCAGTGCACCAAGTTTCCAAAACAAAGCGGCATGACCACTCTCCGTTGAAAGCTAATGAGCTACTGAATTTAGAGTTGTGTAGTTCACGAACGAACTAGTTCAATTAAACGATTCACTCTTGTGAACTAGATGAACTAGTTCACACTGTTTCGCTCTTTTGTTTCAGTAGTTCACTTGTTTCAGCAGTTCTATTTCAGTCGTTCAAACTACAGAGCAAATCACCACTTTTGTTCCAAAAATATAAAAATATTATAGAAACACCAATATTTCGGAAACGGAATAACCAATCATTAAGCCGATCTCAATTATTACTTCCTCGTGGGTTTACATATACCAACCAATGCCTTTAATAGGGCGATTTAGTATAAAAAATATCACAGTATCCAAAAAACCTTAAAAAGTCTGCAAAAATCAGGCAATTTTGGCGATTATTCGCTCCGATTGAACTAAAATTACAAGTTGAACTGAAGCTGAAAAGATACAAGATACAACTAAAATGAACTAGTGAACTAAATTAATGAACTAGTTCATTCTGCTGAGCTGAACTAAAATGAGCGCTCACTTGAGTGAACTAAAATTCCCAACTCTAACTGAATTAAATTTTCTTCTCTCATCTCTCTTTGATACGCTTTTTGTTGACGTTCGTGCTGTGTACGTGTAAAAAGCCGCTCGTGTTCGGCCCCTGTGGGCTATGGACGGTGACATGGTGGAATGATAAGGTAACCTCGGTAGACAGCTGATTTAATTTTTTTCTCGGTGTTTAGTTGGCCGCTTCTGTCAGATTCAATGGTTTTGTTTCTGTTTACATTTATTTGTTGGTATACGTATTTGTTGACTTTGACATGAGGAGAGCCTAAACAAAAACAAAATGCCTGTTGTTGTTGGAGCTCTATTACACGATGCCACTTCGTGCGGCGATATTTTTCAGTTCTCTTTTAAAGTTTCTTCGTAATTCATCGAGCTCTTACACCTTGAATTATCATAATATCTATGCTTGCATTTTTTTTTTGACATTCTTCTTTGTTATTGTCTTGCATTTGATTGAGTTGTGTATTTTGTGTACTTCGGTGTTATTGATTTGTAAACACTGTGAATTTTTTGGTATATTTGTTATATTTTGTTTGTTATAAAAAAATTAAACAAAAATTAGTGAATTTTATTTCCAAACACAAACCTAAGACCCCTTTCACACTCGGCAAGTTACTTGCGCAAGTCTCTTGCCCAAGTCTTGGTTTGTTGATGACAGAGGTAAGGTCGGGATAGGGGAATAAATTTTGAGTACAGACTTGCTTGTACTCGGAAAGTTGAAAAACTGACTTGCGCAAGTAACTTGCCAATTGTGAAAGGGGTCTAACAAAACGAATGTAATAACACACAAGTAACTAACATCACACACAACCATGAATAGTCAAAATCAAGAGAAAAACGGAAAATGCACAAAGAGAAATTGAAAAAAAATCCCTCGATACACAATACCATGGCACATCGTGCGATTTTTTCCTCATTCCTTACTTCTCTACACCTCTTGCCATAGAACGAAAAGTGCCAGAACGAATTATAGCATCGTGTAATAGACCTCTTGCTCACAATTGTTGTTGTATCTACTGCGACTACTTGGTAGTGCTGCGACATCGACCTCAAAACATCGATGTTTTCCAACATCCGAGTTTTATGATTTACTATAATGTGGAGGAGCAATATACTTTCAAGAATGAATGCAACCAGTAAGCCATTTGCCATATCTGAAATCAAATCGTATGAAAAAACTCAAGGAAGATCCATAAATATAAATCTTTTCTTCGATGAAACTTCTGAAGGCTTGATTGAAGTATCTTTAACCGGACGTGAAGAATTTCAAACCGTTTTAATCAAAATATGCAACAAAATTTGCGGCAACATCAATAGAAAATTGGAAAAATATAAAGAAATCAATCAAATATTTAAGATTTTATTTTTGGATGTTCCCCAAATTGTAACAATATCTAAACAAATACAAATAATACATAAACTGTATTTCTACATAGAAGTTACACCTTGAATTATCATAATATCTATGCTTGAATTTTTTTTTTGACATTCTTCTTTGTTATTGTCTTGCATTTGATTGAGTTGTGTATTTTGTGTACTTCGGTGTTATTGATTTGTAAACACTGTGAATTTTTTGGTATATTTGTTATATTTTGTTTGTTATAAAAAAATTAAACAAAAATTAGTGAATTTTATTTCCAAACACAAACCTAAGACCCCTTTCACACTCGGCAAGTTACTTGCGCAAGTCTCTTGCCCAAGTCTTGGTTTGTTGATGACAGAGGTAAGGTCGGGATAGGGGAATAAATTTTGAGTACAGACTTGCTTGTACTCGGAAAGTTGAAAAACTGACTTGCGCAAGTAACTTGCCGATTGTGAAAGGGGTCTAACAAAACGAATGTAATAACACACAAGTAACTAACATCACACACAACCATGAATAGTCAAAATCAAGAGAAAAACGGAAAATGCACAAAGAGAAATTGAAAAAAAATCCCTCGATACACAATACCATGGCACATCGTGCGATTTTTTCCTCATTCCTTACTTCTCTACACCTCTTGCCATAGAACGAAAAGTGCCAGAACGAATTATAGCATCGTGTAATAGACCTCTTGCTCACAATTGTTGTTGTATCTACTGCGACTACTTGGTAGTGCTGCGACATCGACCTCAAAACATCGATGTTTTCCAACATCCGAGTTTTATGATTTACTATAATGTGGAGGAGCAATATACTTTCAAGAATGAATGCAACCAGTAAGCCATTTGCCATATCTGAAATCAAATCGTATGAAAAAACTCAAGGAAGATCCATAAATATAAATCTTTTCTTCGATGAAACTTCTGAAGGCTTGATTGAAGTATCTTTAACCGGACGTGAAGAATTTCAAACCGTTTTAATCAAAATATGCAACAAAATTTGCGGCAACATCAATAGAAAATTGGAAAAATATAAAGAAATCAATCAAATATTTAAGATTTTATTTTTGGATGTTCCCCAAATTGTAACAATATCTAAACAAATACAAATAATACATAAACTGTATTTCTACATAGAAGTTACTGAAATAGATCAAGCGCTAACACAATTTATATTTCTATCAAAAGAGAAGCATTTGAAAACCGCCCAAGATATGAATCAGCATATTTTATAAAATGATGTAGGTTGTGTTTTTCCAACTGCCGAAATTTTGCTTCGTATCTATTTAGTATTGCGAATAAGTAACGCAACAAGTTAAAGATCTTTTTCAGTCTTACAACGAACCAAAAATTACTTGCAAAATTCTTTCGGACAAGAAAAACTAAGCTAGCGTGCTGTTGAAAATTGTGGTGGTGCTTGATGCTTTAAATTGTGGTTGTGTAATTGACAATTTTCCTGACTTAAAAATGGGGAAAAAAGAGCAATGTTTTAACAGGTGTACAAATCTGATATTATTTAAAGTTGGTAATGAAGAAATTAAATAATATATTGCTATAAACACTTACAATAAACATTGAAAAATTAATGTGTACAACTATTTTTTAAATGTTAATTTAAATTAATTTTTGGTTATAATTTTTTTGCTAAAACTTTATGTAGAGGATCCTGTCCTGGCTAGTTCGTCTGCCCTTTGTAATGAAGAATATAGATAAAAAGTAAGTTTGATTTAATATTCAAAATTTAAATGAAAATAACGTTAATTTCATACTTTGTTTATCATTGACAATTCTGTGGTCACAAGGCATAACAGCATATGTCTATTTTTGGAACTTTTTAAGAGAGCTTTTTAAGGGTTCACATTTCATTTGTAATGTAGTGATTGATCGAGATTTACTAATAAATCTTTTATTTGGCCACAATGACTTTTTTTCCATATTCTCCAAATTTATGCCAAGCTCCACATTTCGATATACAGAGAATGTCCCTTGCATAACCACGTCATGAGTTATTAAGCAAATGAAATGGTAATAACCGACAAAATAAACAAATCACTACTTGACAGGAAGTTTTTTTTCCGTTTCCTGAACAATTTCCATTTTATCGCTTAATACAGTCTGCCGGGAACGTGTCGGTATAGTGTGCAGTACGATATATACAGCTCGATTCTCGATGAATTTAATTTGATCATAACTCGAGTTATGCTGTTATGCCTTGTCACCACAGAATTGTTATCAAAGCAAATTTGCTTAGAGTGTGGTAGTGATTTGTTTTGTTATCATAACATGCTTGACCATTACATATGTTCGATATCAAGTTTCGTTTTCTATCAGTACCTTCAAGAGGTAGAAACATACATCTTAATTTATTGTTCTACCCAACCTTCCTTCAATCAATAAAGACATCTACATTAATCGAACATTTACATTGGACATTAATCGAACATTTTCAATGCAATCCGCGCTTATAAAATATTTTTCCCATAAGTCCACATTTAATAGAAGAGAATTCTACAATTTCTTAAATATTTGAAAGTGATCAAAGTGCGGTGAGATAGTTATTTTTGGTAACAAGAATCATCTTCCATTGCCAATATTGGTGAGAGAAGTTAAGTCACCTCAGCAAGAATTAAAGGTAGGTTCTTTGCAAATAATTATTAGCGGCATTCATGCAAACGTGAAAGCCGAGAACTTTTGCTCAGCGCAAGTTTCCCTCGCACCGTTGCATGAGGCACCAGGTAAAGTTGCTCAGCGTAGTTGTGCTCAAAACCATATCAGCTGACCAAGATGGATACATAAGGTGGTAGCAGTAGCAATTGCATGTATTATGTATGTGTACTTTTTCTACTGTTCTAGTGCTATCACCTTATTTATCCATCCTAGTCAGATGACAACGAAATGTCAAAAGTTTACACGTTTCTCCATTCCACGTTTGCGCAGCAAATTTGCCTCGAAAACTTTCCACTTTTGAGCAAGTCGCTTTGTATGGGAAATTTGTTTGTTTTGACTTTTGCTGTGCAAGTTTACGATGTTTACGAGGTTCTTTCGAGCTTTCACGAAGACCACTATTATATAAATATGAGAACCTTAAAGGGCGTTCACATGAACTTCACTCAACATGTACAAATGATTCATATAAGAGGTAATGTTATATGATCAGCTGATTTTAATTTCTTTCTTTATTTCCTAAATATTTACAAAATTTCAAGAAATTCCACATAAAAATGGCGTTAATTAAATAAAAGTTATTTTTACAAATAAAGAAATAGAAAATATGACTGAATGACAGAATTGTATGGTACCAATACATACAAATCCTCCTGCCGTCACTTGGTATAATTCCATAATCCCATCATGAAATACAAAAATGTCAAAACTAAATCGAGTAAAAATGCATGTAAACACCTTTTTCCATAGAATGATAATCACGACATTATCATGATAAAAGAGTGCATGTAAACGCGCTATAAAGTAACCTTTTCATAGTTTGCTAGCGGCAAAAATAAATTTCATGCACGTGGCATACGGCAGGTGTTTGGCTTGGAATAATATCTCATACCTGATTGTCTATCGATTGGACGCGACTTGAGCGACTTCTGGAGTCTACAAAAGAGAACAATTCTTCGAAGACACCCATTCAATATCCACCATTTTTCAAAATAAAGGGACACTTCACTTCTTCAATTTCCAGGATTCGCTCAGTCCAATTTAGAAATTACTAAATCCTACAAACTTGGCAAGAACGTCATCACATTGGAGCATAATTTAGAAACTTGACAACTAATCAATGGGGACGCTCAGTAAATCTTCCACAGTTAAAATCTTCTTAAGTTGAATTATTTACCTTTTCACAACATCTAGTGAAAGAACCACCCTCGGTTGCTACTTTGCTAAAATTAATACATACATATACTTCATTAAGACAGAAAAAAACCAAGAAGGTAAACACGTTTCGGACTAAATGAGTAAATGAGATTTAAACTTAAATATTACTACCAACTAATCAATGTAAGTCTCCAAGATCAATAGCTTTATGTAATTTGGCAAATTTGCGATCGAATTAAAATTACAGTAGGATAATGATCATTAACTACACACATCACAAACAAAGCGAAAAACGCAATTTCTTATAAGTCTGTCGACATCATTAATATATACTCAATATCAGCTGTTTAAAGCATCAATTGACAACGCTTAGTTTGAGCTTGGCGAGGGCAACGAACATCGACTGCGTGGGTGAGTACATTTGATAATGATCATTATGACAGAATAATGTAAAAGAAGATAAACAAAAAGTGACAAATATGATTGTGTGTTTTTGCATAACTTCAAACTTCTCTCTCTCAAAAAAAATTTAAAAATAGAAAAATTAAGGTTTTTCCAACAGTTGGGGAAGGTTCAACAAAATAATTGTATTAAAGTTTACATTTCAAGCACTCCACTTTTGAGTCATATCGATTTTCATAGTTACTCAATTATTACATATTGATCCGGTTACGCAACAAAAGCTCTAATTCAAAAGAATCATAAGCAATAATCAATACACAATTAATCCATTTGGTATCTGGATTCAAAGCGTTGCATTTACTCCTAGAATTAATATTCCAATTTTTACCTACTTGTTTCTCAATTTCATAATTCAAAGATTATTATATTAAATATAATGTCATAGTGAATATAATTTCCCAATATTGCACTTTCAACAATTGTCTATATTTTGCCGAAGTTTTTAATATCTACATTACAACCAATGCCAGGGTTATTCTTTCCTAGATAATGAATTGGGTTTAAAGATTTCATATACATATTTAAATTATATTTTTTTTGTGGTGTTCGGTGGTGCAATTTAGTGTGCGCGGCTCTTGTGCATGAGATTGTGGGTTCGATCCCTGCTCTGATCAGCTTAAATTTATTTCGACGACGGTCACCTCACTTAGTGACGGCGACACTGTCGAGTATTTTGCCATGAAAAAGCATCTCAAAAATACAGTTCGAAACCGGTATAAAACTGTAGGTCCCAATCAGTGAAAATAAAACTAGAACCCGCACAGATCACTGGTTTGTGCGAAGCTCTCCCTAATCCCTACATGAAATGTAACGGGAAACCATTTATTTTATTTAAGGATAATTTCGAAATGAAATGCTCAATTTAATTTAAAGTATTTTCATATCTTCATGTGGTAATATTCGATTAGCATAACTTGGGCAAGTGGTCCGCAAGAATTTTAGTGCGCTAACGGGACATTGTCTGGGTTAGGGTAAAAACCGCGCCAGAATCGTATGACACCTGGAGATTTATGAATTGAATGTTACACCGGTTATACCGAAAAGGCTGCTATGGGATTTTTTTTGTGGTTTGAGCTAGTGCTTAATGGCTCCCGTAGTCGTCCCTCCCGTCAATTATTCTTGGACATATCTTTATACCTTTGAAGAGGAGAAATTTGTATTGGCAAAGCCACCACCAACTGAGTTTTGTCTCCAAGACACCAGATTTTTTTTAAAGTCAAAGTGTACATTACACCATTCGTCTCTGTTCTCAGTTGTAGTATAAGTGCAGCGAAGGAACTCGATTCGGTTCCACATTCCATTTTGGATCCGTCCGTAAATTCTTTGGTGTCAAAACCTGTCAGTGATTCCCCTTTATCCCACTCTATTCTCCTGCGAAACCTGACATCGAATAGGTTCTCGAACGCCAAGGAGGGGGTGCGGTAATCGGTGGTTATATCGAGTTCTCTTGGGATTATCTGTAGTATTCTCGCATATACATACATATGCGTTGTTCTTCCAGATTTCAAGAGCATTTATTCGGTAGCACTCCAGGCCGCACTAGCTGTTATGTTAAGGTCAATTGGTATAATAGGAAACATTGCATTAAGGGCTTCAGCTGGACACGTCCTCATTGCACATGTTATGCCGATGCAATCTGATCACTGTACTCTATACAACAGTTTCATGGTTGGCATCTTCCACGCGACAGGTCACCATACCATTGCTCCGTAAGAGAGTATAGGCCTGATTATGCTAGTGTACATCCATAGCACCATTTTCGGTCGGAGACCCCATCGGCTTCCGAACAAGCGTAGTACACCGCGGTTGCTTTCTATGCGCAGTACTCTGTGTTATGCTTCCAGCATAGTTTATTGTCTAAAATCACGCCAAAGTACTTGACGTGAGTTGATAGAGGAATCTATATTCCACTTAGCCGAGGACGATTAATCTTTGGTATTATGGTGTTCGTTTAATGGCTGTCGGTAGTGCAATGGTTAGTGTGCGCGACTCTTGTACATGATATCGTGGGTTCGATACCTGCTCTGACCACATTAAATTTCTTTCGGCGGCGGTCACCTCGCATATCCATGACAAATTTATCAAAATACCATTCGGAATCGGTATAAAACTGTAGGTCGCAATCGGTGAGTGTAACACTAGAAAGCGCACAGCTCACTGGTTGTGAGAAGCTCTCCCCAATTCCTTCATGGGATGTAATGGGAAACCAGTTATTATTATTATTATGGTCTTCGTGGTAAAAAGCATGACCTTAGTTTTCCCTGGATTGACTCCAAGACCACTTCCAGTGCCTCAGTCGTTAAGTGATTTCAGGGCCCCATTCATGATTTCTCTCAACACGGATGACAACAAACCAGACACCATTATTACCACGTTATCCGCATGCGCCACAGTTTTGATCCTCATATTGTCCAGGTTTAGTAGTATTTTGTTTATCACGAGTAACCAAAGTAGGGGAGAGATTCACTCGCATTGATGACTTTGATGTTGCCCATAGAGACGTTGATAATTCTTCTCTGTAGCATTGTCACTATTCAACTCTTGAGGAATGTCTCCATACCTAGATCTTCAAGTGATTCTTCGATAGCCGCTGAACTCACATTATAGAATATACCCTTATAACCAAGAAGGATGCGAGGGTATATTGTTTGTGTTCTAAGGACCTCTCAATAGTCCTGACGCCTTCGAGCAGGGCTGAATCGGTTGAGCGGCCTTTTAGATATGCATGTTGGCTGCATGAGATTTTGGGCGATCCATCTATTTTCGTGCGGATATATGCGTCAATTATCTTGCAAGCGTTTTCAGAAGAAACTATGAGAGGCTGATCGGTCTGAAATCCTTTGCGCTCTCATCACTCCGTCTCCCCGCCTTGGGAATGAAAACCACTTTTACATACCTGGACCTGGCTCCAACTCTTTGGTAAGTTGTTAAGAGTCTACAAGATCGGAGTATAATCCACGGCTTACTATGACCTCCGCGCTTTGCAGCTCATTCGGAATAATACCATCTGGGTCTGGAGATTTCTATGGTGAAAAGTTATTGATAGCCCAGGATATCCTGTCTGGACTGAGGATATCCTCTATACCGTTAGATCTACGTATCGGGTATATAATGTTCGCACCTTTCTGGATGTGTTCTTGCAGCCCGGAAAGTGTGTTTCCAAGAGTATCTCTAGCGACTCAGCTGAGCTATTTGACCATGTCCCATCATCCCTCCTAATATAGGTGGGATGTGTGTGCCCTTTGGTCATTATTTTGCTCAGTCTAGCTGTATCCTTTGTGTTCTCTTTCGGTCCACAGAAGTTTGACCAGGATCGTGTTTTTGCAGTGGATATCCTTATACTTTGCGAGATTCTTTTCTTGGCATTGTGAGCTCATCTGCCCACCAAGGCGGATAGGATTTCTTTAGGCGTGACTGAGGACATGACACTTTGAATGACGTATCCATGGATTTCTCCAACTTGGATACAGCTTTTTATACGTGGTTAATGGTATTAATGTGTGGCGCGGACTTAGGAAGCTTACTTTTCCGAAACCTGTTGAACTTGTCTGAACATCTGATTGAAGTCGTTCTCGCAGAAATGTTAAACAATATCCAGTTGTGGTCCGAGAAGGATTTTTTTCCGGATGCTGTCTAGTTTTCGTTGTCACAACTATATTTACAGCAAATTAAAATTTGATGGTTCCTTGGACTATCAGATTATTCAGTTGTGATTACCAATAATTTTGTTCAGTATCAATGCAAATGTTGTGCATATTAAATGATTTGTAATTCAGTTTTGGGTACAAGAACTGAAATATTTAGTTGCAGCCACAGTAACAAGAAATAAATGTGATCTGTTAATCGAGATTTAGTTCTAGCAATCAAATTTTCCTCTGGTGGTCAATATTATATTTGGTGGAGCAACGAAAAATGTAAAAACTAATTCGGATGTACCAAATAACACATTGGTATGCTCAACTTTGATTAATTTTATAAATTTTATAAAAAAAAAAGTAAAAACAATAATGTTTTATTATGACCATCATTGATGATCAACCGATGGTATCAATTCAGGCACAGTAGTTAGGCATCTGATTATGAACTTGTCACGGAGTTCGAAACTAGTCATGCCAGTGAGTGTGTGCTTAACTGAATTGTCTATTATTTCCAACAAAAACCAACCATTTTTCAATTAGAAAAATGTTCATGACTTGTAAGCTTGTAGTATGAATTTCTTAGACATTAACCAAAAACTAACAAAAATCGGTCATAAAAATTAAAATTCAAATAAAAAATTCTATGGATGTCATCAATACGGCATCACTTTTATTTTTAAAAAATCGCTAAAACTAAAATTTATGGAATCAAAAATCGCTAAAACATCCCTATGCCAATATATCGGAAACAGAGCGTCCAATCGAAAACAAAACTATTTTTTACGAGTTTCTAAGCATTTTTCATAAAGTGGTCCAATTGTATGGAAAATATTTTCTTCAAAAAATCAACATATTATGAAAATCGCTGAAATAAAAAATGGTTATAACTCGGAACCGATGCGTCCAATCGCAAAAATAATATCTTTGTTACCTCTATAAGCGACTTTAACCAATGGATGTCTTTAAAACAACACCATTAATTTAAAAAAATCGCTATTTAAGCGATTTACTTATTTTGGAGAATTTTAGAAAAAAAGTCCATACGAATTGGACCACTTTATGAAAACCCATTTGAAATGCCAACAAATTAGTTACATTTCGATTGAACGCTCCGTTTGCGAAATATATACAAAATGGCGGTTTAGCGATTTTTTAGTCAAAAGAATTTAGTTTTAGCGATTTGTTTAATAAACAGTGATGCCGTAGTGAAGACATATATTAGTTACAGCCAAAAGTGTATTATTTTTGCGATTGGACGCACCGTTTCCGAGATATAGCCATATTGTTATTCAGCGATTTTCTTATTTTAGCGATTTTTTGAAAAAAAAAATGGAACACTTTGTGAGAAACCCGTAAAAATTCATTATTTTTTCGAGTGGACACTCCGTTTTCGAGATATAGAAATTTTTTCAAATTTTCGATCAGAAATGGGCACGAAATACGAACCCTGGTTATTTTTTAATTTTAATAAAAAATTATTGTTTTTACTTCTTTTCTATAAAATTCATAATGGGTTACAAAAGCATCACCAAATGGTTGTTATAGCCATCAAATTCAAGTAATTACTTTAGTTGGTTGAGCACACCAATATATTATTTGGTACAACCGAATTAGCTTTTAAATTGTTCGTTCATCCAACTAATAGAATATTCACCACTACAGGATAATTTGATTGCTAAAACTAAAACTTGATTGACAGATCACATTTATTTCTTGTTGCTGTGGCTTCAACTAAATATTTCAGCACTTGCAACCAAAACTGAATTACAAATCAATTGATATGCACAACATTTGGTGATAAAGAACACAATAATTAGTAATCACAGCAGAATAATGTGATAGTCCAAAAGGAACCGCCAAATATTGTTGGCTGTAAAAATAGTTGTGACAACGAATCTCTTTTCTGTGTCTAGAATGAATACATACTGTAAACTAAATTTGTTGTAATGAATTTTGTTTCTCATCAACCTATGTATTTTAAAAGGTTGTTATGGGTTAGATATGTTTAAATTTTGACGTCACGTTATTAGTTCAATACAAAGTAGGTCACTGAAAGTGAATTTTTGTTATAACGTTATTAAAAAATTGCGATTTAATTTTTTGCTGGATGTCAGCACCCATAAATAATGAAGTGTCTATTAAAGTCTGGGGTCAGGCACGCTAATTTTACTTGTGCAATTCTTGAGATTATAGTAGAGATAGGAAAAGAGAATGGAAAGGGGTACAGACTTGCCCGTACTCTTATTTCGATTTTTTTCCCCATTCGCAATTTTTAAGCGAAGTTCCATTCCTTTCCATTTTTTGTTTCGTTGTTCATAAAATTGAGGGTAATAAAAAAATAAAAGTGTTTTGTTTGATGTTGATAGTAAAAAAAGCTTCACCTATGCAATCAATTAATGTTATAATTTTTTTTCTTTCTCTTCCACTTTATTGACAAATATAAAAATTTCCCCAACGAATAAATTTTTTTATAATTGAAATAAAATGGAATGTCAAAAAAGCAAGAAAGTTGAAGCTAAAGAAAGCAAAAATTGCTCAAGCAATCTTTCCCTGTGTCAACATGAAAGCAAATTCAAAAGAGAATAGCCAAAAACTTCAGCAAGTAAAATTGCCGTGTGTGACCCCAGACTTATATGCATATATTGAGCAGAAAGTGAGTAAATTTTCTATTGAAAAAGACAAGCTGCTGCATAAAATATATCACTTTAATTATAAAATGAATAAATACTGGAATGAGTGTAAGAGAAATAAAATTTGTGTTGAACAAAAATATCCGAATTGGTTGAATAAGAAATTTTTGGATTTGGATCATATAAGTTGACTTGAACGTTTAAATTTTTGTTCATATATACAATTCATACTTATTCAATAGCAATAGGATAATACAGGCATGCCACCTTCACCAACAAAAATAACCCTGGAATCGTAGAGCTTCCGAGTTAATTGCCATATATTCTCTGGAGGAGCTGGAATATACCACTTAAAAACTAAATCGAGAATGTAGAAAATAAAAGGAAAAATGCTCCATGCCATCCAAAGCACTCGCCTTATTTTGATCGTAGATCTCTCTGAGAGAAAGTATAATATTTTACGAAATGTAATTAATGACCTGCCACCAAACTTTTTTCCTTCCCCACCCAATGTGCACAAAACCGGATACTGGTCCGTTTCGAACTCGCAACCAGCCCGTAAAATCATAAAAAAGCGAAATGTGAGTTCTCGAATTCGTATCGAACTCGTTACGAGTCCGTAAAATCATAAAAAAGCGAATCAGCGTAATTGTTATTTGACGGATCCGTCTCGAACTCGTTACGAGTTCGTAAATACATAAAAAAAAGTTGAATCAGTGGAATTGCTATTTGGCGGATCCATTACGAGGCCGTAAACACATTAAAAGGCGAAATGGAAGTTTGCGAAAGCAAATATGAAATTGCAAACATTACGTGAGTTCGATCGTAGTTCGATCAAAAGGTACCCGACCTACAGGTACAGATTCACCTTCTGGCGGCAGACATTTGGATCAGAAATATTTAATACCTCAGATTCGTATCGTATTTCCCATGAAGGGATTGGGGAGAGCTTCTCACAACCAGTGAGCTGTGCGCTTTCTAATTTTTCACTCACTGATTGGGACCTACAGTTTTTACACCGATTCCGAACGGTATTTTGAGAAGCTTTTTCATGGCTAAATACTCGATAGTGTCGCCGTCACTATGCGAGGTGCCCGCCGCCGAAAGAAATTTTTGTCCAAACTATCCTTTCTTTTACTAAATATTCTGCCTATTGTGTTATATGTTTTGTGTGCTATCCTATAATTCTTGTCGTCGAATATTTTTGACTTCGCCAACCTATCTGTTATTCCAGGTATGTACGTTATTGACTTGTAAATTTTCGGCTCATCTGTAGTAACCCTGTTCGGTTGTCGTTTATCCTCAAATGGCCTTATCAGTCTGTTGGTAAGATGGTTCGGGAAGTTGTTGTCCTTGAGAATGTCAAAAATATTTGACGACAAGAATTATAGGATAGCACACAAAACATATAACACAATAGGCAGAATATTTAGTAAAACAAAGGATAGTTTGGACAAATTTGATATGTGTAATATAGTATATAAAATACCATGTAAAGGAAATGACAACGAGGTTTGTAACAAAGTATATGTAGGGACTACAAAAAATAAACTAAAGACACGAATTGAAGGACACAAATCAGATCAGAAATATAGGCACATTTCTACACAGAAAACAGCATTAACATCCCATTGTGCTAGTTTAAATCATTACCCAAACTTTCAGGATACAGCGGTTTTAAATAAAGAAAACAATTATAAACGTCGTTATATTTTAGAAATGCTACAGTTAATTAATACACCAACATTGAAAAGAATTAACTATAAAACAGATACAGATAATGTAGCCCAAATTTACAGACATTTAATTAGTAAAAAGTAGAACCATTTAAGCAAGAATTGTTTATCAATCTAATATTTTTCTTTGGGTTAATTTATATGAACTTTTTACGAACATTATTTTTGTTTGTGTAACTTCAGAAAATTTTGAAAAAAATGCGGGAAAATTTGTTTGAACATTTTTAAATTGACATAATTTTTTCACAATTGTTAATTTTGTTTTGTTTTAATTGTTAAATATTGTTTATATCTCCTGATGATGCTACATAAAGGAGTAGCGAAATATCGAGGAAAATAAATATAACAACAGCAAATCTGACCTCAAGCTCGAAGAATATTGATTATTTATTGATAAGGAAAAGGTCGAACAACAGAATAAAAATATTAATATATAATGTAAGTGAAAAACTTCAGTGGATTAAAGGTAGAAAATATAGTTCATTACATATTTTAATTTTAAATATCTTACATGCATTATTAATCACATGCTGCTGCAGCTCAACTTCAAACCGAATGCTAGTATTTGTTAGAATATTTAAACATTTCTCATTAGTGAAAAATTTACGTGCTACTATAGGGTGGCCACATACAACATAGTCTGCCGAAATTTGTCTAATTGTGTCAATTATTTACACTTTACCATTATACTATACATAACTGTTATTGGGATGTTTCAATGAAAAATAATAATTTTTGGTTTGAAGGAATAAATACGAGCCATTCTTGAATTCACCAACTTTGAACTCATGTACGTGATAGTTTAAATTCTAATATTATTTAAGCTTGCTTCCACCATTCTCTTATAAAGTTTTTTGTTTCAATTTCCTTTATTTCCAAAAATCGAATCCGGATTCGAAAAAGTAGAAAAAAACGATTCGCGGTTTCGAGAGGATTCGTTTCGAGCCCGCAAAAATTGATTAAAGCGAATCCGTCTCGAACTCAGTTTACTTCCAAAAAACGAATCCGAAACGGATTCGAATTTGAAGTTAGTTCCGAGTTCGAGACCGATCCGGAAAAGTAGAAAAAACGATTCGTTGTTTCAAGAGGAATGCGGGTACGTTTCGAACCCGCAAAAATTGATAAAAGCGAATCCGTCTCGAATTCACTTTACTTCCCAAAACGAATCCGAATATGAAGTTAGTTCCGAGTTCGAGACGGATCCGAAAAAGTAGAAAAAACGATTCGCGGTTTCGAGAGGAATGTCATACGAAGACGAATTCGTTATGAGTTCGTAACGAATGCCCGTTTCGTAGAAAATGTCCGCAGAAACGGATCCGTCTCGAATACGTAACGGATTCATATGGCACATTGGGTATATACATTACTTACTTACTTATCCGGCCACGAACAACCCCGAGGGTTCAGGGCCCTTACAAAAAGAAAATAACATATTTCGCCAACCAGTTCGATCTTTTGCCTTGTCTCTCCAGTTGGCAATACCAAGTATACGCAGGGATTCGTCAACCTGATCCCTCCAGCGGAGTCTTGGTCTTCCTATTTTTCGTCTTCCTTCGAGTTCGGTTTCGAAAATCTTCGTGCTGATTCGTCTTTATCCATTCTACTGACATGACCTAGCCAGCGCTATCGCGCTATTTTGATCCACTTAACTATGTCAATCTCAGGATTAAGCTCATACTGCTCATGGTTCATGCGTCGCCAATACTCGCCGTTGTGCACTATATGGCCATACATTTTTCAGAGAATTTATCTCTCGAAGACTCTTACAGATGTTTCGTCTGCTTCTAATAGGACCCAGGATTCTGCGCCATAAAGCAAGATAGGTTGAATGAGAGTCTGGTACAGCTGGACTTTTGTTACTCGAGAGAGGGCTTTATCTCTAAAGTGCTTGCTTAGTCCAAAATAACATCTATTCGCAAGCACAATTCTCCGCTTGATCTCAAGGCTGACGTTGTCGTTTTTGTTTACGGCAGACCCGAGGTATATAAATTCGTCCACCACCTCGAAATTATAACAGTTATCAACGTTCACGCTTTGGTCTAATCGCGTGGAGGCCCTGCTCGTTGAAACCATTAATTTTGTCTTGTCCTCATTTACCGTCAGACCCACTTTACCGGACTCCTCAATTCTCGAAGACACCGCAGTAACTTCTCTAATTGTGCGTCCAATGATATCTATATCATCAGCATACGCGAGCAGCATGTCAATTTTGCTGCTGATGGTTTTATTCATGTTGACTGCAGCTTTTCTCAGAATAATCTATATTAAGATGTTAAAGAGATCGCACGATAGGGTGTCACCTTGTCTGAGGCCTCGCTTAGTTTCGAAAGGTTCGGTAAGATCCTTACCAACTTCAATTGCAGATTTTGTGTTCGTCAGGGTCATCCTTCAAAGGCGTATGAGTTTTGCAGGAATACCTAGCTCAGACATGCTTCGTAGAGTTTCCCCCGTATCGGGCTATCGAAGGCCGCCTTATAATCGACAAATGGAGGATAGGTGTCGATTTGTTTTTCGTGGGTCTTCTCCAGGATTTGGCGTAGCGTGAAAATCTGGTCAGTTGTCGATTTTCCAGTCCTAAAGTCACACTGGTATGATCAGGTCGGCGATAATCGGTTTTAGTCTTTCGCACATTATGCTTGATAGAACCTTATATCCTATGGATAAAAGGCTTATTCCACGGTAGTTGGCACAGATACTCGGGTCACCTTTTTTAAATATGGGACATAGTACACGGAGACTCCAATCGCCTGGCATGCATTCATCTAACCAAATTTTGCTAATGAGCTGATGCATGCACCTTATCAGCTCATCGCCGCTAGCCTTAAACAGCTCCGCCGGTAATTCATCGGCTCCTGCGGCTTTGTTGTTCTTAAGCCGGGCAATAGCTGTTCTGACCTCGTCTTGGTTAGAAGGGGAGCAATCGGCGGCGCCCAAATTTAGATCGATTGTCTCGTCATTGGATATCTCAGGTACCAATGCCGCAGAGAAATTATCTCTCCATATTCCCAACATACTCTGCACATCTGCGATGAGATTTCTGTCCTTGTCTTTACAGAAGGGGGGCCCTGAACCATGTCCATTAGTCCCGTTCCTGGCTTTTCGGTAGAATTTCGGGCTTCGTTCTGTCTTCTGCATGACTCAATTTTCTCACTCTCGCGCTTTCTCCACTGCCGTTTCTTACGCCTTTCTTTTCTCCCTATACCGCTCAGTCGCAGCTCGCGTTGCAATTGACTGAAGAATTGCGTTGCGTGCAGCGTTGTTTTCATCATTTTCAATGCGACACTCTTCATCGTACCATGGTTTGCTGCGAAGCGGTTTTTCAAACCCAAGTACGGTTGTTGCGGCAGTTTTTATAGAGTCGGAAATGGGTTTCCACTGCGCTTCACGATCGTCATCAGGTGGGGGTGGGTTCTGTGCCAAAAGTTGCGAGAGCTTCCTTGAGTAGGCTTTGGCTACTTCTGGTAATTACAGCTTTGCGATGGCTAGCTTTCTCTGCATCTGGTTTCGTACGATTTTTGCTATACTTAATCTTGTGCGAACATTTGCTGCTACCAGGTAGTGATACGAATCGATGTTAGCTCCTCTGATCACTCGTACGTCCATTACACTGGATGAGTGTCTTTCATCAATTACCACGTCATCAATTTGGTTCTTCGTTCTTTGATCAAGGGATACTAATGACTATGTTTTTTTGCTGCGGCAAAGTCAATCTGTCTCATACCGTTTTCGGAACTGTCAGCATGTAGACTGAAATTGCCAATAGTTGGATGAAACACATTCTCCCTGCCTACTTTAGCATTAAAATCTCCTAGTACAATCTTAATGTCATGACCACGGCAGCGGTCATACGTTTCCTCTAGGAGCTCATAGAATATGTCTTTGGCATCATCATCTTTCTCTTCTGTCGGGGCATGCACACAAATTAGGGAAATATAAAAATATTTCTCTTTTATGCGGATTGTGGCTATACGTTCACTCACAGGAACCTAGAGACTAGATGTCGCAGTCTTTTGCCAACTACAAATCCGCAACCAAATTTATGTTTTTTCGCATGGCAACTGTAGTATATGTCGCAGTTTCTTTTTCGTGCGCAGTCATTTCCTGTCCATAGCATTACCTGGATTTCCTGGATGTCAGCCTTATAACTTTCGAGGACATCTGCCAATTGGATACTTGCACCGGATCTGTACAGGGTGATTCAGGAAGTTCCGGACAAATTTCTCCAGCGTATTCCTTGTCTCATTTCATGAACAAAAGTCCACTAGGACCATGTCCGAAAATGCAAGGGTGCGAAATGGCAGCGGGTTCAAAATTTTCGGATTGGCGGTCGGAGGGTAGTAGGGTAAAGTTGCTAACTTCTGAGCCAGTGGTCGGATTTTTGGGCTTGTTAGAAAGAATCAATAAAAAAAAGTAGAATAAAGTCAAATCGCCGAGATACAGAGCTTTCGAAAAAAAATAACATAACCTCAATTTGCTCAGCCAGATGGCAGGTAACTTATGTTTTTTTTCTGTTGAAAGATGGCCATACCTCTTACCACGTAAGGCACGTAGCACCGTCTTGTTGGAACCAGATGTTGTCAAGAGCAACTTCTTCCAATTTCGATCTATATTGCTCTCCATTGACGGTGTTACCAGCTTCCTTTCGAGCGGTTCTTTTTCTTATTGGTACTTGAACATTATCTAAAGCAAATGCACGCTCGTAATTTGCAACAATTCGACGAATATCGAGCACAGGTGGACGATTATTACGACCATAAAATGGCAAAAGCGCACGAAAAGTTGCAATTCGAGAACGATTATTTTGATAAAAAAAAATTTAATAATTTGTAAACATCGTTCTTGCGTAGTATATCTCTCCTAGATGAAATTGTAAACATTACTGAATACAATGAAAAAAATTTATAGGGCATGGCGTACTACAAATGGCCGAAACGTCACTTAGAAATCATGTCACTCAAATTGGAAAACCCTATATTTATGTATACAAAAAATAGCGCGTTTACATGAACTCATTTATTGTGATAATGTCGTGATTATAAGTCTACGGCAAAAATGTGTTTACATGCACTAATATTCGATTCAGATTTGACAGTTTCGTATTTCACGATGCTATTATGGAATTATAACAGGTGATGGCATGATGATTTGAATGTATTAGTATCATACAATTCTGTAATTTTTTCTACTTTAATCATGTTTGTATGTTTTGTCATTAACGTACATGTTCTATTAAGTACATTTCCTTTACTTTTCAATTTCCTTTTCAATTTCACACAGTCGAATTCTGAAGAACTTTGCGGTTGAAATGATTTGTGACATTATAATAATATTATCGAGATAAATTTACTGGATCTTTGGTGCAAAAATGTATGATAAATCACATGATAATAGAGTCGATAAAATATCGAGTGCATGTAAATGCCCTATAAGCTCACAGGGAATTTATATTTGTTTATAGTCTCTCTGAGCATGGTTTACACTCTATATTCTATACTCTTTGGTTCTACATTAATTTGGTCGTGCTCTACCATAAAATAAAAAATATGAAAACGAAAATTTAAACTGAAAAAAATAATCGGAAAAAAATTTGTAATATGCGTAATAAGTTTTGGTTTATATGTGGATTGTTTGTGGTGTACGTCCATGTGCTACGTTGCCGTGGGGGCCTCTCGACAGAGCTTCGCTTATTGGTCTATAAGCAGATCATCAGGCCCATTTTAGCCTATGCTTTCCCTGTCTGGTTTGGAATCTCTTCCAGCCAAATGAAGAAACTTAGGCAAATGGAGAGACGCGTCCTTAAGAGCTGACGATGGCTCATTTAGGAGCCCATCCTGTGCGGAAATACACGGGATGGTTGATTTCGGTAAGATCGACGTGTTCCTTATAAGGGGGGTGCTTGAGTTTCTAGAGCCGACGCCCTCTCTAGAAAATGAATTAGTTAGAGACAGTTTAGACCATGACGGGGAACTGGGTGGACTGTTAGGAGAAAATTACCGATCGCCGGGTAGCCTTGCTGCACTGAATAGGGAGGGAATCCTTTTTGTTGACAATAGACTTCTATTCTACCACAGGAGATTAGGATCGTTTGACGTTAGCGACACTGTATGCAACTCAGCGCAGTGATTGCACCTTACCTGTATATACATATGTATATTTGTAAATAGTAGTTTTAAGTAGTTATTAAGTGTTAGTTATAAGTGTTAGCTTGTAAGTAAAAAAATTGATTATAACCCAGTTTTACTGGCCAGTTTTTTAATCGGACAACCATGATCGAATATATTGGGAACGAAATTGCCGTCTAAAAAACCAACCATTGAAATATAAATTTCTCTTCCACCTGGACATTCAGCTAACCCTTCTTTGAAAAATTATAAAGCTTATAAACATTTACTGCCTTATTCATAAAAAAAGACATTAATGTAGCTCTAAAGTATTCATCAGTTATTGAAAGCTTTAAGATTTGGCGAAGGTTTTATTAGAACCGTATTCATAATGAGTATTTAAACTAGGGAACAAATAATTGACTGACAACCCTGTTTTATGTATTCTCACAGTGCCTGTGATGTAATAACAATAACCGATAGACCAATAACCGATAGACCGAATTATTTTTTTTTATTTAAATGCGTGAATGCATTTTTGCAAAATTTTAAACAAAAATGGAAAGAACCAGATCAATTAATAATTGTTATATTCATAAATTTGGAAGAAGTGTCAAAAAATCATATTGAGTTGGATTTCAGTTTTGGGTAGTCGAATATAAAACCGGATAATAGGTTGTAGTTTCAGTGTTTCGATTTTATATCCATCACTATGTAAACAAAGGTTAATTTTGGTTAAAAATTATAAAAATTGGAACGAAACTATGTGGCTGATTAGCAGTATAATATGACACTATAAACTCTGCAAATATACACAAAATAATTCCAATTGTATTAAATATTTAAATACGGCACGCATGAAATGTAAAAAAATTTTTCCATTATAAATAAAATTTTTGGGTTTTACCTTCTTAAACCTTTAACAAACCCATGTCCACTTTTTTTGTGAATAAGGCCATTGAATGTAGATTGATGTAGATGCTAATAAGATTAACGAAAGTTTTTTGAACATACCCTTGACTAGGACAGATGTAGAATTTTATAAAGAACAGCAGTATACTGCCACTGAAACTTTTTCTTTCGCTGGTGTCAGTCAATCTGATGTGTTAGCGTCCTGTTTGTCGATCACATCTAATGCTGTTGGAATAGATTACATGCATCCTAAATTTTTTAAAATGTTATTGCCGAAACTTCTGCCAATTGTAACGTGTATATTCAATAAGATACTCTATACTAGTCATTTCCCCAGCAACTGGAAGAAAGCTATAATCTTACCTATACCAAAATCTATCTCTGACTACAGGCCTATTTCAATTCTGACATTTCTTTCAAAAGCATTTGAACGTATTTTACATAATCAGATATTCGACTACTTGGACTCCAGATCTCTACTTACCGACCGTCAATCAGGTTTTCGTAAAGGACAGAGTTGCATTACTGCTCTAATTGACGTTGCAGAGGATATCAGAAAAGACCTTGATGAAAGCAGACTTACTTTTTTAGTACTATTAGACCACTCCAAGGCCTTTGATACGGTAGATCACTCGATTTTGTGCACTAAATTAAAACAACAGTTTAATTTCTGCAGTACTGCAACACGTTTAATTGAATCTTACTTGACAAATAGGTACCAATATGTCGACGTAGGGAAGTCAAAATCGTCAATGCTATCAATAAATCGAGGTGTTCCACAAGGCTCAATCATTGGACCCTTACTTTTCTCTATGTATGCAAATGATCTGCCAACTTATATCTGTGAATGTAGCGTACGTATGTACGCGGACGATATTCAGCTTTACTTAAGCTGCGAGCCGGAACATATTGATCAATGTATAAGAACCCTGAGTCAAAATCTTAACAGAGTAAATCGCTGGGCATCGGGAAATGGTCTTGCCATAAATCCCGGAAAATCTAAATGTTTGATTATTGGAAAACGTTCAATATTGCCCACACAAACTCCACAAATTATGCTTAATAATCAGAAAATCAAAATCGTTAAAACTGCGAAAAACTTAGGAATTATTTTTAACTCCAGCTTAACATGGTCGGATCATATTAACACCATATGTGGACGCACTTTCTCAATGCTCAGAAATCTATGGCAAACACAACATTGTACCCCCATTGGAATTAGAAATTTACTAGCCAAAACGTATATTATGCCTGTTTTATTGTATGGTAGCGAACTGTTTGCTAGCTGTGATTCGCAAAGTAGAAGAAAACTTAACGTCACTTTCAATAACGTTATACGCTATGTTTACGGTTTAAAGAGATACGACCACATTTCGTCCTTTTCTCATCAGCTCTATGATATAAGTTTTGACAATTTGCTTAATATAAGGGTATTGGTTTTTTTACACAAAATCATCAACACAAAACAGCCACTACACCTCTATAGACGTATTACTTTCTCCCGTTCATGTAGAGGAAGGAAACTTAATTCATTCAAATATAAGACTCACACTTCAGAATGGCAGTTCTTCATAAATGGAATCCGTCTCTGGAACACGCTCCCAAATAATATACAGCTAATAAATAATGTACTGCACTTTAGAAATATTATTACTGATCTGTATTCTTAAGTTTTTGTTTTTTTGGTTTATAATTTTTGTTGAAACTCCTTTGATGGTGATGTGCTTTTTTTTTGACTATTTTCCTTTTCTACGTAATTATAACGGAATTAATTTTCTTTTGTGTTTGTTTTAATAATGATTATTTTTCTTAAATTTGATTATGTTACATGTTTCTATGCTAATTGTTATTATATTTATGTTTTAAAACAAACAAAGTTTTTTTTTTCTCTCTTTTATATATTACGACTTATAATTTCTGTTACAGTTATGTCTTTATGTTTTTTCTGTCTTATTTTACACTAGTCGTAATTTGCGTTTTAAATGCCTGTGCTGCAATATAAGACTTATGTCTTGTGTACAGGAACTAATTAATCAATTAATAAATAAATAAAATAAATAATTAAACAAACTGGTATAATCTGTTATGGATGCCCACTGGTACAACGGCTGATATTGATTGTATTACTAAGGTTTTCTAAAACAAAATATATTTAGCGGTTTCACAAGCTGTCGTACTCGGTCGTATTGTGTACAACAGTTGTACAATTGTTATTGTTGGCTCCCACATAAAACTAATATACGACAATACAATCACGAAGGATATGTTTACTGCTTGTCGTATTTTAGAGTGCTGTTATAGTACCGAGTTTGTTATTACCGAATATATTTGATAAGTAACATCACTACCATAAGAGCTGTTGTTGTTATTTTATATTATTTATTTTGTGATATTATTATTGCGATTTTGTGATATTATTATTGTGATATATTATTATATGTGTTATTGATGATATTATTTTATCCTTTTGGTTTAGTTTAGTCATTTTAATTTTAAAAACTGTATTTCTTCAATCAACTGTTTCTTGAATCAGCTGGAAAAATACGACATACATATTTACAACAAAAACTGGTATAATTGTGTGTTCGCAACTGTTGTACTTATTTTCAAAAATGCAATCAGAGTTCGTATCTACAACCAGGGGTTTCTATGGCACAGCTGATCGAAAATCCACTAGGGAAATGATGTAGAATGAGAGACCAAAGAAGACATACAGATTATACACCATGCAGCAAACTAAGTTTAAAAGTGTTTGATTGATACTAATGCCAGCTAAATTATGTTTGCATCGCACGAAAATACGCATTCCCTTTTATTTCTGTCCGTATTATGCTAACCAGAAAGTAAATTACCAAAGAAACTCCAACTCGAAGAAATGGCCTACTACCTCGTCGTCATGAAGAGAACACGAAGAGAGGCATAGAAACTATTTTCTATTGCTCTGTGGTGTATGTGGTGAATGTGTAATTAAAATTTACCCATTACCCACAGGGTATGGGGAAAATAATGGGTAGCTACCCACGAAAATGGGGAATTACCCATTACTCTCAGGGATATTCGTATGTAAGAATGTTTTTCTAAAAATCGCCAAAATAAGGAAACCGCTAAAACAAAAATGTCGATATAACTCCCAAACGTTGCTTCCATATAACAACTTTTTTATTTTAGCGATTTTTTTTAGTTTTGGAGATTTTTCGAACAAAAATTCTTTTATACGAATTGGAGCACTTTATGAAAAACCCTTGGAAACCGGCAAACATTGGTTATTTTTCCGATTGGACGCTCAGTTTCCGAGTTACGGACATAAGAGCGTTTTAGGGATTTTTTTTAAGTGATGCCATATTGAAGACTTCCATCCATTGGTTAAAGGCTGTGCTAGAGCTAAAATATTTATTATTTTTTCGATTGGACGTACCATTTGCGAGTTATAGCCACTTTTTATTTTAACGATTTTCTTATTTTAGCGATTTTTCGGAAAAAATTCTTCCAACAAATTGGAGCAGTTTATGAAAAACGCTTAGATACCGGCAAAAAATGGTTATTTTTTCGATTGGACGCCACGATTTCGACATATCAACATGTGAGCGTTTTAGCGATCTTTTGTTTGAAAAATTTTAGTATCACCGATTTTGAAAACAAAAAGTGATGCTACATTGAAGACACCCATTAGTTAAAGCATCCTATGGCGGTAAAATTGTTATTACTTTTTCGATTGGACGCACCGTCTGCGAGTTATAGCCACTGTTTTATTTTAGCAAATTTTTTTATTTTGGCGATTTTCGAAAAAAAAATTCTTCCATACGAATTGAACTACTTTAAGAAAAACCCTTAGAATTTTTTTCATATTTTCGATCAAAAATGGGGATGTGTAACCCATCGTCGTGGGTAACTACCCATTATTTCCCCATTACCCTGAGGGTATTGGGTAATCGGGATGGGTACTTCCCCATTGTCATGGGTAGCTACTCATTATTTTTCCCATACCCTGTGGGTAATGGGAAAACGATCGCTATCCATTCCCTACGACAATACGAGAGCTTATGAAACCCCTAATTATTTTATTGACAAATTATTAGAGACCTCTCCGAAACTCCCTGTAATACTAAGCAACTGACTACATCTACAAATAATACGAAGAAATATAACAGAAAATACAAGCTGGTTCTCTTAGCGCACATGGGAGGTACTTGATTTGTTGCGCAAAATATAACTATGTAGTTGATTAACTCGTGTTACTCAAATTATCTGGTTAAATCAGTTTGAAACATAATCCAAAATCGTTTTACAAATTTGTTAACTCTAAAAAACAGAACTGGCTTCTCTGCGGTTCTGAAACTTCCCAATGATGAATCTGGGGACTATAGTGTTAGAAGTAACTTGTTCGTATGCAAAATTTGATGATTCCAACGCTTTCACATTTTCATTGGATTGTCATTTCAGTTCATTCATTATCTAATGGGTTGAAAAGCTGACATTTTCCTCTAACAGAGAACCTGATACAATTTCCAGCAGAATTTTATTTCAATGTGATTATGCCATAGCTAACTCAATGCTGCAAGTAAATATTGATATTTTCCAAATCTGGAAGTAAGTCAAGCCTACATAAACTAGTCTATATAAAATTAAAAAAAAAGCAGATAAAGGATCACCTATGCCATCACGTAAATACTTTAAAATCTCCTTTCCAACATGGCTTCAAAAAAAGTATGATAGGCTTCAGCAAAGCTGCTGAAACTTATTGCTTCAGTAAATCGTGGTTTTCTTCAAGAAAAACAAACTGATGCGGTTTAACACACTTCAGCAAGGCGTTTGACAAGGTTAACCATAAACGTCTTCTAAAGATATTATATTGGATGGGTTTTAGTAACCCTATCTTAAAATGAAAATAGTCTTATCAGGCAAACCGTAATAAAAATGTACTTTCTAAAAATGTGTCCATCAAACACTAATCATGTGCCATCAGGTGTAAGGCGAGGCAGCCGTCTTGAACCTCTTTTGTTTTCGAATATTTTGATGAAGGCTTATGAAAGTATCACCAAGATGACTTGGATTAGCTCTTCATATTGTGCAACTTAAATCTGATGGAGCTGAATCTTGGAAACTGCAAATGAGTGTGTTTCTTTAGAATGATGCCGATATCTGCAAATTATGTGATAGGGGGTCATCAGTTGGAAAATTTTGATACATTCCTTGATCATGGTGTTTTTGTTTTTGAACTCCAAAATGAAATTCAAAGGTGTACTTGGCGTTGAGCTAAAGAGTTTAACGATTCATACGTAACGAACTATTGAAACACATCACTTTAAGGCTTCTGTTCGAATATGGTTTGATAATTTGGGTGCCTCTTTACCGAACTCACGCCGATAGTATTAAGTCAGTACAAAAGCAGTTCCTTTGTTGTCTTCGTACTCTGATCTTCAATCAATTAAATCTCTCACCTTATAACAGCAGACTTGCTCTTATTAACCCTTGGATTACTTAAACATACTTCTAATTTAGGTAGATACCTGTATTTCCCGGTAGCTGCCTAAACTATTGTTGGCTTTCTATTTAAAAAAAAATCAAAAATATCGTTCCAACACGACGAAAACTGCAAAAAAAAGTCCCCCCTCTAACAAACACATATGCCTGGCCAGACAGACCCCTATACAATTTGTATGAAATAAATTAATATTATACACATTTTTGGTTATTTTTCTGCAAATACAATGCAGATTGTTGTTTGCAGGTATTTTTTTATATTTTGGGTTGTTTTTATGTGAATTCAATTCAGATGTTTGCTTCCAGATAGTTTTTGTGTTCATTTTTCTCTTATTTTTTTCTTTCGTTTTGTGATTTTGGTTTTGAGTTCAGTTAGTTTATTATTGAATGCTGAACATACAACATCAACAGTCCGAAATATAAACTTTTTGTGCGGAAACTATAGAGAAATTATTACTATTATTATGGCAGAGGATTTAGAATTTATATACACCAAAAACAAACCTGACCACTCCGCTTGAGGTGTTCAAGCTTTTCTTAACAAACAAATCACACACACAAACAAATCTATATGGATAAAAGTTACACGCAAATGGAACACAGAACATGCAAACTGCACACCACTAGTATGGGTTGATATGACAAGTGTTGAGCTTGACGCTTTTATTGGGATACTATTGGCTTTTGGTGTTAGTCATAATACTATGCAGCTCTCAATATTGATGTGGCAAACTGATGCACTTCTAATATTCCGTGCAGCCATGTCATGTGGCCGTCGGTGGTGCAATGGTTAGTGTGCGCGCCTCTTGTACGGGAGATTCCTGCTCCGACCACCTTAAAAAATGTTTCTTTAGACGACGGTCACCTCTCTTAGTGACGGCGACACTATCGAGTACTTAGCCATGAAAATGCTTCTCAAAATACTGTTCGGAATCGGTGTAAAACTGTAGGTCCCAATCAGTGAGTGTAAAACTAGAAAGCGAACATCTCACTGATTGTGAGAAGCTCTCCTCAATCCCTTCATGGGATGTTACAACCATATCATATACACGATTGTTACTTTGATGCGCTGTATTCGATTTGACGATAGTCGTACGCGCGCATTTCGTCACCAAACCGACGAAGCTGCTCCCATTCGCGACATATGGAACTGCCAGTAATTTTGAACCATACGAAATAGTAACCATCGATGAGCAGCTATTTCCATACTGTGGGCGCACAAAGTTCACGCAATACATCCCATCAAAGCCCGCGATGCGAAAACCAAATATCCGTTGCAAGGAAAACTGTACACTGGTAAAGAGGGAGAACAACGAGAGACAAACCAAGGCGAAAATGTGCTCGTGAGTTTGGCGAATCGATACACCAACAGCGGCAGAACTATTATTGCTGATAACTTCTTTACAACATTAGACGCAGCTAAACGTCTGTGGTCGATTGGACTAGCATACGTTGGCACCATTAGATCCAACAAAAGGTGTCTTCCCGAAGAAGACAGCAAACGGCCAGTGCTTTCATCTGTGTTCGGTTTCTACGATAAACTTGTATCACTGTGCAGCTACGCTCCAAAGAAGAACAAAGCAGTAATTCTACTATATACTGTGCACTACACCGAGAAAGTTGAAGGCGTAGCAAAAAAACCGGAAGCTATATTATTTTACAATTCAACAAAGGCCGTCGTTGATACAATGGACCAAATGGTAACGCATTACTCCACAAAACGGTCAACCAGACGTTGGCCATTAGCATTTTTTTTGCAACATGATAGACGTCATGGGATTAGCCGCTTACATCATATGCAATGAAAATACAGAAGGAACCAGAAAAGAGAAGCGACGAATGTTCTTGAACACGCTGAGTAAACAATTGGTGCTTGCTAATACTGAAAATCGCATGAACAGCAACCATATATTGGGACAACATTCAACCCGTTTGGCCATTGAATCTTTCTTTGGAAGGCCGTTGAATATTACCAGCAACATTCTGCCTAACCAACAAAGCGGCCCTAGTACTCTGAATTCCAGAAAAGATTGCAGAATTTGTGCGACGCAAGACGAAAAGCTGCGTAGGAAGACACGCTTTTAATGCACCAATCCTGTGTGCCAACAACATTCTAAAGTTGATTATACTTGTTTTTATGCATTCCACAAAATGAATAAAATTTTTTTCCATTTAGGTAGCTACATACATTTATCAACAAACCAAAAAAAAGTCTAAAAACAAAAATAATAAACGAGCATACTTAGAAATTCAAAGTTACGGTACCCTTTTTGCCATACAAATGCATAAAAACCGCCTATATGTTTGTTCAAAGGTTTCAGAATATGTGACTGACGGGGGGTTAAACTGCCAACTTTAAAAACGACAGATCCATGCTAAACATAACGTTTCTTCTGAATATAACACTGCAAGTTTTGAAGAGTTATGAAGAGCAAATCCAAGTCATCTTGCAAGACTCAACGGATTTACACTAATTCGGGTCCTACGAATCGACCAGTATCATTAGTTTTTTGGCCTATAATGATGGTTTTTGGATACAGAATTTTTTTTAAATTTCATACTCAGAGGCTGCGATTTAAAGCTCATGTTTTCAGACAAGTTTATACATACAGTTGTGTCCGTTGAAATAGAGTCAACACTATTCAACATTTTTCAAAGCAAAAACAAATGTAGAAAAATTTAATTTTGTTTATAACTTTTATTTTTTTTTGTTCAATTAAGAACTAGATATAACATTTTAGAACATTAATGTCGTAATCTAAAACTAAATCATTAGGTATAAATCAAAATATTTCAAAATGTACCGTTTTGCCTGTGAATTAAAATAGAGTCATCGCGATTCATCATCTGAACTAGAATAAATAGCTGTGTCAAATAAAATGTATGTTTCATTAATCCTTTATATTATCTCAGTACTTTATGAAATAACTATCATTTTTTATCACAGCTAAGCAACGTCTTGACAGTGAATCCACAAGTGTCACAAGTCGTGTTTTCCACGCCGATTGTACCAGTGCCCTAAGCTCATCTTTATTACGTTGGTTTATTCCTTTGATAGACACTTTAATGTCCCGCCACAAATTCTGAATAGGATTTAAGCCCGGCGACTGCGTAGACCATCTTACAACTATGACACTATTAATTTCAAACCAAGCTTTTGCTCGCTTCGATGTGTGTCTGGGGTCGATATTATGTTGTAACACACATCGAATCGGTATTTCCCATTCAGCACAAGGCATCATGATGTTTTTTAATATAGTGGAATAATATGCAGCGTACATTGTCTGTTCAATTTGGAATAAAGGTTCTGTCCCACTGTAAGAGTAGCAACCCCATACCATGCCCGCTTGTTCGGCAAAACTACAATTTATGTCTGTTTTGTAATCATTTCGTCGATTACATATCCCAGTACTTACTCGTGTATACATTTGTATAATATAAATGAGACTATTGATACTTTTCATCGTATACCTCATTAGCGATTTCGTTAAGCAGCGTATGTACTTACTTCTTTATTCCAAAGTAAACGAGTGGTGTGTCGATTGTCGCCCCTGTGCTTTACTAGGGGATAGTAAAATCAGTACACATTATTTTGATATTTTTTTATTGTCTTTTTTAAGTGCCGTTATTTTCTGCTGTGTTCGTTGGAAAAACAATTTGACAACATATTTCTAGCAGTGACGAGAAATGCGATGAGATGCTTGGTAGAGCGCTCAGAAATAGTACAACAAATTCAAATTGTACCTTTTTAAAACAAAATAGTAAAAGTATGCTATAAAAAGTTAATAAAAGATTTGTAAATTTCGCAAGCTTGTATTTTGTGATAGGTTTTTTACCATTCGATAACCCGATAATTAAGGCAGTTATCGAAAAATATTATTTAATTTTTTCCTCTTATTTTTACAGTTCTAGGAGAAAATATCGTAAAATATAAATTCCTGACGTTTTTATTTTTCACAGGTTTTTAAACATTCGATAACTCGATAATTAAAAAAGTTATGGAAAAAAATTATTTAAGTTTTTCCTCTTAGTTTAAAGATTGGTATGCAAAAATAAATTTTTACTAATGTTTTTAATTTTTAAAAAACTGGTTGCATATTTGGTTGCATCATCGTGAAAAGAATGATCGTACCAAAAGACATTTAGTACTAAAACATAAAGTGTACAAACGATTCACATTTCCCATATCTGATCTGAAGTCGATAAACATTTCATTTGGTGTTTGATCTAGTAGTGAGCAGTCAAAAATTGTGTTAATAATCTTAATTAATGAATTTTATTTTGTTTTTTTTTTTATAATTTTGTATTACAATAATAAGTATTAACAATTAATTTGCGGAAAAAGGTTGATATAGTTTTATACTTTTAAATAAATGAATTTGTTTTCTGTTATTAATTACAAATGTACATTGAAAGGAAGGAATAACAATATCATAAAATGAATAATTAAATCCATATTTTTTATTTCAAAAATTAAAGAAGGGATTTTAGGATTTCTTTACTAACATTCCCAGTACCTGATTTGTTCATTATTTATCTTTAACGAAGTAGTTCATTATTCGTCATTAACGAAGTAGTTAATTATTAATCATTAACGAAGTAGTAATTATTCGGCATCAATGACGGAGTGAACGAATTATCATTACTGTTTTCGTTAATGGACGGTAAACGAGAGGGTGACAAATGTATACCTCCAATGACATCCCCATGTTAAATTCGTCACTCAAACGCATTGCTAGTGTATTGCCGAGTAAGTACTGGTACTTTCTGAGTGCATGATGGTATAAGTACTTATGTAATACTTACTGGAACAAGCGGGATCATGTTTTCGCTACCATGTTCAACAGTTTGGATTGTGTTTTGGGGCCGAAATTCGTACAGGAAGATTACTCCTATCATAATTAACCATGCTCAGTTTTGTTTCGGCAGTCCTCAAAATATTTCGCCATTTGCGTACGGGCCATTTCACATGCTCGTTTGGATAGAAATTGAACTTTTCGGACACTTTTTGCCTTAAATTGTTTTTAGTTACCATTTTTCTTAATGTAGAGGTGTCAACATCCCGATCGTATTGCATTTTAAGGGTGGAAGAGGTAACAAAAGTCGAACTCTACGTGGCGCAATATTTTTGGTTCCAAATGTTCTGTAATTTTCTGGGTTTCCCGTCTGTTTCCTGGATTGGGGTTATATTTTATTCCGGTCTCCACCATTTTCTTTGAGCATCCAATTATGTCAGTAATTTGTATGTAGCTTCTGAATTCTTTTCTCATCTCTTTAATTCTTTCTTGGCACTCATGATTGCAATACTTAGATCGGTCCATTTTGGAACGTCAATAATGACAGTTTATTAATGCTACTAAACATTAATCATATTTAGAAGCTAACCTCTGTTTTCAAATCCAAACTACCATTTCAAAAAAGTTTTTTTTTGTAATTGACTATTTTGTAGCACCCATGAAGGTACAGGGAAGAGCTTCTCACAATCACTGAGCTGTGCGATTTCACGTTTTCACTCACTGTCAGTGACGTTCCCTCTAAGGTGCGCAGGTGTTCTCCGAACACCCTAAAATATTCATTTTTAATTTGATTAATTTTATGAAGCTTGGTAACAAAACAGCAATATGTGCATTTAATGAAGTGATGGCAAAAAAAAAAGAATAATCGATTAATGAATCATATGATTAATCGAAACGACAAATAATTAATCGCGATTAATTGGAAACAATTAATCGATTATTTGATATTTTCAGCTAAAATTGAAAATTATCATAAATAAAAAAAATATTTAATTAATTACAAAATTTTATGTTTATTCAATTTATTAAAAAAGAATTTATTTGTTTAGTACCGAATTTAAAAATAAAAATAGGAGCTTTGGAAAAAAGCCGCTCTGATGGTACAGATGTACCAATCAAAAAGCAATATTTTTGTGCAAGAGGGTAGAGCTTAGGGTAGACCGATTTCATTTCTTCCCATGCGTCTATTACGTTGTGCTTTAATTCTAGTACTGGAGCATTGACAAAGAAGCTTAGTTCATCTTGAGGAAGTGTTGAGTCATTGTCCTTCCTTCTTCGTTTGTGGGCTAAAGATTTATGGTGCGCCCATAAATCAAATTCAGCATCACCAGCAGATGACGTTTCACTGCCGCTCCCAATGCTGTCATCTATACAGTCGGGCCTCGATTATCCGTGATCCGGTTAACCGGTAACCCCGATTAACCGTGATGGCCAAAGATCAGTCTATTGTTTTTTGTTTGCAATGTTTTCAAATTGTTTGCTTCGATTAACCGTGATTATCTCTATTATCCGTGCTGGTAGAATTTTTTTTTTATTAAGCACAGAAGCAACTTGGAAGCAAACGCTCTCACAAGTCTGTATACGTATATGAAAATGAGAGAGTAAATAAATCAAGCAGTGAGCGCACAACAGCGAAAATTGTGTTAGTTGGATTGAAAAGCACCACACATCCAAACAAGCACACAAGCACGTCACTGTAGCAGAATATAATAAACATGAAAACGGGGAATTCCCTTGTTAACAATAAAGGCTAAAATATACCACACAAAACTAAACATTCATTCTGAGTGTGAATACTCCAACGGGTGGTTGCAAAATTTTAAGAATAGACATGGAATAAAAAGACTTAATGCTGAAGGGGAAAAATCTTCAGCAGACTATGTCAGTGCCACAATGTTTGTAGAACAATTAAATGAATTGATATCAACGGAAAATCTTACCAGTGCGCAAATTTATAATGGGGACGAGACAGGTCTTTTTTGGAAGTGTTTGCCCGAGAGCAGTTTGGTTTGTCATAATGAAAGATTCATAGACATAAGGTGTCAAAAGAAAGACTAACCACTTTAGTTTGCGCTAATGCTGCTGGTACACACAAGTGCAAAGCTTTAGTTATTGGTAAAAGTGCTCGTCCAAGAGCCCTAAAAAATGTATACGAACTTCCCGTAATTTATAAGGCCAATTCAAAAGCATGGGTAACGCAAACAATATTTTTAGAATGGTTTAACAAAAACTTTGTGCCAGAGGCAAAAGAGCATCTTAAGAAAATCGGTCTTACGGATGATAGCAAAATCCTTCTGATATTGGACAACTGCCCGGCACATCCAGACGTTCACGATTTTAAGGCTAAAAACGTTATTGTGAAATATTTGCCACCGAATTGTACGTCCTTGATCCAACCGATGGATCAGGGTGTAATATGGAGTTTTAAATGTCATTATCGTAAAACTATAGTACAAAAACTAGTCTCGTCAAATAATAGAGAAGATTTTAAGAAAGAATTTAATATAAAGAGAGCCCTGTGGTCTATTGATGATGCTTGGGACGCTGTTACTTCTAAAGTTTTGAAAAACGCTTGGAATAATTTGCTCTGCCCAGCTAATGAAGGTGCGTAGGCATGTTTTTAAAATTTTATAAAATATTTTCATGCAAAAATTCTTTGATTTTTGTTATAGGTATTCGATATACGCTCGTGAATGTGGCACAAATGATCAATATTACGGATGACTTTACCACAGAGGATATAGAGACATGGCTCAAATGTGATGAAAATGCCTCCCAATTTGCTGTTTTGTCAGATGAAGAAATTATAAGCATGGCAAACAGTAACTCAGATGAACCTGAGCGAGACAATGGATTGGAAGACACTGATGAAGACGATGTAATTGTTTCAGAAACCACTTTAAAAGAAGCGATAGAGGCATCTAGCACATTGCTGAATTTCCTGGATAGCCCTGGTTATCCCGGAATTACAGAGCAGGATAAAATTCAAGTTTATCGCATACAAGAAAAACTTATAAAAGAAAATTATAAGTTGAAAAATATAAGACAAACAACATTACACGACTTTTTTTAAGAAATTGTATTCTTTTTTTGCTTAATGTAATTTTTTTGCCTCATGTTTTCAGTAGAAAATTTAATGTATACATACTTATTTAATTTAAAAATGTACATAAACTTCTTGAATTAATTTTTTTTTAATGTAAATATTTATGTACACCAATGTTCACTTGTTAAATAATAAAAATATTAAAAAAAACTGTATAATCAAAATTGTTATTCGATTAACCGTGAAAATCGATTATCCGTAATGCTTCTGGTCCCGACCATCACGGATAATCGAGGCCCGACGTATGAGAAATTTCTATAATTTCATTTCTTAGCTGTCTCATGACTTTTGATAAAGCTGCCAGTAGAAATGAATGTTCCATTTCCCCAAAGCGACGGTCAAACTGGTGCAAAATGTTTGTTTTTAATTTATTTGCCAGTGGAGATAAACATCCCATTTTCATGATTTGTTGACGACCACAATGAGCAAGTGGAATAACTTGGCTTAATGTTGCGTATTTTTCTCCACTTATTTGCGTAGTCATTGCTTCCAAAGGTCTTACTAAACTAATTACTTCCATAATTTCCTCTTTATTTTTTGTTGTTATCATGGGTGGTGCATCGGTATGGTTTATTAAAATTTGGCTTATTATGGAATTAATTTGACGAAACGTTCAAGCATATAATATGTAGAATTCCACCTTGTTTTTACATCCAAAATCAGTTTTAACATTTTACCTTCCGATATTCCAGCAGAAGACTGCAAATGGTTTAGATTATCATTGGCTTTAACGCGCCGCTTAAACCAGACTACTATATCTCTGCATTTTCGGATAACGTCACTAATTTCAGGTGTATTTAAAGAAGTGTCACAAACTAAGTTTAGCGTATGCGCGAAACATGGAATGTGATGTTTTTTTCCAAAAATATCGTGTATTGCTTTAACGATATTAGCGCCATTGTCTGTGACAACTGCAATGATAATGTCTTTGTTGATGGAAAATTCTGCAAGCGAATTTATTAGCACTTCAGAGATATGTGCAGCTGTATGGGCTTGGGTCAGTTTAAAAACGCCAACTGTTCCACAAAATTGTTTGCTTTCGAACAAACCATGCACTGTCACACCGATCATGCTGTTCATTTTAATGTCAGTCCATATGTCAGTGGTCAAACATATATTAGACACTTGTGACATGATCGTTTTGAAATTTCCTGCTTCTTTGGTGTAAATTTTTTCCATGTGTGATTTAACTGTATTTCTGATAGGAACTTTGTAAAGTGGAAATTGTTGATTCATTAACTTTAAAAAGCCCTTCCCTGCAATAAAGGTAAAAGATAAACAATAATATAACAATATTTATAAAATTTAGAAATACCTTCAACATGTGAAAATGGCAAATTATCGGTTACAATCATTTCCACTATTGATTGTGTTAATTGTTGATATTTAGTGCCACCAGATGCATAACTGTGTGCATTTGAAAAACTGCTCTGAATATCGGGCTGACTGCATTTTGATGTTGAAGGTTGGCTGGTACTAGCTATTTCGTCATTTTCTTCATCACACCTGTTTTGTAACTCTTCATTGGTGGATGGTGCCTAAAGGGATTAAAAATTAATTAAACTTGCACACTTTATAATTAGCTTCAACTTACTTTAAGGACTTCAGCTTCCTTTGGATGTTTCAGTTTTAAGTGTTGCATCATGTTTGATGTGTTCTTAGAGGTTTTTATGAATTTACAACACAACCGACATTTCACATTTGTTGCATTTTCTTTTGAGAAATGCTTCCAAACTCCGCTTCGTATTGGAGCCATTTATATGTATAGGGAACTTAGTATTAAGCTTCCTTTTGTTTTAAATAAAAACGACCCGCGTTACCGGAGCTGTGTGTGATGAATGAATTTATGCTGTGATAGATGCAAAGAAAATGCATAAAAAGGTTAACAACAGACTCCACGCCGAACGTGGCCGATCGCGAACGGCGTTAATAACTAGGGTTGCAGTTCTAGGCCTTTCGTCGTCAGCCGTCAATGCTCAATGAATACACTTGGCGGCTGTCGACGATATTTTTTTTTCCTGGATGTCTATCGATCGAAGGAGAATTCACGATACAATTAAATCGTTAATTGAAGGAAAATAATCGATTATTACAAATTTTTCGATTAATCGTGCCATCACTAAGCGTGATATATTTACTAACGACAATTCGAAACCATAACAATAACTGTTATACAAATTGAACGTTGGACGTGCGCCAATACATAGCGAACCGAAACAACAAACAGAAAACACAATTTTACATTTAGACCGTTCGCCAACCCATAGCGAACCAACATCTTAAAAAGAAAACACAATTTTCATATCGACCAGCCATGAGCATTTCATAGAACACAAGAACACACGTATTCTTACGCTCATTCTTGCGCTCTTGTGTTTAGCTTCCATTCTCTCACCAATACAAACACATTTTAACTTTTGATCATTCACTGATATAGACCGTTCGCCAACTTCTGGCGAACCAAATCCACAGCTAAAAACAAATTATAATATACACAAAATAAATAAAATTGTATATCATACTCATAGAGAACCCAATCGTCAACGAACGTACAGCAGACTTGTATGAAGCATCGAGTATGAAGGCATGCGTCATCGCACACAGAACCAAATAATCTCCAAACAAACAAAATACAACACACATCAATTTGTACCGGGGATGGATGAAAAGTACATACATATCTGTGGACTTTTGACAAAACAACCTCTTTCTAAAACAGCAATTTTAAAGTGGAGCGAAAAAGATTTATAAATACTTCACAGCTATTTTTAAAAAATAACTGACCAAAATTAAAAATAGTGTAGATTTCCATTTTAATATTAAATTTTTAGCAATTATTTTTTAAAAATAGTTTTAAGGTATTTAAAAAGCTTTTTCGCTCCCCTTTAAAATTGCTGTTTTAGAAAGACGTTGTTTTGTCAAAAGTCCACAGATATACATATTAATATGGAATGTGCGCCAACGCATGGAGAACAAAACTTACAGCCAGGCCGCGTAACTCAAATGATTTGATACATTTGATACTTGTTGGTTTGAGTTGTGTGGTTCTGTTGTTTATTGAGATCTTTGTAGTTTGTCGAAATTTAAAATCAAATCATTTTATGTTTAAAAGCGGACGGAAATTTTAAAATGATTTGTGAATGCACCATTGAGAGTTTAATAAATAGCCCTTTTCAAAATTAAACGCTGAAGAAAAAAATGAAGTTATTAAAAATGGAAGACCTATTCCAGAACTTCCAAATCTAACTTGTCTAGTAAATACGAAAAATAAATCATATACTAGGCATTTTCCGATTTCTAACTATAAGGAAAAATCTTGGCTATGCGGTTGCCCTGTAATTAACAAGATATTTTGTTGGCCTTGTTTGCTTTTTGCAGGTAACAATGAAAAATCTGTTTGGACCACAGGTTATAATGATTTAAACCACTTAACTGCTGCAGCGGTAAAACATCAGATAACTCAAATTCATATTAATACCAGCATTAATTTGGAAATATTCGCGTTGACTTATTACTCGACGAACAAAAACGGATTTCAAGGCACAATGAGCAGGTCTCAGAAAATCGACTAGTATTAGAACGACTAATTGACACAGTTTGTTATCTTGGTTCTCAAGAACTAGCTTTTAGAGGCAACGACGTATCGGAAAATTCAGATAATAAGGGAAATTACATTGAACTTTTAAATTTAATTGGTAAATACGACAGTAAATTAAATGGTCACTTATCTTCTGCTCAGTGTTTTAAGGGCACTTCTAACCACATACAAAACGATTTAATTTGCTGTGTTGCTACCGTTATTTTAAATAATATTGACAGCGAAATTTCTGAAACCTCGTGTATATCGGTAATGCTAGATGAAACTACAGACATTAAAAAAAATCACAATTGTCTATCGTTTTCCGATATGTAGATTGTAAAGGGTTTGCAAGAGATAGATTTTATAAATACTTGGTTGTTTGTGATGATCGAACAGCGAACGCAATCGCTAAAAATATAATAGACTTAATAGAACTTAAAAATTGGGGGAAAAAGCTAGTAGCTCAGACCTATGACGGCGCTGCGGTTATGTCAAGTGAATGGAACCCAAGCTAAAGTTAGAGAGAAGTTTCCAAATGCTATTTTTATTCACTGTAATGCACATGTTTTAAACCTAGTTCTATCACAATCTGTAAACTTTCTCCAGGAAGTCAAAACATTTTTTACAGCTTTGTCTGGACTATCAGCATTTTTCTCCCAATATACTAAGAGAACATATTTTTTTGATTAGGTGGTAAAAAGAAGGCTTGCCACTATTGCCACAACGAGATGGAATTATTAGTCTCGGCTAGTAAATATAGTACATTCATACCATTCTGATCTTATGATATTATTTGAAGAAATTGTTGATGATCCAGATACTTGGGGCGCGGACGCAATTCAGGCAAGAGGCTTCCTTCAATTTTTAAATAATTTCAACACAGTTTTTATGTTAAAAACTTTTAATGAAATTTTTTCGTTCACGGATATATTATTCGATATTCTTCAAAAAAAAGTCATTGGATATTCAATATTGCTGTGAACATATTGAAATAACAAAAAAACGTATAATAGATACTAGATCTAACTTTAATTATGTATTTAATACTGCAAAAGATATTGTTTCTGCAATTCCCAAGCGAGGAGAAGATTTGGAATCATTTGAATTGCGATATAGACATGTATTTCACAAAATAATCGACACATTGCGCACTCAAATGGATACCAGGTTTAAATCTTTAAAAAATTTGAAATTTTTAGAGTTACTAAATTCAAAGAAATTTAATCAGTATCAAAAAATATTTCCAATTGAAGCTTTTGAAAGCCTAAAACAATTATATGGATATTTTTTTGATATTGTAAAACTTAAAAATGAACTAACAGATTTTTACTCAAATGCACACTTCAATCAAATTTCTATAAACGAAATACCTGGGATTTTATTAAATTTGGATTTGAAGGACACATTTTCTGAGATATTTAATTTAAGTTCCCTAACTCTAACAATTCCAACATCAACTAGTTCAGTGGATACGTCCTTTTCTGCGCTTAAGAGAATAAAAACTTATTCAAGAAATCAAATGCACGAAGAAAGATTATCTGAATTGGCATTAATTTCAATTGAAAAGGCTTTTTTAAAAAAAATAAAAACAAAAAATATTTTCTATGACCAGGTCATCGACATTTTTATACAAAACACTCGACGTATTGAGCTGATGTATAAATAAAAATTTTAAATAAAAAAAAATTTATTTTAGTATTAATTCAATACGTCGTTTGTTTATTAAAGTTTCGATGATCACGTCATAGAATGAGTTTTGGTTTTATATTTTTAAGAAAATATTTTATAATTAAAATTATTGTTATTGTATTTCATTTTAAATAAATTTCATTTCAATTTAAAATAATTTTTACGCATAATAATATTATTATAAATAAAAAATATTTCTAATAATATTATTATAAATAAGAAATATTTTAGATTTTCAAATACATAAAATGTATAGGATATAGAAAAATATGAAATAGAAAAATATGAATAGAAAAACAAGAAAATATGAATAGAATTTTAATCTTAAAATATTTTCTTAAAAATATAAAACCAAAAATCATTCTATGACGTGGTCATCGAAACTAATAAACAAATGACGTATTGAATTAATATTAAAATAAGTTATTTTTTATGTAAAAAGTACATATACAAAAAAATAAAAAAATATATGTATATTTAAAAAAAAATACAAAAAAAAAACTTAAAAACACAAAAATACAAAAAAACTTAAAAAACAAAAAACTTCAGAACAAAAATGGGATCGTTGTCTATCACGTTCTCGTCGTGGTCCTGGATATAAACTAAGTATAGACGCAATTTAGAAATAAAAAAAAATTGGAGAACACCTCGTTCAAAACCTCCCTGCTCACTGTAGGTCCCAATCAGTGAGCACACGCCATTACATACTCTTTAAAATACTGACACTAACCTGGAGAACAGTAGTGTACAAAATTTATTAAAAATTACGGCATTATATTCAGTAGAGCACCGGTCAATCAGGTTCAGAATTTCTTGACATGAAACACCTTGGACAACTGCTTTGCAGAGAATAAAAGTTTTGACGAGTGTGTGACTCTATTTCATCGCACACCACTGTATGCCACCATTACCCAAGAACGCCTCATCCGATTTTGTTTAAACAAATTTAGAAAAATACCTTTAATCTATGCCTATACTATTTCCCAAGATAAGTAACAGTTTCGCAATTATAAATAAAGTTTTGAAGAAAAAATAATAATTTTTTTCTTAAAAAATTAAAATTGTGTATGAAAAAAGTTTTATAAAATCATCATTATAGGGCAAAGAACTAATGATGCAGTTCGATTCGTAGGACCCTAATTAGTGTAAATCCGTTGAGTACACTTCCGTTTTTCCGACATGCACAGTGTAACCAATGGTGATGTCTGTTCTGGTCCATTATGTGTTTAAATCTGATCCTCTCCCGTGAATGTGTAAGGAATTTGATAAATTTTTATAGCCATATTGGATTCTGTATGAGCATAAATGTAATGAAATGTAATATAATAATTTTTTTAATTCGCTGTGTTGTTCTAGGCTACCATACATTTTGTAAATAGTCTGTAAGGATAATTTCCGAAGACAAATAAATCACAAAATAAAACGCCAATTTTATGTACATATGTACCCATGTGAGTCATAGTGTTTAATTGGGCCGACAAGCAACAATGGGCATGTTTTTTACCACAGCTAAACTAAATTTTCCCTCAGTTTGTATGAAAAAGATCAACAACATATATTAGCTATAAAGCGATGTACACGACCCGAGGTGTAAATTCGTTATCAATCTCAAGAACGACGACACGAGTTCATTCCAATTTGCGGCTGTGTGGTGGTCAATAAACCCCGACGAATTTATAAAATATTGTCGGCATTTGGAGCTTTTGGGGGTAATGGAACTTATTGTTAGTGACTACCCATAAACGACCGCACTTGTACGTGGAATACGTTCAATATTTGTATATGTATGTATGTATGTTGTACATACATGCATATGCATTTGTGTCGCTTACTTGAGTTGAACGCAACCGAATGATTCAAACTGTTAAAACGAGCAAAACAACGTTAGGTAGAATATTTCATCCTTCTGTTTTGGGTGTGGATGCATGTGTACGTCGATACGCAAACAAGTGTGTGTCGATGCACCACATCTCCGAAAAGAATGAAAAATAATAAGCGGCAGCAACAACGATTAACGACGCTGAAGTCTACACAAAATTGGCGATCAACTACAGCAAAACGACAACGAGATTGTGAAAACAAACAAACGATGCGATGAAGTGTACGAACGAGTGTGATACGACGATATTCATTGGCAGAACAAAAAAACAAAGTTAAGCAGCCAAGAAAACATGAAATTAAAAAAAAAAAAAAGTGAAATAAAAAGGCAATTTCGGACGAAGAATGAAAGCAAAGACGTAAAGAAATTTGCGCGAATCTTGCTCTGAAGACTATAAAAGCCAAAAATCATTTTAAACTCGAGTTTATTAAAACGAGTGCTGTGCGAGTGGCGAGATAAGTCGGCCGGTCGATTATTTTTGCTCTGTTGTTCTTCTCTTTCTTGGCATGAATACAAAAGTGAAAATTGTATTTAATGAATATTGGACAACGCCCAAAATATGTTATTTTTTTAACGAACTTTACATTACGAATTCGCAAATCAGTACGGATGTCCACTGGTTGATCCGCGTTATCGTGTACTAAACCTTAATGCATTACTGTGTGTGTATATAGTGGACAAGCACTATTTAAGAGACGCAAAATTGATTGTGCAAACCAAACTACAACGAAAAAATTATCTATTCATACTAAAAATGTGTCTCTTACTCGATAAACTACACCATTTCCACTCTGTGCAAAATTACTGCAGATTAAACTTTTTTAGGAACAGAAAAAGAAACAAACAAATCAAATATATGTGCAAGCGCGTGTGTACATATGCATATACATACATACATACATATAAATAGTATACGTGAAAAAACGGTTAACAAAATGTATACCCGTCCAAACAACTCCAACAAAACTTGATTAAACCCGTTGAACACTTGTTGTGGGAAAGGGTGTAAGTGAATTCATCTTCTATCGCCGATCAAACAGTGACATTGTCGGATATTCGTGTGTGTGGCCAAGAGAGAACAAACAACAAATAAAAACTGAAAGTGTTCTACTGACATGGATTAGTTTTATCGGCGCCAACACTACGCCAACCTAGCAACAAACAACACTTATCGCTACACAATTACTCTCCCTACCTCTTACTGAGGGAAATCTACTGAAAAAGTGGCGCATCAAATCATGAGCGAAAACGAAAATGTCTGGAGGTCGTGAGTAAACTACTCTCTATATCTCTTCGCATTAGATTCGGCAAGTGGTACAAATACATTTGAACATTTGTGGGGAGCACAAACATTCACAATTCACACGATTAGTATTTGTATACGTCGCACACAACTATGATTGAAATGGGAGGCATAGCCGGTGCTGCTGCTAGACTTAGTTCTGCCAGCTCATCTAGTAGGCATTGGTCGTTTAGAAATCTTTGAACTTGAACTTTTCGTCGTCGTACTCGTTTGCCGTTATGATGGTACAATAAAGAAGGTAGAGGCTGTAGTTCAACAATACTAGACATTTTGTTCATTGTCAAATTCATCGCAAATGTACACCAACAATAAAAGTAAACAAAAAACTCGAAAAACAAAGTACTTTGAACTTGATAACCCTGTAATTACAAGCCTTCGAAATGAAATCAGTTGTTCTTGCGATTCCAACATATGATTGTTCAGTGCTCAATATTGAATGATATGTGCGGTGATGACAAATATTTAGCAGCAAAAAATGTCGGGTAAACAATGTACCTACATACATAGCAGTTTTGGAGTTTTAAAGGTGCGGATTATCTTTATTCAACTTTACTGGAGACACATCTGTTACCTACGGCATCCACATTTTTATGCAGAGATGCAGAAATAACGCCTGTAAAAAAATACTATACTTTAAGTAGCACAAACAGCTTCAAATTGGCACAGCCGAATATTTGAGATGCGTATATTCGGTTAGGGTAGACCTTCAGAGTTGTCGATTGGACTCCTGTTATTGCATGCTACGAATAAGTGAAAATATAAGCAACAAGTGAAAGTGAATTCGTACCATGTAGCAAACTTAGTCTGTGTTGCTCGAAAACGAAACGTCTTGACTGAATCTAGCCTCTACTAGGCTTTGTCTGTTCCACTGATTTGAGTTTCATTCAAGCGTAATATTCAGACATAGCCTAAAAGAGGTTAGGTGAAACAGGAAACCTTACAACTTTCCCCCAATTAAATCATGACTCCGAATAATTAAGTGATAAATCCATAATCATGACTCCGAATAATTAAGTGATAAATCCAGCGAAATATTGAAACATGCGATAAGTTTTAATAATTACAAATTAACCGGTACTCAGTGCAATAAGTTCAACCTAATTTAGGAATTACCTAAACTTTAATTATTTTTGTGGCAGCACCTTAAAAAGGCGTTAATTGCGTTAACTTAATTTTTTTGATGTACAGTGGGTGTCAGCTTATTTGATGCAAACAATGAACAAAAATAAAAGTCTGATATCTTCAAAATTCTATGAGATATCGAAATAAAAAATAAGTCTATTTTACGGAGTAATGTGTTTATAAGCTAATAGGTCTTTCACTCATTTCATATTCTTTGTCATTCTGCAAAAAATTAAAAAAAAACAAAAAAGCTGAGATATAAAATTGAGCAGCTTATTTTATGCAACCAATTTCTATCGGGATAGCTCCCGATATGTCAAGAGTTCGAACGCATGGATTTTTGTGTCTCTTGTGCAGGTTCATTGTAATATACTTATATTACATAGCTCTTAGTCTGATCAGGCAAGTTAAACGGTAGTTACGAAATGGGCGCATAACTATGGGCCAACGAGAATTGGTCATTCAGCACTTTAAAAATGGACAATCGCAGCGTAAAATAGCTGAAATGATTAATTTGGCAGCATCTATAGTCCAGCATATTAGTGAAACGTTTTTGCGGGAGAATTGGGTAAAAAACAAGGGCAGAACAGCGCCAAGTAAATTGAATTGTTTACACCGTTTACACAAAGTCCAGGAGAACCCAAAGTTATAAGCCCAACAATTGCCAAACGAGGTACATAATTATATTGCCAAAACTTCTAGGGCCTCAACCATTTGACTTCTCTTGCGCTCAAATAACTTTCATGGCCTAGTTCCACCTAAAAAGCCCTCGTTAATATAAAAAATCAGATCACACTGCTACCATATCTCAAAGGACTTGGACTTCTGGAAAACCGTAATTTTTTCAGACGAATCCAAATTTAATATATTTGGTTCGGATGGAAGGTCCTATGTGGCAAAACCCCAATACACAGGTTCAATTAAAGAATTTGGGTGCAACAGTAAAACACGGTGGTGGAGGAGTCATGGTATGGGCTTGCATGGCAGAATCTGGTGTAGGAAATTTGGTGTTTAATCTGCTATAAAGTACAGAAAAACTGTGCCTGAGACGCGTTTTATCAGGACAATGACCCCGAACCCAAGTATGGTGTGGCGCAGACCTGACGCATATGGACCTGTCCGCATATAATGGAACCATCGGCGCAATTACCAAACTTAAATGTCATCTAGAATTTATGGGCACTGTTGGAAACCAATATTAGAAAATACAACATTTCTGATAACGAAGGGCTAAAGGAAGCTTTCATAGATGAGTGGAACAAAATAAAGTCAGTAACAACACTAAAACTTGTTGAATCGATGCCAAAAAGATTGTCGGATGTTCTTGCTCAAAAGGGTTACCACACCCCATACTAAAATGCTAGAAATAATTAAATATTTAGTTATTTTTTAAGTTGTTTTGCATCAAATAACTTGCTCAATTTGTAAATACTGTTTTTTTGGCTCTCCTTATATTTTTTCCCAACAAAACAAAGTGTGAAATAAATAAAATACATAATTTAAAAAACATTTTCTGAAAAAACTACCTTCTAATTTTTTTCTTATTTAGTTTAACAGATAACAGAAGTATTAACTTTGGTTTACATTTGGATCAAATAACTGACACCCACTGTACATATTCAAAGTTTTCCGTAAAATGATCAACATACTCAAAAATTATTGGTCTATGTTCGAACAATCTTTGGGTTATATGAACGGTGGCATACAATTAGGCATATTTAATGTTTCCTATATTTTTTATAAATGGGTGGACACTAGTGTGGCCCTTATATTTCAACTTTCATTTGCTCCAAAAGCTTATGTGTGCAAAATTTTTCCCCGATCGGATATCTCTAAGGCGTGTCGTAAACGCCCTAATGATCTCGCAAGCATCACCCTTAGACATTGTTTTGAAATAAGGTAAAACAATTATTTGCGGTTGCGTGCCCTGGTGTTTTTTGTATAAAATAATATCTAACTATAACAAGATTATGTGTGTAAAATTGGGGGTTGGGGATCATTTTATGTCCATCCGAAGTCATTAGCCAATTCAAGCCAAATTCGGTATTTTTTCAGTTTTGGTATAAAGTTGTATGGGCTATGAATTCAGAAATCTTTAAAAATTGTATGGCTGTATTGAAAACATTTTGAAGCTTAAAATGAGGTATAATATGTTATCTTAGTACACTGCTTTAATAATCCGATTTGGGGTACGATATTCAAAATTGTAGAAAAATATTTTGTCCTTTTATTTCGGAACAAAATTCAAATTTTTAATATGTTCCATCGTTTAAGTATGATGAAACGTCAACAATTCCCTGCAGTTTTATTCTGTTAATTGACCCATTGTTCTTCAGATGCACACTATGAACTGGTGATTTTACTGATAACAGGTTATCTATCGTGGGTTGAATTCACACTTTTTTGTCTGTTTGTGATCTTATGTTGAGACAATAGATTTTTTTCTTGAGCTTCACAAAATCTACTGGTCATACAAATGTCCCATCGATATCTATACCAAGGGCAATACACACTTTTCTGTCCCTTTGTGGTGCAATTAAGAGACAGTTGAATTTTTTCTTGGGTTTCATAAAACAAACCGGTTAGTTTACTGACTCAACGTTATCTTTCGCCATGTCAATTCACACCTTTCTGTCCCTTTGTTATCGAAGAGGTGTTAATTGGTTATGCTCGTTCTCTGCAGCACTGCCACTTGTTGCTATGCGAGGAAAATATGCAAAAAAAAACCGTTATTGATTTGTTTCGTGAATCATGCACAAAGAATGTGCTTCAGTTAATTTGTGGCGTTTAACAAGACAACATCAAGAAGAAGAGCAAAAAAACTCAACAAACTTGAAGGTAATTACAGTGTTGCTAAGGTTATATATCCTTACAACATAAATCAAACAATTTACTCTATTTCTTCTACAGCACAAATGAAAGTTATGGCGGAAGCGCAAGCCGAGCAAAATGTATTTCTCAGAAATCTTCATAAGCATGGTGATCAGACGCTAAAGGATGCTCGTAGTGTTTTCCCTATAAAGACTGAGGAGGATCTTCTTTCTCTTAATTCGAAAATATCTTCCGAAAACCGTGTGCTATATGTAAGTATTGAATATATTCCAAATTATCTTTTTATATATTTTTTTATTTAATTTTTTAAGATCGACACCATAAGATCATACTTTCAACCGCAAGGGGTGAAGAAAAATCTGAAATTTATCTTAAGTTCTGAACTAGTGGACCAGTACATCGTCGATGGTAACCATGGAAAGAAGGGTTTAAAGCTAGTGGACAAGTTTTTCCACGTACTGTTAGGTAACTAATTAATAATATAATGATTATTTAACTGAGTGAAAACTTTACAATCATTGCCACTTTCAGACGCAATTGGGGTTTCAAGTGAATCCGGATCAGCAGAACACCAACTACGTCAAACCATATTTTTGCAAAAAAACGATTTTTAAAGCAAAAAAGCACTAAGAAATAGTGGAATGTTTTTACTTTTATATAATTAATAATAATGCATTTATTTAACTTTTATTTAATTAATAATAATGAATTAATTTTACTTTTATTTAATTTATAGTAATGAATTGTTTTTGCTTCTGTTTATTTTTTTTTTCGAAATGAGTTACATATGTATGTTTTGATGCAAATATATGATGAAATATAAAACTGGTTATATTATGTGTTATTCTTATTCTTGATGATTAATCACTTGTTTATCAGGGGGAAATTAGATGTAAAGTACTTTGGAACTGTTTATTTAACCAGACCGTATTCACCTGTTAATTAATTGGTACGTCGGTATCAACCACGGGATTGATACTGTGGCACCGGTTAACTAATTGGTACGTCGGTATCAACCACCGGATTGATACTGTGGCACCGGTTAACTAATTGGTACGTCGGTATCAACCACAGGATTGGTACTGTGGCACCGATTAACAGACTGTCCCATATTATCTAAAGGGGGTCAATTCACTGTTTCGCGACATCCACATGTTAAAATCACCGGTCGTTTTACTGATAAAAAGACTAATAGTGGATCTTAGTGATAGGTGAAAGTACCAGTTTGGTACCGGTCCAGCGCACTGCAGGGTTATGTTTAGAACTCATACTGTTGCATTCTGAACTTGCCACAGCTACTTTATTCGTCCACAAACATTAAATAAGGGGTCGTCGCACAGTGGTTCAGTATCATTTCCATCGGTCAAAATGCAATATCTCTTGATCTAGAAAACATTTTTAAGTTCTGTAACCACGAGATTGTAGGCAAGGTGTCAAGGATTATTGCGATATATCATCATTGAAAATCGCACAGTGGGTATATTACTGAAAATTTTCGAAATTTGTCTACTTTTTGTTTTTTTCGATTTCCTGGAAAACAACATTTTTGGATTTTTTTGATATAATTGTTCATAATGCGTACCATAAATTAAAACTTTTTTCGTATTACAGATATACGTTCTTTTAAGTTTGGAAAATCGACAACGTTGATCCCTTTTTTCTAATTTCTTGAGCTGTATATCATTTAGTTTTAGAGATATTGCACTCAATTCTTTATTAAAAACAGAGATATGCCTGCTAAGTTTTGTTTATACCAAATTCAGTTGTAATAAATATTTCAAAAAATATCGTCTTTGAAAACAATTTTGACTCTAGACCAACATAACTTCTTTGCGTCAAAAGCCTTCAATGAATATGATACACAGTCGGAAAGGCTGATCTGTTCCCCAATTCCCCGGTGTAACTTTTGCTGCCGCCCTATTAAACACAAAAAAGGCAGTGCTAATGTAGTGCGGTCTGATTTTTTAGTGCATAACGTAAATAATTTTTTTTTTCTCTCAACTACTTGGAAAATGTAGGTACATATTAGGGATGCTAAACGGAATTGATTTTAAAAAGATTTCGAAATCCCGGGATTTTCCGGGACTTCGGGATTCTATTTTGAATTTTTTTTATGAACAGGTCTTCTTTACGGCTTACACTCAAAAAAAAAAAAAAAAACAACCACAAGGGTGGTAGAATACGTTATTCTAAGCAAAAAAAAGAAAAATAACAAAATCGGGCCAAATGCATAGTTTCGGTGTTATGGGCCCCGAAATTTCGGATATGTGAGAGGGTTATGGCGTTAACGTACCGTGTATCCTTTTGTTATATAAAACAATTCAAAACAAACTCATAGTCGCTTAGTTATCGGATGTTGAAATTTAGAAAAATTATCGATTTTTTTTACTTTTCTCAAACAAAAATTATTTTAAAAACATTTTTTTTAAACAAAAATTATTTTAAAATTTTTTTTAAATTTTTGTTTGAGAAACATAAACATCCGATAACTCGATAACTAAGCGACTTATCGAAAAATGCTACATTATTTTTTGAGTTTTTTGTGTGATATCAATGGCTTTACACGGTACGTTAGTGGAAAAGTATCCGAAATGTCGGGGTCCATAACTCCGAAACTATGCATTTGGCCCGATTTTGTTATTTTACTTTCTTTGCTTAAAATAGACATAGATATGCCAAAGTTAACTTATGTTAAGATGTGTTATTAAACCTTTTGTAGAGCCGCCATTGGTTTTTAAACCCATTTTGCACAATTTGCATTTTGCTTGAGGTGCATCTTTCGACTCTTCCAAAAAACAACACACACTAAACTTTCGTCATTGTTTTTAGTTTTATGTTTTTCAAAATTAATAAACCCGAAAAATCCCGGGATTTACTTATTAAAATCCCGGTATTCGGGATTCATCAATCCCGGTATTTCGCGTTTGGCATCCCTAGTACATATACACCTAAAAAGGTGATAAAATTCTCTTTCTCATTTTAGTAATTTTGATACTAACCGGCTTTTTTATACTAATTTAAAATTCGAATAAAACCAATATCTGTAATACAAAAAAAAAATTTAATTTTTTCTACGTATTATGAACACTTACGTAAAAATATATTAAAAAAACCAATGAGTGTTCGGACTCACGGGCGATGTGTTAACACCTTTTTGTTACCTGTTCGATTTCTATGAACACATTAGTAAATGTTACATTGGAAAATAAAAAACAGCGTTTCATTTAAATAATATTAATGCTTAAAATTATTTAAAGACAAGTGCAAGCACATGTGCCATTATTTATTTGCTTAATATGTACTTTTTGTTTTATTCCCACAAAAAACAAAGAGAATGCAAAGCAACAGACACGTACGATCAAAAGTATTGATCAACACTCGTGCGATCAAATTTTGCGTAAAATATTGAACTTGGACCATATACCATGGTACAAAGAAATGGTAGAAGCACTAGTACAGCTGATTTGAAGTTTTTTCTTGAGTGAGTGTGAGTTAGTATTTCTCTTACATATGTCAAAGTTTGTTTACATTTTTTGTTTACGTTATTTGGTTGGAAAATTTCAAATAATTTGAATAGTGTTTTAAAGGTGTGAGAGAATGAAAACGGAATTAATTACAAAAATTGTGCTAAATTATGTTTTTGAAATATAAATAGGGAAAATGCGAGGTTGCTGCTTATTCATAATGCTGGACCGTTCTTCAAAGTTCCAAGTGATGAACGCAGGAGAAGCAAGTGGAGTGATATTTGTCGGATGCAGTTGTCAGCAAATGCTTGCATATGTGCCGATCACTTTTTGTTCTCAGGCATTATAATGCTGCCCTCAGACGTACCAACAGTTGATTCAACTTTTGACGTTTGAGTTGAATAAGAAAGTTGGTCGTTCTCCTCACACGTTTCAACTTTTGAATCAACTTTTCATTCAACTTCATTTAAAAATTATTTTTGAAGCGGGTACATGAATTCGGATGTCCTTGCGTTACTAACAATTGATGTAATTTTAGAGGAAGAAGAAGAGATAATTACAGAAAAATAAAAAACTAAAGAAATAAATTGAAATACATTTTCAAACATACAACTTTTAAAAACATTGAAAAACAGTTAGGCAAACGATTATACAAATTATAAGCGAATGTCAGACGAAACATTCAATGATTACTTATTTATTATCATTATTTATTTATTTATTTATTATTATTTATTTACATATTTCTTATTATATATTTATTATTATTTATTTCTTATTATTTATTTATTTATTTCTTATTATTTATTTATTTCTTATTATTCATTTTTTTCTTGCGGTCAACGTTCTTGCGCTCACAGCGTATGTGTTGCTTGATCAACGTCAAGGAAAAATGAAGTAAAACACTGAAGTCGAACAGCTTGCCTTCACACGTACCAACAATTGGTTCAACTCCACCAAATTATCAAAAACGTACCAACAGTTTATTCAACTTATGACAGGTTGAATCAACTGTTCGTACGTCTGACAAAGACAATCTAGAATTAGGCGACCACAAGATTTGCGCAATTTGGCAACCCTGGTAAAAGAGAACCAAAAAGTGCTAGAAATTCACTCAAACACATATCTCTCTCGCTTTATATCTTGAATATTTCATACTTTTTGCATAGTTTATGTAATTTTACTTCAAAATTGTGGGAATTTGTATAGTTATATACAATAACACTATCAAAAAGCTGCTCGTGTATTGAAATATTCAATGAAGAGGGTAAGAGAGAGAACAGAGAATGACTAGGGTTTCACTCGTTGCGATTGTTGGCATTTGAGTGAAGAGCAGCTTTGACTGTCTACTTGTACATCGTTTTTGCGTCTGAGGGCAGCATAAGAGGAGTAGAAAGAGATTCGTTAATTCCCAGTGCTGTGCCTTTTTTGAAGTTTTTGCTTCAAAGTTGTTGCTGTTTCCACGCCCCCGCCCGCGAACCAAAAACCTGACTTTAATTGATCTTCCTCCCCGTTGTCAAATCTACAGTCATACATATGTACAAATTTTCAGCCTTTTAGCTCAACTACTACTTTGCACTTGTACATATGTTGTATATATTACAACAAGTTGTATTTCAATAACGACAACCGTACTAAAGTTATTGCCACTTTATTAATGATCAATTTAATAAATATACACATATATTTACCTTGTACGCTTGTAGCATGAACTTTTCATACATTAAATAAATAAATATGTATTACAAAAATTTAGGAAACTAGGATAAAAATTTTGTCTGTTCAGCGGTATGCCATATCCGTTCGTTAATCATTTCAGTCGTTCATATTTTCCAACTGTAGGACATTCATAGTTTGGCCATCGATAACAACAATATCAAAAACATTCCGATAATTATCCAAGTTTCGTTCGGCCTGCAAAAAAACGGAAAACAACACGAATTTATTAAATTGGTCAGGATTACTTCAACACCTCAAACTTACGTAATCACAAAGGAAACCAATTTTTATATGACGCGGTGATGGCACACAATTTTCCATATCGGGATCACCTATGTAATCACCAATGACTATATGATCCAAATCATAGTGTCCGCATCTGCAACATTTATTTCATCGTCTCTTACAAACCACTTTGTGGAGTATGCATGACATTGACTTGTACCACGAAAGCCACGTACTTTTCATCGATTGCCGGAAATATGCCTGCAAATTTCACTTTCAAGCTGTTGCTGGAATGACTTAGAAATATTATTACCACTAACACCTACCGATGACAACGAAGCATTTACCTTCCTCTGCAACCGGCGTTCACCAACAACTCCTGTTTTTCAAATGTTTTCTCTGTAAAAATCACAGAGAAACGTTCTAATTTTCAATCTTAAACACTTTCAAAATATAAACTAAAACACAATCATTTTCTAAATATCAGCTTTTTCAACTTTGTTCACATTTTTCAATCAGCTGACTTTGACACAATACAGACACTGAGCAAAAATAAAACGCATGTTGTTTTTGCCTTGTTGTAGTTGTTGTCGTACTGCAGCTACCATTATATTTCTACCATGACCATATACCGAGACAACAGCAAGTAGAAAATAACCGCTGAGATAACTTAACGTAGGTAAAAGATTTCATAAAATAACTTTTCGAATTGGACACCTGGATATCTACGAGGTATGTTAACAGAGGCACACCTCAAGGAGGGGTCTCGTCTCTCACTTCAATCACTCGGAAATGCGGGTTCGTAAATTGTGGCGTATGCGGACGACGTGGCAATAGATATCAGGGGCCAGTACCATAAGTCTAGCTTACGGACTTAGGGTACAAGGCCGGGTGAAAATGGGCTAGGAGTAGTGTATTCAACCCCGAAAACGGATGGTTTCTTGAAAATTGCTATATTCGAAGAACCAGTTTGACCGTTTATTTCAAGTCAATTAATCACCTTTTTCGGCTTTTCAAAAACTTTTAGAGAACTGATATATATCAACACAGAATTACAAACCTACAGTTTGCTCATTATGGTTACTGAAACTAATAGACAGACACCAAACACGAATTATTTTAACGCTTGTTACCGGATATAAGTTGTGCAATTGATATACAAGACATATCTCACAATTTTTTTTATTCAATCAAATAATAGGGTTTTTGAACGACTTCTCAACTATGCGTTTGTTTCAGTGATGACCCAAATTTTCACGTTTTGAATAGTCACTGGCTTTTTCAGCATTCGCAAATCCCGAAAAAAGCCCGGGAATTGAGTTTTCGGGCTTTAAATTATATATATATTAGACACAATTAATTTGTACTAAACGAAAGATTAATAATCCCGATCTAAAACAATATCTGATAAAGGATTTAGCTTGTTGCATAAAACAATTAAAGTTATAAATCCAATAAAACAAACGGTCCAAGCATTATGCAGATCTGCCATGGGCCTCTGGAAAGCAGATGTTGCTTTGGCATTCATCATGAAAGAGATTTTAGCCATTAAATGAAATTTAAACGAGGAGGTAATAAAGAATGTGGCCGTCGGTGGTGCAATGGTTAGTGTGCGCGGCTCTTGTACATGAGATCCTGGGTTCGAACCCGGCTCTGACCACCTTCAAATTTTCTTTCGGCGGCGGTCACCTCGCATAGTGACGGCGACACTATCGAGTATCTAACCATGAAAAAGCTTCTCAAATTAAAACTGTAAGTCCCAATCAGTGAGTGAAAACTGGAAAGCGCACAGCTCAGTGATTGTGAGAAGTTCTCCCCAGTCCCTTCATGGGATGTAATGGGAAACCATTTATTTTTTTTTTAATAAAGAATAAATGAACGAAGAACAATCTACTCAAGTCTTTAATATTCTAAACATGTAAGACTGGTTTGTTTGAATTATATAAATATACATGTATCTCTTAAAATTTGAAATAGCTTTTATAGCCAAACAGATGACACTTTAGATGCCCTAATTCTGTTGCGGGCTTTCCTGATAAAATAATTCCTTTAGTCCCAATTTTTGACTGGTTATTTAAATTGGCAATCATTTGATTTTCATTTATGTTTGATCTGACTTTAAATATGAAAAAGAGTATTTCAGTGCTTTGTCAAATAATCTTACTACCACAGTGGCAAATGCTACGGAAAATAACCGGTATTAATACATTTATCCGCTAATCGTTACAATGCATCAAACTGACGCCATTTACAAAACAAAATTGAAATGATAAAATACAAAATATTTAATGAAATTGGAGAATATTTGAGCAGAAATAAAGTTCTAACTGCACTACGAGTTAAATGATACGTTTTTATTGTTATTTCAACTAGGATGGTGATTATAATTGTTCACCTTAACAACTAAAGACGCTTTGTGGTTGTTCTTCTTGTTGTATTCTGTCAAAATCATATGACCACTTGATCATAGTTTAAATGCCCAACTTTGGCTGTTTAAACAGCAATCAACTATTAACCTAAAAAAAAGGAATTCAGAGTTTAAGTTATGTTTGATTGTTGATCAAAGATAATTTACTAGTCAAAAATTGGACTTTAGTCTTAAATTTAATATACTTCCAAAGTTATGACCATTTTACTGAAATGCAAAAATGTTTGTTTTGGATTTTGGAAGGGAAATAACAGCGCACATTTATTTGTTTTTGTAAATTAACACGTTTAAGATTTTATTTTATTGAAATTTTTGGCTGAAGAATCAACCACATAAGGATAAAAAAACATTTGATGTTAAAGGAAGTTTTCAATGTGGTTACCATTTTCCACTAAACACAATTGTAGCCGTTTGCGAACCACATCCGCCACGTTTAGTTCACTCATCTTTTCACGAACTTTCACCGCAGCTTCCTCAATGCGTGCAAGTAACTGCTCACGATCTGCACAGAATACACACAATCTTTCATGTAGGACCACAAAAAGAAATCAAGTGGTGTGAGATCTGGAGATCGTGGCGGCCAGGCGATTGGTCCAGCTCGTCCAATTCAACGTCGAGGGAAATTTGTGTTAAGCCAATTCCGCACAATAAGCCCGTAATGCGCTGGAGCACCATCTTGTTGGTAGAAAACATGATTTCGCACCGCAAGAGGTACTTTCTTTACGATTTCTGACATGACTTCTTGCAAAAAAGCCAAATAATTTTGCGAATTTAACCTGGTCGGAAGTACTTTGGCCCAATCAAGGTGTTGTCGATGATGCCTGCCCAAACGTTGACGGCTAATCGGTGTTGAAATGCTGTTTGTTTCTTGTTGTGGGGATTGTCATGGGCCCATTCGTGCAAATTATGGAAATTAGTTATGCCGTCTCTCGTGAATTACGCTTCGTCGGTCCACACAATCGAACGTAAAAACATAAATGCGTGTACATCACGTTGCAACATCTCACGGCAAAAGTTGACGCGTAGTGGCAAATCGACCGCCAAGAGTTCTTGAACTGGTGTCGAATGGAATGGATGTTTTTTTCTTTGTGAAGGACGCGCCATACTTTTGATTGTGCCACACCAACTTGGACCGCGATTCGTCTTGTGCTTGTCTTTGGGTTCTCGTCTATTGCATCCAAAATTAACTCTTCAACTGCAACGTCGTATTGTTCATTTCCGCTACGCTCCATTTGTGTAAACAACGTACCTTCACGAAATCGGCGGTGCGTCTCACTGAATGTTGTTCGGTTTGGTGGTCGTCGATTAGGAAAACGTAACATATATTCACGCGCTGCAGCTCTTACATTACCATCGCAGAATCCATACATGTAATGAATGTCTGCTAATTCTTCGTTTGAATAAGTTGCCATTTTTCCTAATTCAAAACACAACGTACTCGAATCAAATACTTCAGTCTCATAGTCTTCAGATTCATCTACTTAATTATTTGTTTTGTCCATAGTTTTAGTGTTTCTCATTATTTCTTATCCACTGCTTCTATTCTTTTCAGTATCACCAAATATCAAAAATGTTCTTTTACTTGTTTTATTGTTGTCATCACGTACAGCGTTGCCAGTAAAACAATTTGATATTTTCAGGAACTGACAAGTGTATGCAGTTCTTTATGCTGACAACATTTAGCAATAACTCAGCAAATTTATGACATTTGGCCTGGTGTGATATGAACGTTGGATGTTGAAAAGAATTGCTTCAATAATACCAAAAAAAAAACAACAACAACGGTATTTCAGTTTGTGTGCCAAAATTGTTGTGTTAAATACAACACAAATGTATGCTAGCAATAACAGTCAATAAAGAAGTGTAAAACACATTTAACTTTCACAGTTTTCACCAAAACGACATGAAAAATTAAAGTCAGAGGTTATTGTAATTCCACATTTTGAAACATCTCTCTATCACACAGACCGCATCACGAAGAGTGTGAAAGGAAGCGTCAGATGAGTTAAATATTATCTCTAGTAAGATTTACTCTATGCCAAATATTATTTGTGTGTTTATGCTTGCTTTGATTTAGGTAGTACCAGAACAAAACATTCAAGGAATGATACAAAAGATGCGCTTTTAATGCAGCTTAAATTTTCATCCCCAAAAATCCCCAGATACCCAAACCAAACACTTTGGGGATAAATCCCCTAAACTGGAAAAAAAACACTTTGGGGATAAATCCCCTAAACTGGCAACACTAGTTCGAAAGTGTTTTGCAATGTAAACAAAGCAAATCAGCTGTGTTTAAGCGTTCACCATCTATGAATCCGTCTTGGTCAATCTTTTGTAATTTAACATAAATTTAATAAATAGATATGTGGAATCCAAATTTGTATTTTCTTCGAATGAAATTGTGTGCATTTTAAGCAACTATGTATGTATTGAATACAAAGAAGAGGAGATTACATTTTATAAAAATTAATTAATTTATATTTTATACTATAAATTATTAATTAACTGTTTCTATATATATGTAAATTAAAGATGAAATAATAAAATTTCTAATAAAAAAATCGTTATAAACTCTTATTTTTTTATATTGCACAGTGAACTTCAAAAGACTACCAACACCAATTTCTTTGAGTGCAAATACACCAAATAATTCACATTTGATGAGTATTCTCTTTTTGGCGACCACTGCTCCAGAGCCATAGACTAATACTTATAGTAGATCTAATAGTTCTCCCACCAAATTTATGACATTTGGTCTGGTGTGATATTTACGTTTGATGTTGAAAAGAATTTCTTTACTAATACCAGATAGACACAATTGTTCAAAACAACGAACAAAATAACAACAACGGCATTTCGTTTTGTGTGTTAAAATTATTGTGTTAAATACAACACAAATATATGCTAACAATAACAATAAAAAAAAATTAATGTGAGTCCGATCACAGGGGAGATGTGTAAACATCTAGTAATGAAAAATTTTTTATAAGTTGGAAGTACTTATGCTTTTAGTATATTTTTTAATTAATCAATTAAAAGTATCAAAACTTTCAATATTGTAAATACTTAGGAATTTGCTGGTTTTTGTTTGTTTTATTTAGCTTATTTGGTTAGTAAATGGTCACACTGCAGTATACATATATGTACTGCATTAAAAATTACAGTAAGCAGTAAATTTACTGATTACTGAAAAAATTCAGTAAATTTTTACTGATAATGAAATTTAATTTGCATTACCAGTAAAATCATAGGGCCGTATTCATAATAATCAGTAATCGGGCATTACTGATTACTAAAAATTCAATGCACCTCATCATAATCATGTAGGCACTTTATAAAAATTGCTGAAAAAAATTTTAGTAATCAGTAAAAATTTACTAGTTAAAGAATTATTTTTACTGAAATTTTAGTAGTACTGCAAAGTGCCCATCTATGGTAAATGCCTTAAGTACAAATAGTTAATATTGGCTTATGGTAACTAAAATAAGATACATATTTAAATTTTTGACTCGATTGTATTTAAAAATCTATGGAAAACTGCATCTATAGTAGTGGAATTGTTAGTTGTGGGGGTTTGTGGAGAATTGCTCATATGCAAGTGGAAAACGTCAAATAAAAATTTTGATAAAGCTTGCGACTGTGGGTTTGCAAAATATGTATTAAAATCTCCGCCCATAATAATTGGCATGAGATGGAGATTGTTACCCAATTGTCGTGCACCAGCTTCAGTGTAAGGCAACAGTACGTAATGAAGATATGTTATAATCTTAATTTATATTGGAATCTAATAGAAATTTTGTTAGAATTAACATTACCTCCATTCAGCTTTGATACACTTTGTGTTGTTTTATGTTCTGAGTTATAATTTTTTGGGTGTTTTGTAAAATATTTTATTATTTTGTATTTGTTGCTGTTGACAAGTTATTAATCAGCTGTTTTCTGAAATTTAATGCATGTAGTTATTTTACAGCAATGGTTTTCGAAAATTAGTAGCTACTATTGCACACTAGATGGTGCTTATATGCAGCTGTTAAGTATGAATGACAATCTCAAAGACGAAGAAAGAAGACTTATAGTTTGACAAGTTTAGTTTTTAGTTTTCCTTATTTTGCTTTGTTTTAGTAAATTTCTTATTAAAAGGTCAAAAAATCTTTTTAAAAGATATTAAAATTAAATGTTTTTGTATTCATTTTATTTATTTGTTTTAATTTGCCTACGATAACATAATGTACGACAATTAGTGAAAATTAGTAGCTACTATTGCACACTAGATGGTGTTGAATATATTGTATGCGGCGTATGATTACACTAAGGCACTCATACATAGCTCACACCGATTTGATAACGCTTTACGATTGGTTAACGATTACATCGCATGTCTTACCCTAAATTTGTGATTGTATTGTGAAAAAGATTTTTACCCCTAGCGTGTAGATGTTTACACATCTAAAATTTAAAACATTTAAATTTCACAGTTTTTCACCAAAACAACATGAAAAATTAAAGCAAGAAGTTATTCTAATTCCACCTGGTGTATGTCACTTTTCGTCAAACATCGCTCTATCACACCGACCGCATCACGAAGAGTGTGAAAGGAAATGTCAGATGAGCCAAATATTTTCTCTACTAAGATTTACCCAATGATATGCAATCTCGCTCTCACGACGAACCAGTGTTGCCAGTTAAAATTTCTCTCAAATACACAAGTTAAAATTTTAAATCGCCAATGGCAAACTCATTGGGCAATGTCATTAGTTGAAATCATAGCTGTATTCTACAAATAAAATTCCACAAATTATTGGGAAAAATAAAATATTTTGCTTAAGAATTTTATTTATTTTGAAAATAAAAAATACATGTATAAATAATAAAATAAATAAATAAACTAAATAAATGTTGTAATTTCCTTTAAGGCTGTAAGAGATCATGTTTTCTCCGGTTAGTGAAAAAAATGAAATGCCGCGGGTGGGATTCGAACTCACATTCGCTGGACGATCGTTTCGATGTTTGTGAAGCATCATCTTCAGCAGCGTCTAGCCCGTTAAGCCACTGCGGTGTGTATTTATCACTAACCGAAGACATTTATCGATTGTGTGCAGAGTGATTTTTGTCGCTACTTACACGCAGAAGTTTTGAAAGTTCTATTTTTAGAACGAACTATTCTAATTGTAGTTGTCTCGTTCTGTTTTGGTTTGGCCCTACCATATGTTTCAAATTTAGTTGTTTTAGATGTTTGTCATGCGTGAAAATCATGTTGACAAACCAAACATTCCGGTTTACCAAAATAATGTTCCGAAAATAAAAAAATTGCTCATTAAACATATTGGTAGGGGCAAATTTTATTCTGTGGCAACGCTGTTTTTAATACATTGGGCTGAATTGCGGGAATTCCCGGCATACACTTGTCCTTAAATAAACTAATGACGGGAATTCTCGCTAGTTTTCAAATCGAGTTTTTTAACCGTCAAAACTGTTTTTTTATCATTGTATAGAATTTGTGTCGCTTTAGTGCTAAAGTACTAACACTAATAAGAACAACCCAATTCAAAAAATTCCCATAAAGAGAGTTTCCATTGAAAGTTATCGTATAATTATTTCTTTTTGGAGCGGAAACGCCTTTATCAAAACGATTTGCGGGAATTCCCGTGTTATACTTATAAGAAATACATGTACGTAAAATTAATTGATTTTTTTTGAAGACGGACAGTTTTATAAGCTATTTTAACATAATTAAAATATAAATAAAATTTTTGGTGCAGGTTTGTAAAGTATTTTTTCATAAAGTATGGCAAATAAAAATTTGCAAAAAAAAAATGGTGGATGAGGTATTAGCAAGTTCAGAAGACGAAAAATCATCAGATGGAACAGAATTCTCAGGATATTCAAGTTCTGATGATAATAGCGATGTTGGTAGTGAACTCGATGAATATGATCAGGAAGATTTTAGTCAGGAGGATAATGCTATATGTACTTCCGATACTAAATGTAATCGTGAGTATAATGATGAATGTGATGGAATTTGGCACGAGAAAATAAATGGCGAAATAAATACTAATGAAGTTTCAAAAATTATTTGATGAAGACATGATTAATTTATTGGTTTCTTCGCAGGATGCTTATGCACAAAATTTGGAGAATAATGACCCCAAACCATCGACAATGAAGCGACCTAAAATAATTTTTTCTGAATCGTCTAAAGATGAAATGCTTACATTTTTGTGTCTATGCTTACTGCAAGGTCAGAACAAAAAACCATCCATTAAGAACATGTTTTCGAAGAATATATTGTATTACACAGTGTGTAATTTTTTAAGTCATGGCAAAATAACCATATACGGACACCACTACGTGATAAAAGACCAAAACAAAAGACCCCTGTCTCCCAGTTTTGCCCAAAGTCCTCCAGGTTTTTTTATGGGCCCCCAAAGAAGTGGGGCCTCGGTGTCATTTTTGCAAAAAAGTGATCGTTTTCTCAAGCTCATATCTTGCAAACCGTTCGGAATTTTGATTTACTGTCTGAGGCAAAGTTGTAGCTCTTGTCATAAAGACTTCATCTTCAAAGTCAAAATCGCGAAAAACTTTAAAAAACCATTTTTTTAAAAGACCATTTTTCCCCTGTTTAGATCCATAGGTAGAAAACCGTTCAAAATTTTAGGAAACAATCAACTACAAGAATGATCCTAAAATCTCAATAAACAACTTTCTGGAACATACGAACTTCCTAGGAATGATTCTTAACACCGTTTAGGTAGCACTTAATAAATAAATGGTTTCCCATTACGTCCCATGAAGGGACCGGGGAGAACTTCTCACAATCACTGAGCTGTGCGCTTTCCAGTTTTCACTCACTGATTGGGACCTACAGTTTTACACCGATTCCGAACGGTATTTTGAGAAGCTTTATCATGGCTATATACTCGATAGTGTCGCCGTCACTATGCGAGGTGACCGCCGCCGAAAGAAATTTTTTTTTTTTTTTTGAAGGTGGTCAGAGCAGGGTTCGAACCCAGGATCTCATGTACAAGAGCCGCGCACACTAACCATTGCACCACCGACGGTAGCACTTAGATAGCCGCAAAAGTGAAAAATATCCCGAAATTTTTTTAATTTCATTTGTTTTTTCTTTACTTCAACATTGAGATACTATAAAGCCTAAGTGAAAAGGCATGTTGAAGGTTTCATTGTTATACTATTACTGATTTTATTAATCTTAGTCCTTAGGTGGTATGGGTTGACATGTAGAGTTAGGGTTGTAACAAAGAGTAGTAGCATGGATATTTAGTAATAATGATTCATTGTTGTAGGGATTAGTAGTCTCAGCAGGGATGTCACTACAATACTATGCTTTCTATTACAAAAATTTTAAAAAAATATTCGTATTATGTTTATAATGTTGATGGCCCTGGGCTTGGAAATCGCACTCTCTTCAGTTGTGGATCCAAATCGTCCGAATCTGACTCTGATTCAGAACTTATGGTGTCCACAGGCACGTTACTTACAGACTGCCCTCCATCATCAGCTTTTTCTTTTTCAGATACTTCATTAACATTATACAGGGTGATCTTGTGACTCCACCAACATACCTGAAATGAATTAGACAAGAAATCAAAAAAGGAATGCGAAACAATGCATCAATAAAATTGATATTACCTCTGCAAACAATGGGTCGAGTTTTTGTTTGATAAAATCGTCAAAATGAAAATGAAGAGAATGCAGCTTTAATGTCATCGATGTGCCGATTTTCTCAAAATAATACAGCATTTCTTTCACCCATTCTCTTGCATCCGGTTCCGCGTCTCGATCCCCTCCCAAGACTCTGGTGCATACACGCTGAAGGTAAATCCATGCCATTGAATGATTATAATCATGAAGCGATGATTCAAAGCTGCTCTTGAATAGCTTTCTAATGTCAGGGCCATTAAGTACGCGTGTTAAATGAAGACAAAAAATAAAGACAGAAAAGATGAGGTGAACAAAAATTCGTTTTAAATTTACTACAATACCTTTTATAATTTTGTCATCGCTACGCTTTGGGAAAACGCTTTTCAAATAGTCGAATGCGTTTGGGCAATTTACAACGGCCACTTCGATGAATTTTTTAACAATTCCCAATTTTAGGTGGAGTGGTGGCAGCTAGATGTCTTGAGTATTGTCGATTGAAGGTGCATTCCTCAGTTTATGTTGTTTCATTTGTTCCTCCACACTTCCTCTTGGTCTCCACGAATTACATTGGTATTGATTCAGAGGTGAGCGCGAATCCCAATTACAAAGAAAACAAAAGAATTTTGGAAAGCCGCCCTTATCGATGATCCCTTGCAAAATGTTGATGACCTTCAAATCACAGCAAATCTTCCATTTATTTTCGTAGTATTTGATTTTTTCCATTATATCTTTCAATGTTTCGTAGCTTTCTTTCATGTTAATATCCATTTCTAGCGGAATGGAAGGCTGTCGGTTCTACACATGCAACAACACTGCTTTCAAGCTTGAAACAGAACCATCAATAAATAATCTCCACTCACTAGCGATGTAGTTCATTCCCATTTTTACCACCAAAGGTTTTACATCGTTGCAGTAAGCGAACGAATTGTCATCATTTAGAGCAGTGATGGGCAATTTGGCTCGCAGGAGCCTTTTGCACTTACGAGCTAGCTGTTTGCACTTGAGTGCTAGACGACGGGGACAGTCAAGAGCCAGCATGAAGGGAAGGAATACAAGAGCAGAATGAAATTCTTTACTGTCATATTTCATATTTCTCTCTACTCTCTCTCTACTTATTCTACTCTCATATTTTTCATGCATGACAACATGCTTTGCCCACAAGAACAGTGAAATAAACACCAAATTCTCATAATACAAAAAATTAAATTTAAATAATACATATATGTAGTGGAATTTAAGAAATTTCCGTATATTTTCCAATTATAGTATTATTAACATACAAATAAAAGAAATTAAAGAAGTAATTATTAAAACATTTAAGTGACGAATTTGAATAATGTTCAATCAATTTTCAATAAAAATATGTATCTTGTATTATCATTTATTTAAATTTTTGGCATAATTGCCAATATTTTTTACAATTATTAACATACACTGGTTAAAAAAGGTATATTCTCATATAAAAATATGTCTGCCAAATAAAGATTACCTTTCAAATATGGAATTTCAAATACTGCAACCTTAAAGAATATATAGGAATGATTAAATTATGAAAATACTGCAAATAAAAATATTTAAAATATAGAAAAACTCTAACAAAAGTTAAACAAAATTTTTCATACAAACAAAATTTGAAAATTTACGATTTAAAAACATGTTATTGACCACAGTGCTTGGTTGAGCGACGTCGAAAATGAAAAGTGTTGCCGCTTACACATAATGGTATGCTTGATATATACAACAGTTACAACATTTGCAAAATCTATTAAAATTAGCTTAAAAATTGAAATTTAAAAAAAAGAAAATTTAGTTACATTTTTTAAAAGTAAAGTCAATGTAAAATTTGTAATTTTCAAACAAATAATTGTATATAATTATCATTTGATATTTGCAGTTGAAATTTTTATTCATTAATTGAGGGAGGCGGTAACCCTATTGCAGTCTTTGCTGAAAGAAAATTTGTTGTCAATGTTAGTTTCTCCGCAACTCTTGTGCGATGAACATCATGCACAGATGGATGTAGAAATTTTTGTCGTTTCCCTTTCCCCGCAAGTAGTTGTGCCCTTTGTCTAACACTCGTTTGCACTTTGTGTATTTTAGGAGCCGAAAATTTGCCCATCACTGATTTAGAGTGTAGATGCTCTGAAATTCAGCTTGCCGTTTGCGGTACGCCGAAGAGGTCACATTACCATGTGAGTTTTCTTTGCTTTTAAAACGCTGTCAAAAATACGGCAAGTCGCTGCGATAGTCCCAATATGGCTACAATGAAATCCATTTCCATTTGTGTTATTAGTTGTGGTCCATCTTTTCCCTGTTGAGGCTCATAATCGGTATCAAATGGATCTTCATAAGTAACACTACTTGCTCTAGTCATTCCTATACATTCTGTACTACGATCTGGAGTTGGCGGCATTGGTGATACAAAATTTTCAGGTGCAAACTCTGAGCATATCGATTTAGACCACATGTGTAATTTACGCATGCATAGCAACTGGTTTCATCATGACCACCTGGGAGATTAATCCAGTTTACTGGCTTACAATACTTCATACTATGTTTGCCTCCACTCAACCATGCCATGAGATTGTTATAACATTGACGACACACTGTATTAGGTGTGTAATTTTCACCGGTCAAGTCTTCTTCGTCGAAAAACAGCTTACATATATGCTTTCTTGAATGCACTAGGTAAAACATTATTTTCCTTTTGTAATGTTGTAGAACTATTTTTTCTGATTTGATGACCGCAAACGTAGCAAAATAAATCAATATTTTCGCACTGCATATTGAAATTGTCAGTTGCCAATGTGCTGTGCGAATTATGCTGTAGCACTTTCACTTTTTTAATTTCACTTTATAACTTTCACCGCTGAGCTCTCGTTGACGTCGCGCTGTATAATGCCTCCATGTGAGCGTCGTGTCGCTTTTATATTGTGTGCTGCGTCCCTTGTGAATTCAATGCAGATGTTTGCTTCCAGGTAGTTTTTTGATAAAGTTTTTTTGATTTTATATGTTTTCGTGTTGCACTGTGTTATCAACCACGCAGGAAAGCTGGGATAAATAATCCCACACTTCATTTGATTTTAAAAAATTTTGAAAAAACCTTTACACCTGGTAAAGACTTGTCTTTAGACGATTCTCTAATGCTTTTTAGAGGAAGATTATCCTTTAAACAATATAACAAAGGAAAGCGAGCTAGGTACGGCATAAAGTTTTACGAACTTACTACGAAAGAAGGCTATATTTTAAATGTTGAAATATACGCAGGAAAAGATATTGAAGATACCTTAGGATGTAAAACAAAAGGTGTAGTTCTAAAACCACAGCTACTTAACTACAAAACTTTACTTTTACGTTCCAATCGTAACCCGAGTCCTAAATGTATAATTAGTAAAAAACTGACAAAAGGCCAAATGATTTGGCGAAGAATAGGAAATAATTACGTGACAAAATGGAAAGACAAACGCGATGTTTTGTCCATAACAACGGCACATCATCCATGACTTATCGAAGATACCAATAGCAGAGGTCAAAAGAAGATAAAACCAGTAGACGTTGCTGGCTATAATGAGAACATGACAGGAATTGATCGAGCCGACCAATTATTATCATACCATTCAGTCCCAGAGAAAGCATAAGATGGTACAAAAAGGTCCTACTTCATATCCTGGGCATGGCTGTGTGGAATTCATTTCTTATTTATAAACCGTTTCATCCAAAAAAAATCCTTTTTACACTTTCGAGATGATTTGATATTAAGTTTGCTTAATATACCAGCAAATGTAGCTGAAGGCAAGGATCTTGTTAATTAACCTGTTCAATTGAATATATCAGAGTTCAATTGAACAGGTTTGGTTTCGAGTTCAGAGTTCAAGTAAAAACCAAAGTTATGAAAGAGATGCAAGCATTGCCTTAAAAATTGTACCAGAAAAGCAACAAGCTGTCAGTGAAAAAATTGTGTTCATAAGTCTGCACTATGCCCCGATGGTTCTTTTGAAAGTAATCACTTGAAATGAATAGAAGTCATGTGTAAAATTATCTTTTATAATATTTATTAATAAATAAATATTTTGTTTATTTCCCCCATATTAATGGAATCCTACAATTATATTCTGAGACCTAAATATACTTTAAGAAACCAAATGCGGGAATGTCCGTCATAAGGAATTTCCGCCATTTGCAGAGCACAGCCAAACCGCTGCCAATTAAATCTATTTTTAATTTCTCAGCGGTTTTTTTTACGCTCTCAATTTTTGATTCTCCTACTCTCTTTGTGTTGCCACATTTTTGTTTTTTTGATAAACAAAAACATATGGGCTAACACTTTTTGTGGATATTTTCAGTAAGAAGAAGAAGTAAAACAATTGTTTTTTTTTGGAAGAAAGTTGTGAAGTTGGTAAAATGGAATGAAAGTTTAATAATATTTTGAAGAACTTCAATGTAATTGTTAGACATTTTAAAATAACTGTTCTTTGAATTCAAATACGTACATACACAATACAAAATAAACAAAACATCTGTGAAATGACAACAAAACCCGTCGCCGCTGCCGTCGTCATTTAATTTATTCTCTTTTACCTCAGCGTAAACCGCTGCCGTCGCCGCTGTATTCTGTTTCTACTCTAATGTTGTTTAATTCTCTACAATGTGTATGCACATGTACATAATAAAAGAGAAAACACAAAGGCACAACGGTTGCCACAGTTGGTAATATCCAACCAAAATTGGTAACATTTAAACTGCTTGGTAACATGGTAACATTTTATTAATTTTGGTAACCTTTTGATATGAATTAATTAGTATAAGAAAAAGCATTTGATTTCATACTTCTATTAGAAAATTTTACGAAATGTTATCTAAAATGTTACTTACAAATAGAAGAAAACATAAAGCACTGGCAAACAGTATTTGGAAGAATTGAATGATTATGGGCCTAACCAAAATACGCGCTTGTCGTGGTTCGCACTAAATAACAAAATATATTCGTCTCTTTGTGCTTTGATTGGTCTGAATATAAAAGTGTTTTGCATTGCAATTGAAAGGCAATAAAATGCAAAGAACGTGAAGATTATATTTTGTTGTGCCATATTTTATGATTTGCTTTTGGTTTTTTGTTCGGAACCGGTGTAAAACTCCGGTGATTATAAAACTCGAAAGAGCACTGCTCACTGGTTGGGTGAAGCTCTCACCGATCCCTTCATGGGATGTAATGGGAAACCATTTAATTAATATGATATTCTGTAATGAATTATTTTTAAAAATTTGGTAATTTTTGGTAACTTTTTTGGAAAATTCTGGTAATTAAAAAATTATCCCTGTGGCAACCGTGAGTGTGACTAGTGTGAAAATAATGCTAAATTTTTTCTTTTAATGCTAAAATATACAAATTTCTTTTTAATTTCTTTATCCTTTATACGTGTTTACTTTTCATAATCCGTAATTGTGCTTCCATACATAAACGTTGTAATTCATTTGAATTAAAAAAAGTCGATTAAATAAACAACAACAAATATTTTATTCAATAGTAAACTATAAATATTAAGGAACACAAGAATTTCAGAATTAGTTACATCTTTTTTTGATTTAAAAAAAAATAACAAGCCTGTGTTAGATAACACGGGCGCATAGGTCAGACGTAGAATACGTGAGTCATTTTGCAATTAAAATATATGAATTAAATATAATTTTTGATATATTAAACATATATGATATATTGACATAGTGAGCGTATACATCGCCAATCCTTTGTATTAATGTACATACACACACATTTACACGCTGCTCGCAGAAGTAAACAAACGACAGCAAAGATCTGTAAACTTTCAAGCGCACACAAGTGTCCACGCTCCCCTCCCTTCATTTTATGTTCCCCCCCAAACGAACTAATAGCCGACCGATCCAACAAAACGAAATGTACACACACACACATTTACACGGTGGTCGATAAATAAACAAAGCACAGCAAAGCCAAAATCATTTGATTTCACAACAACAACTAAAACAACAGCGGTATTTACAAACCAACAACAACAGCGGCATGTACAAAAAAAGTCTAAAATATCATGCTCTTAAATATTTATTTCCTTAACTACATAAAACTTTTATATATAGACATATAATTTTTTTTAATGTAATTCGAAACAAAACATATTACCAAAACTGAGTAACATATAAAAATTGCTAAAATATGTTTTAATATTTAAGTAAAAGTGGGTGAAAGTTGACAAACATTTTCTCAAAATTTTGTGCTCCAGATCAACACCCCTACCTTACCGTATAACGTATTCTACGTTAAAATGTTTCAAAAAATGTAAATGAAATACGTCTTTGGAACAAAAAAGTTTTCTAAAAATTGATTTATAGGATCAAAATTGTCAGATTGTAAAACTATTTGGTAGCAGAGCTCTTTTCAAAGATCGTATAGTTCTTATAACAAGAGTGTAGGGTCAACATCATTACTTTCAACAATTTTATTTACTCTTTGTACATCAGACAGCAAAGGTTTCAAAAACTTTAAATATAATAAATTCTTATCGATGTATAAATTTTTTAAAATATTTACTTGATAGCATGATCCTGTCATTGCGGCAATTTCAAAATGAGTGTTTACGCTAGCCATTATTAATCGACTAAAATTTTAGCAGTCGGTTTTACTTACGAATATAAAAGAAGAATACAATTAAAATATTTGAGATTTATTAGATTAAAAAGGGTAGAAAATCATAAATGAATAATTCAACAATGCTAAACAAATGCTAAATGGAAAATCTACGGCTAAATCAAAATAAATAATGCAAAATTTAGCAGCAAAAATGCTAAAATGGTCACACTACCACTGCACTAAAGCAGTGATCGGCAACCTATACTCATACATTTTGCGATTGTATGCGTTATATGCATTCTCGCTCTCACCACGAACCGGTGTTGCCAGTACAATTTCATCTCAAATGCCCAATTTAAAATCTCCAATGACAAACTTATTTTTGACATCATAAGTTGACATCATAGCTGTATACTACAAATAAATTTCCAAAAATTACTGCAAAAATATAAAATTTCGCTTAAGTATTTTATTTATTTTGAAATTAAAAAATAAATGTATACGTATAAATAATGAAATACAATAAATAAATGTTTTTCATGCGCGTCAACGCCCGTTCACGAACCAAATATTACGGTTTGCCAAACTAATTTTCTGAAAATAAAAAATTTAATTCAAATTGCCCATTATTGGGCAGGGACAAATTATATTCCGTGGCAACGCTGTTTTTAAGTATAAAGCGATAACAGAACCTGCCTTGTTGAATACTCAAACGAGACTGATTAGTGTTGTTTAATTCTCTACAATGTGTGTGCACATGTACGTAATATGAGAGAAACCAAAAAGGCGAGGCGCCTTGAATTTGCCGATCACTGGTCTAAACCATAGTAAAATAACCAAGTAGTAGCAGTAGACGTTGTTGTTGTTGTAGGTAGCAACAATGGGAATTTTGTTTTTGTTTAAATCGCTTAAGTTGTCAATCTATACACGTAAGTATACCAACAACACAGGAAACAAAATGGAACAAAAACAAAGCAACGGGGTTTTCAACAGAGACGCTACAAAAGTAAATCGATAGGGACAGCAAACGACGCCATAGTTTTCCCCGCTCTTTTGACATTTCTCTTCAGTAAGGTTTGCCATTTCATCATGGAAAGATATACGAGCCAACAACGAGTCGAAATTATTAAAATTTACTACCGAAATTTGGAGTCAGTGGCCTCAACTTTAAGAGCGCTACGATTCGGATTTTCATCGGAAAATCATCTTCAACGATGAGGCTCATTTCTGGCTGAATGGCTTCGTCAATAAGCAAAATATGAGTTATTGGTCAGACAGCAATCCACACGTAATCCATGAGTCATCATTGCATCCCGAAAAAATTACGGTTTGGTGCGGTTTATCGGCCGGCGGCGTCATTGGGCCGTACTTCTTCCGTGATTATCAAGACCGGCACATTACTGTGAATGCGAATCGCTACCGTTCAATGATAACCGAATATTTTTCGCCTCAATTGGATAATATGGACTTGGAGGACATGTGGTTCCAACAGGACGGCGCCACAAGCCACACAGCGAATGCCACAATGAATTTATTGGAGACCAAGTTTGGTGAACGTGTTATCTCACGAAATGGCCCAGTCGATTGGCCACCTCGGTCGTGCGAGTTGACGCCATTAGATTATTTCCTATGGGGCTACGTCAAGTCTATGGTCTATGCCAACAAGCCAGCGACGATTGATGAACTTCGTATGAATATCGAACGTGAAATTGCAGCAGTATCGGCCGATTTATGCTTGAAAACCGTCGAAAATTGGGTTCAGCGTCTGGACTTCTGCAAGCGTGCCCGTGGTGGCCATGCAAAAGAAATCGAGTTCCATACATAATGGCATCGAATGTACTTTCACAGGAATAAAGAATTTCATTGGTATCTAAAACCGGTTTTGTTTCATTTAGAAAAACTTTTGTAGCGCTCTTATTGAAAACCCCTTTACATATGAGTTTGACAGTTGAAACGATCAACCACAATGAAAAACGTGAAAAGATCTGTTCTAACGAGTTTAAATAAATAAATAAATGGTTTCCCGTTACATCCCAAGAAGGGATTAGGGAGAGCTTCTCACAACCAGTGAGCTGTGCGCGTTCCAGTTGTTATACTCACTGATTGGGTCCTACAGTTTTACACCGGTTCCGAACGCTAGTTTGAGAAGCTTTTTCATGGCTAAATACTCGATAGTGTCGCCGTCACTAAGCGAGGTGACCGCCGTCGACAGAAATTTTAGGTGGTCAGATTAGGGATCGAACTCAGGACCTCATGCACAAGAGCCGCGCCTACTACCATTGCACCACCGACGGCCACTCTAACGAGTTTACCTTCCTTATTTTACCATGGTCTAAATGACGACTGAAGCAACTTGGGTTTTCTCACCAATACTATACCACAAAAATTTTTGGTCACCTCTGCACTAAGTGCATAGATCCGCACTCCATACAGCAATTGTGCCAAATAAATTCACACAGACGCTTACGCTCTTTCGTATTTTACGCTCTTCGTTCAACCACACAGACAGCGTTGCCGTTTGAAATTTGTTTTACCGACCAAAAACCCGTCTGCTTCCGACCAAGTTTGAAAATTTAATTAATATTTGTGTTTTGTGATGTATATTTTATTTAATACTAGCTGACCCGGCAGACTTCGTCCTGCCTTCAAAAGTATTTATAACATCAGATGGTAAACAGTGATTAATATCTCGACGTGGGCGCCATCTATTTTATCAACACCTTTACTTTTGCCTAAGAATTATATGTTGCTAATTTGAAACAAATCGGTTCATAAATAATCGAAATCGACATCAGCGCTACCTACTTTGCAGCGCCACCTATCAATGGAAATTATGGAAATTTTTTTTGTCTCCCACGCACTTTTTACGAAAAGAGGTTATGTAGCACCCAACGCCTTCAGCGAGTTCTTGAGTTACGGTGCAAAAACACGAAAAAACTAAATATTGCGCCATCTGTCGAACGAATTTCAAACAACACAGAAACACTACTCACGGCCCATAGAGCATGCATATTAAATTTGGTCAAAATCGGTCCAGTAGTTTTTGAGTTTAACGATCACGAACATACACGTAATTTTTATATATATAGAGATTTAAGTAAAATAAAGATTTCAGATATAACATATTTGCATTAAAGAATTCAGGCATGTAAATTAATATTTATGAAACGTAATTAATAATTAAATACATGAAAATTGTAAATTGTAAGTACAACATTTTTATTCAGTCTTTTTAACATATGTTGTTTTCATTTACTTATGTTATAATTCCGGCTTGTATTAAATACATCACATTAAAAATAAAATGATAAAGTTCTTGATGTTACATTTGGTTATGTAGGTCCCTTTTGGCTGACCAAACAAAGTGCGGATTATTCATTTTGATAATTCCTTTATACGACATAATACCGTTGACAGTATTTACTTCTAGTCTATTCCTTAGTTCAGTTTTTATTAGCGCTAGTGTGGAAAAATAAGAAATATTTGAGAAACTTTTCTCATTTAATCCGTTTTTTATAGAAGCTATTTTTTGCAAAAAAATCATTAATGCTTAAATTTGTCACAGTTTTTATATCGCTGAGCCGCAGCAAATTCCACTCTGTAACTATTAAATCGGGATCACAGTCAACTAACTTAGGGAATTTTAAAACAAGATCCAGAATTGCTAAGTCGTCGTTTGAAAGTACCTTATCAGGGATTATCACATTTAAAAGTTTTATACTATCTGTTGAAGCCATGTTCAACACTGGTCCCTGTGACTCAACTTAGGGTTAAGGTTATCTTATATTTACAATACTCCTCATTTTCATGTTTTTGAGTACTGATTTAATTCCAATTTTTATGTTATATTTTTGTCACTCACATTGGAGTTCAACTCAATTTCAGTAACGCTAGAAGCGTCATTGAATTCATTTTGCCATTTTTTTGTTAGTTATAAGTAAGAACTCAATAAAGCAAGAAGCTTTTAAATCATCTCCTAGAATTTGAACCCCTTTTATTTTCTGGGAATCTTTAAGAATTGATATCCTTAGCCCCTGTAAGGAATCAACATTAGTCCTTCGAACCGGATGTTTTAAGAGTTTGTGGCTCCTTTTGCAGCCATCCTAAGACGATGGAAGAATCTGTCCACATAAATTTTTCATATGAGCATCGGATGTTGAGAGTATTAATCAATTTGGCTAGCAGCACGGCTCCGCATAACTCCAACTTGGGTATTGTGATGCTTTTTAAAGGGGCTACTCGCGTTTTTGCTACCAGTAGGTGACTGGTTATTTCGCCTTGAACATTTACCACTCTTATGTATATTGCACCGCAATAGGCTTTCTCCGACGCGTCGCAAAATCCATGCACTTGAACCTCTTTTCCTGGAGAAAATCCTATCCATCTAGGGATTTTTAAAGTCTCGATATACGTCAAATTTTTCATAAACGTTGTCCAAATTACTAATAGGTGAGGTAGAACAGCTTCATCCCAATCTAACTTTTCTTGCCATAAACTCTGCATCAGGATCTTGGCAACGATAATTATTGGCCCTAGCCAACCAAGGGGGTCATACTGCCTAGCAATGACTGATAATATATGCTTCTTCGTTGTCACTGGAGAGCTACAAATGGTTTCAACATTATAGAAGAACATATCAGTTTTCGCGTTCCATCGTATTCCTAAAGTTTTTATGGTGCTGGACTCATCAAATTTCAAAAAATCTTCATCAAGAAGATCCTCCCGGGCCAACTGTTGAAGTAAAGCCTCGTTATTGGCAGTCATCTTTTTCAAGGGGAAAGCTGCAGCCGTAAGAATTTAATTCCATTTGTTTACCTTTGGCTTCTTCGATTGTGTACCCTCCTGATACCACATCGTCCACATAAGATTCATTCCTTATTATTTCTGAAACTTTTGTATTTGAATCCTTACAATCGTCACTAATTTGCATCAATGTCCTTAATGCCAGGAATGGAGCACAATTGATTCCAAATGTGACTGTCTTGAGCTGGTATGTTTTCATCTCTTCATTATCATTGGGCCGAAACAAAATATGTTGATATTTTCTATCATCAGGATGAATCAATACTTGGCGATACATTTTTTGTATGTCGCCAGTAAATACAAACTCATAGAACCGCCATTTTAAAGTAATCTGAATTAAGTCCGCCAATAAAGTTGGGCCAGGATAAAGAACTTGGTTTAACGAAAAACCACTTTTTGTCTTGTTTGAACCATTGAAAACTACCCTTACTTTTGTTGATGTGCTCTCCGGTTTGATTACGGCATGATGAGGTAAGAAGTATGACGATTGTTTTCCAGATGGCTGTTCATGATGAATGACGTGCTCCATGTGGTCGAGTTCAATATACTCTTGTAAAACTTTACCATATTCTGTCTTTAATTCAGGTGACTTTTCCAAGGTTTTCTGCAAACGCATGTATTGTACTGCAGCGATGTTTTTAGAAGCACCCAAAAAGATTTCATGAGGGAATTCAGGCCTAAATGGTAATCTGACTACATACCGACCGTCTTCCTGACGAAATGTGGTTGTTATGAGAAAATTTCCACATGAAATAAGAAAGATTAAGGAAAATTGTTTTGTAAAGAAAATAAATACTAATTAACTTCAACAAAATTTTATTGAATCGGGTTGTATTTTGTTACGGACTAACTTTTACCAAATGACAAAGAAAAAAGATAAAATGTCGGGTCGTCGCAATTTTTTTTTTGATTGGAAGCAACTAATATCCTTTTGCGAAAAATTTAAAACAGAGTATGAAAATTTCGACAGCACTGCAGTATTGGAGGTAAATCAATCTGAACTGGAACGGAGATGGAGCAATATATTAGAAAGTTTCGAGCACAGCATGCTTACTGGCGAGGCAGAAGAAACTGTGGAGATGGATGACATTTCGAGTAAGTCCGATGAGGCGACAGAAGAGTACAAAGAGTGTAAAGCGAAAATTTTGGAAGCAATGCAAGATAAATCCCGACCAAAAGAGCATGAAAGCACTAGAGCGGATGTCACCATGGCTTATCAAGGCGTTTCAAATTTAAAACTTCCCGCGTGTGATACACAACCCTTTGAAGGAGGATATTCAAATTGGCCAGCTTTCAGAGACATTTTTCAAGCTGTGTTTATAAATCATGCAGGATTATCTGAGGCTCAAAAGTTATACCACCAGCGGTGCAAAACAAGAGGTGAAGCACTGCAGATAGTTCAACGCTACGATTTAGTGGATAAGAATTTTATTCTGGCGTGGGAAGCTCTGAAAGATAGATACGAAAATAAGCGTATTCTGGTGCATCAGCAAATGAAGAAATTTTTTGGCATTCAAAACGCACCATGCGAGACTTCGAAATCAATTCGTCAAATTCAAAGCAGCATAAATGATAGTATCTCCATATTCAATTCATACAAAATCAGAACTGAAAATTGGGATCCGATTTTAGTTCATTGGTGTTCTTCTAAATTACCGTAAGAAACTTTGAGAGCTTGGGAAGATTCGTTGAGCGATAACAAAGAGCTGCCTACCTGGCCACAATTAAATGATTTTTTATCTAAACGAATTGAGATTTTCGAAACAATAACGGATTTTAAAAAACCAAACCAGAAAGACAATTCAAATTCAAAATCGCAAGCTTTTTATTCTCAATCACAAGAGGATAAGAAATATATTTGTAAAAAATGTAAGTAGGACCATGCGCTTAGACACTGTAAACATTTTAAGGCTTTATCACCTAATGGAAGGTTGAAATATGTCTATGCAAACAAATATTGTGCCAATTGCTTATCTCCGAATCACTTCAAAACTAAATGTTCGAGTACTAATACCTGTGCTAAATGCCATAAAAAACATCATACGATGATTCATTTGGCAAAATCTCATGGCAATAGTGGAAATCAACGAACGAATTACAACAATGATAGTGATAATGCAGCAAATGGAAGTCAACCCTCGACATCAGGATTTCAAAGGTCTGCAAACTACCACCCTGGGAGAACTGATGTTCCGTCTGAATCAGTTCAAACCCATTTTGCTCAAAATAGTGGCACAACAGTGTTGCCAACTGCTCTAGTTGAAATTTTGCATGCGGGAGAACAATTTTTAGTTCGCGCACTATTGGATGGAGGATCTGAAAGGAGTTTTATATCGAAACGAATGCAGCAACAGCTGGGATTACCGATCGAGCGTCATAATAAACAGATATCAGGACTAGGCGGAACAATAGTTGGAAATTCACTAGGCAAATGCAATGTCAAAGTCAAAGCAGGGATTTCGGACTTCTCCTTGAAGATTAATGCTATCATCGTGTCGAAGATAGCCCATTTTTTACCAACAAAAAGAGTGAATGTCAACAGGTTTATTGAACTTTCGGAATTGAATTTAGCAGATCCATATTTCTACAATCCTTCACTAATAGATATGATAATTGGAAGTGATTATTTGCCCTTGATTAATATGGAAGGAGTACGTTTAGATATCGCAAAAGGAATAGAGGCAAGACAGTCGAGATTCGGCTGGTATTTATCAGGTCCCATGCCAGCTGGTGATGTGAACACGTTTGCTACAATAGTACAAGAATGTGATGATGTGGCCCTCCATGAGCAAATGAAAAAGTTTTGGGAACTTGAAGAGGTGGAAAAATGTTCAACGGTCACTGAAAGTGATGTTTACTGTGAAAATTTTTACAAAACAACCAAATTTCGTCAGGAAGATGGTCGGTATGTAGTCAGATTACCATTTAGGCCTGAATTCCCTCATGAAATCTTTTTGGGTGCTTCTAAAAACATCGATGGAGTACAATACATGCGTTTGCAGAAAACCTTGGAAAAGTCACCTGAATTAAAGACAGAATATGGTAAAGTTTTACAAGAGTATATTGAACTCGACCACATGGAGCACGTCATTCATCATGAACAGCCATCTGGAAAACAATCGTCATACTTCTTACCTCATCATGCCGTAATCAAACCGGAGAGCACATCAACAAAAGTAAGGGTAGTTTTCAATGGTTCAAACAAGACAAAAAGTGGGTTTTCGTTAAACCAAGTTCTTTATCCTGGCCCAACTTTATTGGCGGACTTAATTCAGATTATTTTAAAATGGCGGGTCTATGAGTTTGTATTTACTGCCGACATACAAAAAATGGATCGCCAAGTATTGATTCATCCTGATGATAGAAAATATCAACTTATTTTGTTTCGGCCCAATGATAATGAAGAGATGAAAACATACCAGCTCAAGACAGTCATATTTGGAATCAAGTGTGCCCCATTCCTGGCATTAAGGACATTGATGCAAATTAGTTACGATTGTAAGGATTCAAATACAAAAGTTTCAGAAATAATAAGGAATGAAACTTATGTGGACGATGTGTTATCAGGAGGGTACACAATCGAAGAAGCCAAAGGTAAACAAATGGAATTAAAACGAATTCTTACGGCTGCAGCTTTCCCCTTGAAAAAGATGACTGCCAATAACGAGGCTTTACTTCAACAGTTGGCCCGGGAGGATCTTCTTGATGAAGATTGTTTGAAATTTGATGAGTCCAGCACCATAAAAACTTTAGGAGTACGATGGAACGCGAAAACTGATATGTTCTTCTATAATGTTGAAACCATTTGTAGCTCTCCAGTGACAACGAAGAAGCATATATTATCAGTCATTGCTAGGCAGAATGACCCCCTTGGTTGGCTAGGCCCAATAATTATCGTTGCCAAGATCCTGATGCAGAGTTTATGGCAAGAAAAGGTAGATTGGGATGAAGCTGTTCTACCTCATCTATTAGTAATTTGGACAACGTTTATGAAAAATTTGCCGTATATCGAGACTTTAAAAATCCCTAGATGGATAGGATTTTCTCCAGGAAAAGAGGTATAAGTGCATGGATTTTGCGACGCGTCGGAGAAAGCCTATTGCGGTGCAATATACATAAGAGTGGTAAATGTTCAAGGCGAAATAACCAGTCACCTACTGGTAGCAAAAACGCGAGTAGCCCCTTTAAAAAGCATCACAATACCCAAGTTGGAGTTATGCGGAGCCGTGCTGCTAGCCAAATTGATTAATACTCTCAACATCCGATGCTCATATGAAAAATTTATGTGGACAGATTCTTCCATCGTCTTAGGATGGCTGCAAAAGGAGCCACAAACCCTTAAAACATTCGTGTCAAATAGGATTATGGAAATTAATCGAATTTCTGACATTAAACCTTGGAGACATGTCAAGACCGAAGATAACCCAGCAGACCTAGGAACTAGAGGTTGTACTCCTCAGGAACTCAATCAAAACACATTATGGTGGCATGGGCCTCCATGGCTTCAATAACCAGAAGATCTCTGGCCCAAACCGAGAACATTCGATCCCACGGATCTAGAAACAAAAACGTCTTCGAATTTCCATCTCAGTGTTCAAAATGAAGATATAACTAGCCATTTTTCATCTCTGAATCGAGCTATTAGAGTAGTAAGTCAAATTTACCGTTTCTTTAGGCGGTGCCGAAAGGAGCCTACCCGTGAGAATGAAGCAGAAATCATATATGCAAAGCAAAGATTAATTGCTTTGGCACAAAAGGTCTATTTTCCTCAAGATTATGAAAACCTGCAAGCAAATATCCCCCTGAGTAAAAAGAGTACAGTTCTGACCTTGTCCCCGTTCCTCGATAAATCTGGTTTAATTCGAGTCGGTGGTAGACTCAATAACACTGGTTTGACCTATGACGAACGACATCCTATAGTAATACCAGATAAATCGCATTTCGCATCACTTCTTGTCAAATATACTCATGAGATCTTGCAATTTCAGTCTTCATGCTGACAGTTCCGACAACGGTATGAGACTGATTGACTTTGCCGCGGCAAAAAACATGGTCATCAGTGGCACAAGATTCCAGCATAAAGACATCCACAAGGCTACTTGGGTATCCCCTGATCAAAGAACTAAGAACCAAATTGATCACCTGGTAATTGATGGAAGACACTCATCCAGTGTAATGGACGTACGAGTGATCAGAGGAGCTAACATCGATTCTGATCACTACCTGGTAGCAGCAAAGGTTCGCACAAGATTAAGTAGAGCGAAAATCGTACGAAACCAGACGCAGAGGAAGCTGGACATCGGAAAGCTGCAATTACCAGAGGTAGCCACAGCCTACTCAAGGAAGCTCTCGCAACTTTTGGCACAGAACCCACCCCCTCCTGATGACGATCCTGATGCGCAGTGGACACCCATTTCCGACTCTATAAAAACTGCCGCAACAACCGTACTTGGTTTCGAAAAACCGCTTCGCAATAAACCGTGGTACGATGAAGAGTGTCGCATAGCAAATGACGAAAAGAACGCTGCACGTATGGTAATGCTTCAGTCAATTGCAACGCGAGCTGCAACTGAGCCGTATAGGGAGAAGAGAAAGGAGGTAAACCGTCTCTTTAGGCGTAAGAAACGGCAGTGGAGAAAACGCGAGAGTGAGAAAATTGAGACATACAGAAGGAAGAACGAAGCCCGAAAATTCTACCAAAAAGTTAAAAACGGAACTAATGGACATGGTTCAGGGCCCCCCTTCTGTAAAGACAAAGACGGAAATCTCGTCGCAGATGTGCAGAGCATTTTGGGAATATGGAGAGAGCATTTCTCCGCGCTACTAGTACCTGAGATATCCGATGATGATGGGACAATCGATCACAATATGGACGACGACGTCGATTGCCCCCCTCCTAACCAAGACGAGGTCAGAACAGCTATTGCCCGGCTTAAGAACAACAAAGCCGCAGGAGCCGATGGATTACCGGCGGAGCTGTTTAAGGCTGGCGGCGATGAGCTGATAAGGTGCATGCATCAGCTCATTAGCAAAATTTGGTTAGATGAATGCATGCCCGGCGATTGGAGTCTCAGTGTACTATGTCCCATATTTAAAAAAGGTGACCCGAGTATTTGTGCCAACTACCGTGGAATAAGCCTTTTATCCATAGCATATAAGGTTCTATCAAGTATAATGTGCGAAAGACTAAAACCAATTATCGCTGACCTGATTGGACCATACCAGTGAGGCTTTAGGCCTGGAAAATCGACAACTGACCAGATTTTCACGCTACGCCAAATCCTGGAGAAGACACACGAAAAACAAATCGACACCTATCATCTATTTATCGATTATAAAGCAGCCTTCGATAGTCCGATACGGGAGAAACTCTATGAAGCAATGTCTGAGCTTGGTATTCCTGCAAAACTCATACGCCTTTGCAGGATGACCTTGCAGTCAATATGAATAAAACCATCAGCAGCAAAAGTCACATGCTGCTCGCGTATGCTGATGATATAGATATCATTGGGCGCACAATTAGAGAGGTTACTGCGGTTTTTTCGAGAATTGAGAAGGAGTCAGCAAAAGTGGGTCTGACGGTGAATGAGGACAAGACAAAATTAATGGTTTCAACGAACAGGGCCTCCACGCGATTAGACCAAAGCGTGAACGTTGATAACCGTTATAACTTCGAGGTAGTGGACGAATTTATATACCTCGGATCTGCCGTGAACAAAAACAACAACGTCAGCCTTGAGATCAAACGGAGAATTGTGCTTGCGAATAGATGTTATTTTGGGCTAAGCAAGCACTTTAGAGATAAAGCCCTCTCTCGAGTAACAAAAGTCCAGCTGTACCAGACTCTCATTCAACCTGTCTTGCTTTATGGCGCAGAATCCTGGGTCCTATCGCAAGCAGACGAAACATCTGTAGGAGTCTTCGAGAGAAAAATACTCCGAAAAATTTATGGCCCTATAGTGCACAACGGCGAGTATCGGCGACGCATGAATCATGAGCTGTATGAGCTTTATCCTGACATTGACATAGTTAAGCGGATCAAGATAACGCGATTGCGCTGGCTAGGCCATGTCAGTAGAATGGATGAAGATGAACCAGCGCGAAGGCTTTTCGAAACCGAACTCGAAGGAAGACGAAAAATAGGAAGACCAAGACTCCGCTGGAGGGATCAGGTTGACGAATCCCTGCGTACACTTGGTATTGCCAACTGGAGAGATAAAGCAAAAGATCGAACTGGTTGGCGAAATATGTTATCTTCGTTTTGTAAGGTCCCTGACCCACCGGGGTTGTCCGAGACCGGATAAGTAAGTAAGTAAGATCTTGCTACATGCGGAACATCAGATAATACTGAGAGCTCTAAGACAAGGATTTTACCTTCCAAGGCTTCGAAATACCATACGAAAATGCATCCGAGGATGTCGGGTTTGCACGATCTATAAACAAAAGTTCCAAAACCAACTTATGTCAGCGCTTCCACCAGAACGTGTAATATTTTCTCTGCCTTTCACGTATACATGAGTAGACTTTGCTGGCCCCTTCAGCATCAAATCATCATCGCTTAGAAACGCCAAATTGCTGAAAGGATATGCTGCAGTGTTCGTATGTTTCTCCACCCGCTTGGAGACCTGTTCAGATCTCTTAGCAGAAGCCTTCCTGGCTACATTTGCAAGATTTATCGGAAGACGAGGCCTTCCAAAAACTCTCTTCTCCGACAATGGGCGTAACTTTGTAGGTGCAAATCGCAAGCTTCTCCAAGAACACGCACAGTTTCTCAAAACCTTAGGGTGGCCTTTGGGAGGCGGCTGTAAAAAGAATGAAGTCGCATTTGAAAAAGGTAGCATTCAAATTGAGCTTTACCTTTGAAGAATTCACAACCCTTTTAGTTCGCATCGAAGCTGTCTTAAATTCAAGACCTTTATGTGCCATCTCCGAAAACGCAGACGAGCTTCTACCGCTGACACCAGGACATTTCTTGCGTGGGGTACCTCTGACAGCTCCTCCTGAGTCCTTAGCAATACTTCCTATGGAATCCCTCTCTTACGTCAACCGTTGGCAGTGATTAAAAATATTGTTGCACATTTTTAGCCGGCGCTGGAAAACCGAATATGTTACAGAGCTACAGAGACGTCACAGGTGGAAAACGAGTAGAAACAATCAGCCGTATTACGTATGTCGTTGTCGTATTTCGACTACGACAGTTTTGTAAAAGATTAAAGATAACACGCCAACTTTGTCTTTAATCTTTTACAAAACTGTCGTAGTCGAAACTCGACAACGACATACGTAATAAGGCTGAATTTAAAGGAAGGTGATTTTGTTATTGGGCGAATTACTAAAGTTTTCCATGGGAAAGACGGAATCGTGAGAGTCGCGGAGATCAAAACAGAAAACGGATTAATCGTTCGGTCTATTGTGAAACTTTGCATTCTCCCAAACTCAGCACCCCAACCAATTCCTAATACCACTTCAAATGAAATAATAAAAAATAATAAGCCTAATGATCAATTGTGACGCATGTTTCTCATTGTATGTTTCTGTTCCTTTCTTTTCTTTTCATCCTCAGATATTATGGCAGATTCCAACTCCAAACCAAGATGTTTTCTCTGTGGACGAAACTATCCGTTAAAATATTGCCTCACCTTCAGGAAGATGTTGTTTGACGAACGCCGTGAAGCTCTAAGAGGACAGGATGTGTGTCTTAATTGTTTCGGTTATGGGCATCAACGTTCATCTTGTCCCTCGGCGAATAGGTGCCAAATATGTAAGGCCAACCACCACTCTATGATCCATCGTCCAAGAAGGGAAAGAGGCTCTAGTCGTGAAGACATCCCTTTGTCAGCAGGGCGCGAACCAGCGGCCCCCTTGCCAGTGCAAAGTGCCTATGAGCGAATGCCTTTTTATTGGCTCCTTCGAAATTCTTCTCCCTGAAGGTACCATTAGCGAACGCTTCGTAATTCTCCGTAGCCTACAGATATATGTGCCTCCAGCTATCCAACGAGAAGACCTTATTCCATTTGCTGAAGGTCGTAAACTAGCTCACCCTGCGCCGCACAAGTACAACCAAGTGGATGGTATCATCGGCCAATACATGGAAGAGAAACTGATTCGAGGGAAAGTACAGAAAGCTCAGAAGAACCCCAATATTAAAACTCAAGACACCGCGTTTGGTGTTATCTTTCATGGTACTTGGGTACGAAGCAACATACCGTTCCTGAAATCTCTTACCCCCTTGGAACCTCGTATAGATGGCCCTTTCGCTCACTTATTGCAGGCGTCAGCCCCACGTTAAGCCCGGGAGTATGTTGAAGCCATGTTCAACACTGGTCCCTGTGACTCAACTTAGGGTTAAGGTTATCTTATATTTACAATACTCCTCATTTTCATGGTTTTGAGTACTGATTTAATTCCAATTTTTATGTTATATTTTTGTCACTCACATTGGAGTTCAACTCAATTTAAGTAACGCTAGAAGCGTCATTGAATTCATTTTGCCATTTTTTTGATAGTTATAAGTAAGAACTCAATAAAGCAAGGAGCTTTTAAATCATCTCCTAGAATTTGAACCCCTTTTATTTTCTGGGAATCTTTAAGAATTGATATCCTTAGCCCCTGTAAGGATCAATAAATTCTATATAAAATTCTAAAACAGCTGATTTTATTTCATATTTTTCAGTCTTATTTAAATAAGTTTCCGCATATGTTTCTGTCTTAGTGCCAATAAATATTTTACAAGTATCAAGCTGATACTGCTTATTTTTGTAATCAATTTCTATATTATTTATTAGTCCTTTTTTAATAAAATTGCTTAATATTAGAAGAAAATTCGATTTTATGCTAGTGTATAAATACGGTAAACGTGAACTTTTCGCTTGAAATTCTTTGTTAAGATTATTGTCAAAATATTAAATATCATTTCATTTGGCTTGTCATATCCTCCGCAATAACACCAGCAGAAATTCCTTGAACTTCATATACATGCACAAAAAATTAAATACATTTTAGGCTATCCCATTGCTATCCAGCGAAAGCCAACGGGTGCTGCATATTCATATCTAAAATTTTATGCAGTGCAACTGAACAATACTCTTGGAATTCTTTGAGTTCGCTGACGCCTTTGGGACTACGAGAAAAGAGGTGTATATGTTCCGACACAATTTTTCGATAGACGATGGTAATTTTTTTGTGGCGTAAGTGGAACAGTGATGTAAAGCGCGACAGGAACATTTAAAGTAAAATAATTCTACTTCTTTTTCAAATAACGCCTTAAGGCCTCTAACATTACCAGACATAGCATTTTCTCCGTCTGTTGACAATCCTATTAGGTTCTTGAAAGGAATTTCACATAACACAAAAAATTCTTTAATTTTATCAAATGTTGACTGCGCGTCTGACTTAGTAAATTCCAACATTGTCAGAAACTTATCTTGGATTTCAAACGCTGAATTTACATAACGCGCGATTAAAACAAACCATTTCTTGGTAGAAAGGTCGGTAGTTCCGTCCACAATTAATTAATGTGGATATTACATCATTCCTTGCCTGCTTTCCAATTTTGTCTGCTATTTCTGTGGCCTTTGTCCTTCCGCAATGCACTAGTTTTGCAATTGCAGAGTCCGGGCAGCACTCAACCAATAATGCAGGAAGATAGTCCATCAATATGAAAGGCAAATTGTGCGTAATGCAAAACATGACCAACGTGAATTCTACATGTTTTACCTGTTGCGACTTTCTGTGTTGTTCGCTGTTAAAAAATTTGTCGATATGCAAATGTTTCTTTTTGGTGTTATAGTTTTGTACATGCGTTGTTGTCTTTTCAAGATTTTTCAGATGTGTCAAATGTGCAGCAAGTGGCTTGGAGCATGCCGTACAAAATGGAGTACCATACCTTTCCTGCAGCCATTCGAAAGTAGTAAGCCATTCTGTTCTAAATTTCCTTTTAGAACATTGCGGATTATCAGCAAAAACATTTGCATCACTGTAAACAAAAACATTCATTATTTTATCAAAATTTGTTAATTTAAACAACATTACCTACAAGCTGCCTCATTGTTGTTTTCGGTTACTGCTTCCATTTTTTCTTTTTTGTTATGTATCTAAAATATATGTTTATTAATAAAAAAAAGATTTTGTTGATTAATATTTATACTCGTACTTACTTATCCATAGTTCAATCCTCTAATGCACATGCAGAATGTTTTATTGTTTTCCTATTCAGTGTTTTTCCAAAATTCTGACATTCATAAGAAATAGGGCGAAAAAGCAAAACACAAATCATTGTCACTAAATTAAGCTAAACGTCGTTTATAATTTAATGGCCAACAGTGGAATTCGGTTAGCGTATCGCACAGTTCGCTGTCACTGATCTAATATAAACGTCGTTAATATCTACTTACCCGTAATCGAAGTGCATAATTTATTGGTAAATGGTAAACAGTGTGGAAAAAGTATTTTTCAGATAAAATATATGAGATTTTAAATAAATTATGCAAAGGAAAAAAAAATTTGTGATTAGAGACAAAAACCGATCAAAATTGAATTGGTCCGACCATCCGACCAAATTAAAAATTTTAAATTTTTTCCGACCAAATTTGGTCGGATCCGACCAAAACGGCAACACTGCACACAGCGCAAAATATTTATTTGGTTTAGTCGTCCACGAGACAATGACGAAGCAACGTCATATGCGCTTGTGACGTGTTATGTCTCATGTCTTGTGTGCAGCAAGTCGCTCGTAATATAAAAAAACGTAATTTTCAATGAAATTAAATTTAAAGTTATTTTGGCGTGTTACATTTTCAACTGAACATACTTATGTTAAAAATTTATTGAACAATAGCGGACGGTCGGAGTTCTGACGTTTCTTTATCGACAAAAACCTATTTTGTGCACGTTATACATCTTAGATCACTCAAACAGTGAATTTATGCCTTGGATAAACAATTTAGGCATTTACTTATATTTCGTATTTATATTTCGGTAAATTTTGTATACTCTGCATATTAGGTGGTGGTTAAATGCTACCTTATGTGTTAAGATCAACTAAAAAATGTGTGAGATACAGCCGATTAAAGCCACTTCTATTCGTATGCAATTTGTTAATTTTTTTAAATTTTTATTCACCTAAAAAAATTAATAAACATATTTTATCCCAAAATCAGTTAAACTCCAAATACTTAACGCTCCGGACATCACTCCATATTTTAATGTTGTCGCCATGGTACAAATATAATGGTAGATGCAGTACGACAACAAATACAACAAGCCAAAAACAACAGGCATTTTGTTTTTGCTCAGTGTCTGTATTGTGTCAAGTCAGCTGATAGAAAAATACTGAAATTGTTGACAAAAGTGCCATTTAGAAAATGATTGTGTTTTATTTGATATTCTGAATGTGAAAATTAAAACGTTTTTGTGATTTTTACAGAGAAAACTTTTCAAAAACAGCAGTTTCTGGCGAACGGGGGTTGCAGACAACCAAATGTAAACAAACTTTGACATAGGAGGAAAACTCACTCCAGAAAAAGTTTAAATCAGCTGGTCTAGTGCTTCTACCATTTATTTGTACCATGGGTGTCGCATAGCCGATTGTGCAAAATGAGTGCATATGTTTTTTTTGTTCATTCGGTTTTGAACCACCGAAGTGAGAACATCGTGCGCAAGACAAAAATGGAAGCTGAAAATATATGCAAACAATTTTTCTTATTTAGGAATGCCTTTAATGAAATACAATGCTTAATTTGTTACACAGCATTCAAATGTCAACGCGAAGACGTTTTTAAAAGGCATTATGAATATTCTCATAATGAAAATACTAAATTGAATAGAGTTGAGAAATATAGGATTTTTAGGGAAAATGAAATTGTGTGTTACGAAAATTAAAGTTATGGCTTTCTGATATAGAAGCAACAGATGATGAAATGAACCATCTGGAAAACCAAAAGAAACTTAAAGTGACATTGTCAACCATAATATCTCTTCATATAGCAAAACATTAGCTGAACTTTTACTGACGGAACTTTTATTAGGAACAATTGCACTGATTTTTTGAATAAAATAAATTATAAAACTGATGTTGTTCAATCCATTCCCTTGTCCGCAAGAACCATAGCTTGACGTATACAAGAAGTAGCGCACTCTATTGATTTTGAAATTTTGAAAACGGTGAATAACTGCAAATATTTTTCAATATCATTAGATGAGAGCACTGATATTAACGATCTGTGTCCGAAGTGTAAGTTCTGATTACGTAGTTTTTGAATCAATGTTCTCCATGGAAAAATTACATGCAAATGTTACGGGAAAAAAATTGGTTGATATTGTAAATGAAAACGTTTTCTCGAAATTAGATATGAGTAAATTAATTGGAGTGTGTACGGATGGTGCTAGCATTATGGTTGGCAAAAATAATGGATTTGTGGGTCAATTGATAAAGCACGGGATCGAAATGTCATCTCTTCTTTGCAACGTCCACCAGGCTGCACTTGCTTCAGAGTTTTTGAGCACATTTCCTGCCATGCAAAAGGCGGAGAAAATTATTAACACAATAAGAGGAGGACATCATTCTCTAACCCGTATGAAATGTGTTTAATTTCTAAACAATACCGACGCCAAACATTATGACCTTAAAATGTTCACAGAAGTAAGGTGGCTCAGTCGTGGTGATTGCCTTTCCAGGCTTTACGATCTAAGGGATAAAGTAATAAAGTTTTTGAAAATCGAAATATTAGAAAATACTGAACATTTAATAGATGCTCTACAAGACAATAGCTTTAATTTGGATTTAGCATTTTTAACAGATATAACCAATTTCGTATATAAGATAAACCTTCAGCTTCAAGGAAAAAATAAGACTATTTACAATTTATATAATAGCATTTTTTAATTCAAAACAAAACTATTTTTACTTTTAACTGATATTCAAGAAGAAAATTATTCACGTTTCCCAAAAGCATCATTTTTTGATAATATTACAAGCGAACAATCGAACGAACACATTGACATAATAGAAACCCTTATAAATAATTTTGAAAACAGATTTAAAGACTTTGAAGAATTGCAGCCGTACTTTAATTTATTTGAAACTCCCTTAAAATGTGATATAACCGAAGTATGAATTCCAGATTCAATCTGAAATGATATTTCTCCGAAGCGAAATAGAAATGATCGATTATAAAATTCTGGAAAAGCATTGCCCTGCAGTTTCAAAATTAGCTAGGGATTGTATGTAATCAGTTATTTCTTTAACGAAAAGCCTGACTAGCTACTTGAGTGGCTACAGGTAATGCTAGCGTTCGCCTTTTGATTATAATAAGTATGAAAACAAGGGAAAAAACAAAGCACTGAACCGTTATCCCGTTATGATTTGTTGGTTGCTTGGTTATTTTTTTGTGTTGGCGTCAGTTGCTATTAAACGCTCGTAGAAGTATCATCGTGACAGAGTACGTGGGTTAGAAGTATAATAAAGTGAATTTTAAGAGTTAGAACGGTAAAATGACAAGCAAAAGACAAATAAAACGCTTAATAAAGAAATAAAAGGAACAAAATGTGCAAAAGTTTGAAAATGTAGAAAAAGAATGTGGTGATGATAATGAAAAAGATTTATTCATAACATTATTGCATTATGGTACGGCGAATTCATCAAGCGGATTGTACTAGTCAAGTAGTTAGTATAATGTTGTTAGATATTTCGTCAATTCCATGTAACTAGCGATCAGCATGGTACATGGTAGTGCAGAGGGTAGCCACCGACTACCGTCAATGACATCACCATGCTAAATTCGTCAGCGTAAAGCATTGCTTTTAGTCTGGCGGGTAGTTAGTGGTAATTATAGGTAGTTAGGGAAATAACTAAAAATTCGTTAGCTACGTCGACTGCAGGGTGATGGCAGCTTTTACCCACAACTAAAATCAGTTTCTTACAAACTGTTAACCTTTTATCCTTCCATTAAAACACTCCTGTGCAGGGTTGCCAGAAAATGTTCAATTCATATCCCCAAATTGCAAGTTCAAATCCCCAGAAATCCCCATTCGAGATTTTTAGTCCCCAACTAGATTTTAATAAAAATTCACAATTTTATAAACAAAAAATAACATTTATTCCAATTATTGTATAGTTTTGTACTGATACATAGCATTAAAAAGAGAAAAAAACATAACATATAATAAACTTCAATACTAAAAAACATTTAACATTTAATTATTTTTTTGGAAAAAATAACATAAAAATAAGGAACTTTCATTGAGATCTAAATATATTTGTTTATACATATATTATATTTAAAGTAATTATAAGGACAACATTTTCATCAGGCTTTAAAAACTACACTGTTTATTAAAATGTAGCAAATCATATTTGATTTTGTAAGACGCCATAAACTTCTAGTTCATCTAAATTTTCAACGTCATTTTGTTTGTACAAATGTTCGGAATTAAATTTTTTTAACATATTTTCGGGAACTTTATATTTATGACAGCCAATTTTATAAGCACTTAAATATGATTTTACTCGGATTAAAGCATCTAGCATTTCATATTGGAGTTTGTTTCTTAATTTTGTTTTAGTTAAATTCATACAAGAAAATATTCTTTCTACATCTGCATTACTTATAGGTAAAATCATAATTTGAAACACTGCTGTAGAAATTTCACGAAAAAAGAATATGCCAACGTTATCTTCGTACTCGTAGACTAAAACCCAAAATGCAAAAATATCTTTTGGAACGTCATTATGGTTTTGTGATTTCCAATCAACAAAGGCTAATTTGTTCCACTGATTTTCGTATGTACTTAATGAAACGTTTTTTTCGAAAGTGTTTTCCAAAACTCCATATACAGTTTCAAATTTTTGTTTTTTTTGTATATTTTTGTAAGAAAAATTTTTGAATTGTTCAAGGTGTTCTAAGTTATCTGGAAATCGTTTGGTCATTTCTCTTGATAATACCAATAAATACTGAAAACAATTTTTTTTTAAATTCAATAACATCTTCATCATCAAGGTCATGTAACTCTAATTCTTCAGTGCAAAGGGTTCCGAGATCAATATCAGCGAAATGTAAATAACAGTCATTTTCGTTAATCACTATTTTCATCTGCTCTATTTCGTTTTTAACAAAACCCGATTTTATGAATTTTGAACAAATGTTCATAAACAAAAGTAAGAGATGTTCGTATTCAGAATAATAATCAACGCTTTCACCTTGAAACATAGTATTGACTCTATTGACTTCTTCTAATATTGGGCATAAAAACAATATATTTTGAAATTCCTCAGAAATATGTTTCGCCATTTTTTCATTGTCGGCAGTAGAAATTATATTAAAATGGCATTCTAACTCGATCCATGGCTTTAGGACCCTTTTTACAGCTTTTCCAAAAGAAAGCCATCTGGTATTTGAAATTTGTACTAATTTGTAAAAATTATTTGAATCAGCTCCCAAATTAATAAGATCAAAAAGTTGTTTATATTTTACGGTTCGTAATGGAGAATGTGCAAAATAATTATACAATTCTCTAACGAGAAATTCCACTGAATTTGGGATAACTTTGGATGCTTCAGAACTACACAAATTTAAGGAATGACAGATGTATTTCACCAATTTAATGGAAATGTTTTCTTTTTTTAGAAGTGCGCAAAGTGACTTATTAGAACCGCACATATTGTTGGATATTATTCCCACAAAATTTCATACCAGCGGGTAAAGCCATTTCGGAGAACGAACGTAACAAAAATTGCAGCAGAATGTTTTTTTTCGCTGCAAGCAGAATGTATTTCGCTGCTTTTGTATTGAGATTTTTAGTCCCTACCGATCGCATAGATGTTTCACATCAAAAATTAAATAAAAAAAATATTGTAAAATTTAAAGTCCCCAGGAATACTATAGAATTTATGAAAAATCCCCAGAATTTTTTGAAAACCCCAAATCCCTCCCCTCAAAAATTTGTCCCAAGCCGGTCCTAAAATCCCCAGTTTGGGGACAAATCCCCATATCTGGCAACCGTGCTCCTGTGTGCTTAAATTTCATTCACTGCAGAATATATGCTCTCACTAACACACACTCAGTTTTAGTTTTGCCGACCACTGCACTAGAGTGATGTTATATTCTATCATAGAGAAATACTTAAGAGTTTCCATTACTCTCTTCGATGCCTCTTCATGACGACGAGGTAGTAGGCCATTTCATAGAAATTTATTTGTTGGTGTATTTTACCAATTTTACACTTTCGTTGGACATAAAACGGACAGAAATCAAAGGGAATGCGTATTTGCTTTTAATACAAACAACATAAAACATAATTTAGCTGTCATTAGTATCAATAAACAATATTTAAAATTAGTTCTTGTCTTCTTTGCACTCTCATTCTCGATCATCGGCGTAGTACCTTTTCGATCAGCTGTGACATAGATACCCCCTGATTCTATTCTATCTCTCATGTCTCCATACCAGTGTTGCCAGTTTATCACTTTAAGTGCAATTCTAGCTTCTGCACTTTTTTTCTTGAACAACATACTAAATGCTGTTTAAGGCCATGACTCACTATCAGATTTAGTCTTTGGATCTGTCAAAAATCGTATGTGTGCTGAAAAAATAGGATAGTCTGGATTGTATGCGAATAAGTATGAAAGAGAAACGAACATATTTTTGACAGGTCTGTTAGATTTGTTCATGTTTTGAAAAGTTGGAGACAGTGTGTATGTAAAATAGACCATATCTTTAATACTATTTGTTTATTTTTAGTAAAAATTAAAAGAAAATCAAAAATTTAAATTAAATAAACGACTACCAAAAAAAAAATAAAAGATTATGCGTCTGTTAAAATTCGTGAAAACATGGTTTTGCATAATTTTTGTGTGATGGTCTGGCATCCACAACACACTTGGATCGGATTTTTTCAAGTGTGATGCGATTTTCTTCAAGTGTGATAAGATTCTGTCAGATTATTTTTTGAATAAATCGCACCACTATGTAGGATAGTGAGTCACGGCCTTTAGCACTATTTTGGGACATTTTGCTAACTTTTGACTTTTCTTTCTTAATTTTTTGAACTATGAAATAATGATTATTTTCACCCGGGAATTATAACTTATATAGAATTATCGCGGGTGTGTATCTTAAGTATGGACGTAAGTTGGCTTTTAAAAAATCATTTACTGCAAAAGTATGTTGGTCTAGACTTTTATTAACAATTTCTTTAAATTTAAATTTCTTTAAAACGGAGAACATGACTCTAAAAAACAAAAATAAATTTAAATTTTTGCCTGTAAGTATACTACTGGTCAAAATCGAATAGACTATTCAACCGTCTAATTTTTTTAATAAGTTTAAAAAACGGAAAAAGCTTTCATTGAAGCGGTTAATTTGGTTAATCGCTCAGCTTTTGTATGGGAGGGCGTAGTGACCTCTCTAGTTAAGTACAAATTTACTGATTAATCAATTTCAGTCTACATGCTGACAGTTCTGACAACGGTATGAGACTTATTGACTTTGCCGCGCAAAAAACATGGTCGCTAGTGGATTCCAGCATAAAGACATTCACAAGGTTACTTGGCTATCCCATAATTAAAGAACGAAGAACAAAATTGATCCCTGCTTACTTGATGGTAGCCACTCATCCACTTTAATGGGCGTACGAGTGATCAGAGGAGCTAACATCGATTATGATTACTACTGGTAGAAGCAAAGGTTCGCAGAAAATTAAGTAGCGCGAAAATCGTGCGAAAACGGACGAAAGAAACTCTCGCAACTTTTGGTAGAGAGCCCACCACTCCCGATGACGTCCTGAAGCGCAGTGGAAACCCATTTCAGACTCTAACAAAACTGCCGAAATAACCGTACTTCGTTTTGAAAACCCGCTTCACAGCAAACCTTGGTACGATGAAGACTGTCGCATGGCAAATGATGAAAATATCTCTGCACGTATGGCACGTATTCTACCAAAAAGTCAAAAGCCCTTTCTGTAAAGACAAGGACGGAAATCTCATTGCAGATGTGCACAGCATGTTGGGAATATGGAGATATCATTTCTCCGCGTTACTGGTGGCTGAGATATCCAATGGTTATGAGAAAATCGAACACAGTTTGGATAACGACGTCGATTGCCCCCCTGCTAACCAAGCGCAGACAAAAAATTTTTTTTGTGTGTGTGGTTTTATGTCAGGTTGTTCAGATCATTTTCGCCGTCACAGTCAGTATATCAGAATACCCATTTTCAATCCCAAACTAAGTTTGGTTAAATAACACACTGTGACAAAAAAAAATCAAAAGCAAACTTGTGGGATGGGACATAGCGTAGGTTGTAGGTATAGTTAAATAGATTTTTGTGGCATACTAGAATTTTTTGGTGCACATCGAAATTTTAAATTACGGTAAAAAACCCGTTTTTTCGCACATGCGCTCACTAATACGCCTATAGGTTCGTCAAATATCCACTGATTTTCATTTTGTTACAGGTTTTGGAAAGAAGAAACTTAGATATTTAAACGTTCTATACTTGACTTAACAGATTTCAATTCGCTTATTAGAGTATTTGCTAGGTAAACCAATTTTTTTTGTGTATTTTTTATATTTTTTGACTTTGGCGATGTTTTCGAACAGTATTTTATTAGAAACACTTTAACTTTGTTTTATTATTTAAAAAGAACACATTTTCAAGAGTAAAATGTGTGTCTATTTTCTAAAATCGATCAACAATTAGCAAAGTTATAAAAGATTTTCGGAGACGAAACTTTCGCAAAATGTTGATGAGTCGCGCCATTATGGCACTGTCGGCCTTAATATTGTTGAGCACTTTATAGTAAATTCTTGACGAATTGTTTTTAGAATAAAGAAGTAGATACATACTGTAAAATTAAATTAAATATACCAAGCTACTTCAATTTATTAATATTTTTTTTTTATTATTGAACTTTAAGTACACACTCAAAAATGTTTACTCGATCTTTTTCTTTTAAACTGATCATCATCGGTTTCTCGTCTAAGTGACCAGCAGTAATTTGCCATCATGTTGATTTTATTTTTGCCATCAAAGCGCCTTTCTATAGTAGCAATTTCTTGGTGAAATCGTTCACCTTGTTCGTCGCTTAACTGGCCCAGATTATCTGGGAAGAAATTTAAGTGGGAATGCAAAAAGTGAATTTTTATAGACATGTTGCAGCCCATGTTATTGTACGCCGTTAAAAAATTGTTTACAACTGTAACATAGTCGGCGCTCCTGTTATTGCCAAGAAAATTATCACAGAGCGCAATATAACTTTCCCAAGCTCGTTTCTCAACAGGGTCCAATTTGCTTTTGAAATTGTCACTTTTCATTAGCTTTCGAATCTGTGGTCCGATAAAAATACCTAATTGTAGGGAAAAATTATTAAAAACGATCAAATACTGTCAGCAATTTGAAAAAAAAAATATACCTGCCGTTATTTTTGCTTCACTTAGTCGTGGAAAAGTTTCTTTCAGATGATGAAAAGCTTTGCTATCTACATCCAACTTCTTTACGAATTGCTTCATATAGCCTAGTTTCAAATGCAGCGGTGGCAAAATTATATTTTCACAATTCACTAAAGGGATGTTTAGGACATTTTTGCTACCAATTTGAGGTAACGCACGTGGTGGCCATTTCTTGCGTTGATAGCGATTTAGTGCTCGGCTGTCCCATTCGCAAAGATAGCATGGATACTTCGTGTTTCCACCTTGCATGCCGAAGAGAATTGTTAACATCTTTAGATCAGCAACAATTTTCCATTTGTATGTTGCGTAGTTAACAAAACGGAGTATTTTTTCCATCACTTCATAAGTCTCCTTTACGCCAGTAACGTACGCAATAGGGCCTGAGGGAAATTGGTTTTGACTGTGTAATAAAACAGCTTTCAAGCCTATGCAAATTAATATTTCAAATTTTATATTAAGTAGTAAATTCTAATAAATTTTTATATTTCTGCATACTTTTGCATGACCCATCAATGAAAAGCCTCCATTCATCGGCTTTGTGTTTGTGACCCAATGCATTAAATAATTTCGCTACATCTGCGCAATACACAAAGTCATTGTTATCGACATCGGACTTAAAATTCTCTGCCAGTAACATCCTTTCGCTGCTCCTTCTGTTTGATGTTATTAAGAATTCACTTTCTACCAGATTCCACTGTTTAAATCGTGAACCAAGCGTTTCTTGTTGTCGGCATGACAAGTTCATGTCCCGAACTAGATCATCGAAATCCTTTTTGGATATGATATGTCGCTCTGCAGATTTGGATCCTGACGGAAGGAACTGTTGTGGGTTCTCATATTCATACTCATCAGCATCACTATCATACGAGCTCATAACATGGTGGTTATCACTTGCGGTGATCGCCTTTATTACGGTTGGAACATCAGCGTATTTTATAGCCGTGCGTGTCTTAAAACTGTAGCCTGATAAATTGGTTTGGCAAAAATAGCAATCGTCTTGCTTATGATAAGGCTGATGATGCCAAGTCATGGGCACAGAAAAGGGTAAATTCAATGAGGAATTGTCTTTTGCTTTGTTTAGTAATGCACAACAACACATGCAAATATGTTCTGGTTCGTACCAGCGACTAGTTTTGTAAGTACGATCGAAGATAACATTGTATGTTTCCACTGCAGAAATATTATTTCGGAAATTCCGCCTACGACTAATGTCAGTAAATAAACCACAAACATAGCAAAATTTATTTCGCTTATCACACATTTTAAGTTTAAATTTTACACGATCTCAATAACCAAAATTGTCAGCGCTTCAATGCTTGTTGGGTAATTCCAAAAAAAAAATCGACACAAAATTCAGAATTTTCGAACCCGACACCTTTTGGATTGTATTAAATTTGGACTGAAGGTTCTCCTTGTCCATACGAATTCTATGACACCAGAATTGAGTAAAAATTCAAAGTAGTTTTTGTTTTCTGGTTCGTTGAAGTAGGTATTGTTTATTTTTTTTTAACTTGTTCTGCCTTTGCTTGCAATAACTGTATCATACAAAAAGCTCAATTCTCTCATTCCACTTGTGTTCGGTATTCTGTTTACAGAATGTTTATATTATTTTTAGTAAAGGCGCTATCAGACAGCATGTATTTTCCATCTGACATGTCACTTTATCTACCTATGTGTAATTCTGTATGTATGTCAAAATGAGCATGTACATTCGGTTTATAATTTTGCGTTCAATCGTGCATGCAAGCCAAGGAATCTAAAATATGGCCAAATGGATTTTTTCCTAAAAACTTGAATAACTCAATTAAATATTACTCGATTTTAATAAACTAAGCTGCAGCAGGCGCAAAATAAAATGCGTCTTGAAACTGCATTCCAAAAGAAAATAGTCTTATACAAATTTGACTTATTAATTTTCGTTCAAAGTACGGTGAAGTCTCAAAAAACTCAAAAAATCCATGTATTTTTACATGTAACTCCCTCAATTTATTTCCGAGATTACAGTGTAATACATCGTTGGAAAGGTGTTACTTTTCTCTTTCTTACAACGTATTTCAAACTATTGTAGCGTGAACAGTTTAATACATATGATTGTTTAACCCTATCAACCTCAAAAATACGGGTTTTTTACCGTTATTTAGAATTTCGATGTGCACCAAAAAATTCTAGTATGCCACAATGTTACATTTAACTATATCTACAACCTACGCTATGTCGCATCCCAGAAGTTTTTTGACTGTCACACCGTGTAATAGGCAATGACAAAATTTCATTGTGGTCCTTAAAGGTTTACGGCGGTTACCATGTTGACCAGCCGGCCAGCTATACACACAGACGGGCAAGGCTCAACTTCCGACTTCTTCAATGCGTTACAACTTTTTCCGTATCAAATTATATACAGGGTGATTCAGGACGTTCCGGACAAATTTCTCCAGCGTATTCCTTCTCTCATTTCATGAAGGAAAGTCCACTAGGACCATGCCCGAAAATGCAAGGGTGCGAAATGGCAGCGGGTTCAAAACTTTCGGATTGGCGGTCGGAGGGTAGTAAGGTAAAGTTGCTAACTTCTGAGCCAGTGGTCGGATCTCCAGATCTCACACCAATTGATTTCTTTCCGTGGAGCTACATGGAAGATTGTGTGTATTCTGTGCAGATCCACAATCGTGAGCAGTTACTTGCACGCATTAAGGAAGCTGCGGTGAAAGTTCGTGAAAAGATGAGTGAACTAAACGTGGCAGATGTGGTTCGAAATCGGCTGCAATTGTGTTTAGTAGAAAATGGGAACCACATTGAAAACTTCCTTTAACATCAAATGTTTTTTTTATGTGTTTGATTCTTCAGCCAAAAATTTCAAGAAAATAAAATCTTAAACGTGTTAATTTACAAAAACAAATAAATGTGTGCTGTTATTTCGCTTCCAAAAACAAAAACAAACATTTTTGCATTTCAGTAAAATGGTCATAACTTTGGAACGGTAAGACCTCTGGGCTTCGTTTAGGTCATTTTGGAAAGGTAAGAGGTATGGCTTACCTGCCATCTGGCTGAGCAAATTGAGGTTATGTGAATTTTTTTTCCGAAAGCTCTGTATTGTGTTTTTTTTATCGAATATACGCCGTAAAGTGCCGCAGTACTACAGTTTTTGATTGTTTCAGTTTTATCACATTTTTTGTGCAAATTGCACTGCTTTTGGCATGTTTTTTGACAGCTTCTGGCAACACTGCTCCATGCTCTCATGTCTCCTCCATTCTCGCATGTTTCCATGCTATAACGGCAACAACAATATTGTGAGTTCTCTTGCACGTTTTGCTTTACAAATGCGAATAGGAAGACTGTTTGAAAATTTGAGAATGTGTTTCAAGCATACTCGTGCAGGTCTTTAGTATCTATGGGACTTTTGAGCCATGCCCGTCTGGTCAACATGGTAACTGCCGTAAACCTTTACCGTTCACAATTAAAAATTTGGCATTAGCTATTATTTAACCAAACTTAGTTTGGGATTGAAAATGGGTGTTATGACCACACTCCTTCTGGTACATCCCATGCTGTCACTCTGCTTTGTCGGCTGCCAAAACAAAAATATCAACCTTTTTTAGTGGATGTTGGACCCAAAGGACAACTAAAGGTGAGGGTATGTTAAAGTCGGTTCACCCGACTGAAATTTCTGTACTTATTTCGAGTTAAATTTTTATAAATATCCTTTTTGGAATTTGGTTATTAAAACGGTATTGAAAAAAATTTTGAATTTTAATTTTTATTTGAAAATTATATTTGTTAAAATAAATGGTTTTACCAAATTTTCAAAAATTCAACTTTTGAATTCATATGTACACTTAACAATTTAGATTAAGTAGCACATTTTTGTGCAAAATTTCATACACGGAAACCATAATAAAATTAGAAAAAACTATACCATTTCAAGACTAAAATTAGAAAACCATATTCAAATTCGCAATACTTAAACATATAATCACAAAGGCGGTTAACCAGGTTACCGCTTTAATAAAAGCTGTTTCTCTTTTTAAAACTTATTGAAGTAATTAGACGGTTGAACCGCCTATTCGATTTTGACCAGTAATAAATTTAGAGATAAATTCACAAGTCGATAAGTTTATTCTTGTTATTTAGAGTCATGTTATCCGTACATCAAAATTAATGAGTTTTCTAATAAAAGCCAGGAACAACATACTTTGCAGTAACGGATTTTTTAAATGCCTACTCACGAACATATTTAACATTCACACCCGTGATAATTCTATATGTACGTATGTTATAACTCCTGGTTGAGAATAAGCATTATTTCGGAGTTCAGTTCCGAAAAACAGCAATTTACTCAACGATGTCTACCCATTTCATAAAGCAACTATGGTATAGAGAAGAAAATTTACTCATGGAGTGGAATGCCAACAAAGAAAACGAGTCGTTTCTCTGCTCTCTCTCTTACTCTCTTCGTTGAATATTTCAATGCACGAGCAGTTATCTGATGATGTTATTGTATCTAACTAGAGAAATTCTAACCATTTTTAAATAAAATTACATAAAGTTACAAATAAAATTAAATAAAGGGATTGCCAAATTGCGGTGGCTTTTTCTTCTCGACTGTCATGTTCACGTACTAATGGCCCACTCTATCATCGGCGCGAAAACATCAACCGACATTAACGGCAGCATGGCGATAACACCATCGGTGTAAACAATTAACACCCACCCGATTAATGCACCGAAATAAGTATCAACAAAATACTACGTACTAAACCAACGCTGTGCCACGTCAGCAAAACGACGTAACAAATTAACGAAAAATCCCAAAAACGTGACCAACATCGGCGTCATCGAGAAAATTCTCGGCCATTTTATCGCCAACCGTCTACGAAACAAGTAAAAGTTCCAGTGAAAAGTTAGAGTTCCAAAACAAAAAGCAAGCTATTGGAAAGATACCAAAAAGAAGAACGCAACCATCACCATATACTCTCGCAGGTAAGTACTTATTCATCAGAATGAGTGATCCAGCAGCGAGATGAAACCCATGCATGTTCCGGCAATAAGTCACATCTTGTGTTCCCTACTTTCCTCCTACAGGAGAATAAGACATAAGTGTCGCAACAAAGGCAGCACTCGGCAACATACGCACATAAACCTAAAAACCAAAGTAAGCGCACACACAACCACGCACAATAAAGACACCCAACATCGGTCTGAGCCGTCTCCGGGAGGTTTCCCCCAGAAACACCCACAAACACACAAAAAGGGGAAGAAAATCAAACGAGGGTTAGTTCTAAAACAACGGGAAATGAGGAGTACGGCATAGAGACGATAGCAAGTTAGAAGCGAACGATAAAATAGTCGTAACCACGAGTCTAATTGATAAACCTTTCTTTCTAGGCTTCAATTGCGCACCCCTAACTACAACATCTCGACGCAGCCATCGTGAAAAACAAAATAAGACAAAATAAAACAAAATAAATCCAAATAAAACAAGATTAAACAATATCATTTCCGTGAAAACCGCGTGTGTTCCTAAAACCGAAGCTTTTGTGTGCCAATAATATCAACCAAGTAAAGTCTTAAAGAGGGTAAAAACCGCGTGTGTGAACGTAGCGAAACGACAGTACGTGGCTCAACAAGCAAGAAATCCCAGCCACAGTTACATACATCGAGGCAGCAAGTCAGAAGACTCATCCCAGCGTTGTCCTCAACAAAATCGAACGACAACAGCCGCAATCACCAGGGCACTAGCAACAACATCTGCAAGAACAAAGTCCCTACTGCTGACTCACCGCAACACCAACATCCATAAATCTTCCCTTTGCCACCAAGGATTGAGCGGTAAGTCCTCTGATCTTGTTACCTTTGTGCCGAGTTATTTCGACTACAAGTTCATCGCCTATCCGAATCATACCATAATGACCAACGTGGGCACTGACGATAAAGCATAAAAGTCCCACGAAAAGGTTATTATGGTATAACAGCGAAATCGGGAGAGTATATGTACATTGTTGTTCAAAGCCACGGAAAAAGACTCCCATATATCCAAAGTGGAACGGAGTACAATTTCTGACACCGAGCCTAACATCGCGGCATTGGCAAAACATCTATTCACCAACTTTTGCTAGCTGTCTTCCCATTGTAAAAAGAATAAGGGGAAATTTTAATTATAAAAATATATGCGATATCTCTAGAACTTCAAAATTTATGAAAATTGTAAAGGGTCGACATTAGTTTAGTTAAATTGAAAACCAATCTGTCTTTCGAAGGGTAACGAGCGCTCGAACCAGGTAGAAATATAAAGACGACAGTTTATACAAATACCACTCCTAGAAAGTGAGTTGGCCCTCTACTGAGGCCAGAGTTGAACATCAATGTCTTCCCTGTCCAAAAGATAAAATATAAAATCTGCATGAATAAGACCAGCAAAATTTAATGACCAGATTGGATAATCATTATACCAAAATTACTCATTACATTAAGTAAACATAAGTAATTTAAACTTTTCAATACTTGTCTGGTCGAACACAATCAAAAACAGAGAAAATTGAATACGAATATTTTTGGTTTCTTTGCTGATAACATTTGATTTTAAATTTAACCCGAAAAGAACCAAGAACAATTAGTTGATGGAAAACAAGCATATCATTCATTGGACGTTCTAGTTTTAAACCGGTTATTACACCATAGCGATGCATTTTCATACATATATAATTATTTTTGGTTCTCCTACATAATATATTAGATTCATTTTACCAACTGTCATACATATACGTCATAGTATTTTGTTTCACATATATAATTAACCATTTCTATTTACAGGAAAATTTTTAGGCTAACAATATTGTACATACATACATAATATTTAAGAATAATTAGACTGCAACAGTCATCTATTTGTAAATTTTAAGGAAGGAAATCATTACATTCATAGTGTTAGATAATCTATTCATACAGACATGTTAGTTATCTAGCAATTTCGTTTGCCTTACCAATAGATAACCCCTCTTCATTTTCGGTTTCATTTGTGCGTAAGCGCCCTAAAGTATGCTGTGTAAAAACAGTAATTTAGTTAGAACCATTAATCCATCCATAGATGATAAGTAGATGATTTGAACAGTTATTGATTCCCCTACACAAGAGTAAGTGGGAACAGTTTTATCTGTGTGCAGTTGGAACAATAATATTAGGGCGACTACTGTCGTGAAATAAGATAATGAACTTGAAAGATTCAATACATTAAATAGTAGACTTTTATAACATAACATTTATTCCCCCATTTATTCTTAAATTAAGATTTTTCCGGTTTCTAACCGACGATCTGAAATATTTTATAAGGTTTTCCGGTCATTAGCCGATGGACAAAAGTAGATTATAAGAACATTCCGGTTATCAGCCGACGATTTAAAGTAGATTTTATGAATTTTCCGGAATTAACCGATGAATTGAAGTATGTCATAAGATTTTTCCGGTTACTAACCGATGATCCAAACTAGACTATAAGTTTTCCGGCTACTAACCGATGATATCAAGTAGATTTTAAGATTTTTCCGGACATTAGCCGATGAATTCAATCAGATTATAGTATTTTCAGTTATCAGGCTTTACGCTTTTCAAAATAAATTTCAAGTTTAAGTATCGTTCCGTTTATCCGATTTTAAGTTTAGTTTCAGTTCCTGTTATCGGGTACAGCAGATGTAAGCTGTGCGCCGAATTTATTTCGATTTCAAGTTTAGTTTCAGTCTCGTTATCGGGTACAGCAGACGTAAGTTGTACGCCGAACTTATTTTGATTTCAAGTTTTAGGTTCAGTCCCGTTTATCGGACACAGCAGACGTAAGCTGTGTGCCGAATTTATTTTGCGGAGGCAGACGTAAGCCGAAGCATTTGAGCATCCGAGTTCGGATGACTTAATAGTCTAAAATAGACCAAAACAAATTTTTGTTGCGGTCTCGCCTATTCGAGGTTAGATTCCTAAAGGTCCATTTTTCAACTTCAGCAGACGTAAGCTGGGGATCGTTGGATCCTGCGAGTTCAGTTCCTTTAAGAAATTCTAACTTTTCTCCCAAGCTGCTAGTGCGAGCTAAGTTTCCGAATTTGTCGAGTTTAGTCTCTTAACAAGTAACCGTTCGATAGAGCTCTTATTTTTGGTTCAGTTTTTTTAGATTTTCAGGTTATTTTTGAGTTTAGTTTTCGCGTTGAGTATTAAGTCAAGTTTAGTTTTAGTTTCGTTTTAAGATCAACAACTCAAAAGAGAACACAATTGTTACCATTTAAGATCTTTTTAATAAATGCCATTGATAATTATTTTTGTAACGTTTAAAAACGCGTGTTTGAAAATGAATGGCAATTAAATATTAAAGGTAGGTAGTGGTGCGGTACAATATCTCCATGCGAACATGGTGAAACAAAGGTAAGAACAATCCAAACTATTTTTGGGACGCCCGAAAGATTAATTCGGAACGTGGCGTCAAAGGTGAGATCCGATGATCTCTTAAAGGGTGGGTAAAGAATTTCCCGGATCCGACACAAGACCTGTCGAAGAGTAGTCCGGAAGGTTCTAATCCGTTTTAGTGTGTGTGAAAAGTGTATAAATTTAGAATTTTGCTTATCCAGTAGATGTAATTAGGCCCTACGAGCTTTCCATTTATGATTCCAACGGTTAATCATCCAGCTGGCAAGGATTCAAAACTTTATTGTACCGCCAAAATGAGGAAAAGCCAAAGTCCTGGCAAGAACTTTTAAAATACACTTCCGCCCCGATGAGCTCTCGTCGAGCATGAATATTGCCAGTGCCGCCTAGACTTGGTGAAGGAATACGTGTAAAGCTGTGGAAGTTAAATTATTCCCGAAGCAGTTTTCTCTTAAATAAGTAAGGAATCCATCGTCATCTCATTAGAATCGATTCCTTCATTTCCCCACTTTCGTCAAAATTGAATACACCAAAGACAATCTCTGCACTTGCAGATTAGACGCATTGAATTCCAATGATGCATACAGATGAAAGGCATAAAGTGGCATTGGGGCAAGAAATTTTTGGAGTCTTAGACTGTAATGAATTTACAAATATTCAAAAATCACTTCGGTTATCTTTGTACGAACCCCGTTTCGTCAAGAAAACCCCCGTTCCTGTTCGTTTCTGTATAGAACTTTTTAAAGTATTATTATGATTATTATTTTATTTTTCATTTACATAACATAAGACGTTACTTTTTTTGAATGTTTAATGTTGTGTAAATTTCTTCATGTTAGAATTTATCTTGAAATTTCTGACATTATTTTCAATTACATTTTTACATTTGAACAAGACGTCAATGTTCAATGTTTTGTAATTTCTTCATTTTTGAATTTTTCATCACATGACAAATTAAAAATTTCTCTACACAACCTGTACTACATCCCTTTTGCCTGTTTGAATAAGCGAAATAATATAACAGATAGGTTGAATAAACTGTATAATGGCATTTGTACAAATATCTAGTTTCAGCGAAAGGGAAAAAAATAAAAATAAACGAAAATAAATACAAATAAACCAGAAAATCGTTTAAAAGCTAAGCACTTAAATTGTATTTTAAAAGAGCATTACTGGAGTCTGGGCTTCTACATGCATTGATATTTTTGTCTAGCGTATTATATTTTTTTAATAACATCGATCTTAAATTCAAAATGTCTGAATTAAAAATTAAATATTTCTATAAAACCTACAGTTTTCTATTTCACCCGAAACCTCGTTTTAACCGTTGTTTACCCCTCGGTTTAACCGAAAATCGGTTTCTCCAAAATTGGGATATTCAAAGAAACCGAAAACCGACATTATAAAACCCCGTTTTTTGAATACACTAGCTAGGAATAAACCCGGTCAATACCGACCTGGTCCGTATACCCCTCCAAGAAGGGTATAGGCTGTTTATAGGGGCTTTATCCGAAGATTTTTCACTGGATCTACACTGAAAGAAAAACACTTCGTCGCATGGATGAAACCTTTTCGTTAATGTTTTTACGTTGTGATAGTGAAAAGTGTCGTATATCCGACAATTTGGTAGTCGCTGAAACGAAAAATTTCATACTTGACTTCTTTGACAATTTTTCATTTCGTTGCTGCAACAACTTAATTTTCGTTCCTGCAACAATTTTATTTAATTGGAATTTTGTAGGAAAATGGATTGAAAATTAAAAAAAAAGTAAAGGCATGAGATTTAAACTACTGATATTTCGTTTATCTCTTACTATTTATAAATCAGTTTCATTGTAATAACCGAAAGTGGTAGACATATTTCTCCGCCGGAAAAATTTAAATAAATTTGTTTAAACAGACTAATTAGCTATATATACTTAGTAATAATCTTTTATTGTGAAAACAAAATTTGTGAATTTATGTGTTTGCTTTGATCGTGTGTGTAACTTGCGAATATATACATCAAATAGATAAATAAACAGAATGCAAGGAGCAACACGACAGCAAACAAAGTGACGCATCGATAGCAGAAAAACTACCCCGAAATATGTAACTGAACATTTGTGTGTGTGTATGCGCGTGACGGTACAACCCAGCTAGCATTTTCAATCGTGCACGACTCTTTCACGATCGGAGCCGACGATTAAAGTAATCGTGCGCAACTGAAGTAACTGTGTCAAGACGGCGACTCTTACTTTCCAATCGTCGACGATGAGCAAAATCCAATCGTCGACGATGAGCAAAATCTTTTTCTTTTTCTGCTGAGCAGATATTGGAAAACCCGTTAGAATTTCAGAGAGACATAATTAAATTCTCCTTGCAAAACACGAGTTCGGTGGAGTATGCGGGAAGAAGTAAGACAACAATAAGAAAACTACATGTAAGACTGTGACACAAAGTAAACACAAAAACAAATCGTGAGCACAAAGTCTTAAAAGAAGAGAAAAATATAATTCTGCTCCGACAATCGTGGTGACGATTGGAAATCCAGTCGCGAAACAATCGTGATCGTGAAACAAACATTCAAATGCTAGCTGGGAAATTGCAACAAAATGTTCGTGTTTTAATCATAATTCGGTCGCGCCTGTTTCGTTGTGTTGGTATTTGGATTCAGAAAAAAAACGAGAGACATAGATAAATTTGTGCAGGCAATCGAAGTCAATGAAAACGAAGAACTCAAAGAAACAAAGTGCTTCAAGTACGACGAACATAATAAATACCAATTCAACCTACAATCAAATGAATCCAATAGAAATTTTAACAAATTTGGTTAAAATAAATAAAAGAGCAGTTGATGAAAATGCTTCCAGAGCGATCACAGGCTTAATGACGGGGAGATTTGGCGCTGCAATTAAATCCCCTCTACACGACAAGAATTGCATGATTTAACAAAAGAATGATGTGGTTCCATGTTAAAGGAGTAGTGCTTATGTTCATGGTAAGTACAGACAGATATGTATGTACATATTTTAATAAGAAACCTTAATAATAAATTCCTCATATTTGTTTTAATTGCAGGACTTGACCACCACCCTCGACTACCACAATCTTCAACAGACGAGTGTTTCAACATGGAATGAATATAATCTATTTAGCAAATTGAGACCATTGTCGAAACAAAAATGAAAATTTGTTTTATCAAAACACCTGCAATGTAATACGAACAGTGTATTTATGTACAATTGCCAATAAATAATTTCAAACACACTTCAAAACATTCATTGCAGCAATGAAAAAAAATCATTGCAACACTGACTCAAATTCGTTGCACCAATGAAACAAATTCATAGCAGCAATGAACGAATTCATTGCAGCAATGAAGAAATTACTTGCAAGAACGATACTTATTCATTGCACCAATGAAACAAATTCATTGCAGCAACGAAACAAATTGGTTGCAATAATGAAGCAAATTCATTGCAGCAACAACCATACTTTCAACATAGTAACGAGCAATTTTCAGTTGATGAACACATTGTCATAGCGGGAATGAAACGTTACGTTAGCTCACTTTCGATGACAAAAGTTGTTGGGGTGATGAACATTTTCATTCATGTGACGATGCTTTTCCGTTCAGTGTATAGAGCGGTGGTGAGATCGATCTGCTCCATGGGGACCGTGTGATGACAGGTGCTAAAGAAATCCACTTATTGTGTAGTACTGACTAGGGTTCAGAGAATTCGACTATGTGCATCACGCAATGTTATTTTGCTTAAAAATAAATAAATATTTTCCTGTTGCATGCCTTGTAGGGATAGGGGAGAGATTCTGGTAATCAGAACTGTGCGCTTTCAAGTTTTTATACGTACTGACTGGCATGGATCGAATCCACATTCCCATGTGCAAGTGTCGTGGGAACTAACCATTGCACTACCGACGCACAGTGGCGCCATTAGAGTTTTTTCGTTGCAAAAATCATATCTTTTGAACCGAATAAGATAATTGAACAATTTAAACGGCATATCATAGATAACTGTTCAGCTTATGAAATAAGTGTTTGGAAATGGAGATAGGCTTTATAGGTGCTTACTTCTGGGTTATCAAAGTTAAAATTTGTAGAAAAATCAATTTTATGGTAAGTAAAAAAAATTATTTTTTACATTTTTAGATTGTTTTTATTTTTTGTTAGAATTTTATGTTTTAAAATTATTACCCAGCAAATTAAAAAAAATTCATTTTTTAAAATTAATTTTTTCAATTTTCTGTAAAAGACTGGTCATTTCTAAAGTATAATTATTTTCTAACTCTATTCGTGACTCCACATGCCGCAGAGAAGACATAAGTGGATCGGAAGATGCTGCCAACATGTTGAAGAGGTCCTTGATGCTTTGAATGTGTTCTGCAATCTATATTTTTTATAAAATTTGTTAAGAGACTCCTGTGCTTCTTCAGAAGCTCTCTCTCTCTCTCAACTTCTTCTGTGGATTCATTTCTGCTAAAAGAGATGCTGATTTCGGGGCATATTCTCCATATTTTGTAGAATTGACATTTTCTTTGCGGTTTAAAACATTCAAGATCGTTCCCAATCTTTCCACGATTTGATTGTCAATTCCAGTGATTCTAGATACTGCCTCATAATTTTCAAAAAATCTCCTAGAAGTGTTTCCATCCGCACTTGTGACAGTCTACTTTTAGTCCAACTTGTTTAAAAAACGCAATCCTGTATTTGCTTCTTTCTGATCTTTTCCTTATTCTTAATTGATGTATTTTAATCGGTGTTTTCATCTTGTTGTGGTAGGGTATAATACACCGGTTTTAGCAAGAACTCCATACACCTTATCCTTGCGTGACATTCCATATTCGTAGTTATCCTCGTTTCTAGAATTGTTTAAATTACCGAAGTTTTTCGGACTCTTTTTGCAAATCGGGCATGACAATGTTGAGGTTGTTCCTGTCAGTTCGTTTACGACTTTTCCGTCAACCATGGTCAGGTAGAACTCTTAACTACATTCAATATATTTTCCTTCTCCAATTTGCAGCTTTGTAGGCTTAATCTTGCTTATTTGTTCTTCATTGTCCTTCACCGTGGTCCTTATGAGTTCTGCCGAAACTGAAACATTATTGGTCGGGAATAATGCACTGATGACGGTCGTGGATTTTTCCAGTGAAGGGAAATATCAGATTTTAGCCGCAAAGGAACAACAGATGCCATAAACATATTTCCGTCAGATATTGTAGCGTCATCGGAAGATATCCTTTGCTTATAAACGCTTTGTCCGGATGATCCATCGCAGACCCATTTGCTGATCAATGTCAGTTTCTCAGGAAGAATTTCCACCTCATTTTCAGGAAGACTCTCCAACAACCATTTTGCTGTATGGCCCATAAGATCCTGCAGATTGGTGGGCTTGTATCGCAGTAGGCTTGTATCAGCAACAGATTTTGTAACCCAACTCTTTCACTATCCTTTGTATATTTAATAGACAGCGCGTCCGATAAATGTCCGATTTGTTGGAAATAATAGACAATTCAGTTTCAACATACACTCATTGGCATGACTAGTTTCGAACTCCGTGACAAGTTCGTCATCAGATGCCTAACTACTGTGCCTGAATTGATACCATCGGTTGATCATCAATCGTGTATATACAAACTCAATTCTGCAATTCACATGTGCGAATTAGTACCGATCGAAGATCCCTAAGTATCAACATCACTGAAAGGCCTATAGTTCCAACAACAAGAACAGACAGAATTTTTCCACCATGTTCTTCTTTTCCTCATGCACTCTCGCAGTGTTGCAGTGCCTTGAGGTGAGTTTTTAATCAATATCACGGAGTTGTATTTTTCCGTGGTATAACATTTTTGAAGACTGTGCTAGTGTCAGGTACATTTATTTGCATTTGAATTTTGTTGACCGATTTTGTTAGCTTTTGGTTAATGTATGGCAAATTCATACTACAAACTTAAGAGTCATGAACATTTTTCGAATTGAAAAATTGTTGGATTTTGTTGGAAACCATTTGACCATTTGTACGCCAAAGTAATTTTAAAGTGAGGTGCGAACCTCACAACCTGTGCATCCTGTGTCTGTAACAGAATATTGGGAGCAGACAACCGACTTAAAATGCAATTTTCAAACTATTAGATCAAACTGTCAGTCAAAACATATAAGGGATGCACGCCATACAATTTCTGCACCCATGTCTTTTTAACCTTTTTACTTGTAGAACCCAAACGGGCACTTACGGGCAGATAAATCTTTTTGAATTATGTAAAGGGATAATCAAAGAACATATTTTGAAAATATCGCGAAGGTAAAAAAATATAAATTTTCCCGTCAAAGTTGAAAAATAGTGAAAAAAGGGATAGTTTTTAAATAGTGATTTACTTAGAGAAACACAAAGCAAACTATATTTTTTTATTATTACACATTTAATAAATACATTAATCAATTGAAAAAAAAAGATGATTCGTTACCTAGTTTTCGTGATATTACAGCTGAAATCGCACCAAATTAACTAAAAATGTTGTATTTTTTGAAAACTGAAAATTGGTCAACTTCGAACGGTTATGTCGTCTAAACTAAAAATCTGCTATTACTAAGATTATCATATTTCAGATCGCTGAAAAGTTTTCTATAAGATGGGTTTATTTAAAATTTCGTAGGCGCACATTAAAATTTTGATTTTTGCAACATCGTTTGCTCTACGGGCGCAACTGTATGACGGTTTAAAATTATATAAATTTAATAATATATTGCTCTTCATGCTAAAAGAAAGATACATTTTTTGGAAACGGATTTTCAGTTATTTTATTTTAGTGAATAATAGTAGTTAAAGTAAATGTAACGTAGGGTAAGTGGATCAGTAGTCGGCAGTTTAACTTTTTAATATTTTTGTAACTGGTGTCCTTACGCATGTGAATGTAATATTGGGGTAACAACTAGATATTCCACTTCAGTAAGGCTTATTGTTTTAGATTTAATAAATTGCATTTATTTGTATTTAAGATTGAACCACTTAAGACAATAATTACATCCCACGTTTATTAGCCCATCATCCTTAGCATCAGTGTCCAAATCCTCGTCAAAAGTACCACATAATTGTTTTTCTTTTCTTTTTTACCTTTCACCGGTTTGGATTCTTTTTCCTTCTTTATTTTTTGGCGCTGTTTTTATCGTTTTTGAATAGCTTCGGCTTTAGCTATTTTCTGATTTTCTTTTGATTGTACATGTTCCCTCCATGCAAGAGCAGATATAGGACTAGGGCCACTGATTTTGACTACAGATTGTGACTAATGATGTTGCGCCTGTGGGATTTAGATTATTATTGTGGGTGTAATAAATACTCAATATGTGCGACAAGTTACGTAAATATTATTTGAAAATTTACCTGAAATTGGAGATGGTTTAATATGGTAATAGGTTTAAAAAAGTTGTTATTTTTGATAATGACGTTATTTATTGACGAACTTTGAGACTAGCAGTTAGTAGATTGATATGAGTTGTCATTGTCAGTTATAGCTAGAGTTGGTGACATCGGAACCGTGCAGTCGACAGATTTAAACCAGTTATTATTTTTTTGATGTGTAAACATCTATACGCTGGGGGTAAAAACCTTTTTCACAATACAATCACAAATTTAGAGTAAGATGTGCGATGTAATCGTTAACCAATCGTAAAGCGTTATCAAATCGGTGTGAGCTATGTATGAGTGTATTAGTGTAATCATACGCTGCATACAATATACTCAACACCATCTAGTGTGCAATAGTAACTACTAATTTTCACTAATTGTCGTACATTATGTTATCGTAGGCAAATGAAAACAAATAAATAAAATGAATACAAAAACATTTAATTTTAATATCTTTTAAACAGAATTTTTGCACTATTAATAAGAAATTTACTAAAACAAAGCAAAATAAGGAAAACTAAAAACTAAACTTGTCAAACTATAAGTCTTCTTTCTTCGTCTTTGAGATTGTCATTCATACTTAACAGCTGCATATAAGCACCATCTAGTGTGCAATAGTAGCTACTAATTTTCGAAAACCATTGCTGTAAAATAACTACATGCATTAAATTTCAGAAAACAGCTGATTAATAACTTGTCAACCGCAACAAATACAAAATAATAAAATATTTTACAAAACACCCAAAAAATTATAACTCAGAACATAAAACAACACAAAGTGTATCAAAGCTGAATGGAGGTAATGTTAATTCCAACAAAATTTCTATTAGATTCCAATATAAATTAAGATTATAACATATCTTCATTACGTACTGTTGCCTTACACTGAAGCTGGTGCACGACTATTGGGTAACAATCTCCATCTCATGCCACTTATTAATACAAATTTTGCAAACCCACAGTCGCAAGCTTTATCAAAATTTTTATTTGACGTTTTCCACTTGCATATGAGCAATTCTCCACAAACCCCCACAACTAACAATTCCACTACTATAGATGCAGTTTTCCATAGATTTTTAAATACAATCGAGTCAAAAATTTAAATATGTATCTTATTTTAGTTACCATAAGCCAATATTAACTATTTGTACTTAAGGCATTTACCATAGATGGGCACTTTGCAGTACTACTAAAATTTCAGTAAAAATAATTCTTTAACTAGTAAATTTTTACTGATTACTAAAATTTTTTTCAGCAATTTTTATAAAGTGCCTACATGATTATGATGAGGTGCATTGAATTTTTAGTAATCAGTAATGCCCGATTACTGATTATTATGAATACGGCCCTATGATTTGACTGGTAATGCAAATTAAATTTCATTATCAGTAAAAATTTACTGAATTTTTTCAGTAATCAGTAAATTTACTGCTTACTGTAATTTTTAGTGCAGTACACATATGTATGTATACTGCAGTGTGACCATTTACTAACCAAATAAGTTAAATAAAACAAACAAAAACCAGCAAATTCCTATGTATTTACAATATTGAAAGTTTTGATACTTTTACTTGATTAATTAAAAAAATATACTAAAAGCATAAGTACTTCCAACTTAAAAAAAATTTTTCATTACTAGATGTTTACACATCTCCCCTGTGATCGGACTGACATTAATTTTTTTTTATCTAAATTTGTTGATGATATATCATTTACATTAAATTCCAAAACTCCTTCTGCATTCATTATGTATGTACCTGACTGAATCTATAATATTTAATATAATATTTCGATATTTGGATTATTTTCCGTTTCTTTCAACGCATTGATGTTTTCGACAATAAGACCCGAATTAATTCCGCGTTCTTGCAAATTATGAGCTATCGAATTTATTACACGAATTGCTATATCAAAATCAGATTCTTTAACATTTTCTATAGCTTCGTGACGTGACAATGCTTCTTATTGATTTTTAACGCATTTTGTATAATCCACATTGTCCCGACTAAAAGGATACAAACCACAATTGCGAAAGCCATTCTTAATAGTATCTGTGATATCGAGGTTTCTAAGCACTATATGAAGAAGCGGGCAAAAAGTGGACTTTGAAATAACTTTCTTACTATTTTTCGGCTTTAATTGCCAATTCCTTACAGTCTTCTTCCATTCGGGTTTCAGAAGTGTAAATACACTCACATCAGCTGGTTGCATTATATGTGTGGTGTTTGGAGGCAGAGCATACAAAATAATTCAAATTTCTTCACAAAATTGACTTAAGAAATCAATGCATTTCATACAAAGTTTGTTGTTGTCTTCTTAAAGCTAAAATTCATTTCTTAGAATCAACAGCAGAAGAAAAAAATTACAAAAACAACAACGTAGTCAACACAGTCAAAAAAAATTACAGCAGACAGTTGTCCGAGGTCTTCGGCCACGGACTGTCCCTGCAGGCTGTGTCAGAGACACGGCCATTAAGTTTAACGTAGAATACGCCATCCGATAAGACAGAAAACATATATAACAATAAATTCATTTGCTTATATTATTTATTATTTATCATTGGCCGAAGGCCTCGGACAACTGTCTGCTGTAATTTTTATATTTACCAACGGCATTTGATTCAAGTCCGTTTAAAAAAAAAATATTATGTTAAATTTTTTTAAACTTAATTTAATTTAAGTATTTTAATTAATATTTTTATTAAAATAAGTTCTGCGAATGTTGAGAGGGCCGCCCTAATATTAAAAAAGGTTTACCTTATCGAGTCTTCGCATTAGCATTCGAGCGTTGTGTGAAAGCTTTACGCTTTACAATTCAAAATTAATGTTACATTAATATTACAATTAATGTTGCCAAGCAACATTAGCTTGCTGTTCGTTTCACTTTTTATTGGATACATGTTCCTAAGCAATGTTGAGCAACCAAAAACACTCAACCAAACACCACACATATGTTTGAGTGTATGTGTTTAAACAATTTTCATTTGAGAAATTTAAATATTAGGAAGATATCAACCAATATGAAATGTATATCAAACGAAAGATAACATCTTCATTTACCTACAAAAAAAATTTTAAAAAAATTCATCTAGCCGTTTCCTCAAATTCAATGAAATAAAGATTACAACAATAAAAACCTGACATGACTCCTCATACCGTAAGGTAAGACGTATTCTACGTCAAAAATGGAAACCAAAAACTGACATCTTTCAATTCGTACGATATTAAACAAAATACATAGTATATTCTTATTCTTTAATACTTTCTTGCATCGACTTTTGCTATAATAACATCTTTGAGCTTTTTTCGCATCGTTCTTACTAATTTGCCACCCCCTTCTGAAGCCTTAAATGTCCTATATTTTTTGCTCTAAGGTCGGTATCGTCCTCTGAGCGTCATCTCGCAACCTTTTTTTTCATGATACCCAACAGCGACTCTTGCTATTACTGCTCAACCAATTTTTCGTAATTTTTGCTTGCTGGAAACTTCACTTGTCTATTCAAACTGTCGGAATGAAAGGCTTGGTTTGATTTTGTTGGTTTTGCTTCCCCACGTGCACACTTGGAACTTCGATTCATGGCTAAATATGATTGTATCCCACTGTTGCCGTACCCACAACTCCTTATGTTTTGCAAATTGTAACTTTTCTTTTTTTGCACTGCAGTTAAGAGTGTTTTTTTTAACTTTTAAGCAACACTTACCTTATAAAAGTCGTATTTCAAATTACGCAAGTGTTTTCGAGTCCATTCACGGCTAACATTTATTTCGGTCCGCTCCGACCACATTTGCGCTATGTTTCTGACTGACGTCCGCCTATTTTCTTTTATTATTTCATTTAATGCGCGAATTTCCCGATCAATTAAAATTGATTTCTTGCCTCGCCAATGCTGCTGTGGCTCAATTGGCCCAGTATTTACATATGTAATTTTTGATTGAGTATATTGCAGCTGTCTTGGCTAAGCGTAGGTCCTGCGCAAAATTTTACAATTATTAATATTCTGATTTCTTTGCCACGTGCTATACTTGAATATCGTTCAAATAAAACTGGTTAGAAACCAAACTTTCTAAATAGGTATACAGAATTAGCAAAAACAATTTGTCCCTTTATCTTTATGTATAAACACATGTTGTCAACTTTTGGTTAGCATTTTATAATTAAGCGTATTTTGGTTACACCGCTTGCTTATATAGTCGCTTGTTTTGTATGAAGCACTTAACGAGAACTTAGCGACGCAGCGAGAACAACGAGGACTTATAAGTTGTGCCAGGGGATTTTTATGGCACAGCTGATAAGGTACTAGGGGAATGATGTAGAATGAGCGACCAAAGAAGGCCATGCAGCAAACTGATTTTAGCTAGTGAGTGGTTGATACTAATGACAGCTAAATGATGTTTATGTTGTTTACACCGAACGAAAATGCGCATTCCATTTTATTTCTGTCCGCATTATCTCCAACCAAAAAGTAAATTACAATACCAACTCGAACTCGATGAAACGGCCTACGATGTGTTCGTGCAGGAAATTTGAATTTCGTGCGTGAGCCGTTCGCATTTGTGCAGAGTAAAAAATATCGTGCAAGTCGAGAGTTCTGTGACACGAAATAGCATGAAACAATATCTTCAAAGTTAAACACAGTTGAATATTGGAAAATTATTCGTTATCGCTTTATCACACAACTTGAGCAACAAATTCGGTCAGTGTAAATGATTGTTATCTTTACGTCCGTGATTGGCAATGTAACAAATCGAATGCACCTCTGTAAGCTGCAGCTCTTTATATGTGTGAATTTTACAACCGTGTTAAAATACATAAAACAATTCATACATAAACAATACATAAAATAGGGCATCAAAATTAACGCGAATAAGTCCGAAGCTATCTGCATTAGAAATGCCTCAGGAAAATGTCCAAGTTATGTAGTACCTCAGAGCAAGTTCTTGCAGCTTTCACTTGATGGCGTAGATATCCCCTTCAAAACCTGTGTGAAATATCTTGGGATACATTTCAACAATTTGTTTAAATTTAATAATCATGCAAGGAACTTACTCACGAAGGCAAAGCGAATATGTGGCACGTTTGCCAACTTGTTGAACAGTATATATCTGCGTGAGAAAACGAAGCTCCTACTATATAAAGTAGCTATTCGTCCCGTCTTGCTTTATGGTTTTCCGATCTGGTTTGCCATTTCACCATCTGTGGCCAAAGATTTGGAAATATAGGAACGGAAAATACTAAGAAAATGTATAAATAAATTTTATGAGAATCCATCGAAACGTTTTTCGAACGCATATATTTACCAAAAATCTGACGTACAACCACTCTGCAACTACGCCTTGTCGCTCCAGAAAAAATTTGTCGGAAAACTCGGCGCACACGACAATTTTCTTATGATCGAAATTCTGCAAAGAGATGAAAATGTAAATTAGTCCAACTTTCCATATCTTTCGCCTGTTGGGATACTCAACTTTATACCGGACAACTCTTTGGATCCATTTGCAACTTCCAGCTTCATTCAGAAGGTTACATCTGGCTCACATAGGGGCTAATTGTAAAGAAAATTAAAATTATACTTTATTAGTATATGGTCAATGTTAGTTATATTATATTATTACCATATCGATGGCTTAATTCCAGAGTATGCTAAGTCTAGAAAGTGAATTTTGCAGGACACGCGTTCAAAGTTTATTTGGAATTTTTCAAAGGCCGTATAAGATCGAGACTCAATTTTTTCGGTGTTAAAATACTATTTATTTTGTACGAATTAAAAATACTGCTAGCAGAACATGGTTGAAAATGACTTAGACCACTTTAGAATGCCTAAAAATTTTTGCGTTGTTCATCCAAGTGGACTTAATTTTCTCGGAAGTTTTTCTAGCATTGGTCGTCTAAGTACACATAGCATATTTTGGTTTGGAGAATGAAAATGTAACACCCTACTTAGCATATGTTTAAATATGTTATTGAAACCATTTACATCAAATTTTATAAATTTCATTTGAACGTGAAACAAAAATTATTAATTCAATTGAAAGCTTAAGTAATTGTTATTCAGACATTTTTTATAATTGTATTAGTTAAATGTTGAAATTAATAAACATATATGTATAATTTAAATTATTCAGCATCTGATGTGACCACATAGGCGCATCCTTCTGTTCCCTTCAGCTGCATATAGAAGTTTTTGTAAATTTTTGGAATTAAATTTTTGTCACATAAATCTATGAGATCTTTACGTTTTTCTTCAGCTATTGGAAATTTGGAATGAATTGTGGGAGCAATTTTTCCTTTCTTCGGCGCTTTGATTCGTCGTAGAGTAATATTTCTTTAAAATCTTCGTCAAATTCATATTTGTAATAGAGTTTATACTTATTTTCTTTGTATACTCTTATTTCTCTCATTTTATTTACATTTACCTTTTCATTTTTTGTCCAATTTGTAAGTGAAGAAAATTTTTTGAATTCTAAAAAGTCGTCTGTTTCCGTTTCAATTACATTATACATAGGTTCTGTTTTCTTAGCATTTCTAATTACTGAGAACCACTCCATTGGCGTGTATACACGTTTGTGTTTTTTGGTCTTCCCAATTAACGCATGTACGCTATCGCCCTCATTCTGGGTATGCCCGTTTTCAAGAAACTTGTGACTTATATCAATTTGTGAAAATCCACACATAAAATAAGAACACAATTTTATTCTTGTTTTGCCCACCACAATTATCAGACCAAAAATTGTATTTGCTTGTGCCGGTCTTTTCAGTTTTGGTTGATATAAGTCGGAACAGACAACTTGCAACTTCTATTGGTCCTTTCTTTGCAGTTGTTTCATCCCATACAAAACAAGAGGCTTTTTGGGTATTAAGTTCAAAGGTGGTGAAATTATACGCGTGTAGTTTTCTTTTATAATAAAATGTGCTTACTTCAGCGCAAGGCGACGATAGGATTTTCTGAAAATCAAAGCATATAGTGGACACACTTGGGTTGTTAAGACTTTGATTTTTGTCAATATCTTTTAGCTCTATAGATTTCTGTTTGCAAAATCAATGATGATTAAAGTCAGATTCAATGATTTTCTTTTCATGTTCATTCGAGTTTTTATACTTCTCACATATTTCACACTGATCCTTTTTTGGAATATAAAAAGATAAATTAAATGGCTCGTGGAAAGTATCGCGATATTGCTTTAATGTTGCCTTATGGTCTGACTCATACGCATTTTCGTAAAACCATAGTTCGTACAAGCGGTGCATGTGTGCTACTGATGATATATGACCATCTATGTACACCTTTCTTGAATGTTGACGACAATAGTGAGAGTCCACCAATGGAAAGAGTTGACGTGCTTTTTTATTATTTCTCGTATTCTAGCCACTTTCTCATTTGTTTTATTAAGCGTTCCTCTTCTGTCAGGTAATATGGATCCTCCATTCGAATGCATTTTGCGTACAACTGTATCTACTGTTTGATGCGATATTGAAAGCGTCTTGAGGAACATAGGTTTGCATACAGCTTCCCTCATCTCCTTCTCATTTTTCAAAAAAGTAAGACAGTACAGTCGTGATTTTGTTCTGCGTGATTTTACAATATTTTTCACAACTTTTTTCTCCCATAATGTTATTAAATTTGAGATGTATGCCCATTGAAGATCTTGATTACCAATATTGTAAAAGTAATTAAAAATCTGCATTCTGAATTCTTCGGATACCCTTTGTGTACATTTCATTCTGCACGATTCTCCACAACTTTTTTTTAACTTTTTTGCATTTTTAACATCGCCAGCTCCATTAACATATTCCTTACCTTGAGTTTTAAGGAATGTTGCTTTGTTTTTGCGCCATTCAGATGGTTGACGTCTTTTCCTCCGCAAGATTTTTTCGGGTGAAGTATCTAAGCCCTTGTTCAACGTTCTGTTTGACACTTTTGGTGTGATAGGGATATATGCTGGAGCTAAGTCCGAAGATGAGTCAGACGAACTATCATTTGGCTCATATTCGGTTGAACTGGCGGGAAATGGTTCTGAAATCAAACCAAAAAATCGTTCACTTGCACAATGTTTTGTTAAAAATATACCATTTTCCATACCGAGAGAACTATGGTCACTTTCGACACAATCTACATTGGTTGATGTTCCCGGTAAAATGCCAATTGAAACTTCAGGCGACATAGTTGAAACAAATTCGTCCATGTCGGGTTCTATAAAAATACTTCGCTGTATATAATCTCAATCTTTTATATGCCCACCCTTCTTTTTTTAAATTACTTACCAAAGATTTCCATGGTATTACTTTCCATTTACACCAATTTAATTATACTTTTTGGCATTAGATATGAGAAGAGAATACCTTTAGATTTATTTAAAGTCAATTTCACAAAATTTCCACAACTCAAACTCATCAGTTTTATAAAAATTCGCAACAAACTACACTTCATACGCTTACGACTGTCTCCAAACTAAACTGTTCCCAATAAACATTATAAACTTACTATAAATTGATTATAAACTTACATTAGTAAACGTAAGCTTGGAAATTCTTTATGGTAATCATTGTAACATGTTGATTTCCAATTATCGGATAAAGAAAAAGGGTCCCTTATTCTACAATTGTATCCATGCTTGGAAAACAATTGGGAATCAATTTGTGAAAACAATATTTAATAAATCATGTGGAAAGTTGGTTGTAATTTTATATATCTCTTATTCTACAATTGTATCCAAGCTTGGAAAACAATCGGAAATCAATTTGAAAAAACAATATTTAATATATCATGTGGAAAGTTTGTTGTAAATGTGTATATTTGTTTGTTTGAAAATTGGATGTAAATACTTTTCCAAAGTAAAACAAATTTAAATTTATATTTTTAAATATATTTACATATTTATTAATTAACATATTTAATGATTTAAGAATAAGTGAATGAATATAAATGAATAAGTGATACATTAAAAATAAATTTTACTTCAAATATATGTACATATTAATGATTTATGAATTTCTACATTGAATGATTTATGAATTTGTACTTCAAAACACAACAAAACAAAAGATGCAAAACAAAACAGTAAAGAGGTAGTTAAGTTTTTGTCAATTGACCTAGATTGCATAAGTCTACTCTATATATACAGCCATATATACAACTATATACAGCCATAACGAGAAAATGTTAATTAAAAAATAAGAAATATTATATTAATATTCATTGTCAGATGGTATTGATTTGTGTTTATATTTTGCTCTTTGTTTTTGCCTATTTTTGGCAAATTGAAAAAAACTTTTTGACTCTTGAATAAAGTGGCCCTCGTCAAAACCACGCTTTACTGCAGCATCTGTTCAAAATAAAAAAACATATTATTTTTACATTTGCTATAAATGGGCTGAAAGTACTTACTCTTTACTTACTATTTACTACTTTAAAAAAACTAGAACAATTAGAATTACAATTTCCGATTTCAATAAATATTTTTGATATTGATTTTATAAGGGATTTGATATTTAGAATCTCTTTAAAATCAAAAAACCGCGTATTAAAAACCGTATCATTGGTGTCGGCGGCGACGATTGTAATTCAAGCAGGCCAGTATACTTACGAAAGTATTGTAAATTTCTATTTTAGTACATCTTTTACAAAATACATTACAATAAATTTGTGAATTTTAATTTTCGTAAACTAGTTTGGAAATAGTGTTTGGAAAACAATTGTTAATAAACTAGTTTACGTCAATGTTTATTGGGTTCTATGTTTACTTACACTCGCAAACTGATTTTGTTTATTCGGGGAATAACATGCTAAGTACACATATCGACACTCAAAAATGTACCATGTGCATGCTAAGTAGGCTTAGAAAGCATAACCAAAAAAAATGCCCCGTCTATAGAATGCTATGTTTACTTAGATTTCAAAAAAATGTTACAATTCCCTTCCAAACAATGCTGATTGTACTTAGCCCTTTTTGGAATGGAAGTTTTTTAAAACTTTAGTTGTAGGCTAAGTACAATTTAGAGCATAACTTTTAATAGGAATGTCCGATAAATTCGAGCTTTCGACAGGACTCAAGTTACATCAAACCGAATTCTAATAAACAATCTCCTTGAAAACATGCTAAGTCGACTTAGCATACTCTGGAATTAAGCCATCGATATTATATATACTATTATACCTGGCATACACACTAATAATATTATTTATATTTATACTCACCAAAATTAACATAAAATCTACACATAAAAAAGCGAATGCTCAAATCAATTACGATATTTGTCAATTCAATTATTTTTATACTTGGATTTCCGCCAATGACGATTTTTGTAAATTCAATTACTCGAATTGTAAGATCGTAATTGAAAAGTTTTCAATTAAATCAAATATTTATTTGAGCACAGATTTAATCAAAATTTCTTAATATTGTTGATTAAATTAGTAATTGAGTTAAGCATAACTTTAATCAATTTTTTATGGAAAATTTCAATTACGCGTGTAATCAAGTTGAGTGAGTGCTTAATCAAAATTACATAATGTTTTGATTACGCGCGTAATCAAGTTGAGTGAGCGTTTAATCGAAATTATATAATGTTTTGATTACTAGCGTACTCAACTTGAGTATTCTGGTAATCAAAAGTCGGTGTTTGCTTTCAATCGAAATCGGTAATTTTTAATGATTAACATTAACACCCAAAATAACAAAAACCAACATCTCATATTTTTTGAACATTTTATTTTTATAATTAATTTCAGTTTGATTAAATAATAATTAAGAAAATCATTTACAGGGATTCAAAAATAAAAATTAAAAAAATTCAATTATACTTTTTACTTATACTTATTTTATATACTTACACACTCAATAAAAATAAACCGTAGTTTATGAATCACATCGAACAACTGATGCAAAATGTTTCTTCTCCTTTTAATTGAGCTCTAACCATAGAATTAATAGGTACAGTGGCACGTGAAAGTAAGGGCACCCTAAATTTTTTTTATATAAATGTTGAAATGTTTTGACTTGTTTTATAAATAAAAAGTGTATATTCCCACTTTTAAAAGAAAAATAAAAACTGTATTTATTATAAATATATTATTGCAGTGTCCTTACTTTTGCATGCCACTCTATATCTCAGCTATACAATGCTCTTTTGTTCTTCTCTTTACGCCAGATCATTGATTGTTCACTCTGCCACGGCTCTATCCATCAGCAGTCACAGTTTATGTTGCGGGAGGGAGAGCGGAACATTTTTGTTTCGTTTTTTCTTCTCTATTCCACTACTGCTAGAATGTTTGCATTGCGCGTGTGTGCCCATGCATTTTCTTGTTTTTGCTTATGGTATGTCTTTTTTTCGTTTGAACATTTATTTGTAAATTCTCAAAGATGTGTTTTGATTTCGCAATAATTTTGTAGCACATGTGTTGTTGCTGTCATTGTGTTGACGAGTGCCGACTGCAATAACAAAACACCGTTTGTAACGGATTTTTGGTGATGCGCATCTTCCACTTGTTCTCCCTGACAACAACAAAAATTCGCCTTAAAAATCGAACAAAAAACGTCAAATAACAAATAAAGAATGTTGTAATTTCAAGTACACAAGTACTTGATTCCAGTGAAATTTTAATTGATCTTCTTCGCTTTATAAAATGTAAAATTGTTGAACCAAGTATTCAAATGATTGAGTCAAATAATGAAATAATTGAATTTTATCTCTGTTTTCAAGCAAATCAGTAATTGAAATTAATTCGGGAAAATTTTTTTCTGTGTATGATAACGAAAACTTACCTGACTCTAGTCAACTCGATGCTGTGGTATTGATGTTTCATCTTTCAGTTGTTTTGCTTTCATTCATAAATATGTATGTATGTTATTCACGAATATGTGTATGTTTACATCTTCGTATTTAAATGCTGCTATTGTCAGCACACACGTTTTTATCCTGTTCTCTGTTTTGTCACTGTCATTTAACAGATCTCATTATTGATTAGTATTAGTTGTTATTTATTTTTAAGGTTGTTAACAGACTTTTGCTCTGTAAGCTATCACAAAGGCCGCGAGCAAGCCTTAAGGGCTAACTATAATGTGCATGTGTTGGCTTACGCTACTGTCAAATCTGAATGAAAAGCCTGTCAAATGCTTAACCAACTCAGAAAAAACTTGTAGGTGACTATAATGTACTTAGATGAAGTTGAAACTATTAAGACACAGTTGCACATCAACGTAATATTGGTAGGTTTGCTGGAATTTTAATTGTTCTCATGTTTCGTAAATATATGAAATTTGTTCACAAAAATTTACTGAATGACCATAATATATAAAAATCATACCTTAAGTATGAATGTGTAAGATAATTTTATTAATTTTTGCACAAATCTGAAGGCAAAACTGCACCCGTTTTTCTTTTTGTGTAATTTATTGAGAAAGTACTAAAAATGCATCAGTGTGCATCTCTAATCTCTAAATTACTAAACAATAACAACTTCAGATTTTGTGTTTATTTAGTGAAAAATGGATAAGAAACTGAAATATTTAAAGTTCCTTAAATTGATTAAATTTGCATTGGAAGGCATGTGCACATTAACAAAAATAGCTCAATTCCATTTCATATTTGCTTTTTATGTATACCATATACAAACAGCTGTTTACGTACGGAAAGTGCGTTCAGTTTGGCTCTTTGCTTAAGCAAATGACATTTGACGAAACTTTTTATTCTTGCTTCTTTTTATTCTGTGTCGCCAGTCGATAAACATTTGTGAATTTTTTTCCTTACGTACGTTATACAATCAGTAATTAAATTCATTGATTAATATTTCTCTATAGCTAATACAATATTTTATATAACGAACTAAAGCTTGCTAATCTACTTCGTTTTCGTTTATCAAAATCTATAATGTCTGCGTTTTCTAGAAGATGATAATTCTACATCTCTAAAAAGCGAACATCGGCCTAGAACATGCTCAAAAGTTTATATTTCTTGCATATTGCACAGTGAACACAAAAAAGGGCTATTATTGTCGAATCTCGTACCATTCAACCACAGAGCAATAGAAAAGAGCTTCTATGCCTCTCGTCGTGTTCTCTTAATGACGACGAGGTAGTAGGCCATTTAATCGAGTTCGAGTTGCTTTGGTAATTCACTCTTTGGTTGGCATCATACATAATTGACATACCATGATTTAGCTGTCATTAGTACCAATCAAACACTTTTAAACTTAGTTTGCTGCTTGGTCTATGATCTGTATGGTCTCTCATTCTCATCATTTCCCTAGTGGCTTTTCGATCGGCTGTGCCGTAGAAACCCCTGATTCAATTCAATGAGATCTGTCCTCATTTTAGAAATCCACATAATCTCTTGGCTAAATTCATCGATTATGTAAGACCACCATGTGTTTGTCTCTAAATGTTTGTATATACGGCTTGTCCGGTGTTTTTTTTGACAAACTTTCATCAAAGATATATATTTTTTTATTCTTTGGGAAAGTTGTTCGGTTTGGTTTAACCATATTGTTTTACTAATGACTGATTCCGACCATTGTACTATATTATTTTCTTCGCTAAAGCTCGGTATTCAGGCTTTTATGAAATTTTCATTGCCATAAGAAGTACGTGTATAAAAAATAACGAACCGGAAACTTCGTTCACTTTTCATTTGCTTGGTACTCAGCTCTTTGGCAAAATCAAGCACAGGGTTGTTACGCCAAGTTATTTCGTACGAAAACAATTGTTTGATAAATGCTTGGGACCGGAATTTTGACGTTTCGATTATTTTAGTAAACAAAAGTAATACCACATGAATTAAAAATGTAAATAAGTGCGAAGATGAATTATTAGAGATAAATGACAAAATTCCTTACGAAAATATCGCAAGAACTGAATAGGGGGCTTAAATCTTTAATTTGTATAGCCAGAAAATGTATTTCATCTGTATAATTTTCGTCAGTTTATGTGGTAGCCTGTTCTCTTAATACTGAAATAAAGTTTTTCCAAAATAGCTCATATGAAGCTATAGCGTGCAAATATGTCCACTGTCAATTCCAGCGTCTATCATTAGGGCATGGTGTAAATTTTTTCATTAATACAGTTCTTTGCCATTTCGTTGCGTTTCTGAACATGTTTGCTGAATGACATTGAAGGTATAAAAATAACACCAAGATAACAGTATTCGGATTTTATTCTTATTTTTTTTCTCGATAATTCAAAAGTCATTGCCAGCCTACCTCCTTTTTTAAACACCATAAATTCAGACTGATCGCGACACTATCGAGTACTTAGCCATGAAAAAGCTTCTCAAAATACCGTTCGAAACCGGTGTAAAACTGTAGGTCCTAATCAGTAAGTATAAAAACTAGAAAGCGCACATCTCACTGATTGTGAGAAGCTCTCCCCAATCCCTTCATTGGATGTAATAGGAAACCATGTTTGTTGTTGTTATGAATTCAGATTTAACCAAAATTACTTCCATACTCCATTGTTCACAATACTTTTCCAAATTTACAATCATTCGCTTTACCACAGACACATTATCTGCCAAGATGACAATGTCGTCTGTATACATAAGCAGTCTGATATTCAAATTATCAGTATGTACTCGTCCTTCAAGGGTTTCATGTAGATAATTGACGTATAGTGTAAAAAGCAACGGTGATAACAGGCAGCCTTGTTTTACTCCGCTCTCTGTAGTAAATTCGTTTGACAATTCGCTTCCTGCCCAGCCCGCCGAAGTTGTATACTTATAGACACTTTCTATGAAGAGCACCGTTTTAGTTGACATGCATTGCATGTAGTTTATGAATTAAGGTGTTTCGCGATGTTTTATACCAGTGATGCCCACACACATTTTATAACATATTGGGCTTATGTGTGAAGCAGAACAAACCGAAGTTTAAGCAAAGAAATCACACGAAGAAGCTTATACTATACGTGTGTCCGCAGCGCATGAACAGCATTTTGCTGCCCATCACGCGTGTTATGGAAATTCAAAATTTGGGCATCACTGTTTTGTAAAGACAGAATGTTACAAAACAGTTGAAGCCCCGTATTCAGTTCTTGTGAAATTTTCGTAAGAAATTTTGTCATTTACCTCTAAGCGGAAAATTTTTCTGCGGAGAGTTACCACATATCTTTGATTTACCTTGCAATTATTTCGTTTATAATACCTCTACGTACTCCATATTATTTTTAACGCACGTCGTGTTTCTTTTAGTTGTTAAAATTATCACAATGTCAAAATTCCAGTCCCAAACAATTGTGAAACAATTGTTTTCGTGCGAAATAACATTGGCGTAACAACCCTGTACTTGATTTTGCCTACGAAATTTTCGCAAAGAGCTGAGTACCAGGCAAATGAAAAGTGAGCGAAATTTTCGGTTCATGAAACTTTCGTTATTTTTATACACGTGCTTCTTATGGCAACGAAAATTTCATAAAAACTGAATACAGGGCTTGACGAAGATAAAAGGCCATTATGGGAAAGTGTAAAACCGCCAGAAATTTTAAACAAAGAAATAGATAATTAAAACACCCGTACACACATGCATACGTATTTTAGAATTGAATTCATTTATTTGGGAATGTATGTTTTTGAACATATATTTTTAATTTTAGCTAAATACTTAACATAAACTTAAATTTTTTCATAAACATATACATACATTCGTGTGAATCTATTGACGAATAACTTAAAACAATTTTTCCTCAAATACAGACATGTCATTTTAATCTTCTTCCTCTGGAAATAATACTGTTCGGAAATAATATTTTGATTTTTTATACGTTTCATTAGAATTTATTTTTTCACAAATTTCATTGGTATTTTACAGCTAGAGCAGCAAACGTATTCAGATTTTAAACCATATTTGATATGAATTAAACAATTATTATTATTCAGACATTCGGATTCTGACTTTGCTTCTAAAAAATTTCATAACACTGAATATTCTTTCCACTTAGGCATTAGAATATGAATAACTGAGAACATTAATACCAAAACAAAATAATTTCTGAGACGCGTATTAATTAGATGCGTTTTTAAAATCATGAATTTCACTCCAGAACAAATCAGTTCGGTTTGAATTCTTATGAGTACAAAGTTTTATACTTGAAAGGACAAAAAATTATCTGCACTAAATAATTATTAATTAATAAGAGTCTTTTTCATTAATAAGAGTCTTTGTAAATTCATACAATCTGGCTTTATTATTTATTTATCAATGTCAGAAATTTTATTGTCATGTCAAGATTTTTCAAAACTGTATCCGAGGTAACAGTACTGATTCAGTATAAGATCTATATCTCCTTCAATGTAGTCAAATTCAATACCAGGCAAAATAAAACTATTTTTTAGACTTTGTAATAACAGAGATAAATCCCTGAAAAGTTTTGTATGATCAGCTCTCTGTGATTCAAATGCCAGGTTTAATTTCTCAATTTCAGATAAAACAGATGCTAAATATGTATGTTAAATATACAAAATTTGTTGAATCATTGTACATATTTTTTAATGACGCCGCTTCGAAAGATTTTTCATTTCAAACGTTGGAATGAGGCTGTAGTTCGAGCCACGTGCTCAAAATTAATTTAATAGATTTTTCAATTGGAAGGCATCTGGTTGGTGTCACCATTGAAATTTTTGTGGGGATAGCTTCATCGGTGTTAATTACCTTGGACATTTTGTTATATAGCTTTTGTCTGACAGAAGAGTATGCGAAGCAATTGTGTGACTCTTTGACTAAAAAGTTTAAATATGACGGCAATGATTTTTCTGTTGCTGTGCACACAACCAATTGAAGAGAATGACAAACTCATCTTATTAGCACAAAATCCTTCAAATTATATCTGTCTTTTATTTTTCGGAATAACCCATTATCTATACCTGTCATCGATGCGGCGTTATCTGTCCCAATAGCCGCAAGCTGTTGAATATCCAAATTAAATAGTTTTAACAGTCTTTCCAAACCGTCCAAAAGCTCTAGTGATTTTCCCCCGCAGAAATCTAGGAAACCTAAAAAGGTCGATACAATTTCTTGCTTTTGAATGCAATAAGTCATCTCCTCCGGGTGGTAATCCCGCCCCGGTGCCAGGACCGGGACCGAGAACGTTGACTGTCGTACCGGCAAGGAAGACAGTATTTGTGTCTAGACTTTCCCCCGACACGACCGAAGAGGATTTACGACTTTACATATCATCTAAATTAGTCGGGAATTATTCTAACGATTCCATACAGTGCTTCAAGCTGAAATCACAATTTTCAGAACGTAGGTCGTCTTTCAAAATTGTTGTTCCGGATGACCTATTTGTCAAACTGGTGGATTCGGAATTTTGGCCTCACAGAACGTTCGTACGGGAATTTGAGTATCGGGATAATGGTAGGCGTGATAATTTTGCTAGATTACCGTCTGGAAATAAGGGAGCTCCAAAAAACTAATTGGGAGTTTGAATATGTCGTATCAGAATGTTCGCGGTTTGAATACTAAATTGTCTTGATTATTTGTTGATAGCTTTGGTTTTGAGTTTGATGTCATTGCATTTTCTGAGACATGGCTTAAACCTAATGGTTTTAATTCTGAGTTGTTCTGCAATAAGTGCGTAGTTTATAGAAAAGATCGTATTGGTAAAATTGGTGGTGTTTTAATCTCAATTGAAAACCTTTATCTTCTGAGTTAGTTACAATTAATGATATTGCGATCTTGAATTTATTGTGGTGTCCATTAAGTTAGGCAATTTGAAACTCTTTGTCACGTGTTCTTATATACTGCCATCTTCATGCTTTGAGGTATATCAAGAGCATATTGACGCTATTGCAAAAGTTATTGCGTTAGCCAGTAGAAAGGACCGTGTTTTAGTATTGGGTGACTTTAACTTGCCGTCTGTGACATGGGTGTCTTTACCCGATACCAATTCTCTGACTCCATTGACACCATGTGATTGGTCATCTGATTTTGTTACGCATATATCCGAACTATGAATCGAGTCCTTGATCTAGTTTTAGTGGATGGTTCAAACAACTTTTATATTTCTCGAATTGATCCGTTAATTTCTCCTGAGGATAGTTACCATCCAACTCTGGGAATTAATTATACATATGATACCATGCAGGTTGGTTGCAATCGCTCTTCGTCGAATGTGGGCCTTTGCTTTTCGCGTACGAACTTTATTCTTTTGAGTAATCTTATCTTTGATACCGACTGGCATAGTATATGCCAGTGTGATAATGCTTTTGAATTTGAAATCGCCCTGGATGATTTCTATAATATTATTAAGGGCTATATTTCTAAGTCTGTACCCAAGAGGCCTATAATGGGTAATACCGGTCCCCATGGTCCTCAAGGGCTCTAAACAGTCTCAAGAATGTAAGGAATAGATGTTCGAAAACGTATAAAAAATCTGGACTGCTAGCAGACTATGCTAGGTATATTATTGCTAGGAGTAGATACAACTCTAAATCTCGTGAGAGTTACAGATTATATTTGGATAAGTTGAAGGCTAATTTTAAACAGAACCCCAAATAATTCTTTAGATTTGTTAACTTGAAGCGTAATTCGTCTTCCACACCTTGTAGGATCAAAATGAACGGTATTGATTATTCAGATGAAGAGTCTATTGCGAGACAAGATTTTTTCGCATTTATTTATTCCACCCGAGCCTATGATGTTTCCAAATCATACCCGTATACTGTCCACTCTACCATTCCGTTTCATGCACCGGTCGTAAATTCTTCGTGGTTGCTAGATAACTTAATCAAATTAAAAGCCTCGAATAAAGCTGGTCCTGATGGTATCCCGGACTCTATGTTGAAATACTGCTCGAATTCTCTCAGCTTACCGTTGACTCTCGTTGAAGTTCGGTAAGTTTCCTGCACAGTTGAAGAGCTCTTATATAATCCCTCTCCACAAATCTGGTAGTTTAGTAAATGTTTCAAGTTATAGGGGAATTGCAAAATTGAGTGCCATTCCTAAACTTTTTGAGAAGTTACTCACAGAGGGAATTTCTCATCATGTTTCCTCTATTTTAGACCCATGTCAACATGGCTTTCGGAAGAGTCGTTCCACCGTAACTAATTCGCTTCAGTTTTCCTCTTCTATTATTGACGGCTTTATTAACGAAGATCAAACTGATATGATTTTTACCGATTTTAGTGAGGCTTTTGATAAAGTTAACCACAATTTGTTATTATATAAACTCGGGGCAATGGGTTTTAATTGTAACATGCTGAATTGGATTAGTTCTTACTTTATGAACCGAGAACAGATGGTATCATTTGGCCAATCATTCTCAAGATCTATTTTTGTGTCATCTGGGGTGCCTCAGGGCAGTTATCTTGGCCTGGTTATATTCTTGTTATTCATTAACGACTTACCCGCCTCCATAATGCACCCTAAATTGTTAAAGTACACTGATGACGTGAAGATTTATTTTTCTTACAAGGATCCTTGCCAATGTACTTTACTACAGAGGGGTTTGTCTGCTTTCCAGACGTGGTGCGAAACCAATTTGATGGAGCTTAATTTTGCGTAATGTAAGCATATGCTGTTCTCTAGGTCATCATTTTTTCAGATCCCTACGTTATGAAAAATCTGTTTACTTCACTAGTACGCCCTATTCTCGAATATGGATCTGTTGTTTGGGACCCCCAGTACAATTTGTATGTTAATATGATTGAATCGGTCCGGAAACAGTTTCTCATTTTTTGTCTGAGAAACCTTCAATGGAACCCGAACCATAATCTTTCTTCGTATAGCAGTAGACTAGCATTGATCAGATTGCCGACTCTTAGTAGTGACGTACCATGATAAACTCTATTACAGTTTTGAAGATAATTGATGGATGTATATTTTCTGAATTTTTGTTATCTAAGATTTTCATAAATGTCCCATTGAGACCCACGAGGTACTATAAACTCATTCACATCGAGTTTCAGCGTTCGAATTATGCGTCCTTTGATCCAGTTAGGAGAATGTGTCGTGACTTTAATGAGCTATGTCAGTTTATTGATTTCACTGGTAGTTGGGAAACTACAAAGTCTAGGATAATTTGGCATTTGAACCGATTTCATTAGTGCTATATATTGCTCTACATATCGCACCCTATCTACAAAAGAGTCATAACTCAAAATTTTCAAATTTTCAGTAGAGCCAAAAAACTGATTTTGTTAACTAGAAATATGTATGAAAATACGCAATAATAGACATATTCATACGGCAATTTTTTGACGAAAAGAAAGAGTAAACGACGTCAGATTTTTACAGCGGATAGAAATGGTCTTTGGTTATTGTTTTTAAGCAAAAAATTAAAATCTGAAAATTTTGAGTTATGACTCTTTTGTAGTTAGGGTGCGATATGTAAATTTACTTTATCCTTACTATCCGTCTGTCTGTCTGATTTATAATTTGGTTTTCGTTTTGCTCGTAAGTATTATATATTATGAAGTCTGTTATGTTAATATCTCGTGATGTGCTTTTATACTTATTTATGTTAGTATAATACCAACTGGTGAAGGATTTCTGTAGTTGGTTGCAACGTGTGAACTTATGATCCCTGCTCTCTCGTTATAGACCGGTCTATAATATGCACGCTGTCCTGACGTTATGGGGACGTGGCCCCCTCGGTCGGTACGGGCTGGTAAGAGTGGCGGCGATGGGTTAAAAAAAGTGTACGACACACCTAAGAGATTTCCAGGGAAATATCCGTGCTTTAAATTAAACAAAACATAAATATGACAATATAAAAAAAATTCTTTGAATTACATGCTTTATCGAATATATTCCGTTATTATACTATAACCCTAAGCATCAGAAAACACAAATGCGATTTTGGGCAAGTCCCAGAAACAGTCCACCAAAAATTTTCTTTTTTTAAATTAATCCAACCTAATTTTTTTTATGGAACATTAGACTCGATATCTAATTTTATAAATATGTAAATATATGTAATAATAATGTTATTAAATAAGAATATAAATTGTTTTGTTGAAATAAATACAATTGTTTATATTTATATACTACTGGAAAAAATGTAGCGTGCGTCACATAGGGTTCACGGCTTTTGAGAAAAAACTACAACAGGTTTCGCCTGCAAATAACTTATTTTAGAATTCTCTTATGTTCATCTTTCTTTAGGCATTTCATTTTGTGTGCTTTATTATGCAAAATTTGCTAAAATTTACGAAAACATACCACAACGTTAGAAGCTACTTCCATTTTTTATAGCGTGCGTCACAATAATTTGTGATAAATTTTTTCGCAACTTCTACCTGTAAAAAAATTTTTTTTATGGCATTCGAAAGTACACTCAAATCCCACTAAACACCATGTATAAGTTAAAGGTATCTGTTTGGAAAGACCAAAAAATGTTTATATGGATTTTTATCCGAAAACGCGTACGAATGTAGCGTTCATCACGCAGGATTTGCCATTTGCTTTCGCGTTTGACTGTGTGCTTTCATTTCACGTATGTCGGTCATCTGACAAAGTAGACTAAATTTCAGATAAAAAAGGTAAGAATAACTATACTATTCCAGTTCTGTGTTCCGTAGAATTTGCTTTGTGGAATAGAGAAGGACTTAGGCCAGTGATGGGCACACTACCCCAGAGAGCATCATATTTGTGTGAGTGCCACAGAGAGCGACTGCGCCGCACATTACACTCTGAAACAAATCTTGTAATCTTTTGTTCCTTTACAAAAATAGAAAATATTAGTGCTGATTTATATTCGTGCACAAAAAATATGTTACTTAACTGCATTCTTGTTTTCTTTATGACATAATGAGAGCACAGTATAAACGACTAATTTTGTCGTACATATATCTTGCATAAAGCTCAAACAAGGAAGGATTTATAACAGTTGTAACAATTTAGGCGGCTTCACAATTTGGAACAAATCATATATTGTGCTTTCCCAACAAAATTTTCAATAAACATAAAATCATTTTCCACTCTTTCGGAAACATTTTTTTGTTGTACAGTGTAGAAAACAAATGCCGATATACAGGGTAGACACCCATCATGCGGTTTGACCAACATTGAGAGGGTGTGTGTGAAAAACGACACACGTATACGTCTGTGTGACGTTTGAAGCAAAATCAAACATTTCTGATTTTTGTTCAAGCGGGTCGTCAAATTTGATGTGTGCATTTAACAATTTGACAGTTTGATCAAACATGACCAGCTATCATAGATTAATACTTATAGTATATCTAATACTTCTCCCACCAAATTTATGACATTTGGCCTGGTGTGATATTTACGTTTGATGTTGAAAAGAATTGCTTTACAAATACCCTATAGAGGCACTGATTCAAAACAACGAACAAAATAACAACAACGGCATTTCGTTTTGTGTCTTAAAATTATTGTGTTAAATACAACACAAATGTATGCTAACAATTACAGTCAATAAAAAAGTGTAAACCACATTTAAATTTCACAGTTTTTCACCAAAACGACATGAAAAATTAAAGCAAGAAGTTATTGTAATTCCACCTGGTGTATGTCACTTTTCGTCAAACATCTCTCTATCACACCCACCGCATCAAGAAGAGTGTGAAAGGAAACATAAGATGAGCCAAATATTGTCTCTAGTATGAAATTACTCTATGCCAGCTATGGGCATCACTACAGTGAAGTGCTTGTGAGTTTGCTTGTATACGTGGCACTAGAAAAATGTTGTGTATGAATGGAATACATACATATTTAAAAAATATTTCTCGGAAAAAACAGACGATGGTGCTAAGAATGAAGTTGGGATGTTTAAAAATTCTAAATTTAGAAACATTGTTGCAATTTGAAAAATAAGTCCAGACGTTTTATTGAATTATGGCTTTCTTATTAATTTACAAAATCTTAAAGCTAAAAAGAAGTAAAGTCTAAATTCCTTTTTGATGTAAATAAAAATTACTCTAATACGAGACAAAATGCGATCGCATCTAAGCAAGTATGAAGCGCTGTGAACAAAAAAAATTGTATGCGTGTATTTTTTCGTCTTTTCAAATAGCACAATGCGGCACACGTCTTGCTTGCACTTTTCAACCCAACTAAAACAATTTTCGTTGCTTTGCTTGCTCTCTTGCTTGATTTATTTGTTCTCATTTTCAAAAACGTATACGCACTTGTGAGAGCGCGGCTTCAAAGCAGCTTCTGTGCCCATAGCTGAACATGAATCATTTTTGAGTGGAAAGCAACGAGTAAAAATCTCAATTGAAGAGCGGAAAGCCGGCAAGAAACCGTACGTGCCATGGTAGAAATATAATGGTAGATGCAGTACGACAACAAATACAACAAGCCAAAAACAACAGGCATTTTGTTTTTGCTCAGTGTCTGTGTTGTGTCAAGTCAGCTGATAGAAAACTGATGAAAATGTAAACAAATTTGCAAAAAGTGCCATTTAGAAAATGATTGAGTGTTATTTGCTATATTGAGTGTTTAAGTGTGAAAATTAAAACGTTTCTATGTAATTTTTGCAGAGAGTAATTTCAAAAACAGCAGTTGCTGGCGAACAGGGGTTGCTGACAAACAAATGTAAATAAACTTTGACATAAGAGAAAAACTTACTCACACTCAGTCCAGAAAAAAGTTCAAATCAGCTGGGCTAGTGCTTCTACCATTTCTTTGTACCATGGTACGTGCTTTCACTTCAACATTCCCATTAAAATGAGTGTGTGAAGTACCACGTTTGACGTGTGTATGTGCAATGTCAAACATATTTTACTAATACATTCACATTGGTGGTCAATCCCATGGAGTAATCTCATACTAGAGAGAATATTTGGCGCATCTGACGTTTCCTTTCACACTCTTCTTGATGCGGTCGGTGTGATAGAGAGATGTTTGACGAAAAGTGGCATACACCATGTGGAATTACAATAACTTCTTGGTTTAATTTTTCATGTCATTTTCGTGAAAAATTGTGAAATTAAAATGTGTTTTAAACTTTTTTATTGACTGTTATTGTTAGCATACATATGTACGTGTTGTATTTAACACAATAATTTTTAAACACAAAACGAAATGCCGTTGTTGTTATTTTGTTCGTTGTTTTGAATCATTGCCTCTATCTGGTATTAGTAAAGCAATTATTTTCAACATCAAACGAAAATATCACACCAGGCCAAATGTCATAAATTTGGTGGGAGAACTATTGGGTCTACTATAATTATTAGTCTATGGTCAAACCTCTTGATGTGTGTATACCCTGCATTAATTCATCACTGTTTTGTACAGACAGAATGTTGAAAACCAGCAAAAATCTCTACTCACGAAGATAAAAGGCCATTATGGGAAAGTGTAAACAACGCCAGAAATTGTAAACATAGAAATAGAAACTTAGAAACCCGCACACACATGAATACGTATTTTAGAATTGAATTCATTTATTTGGGAATGTATGTTTTTGAACATATATTTTTAATTTTAGCTAAAACAGACAAAAACTTTAACAAAAATACTTAACATAAACTTAAATTTTTTCATAAACATATGTATATATTCGTGTTAATATATTAAGGAATGACTTAAAACAATTTTTCCTCAAATACAGACATATCATTTTAATCTTTTTCCTCTGGAAATAATAATGTTCGGAAATAATATTTTGATTTTTTATACGTTTCATTAGAATTTATTTTTTCCCAAATTTCAGTGGTATTTTACAGCTAGAGCAGCAAACGTTTTCAGATTTTAAACCATATTTGATATGAATTAAACAATTATTATTATTCAGACATTCGGATTCTGACTTTGCTTCTAAAAAATTTTATAACACTGAATGTTCTTTCCACTTAGGCATTAGAATATGAATAACTGAGAACATTAATACCAAAACAAAATAATTTCTGAGACGCGTATTAATTAGATGCGTTTTTAAAATTATGATTTTCACTCCAGAACAAAGCAGTTCGGTTTGAATTCGTCTGAGTACAAAGTTGTATACTTGAACGGACAAAAAATTATCTGCACTAAATAAGGAGAGTTTCTGTAATACTTCAATATTTGGCGCCATTCTACGTCCTTTTTCATTAATAAGAGTCTTTGTAAATTCAATACAATCTGTCTTTATTATTTATTTATCAATGTCAGAAATATTATTGTCATGTCAAGATTTTTCAAAACTGTATCCGAAGTAACAGTACGATCAGTAAGATCTATATCTCCTTCAATGTAGTCAAATTCAATACCAGGCAAAATAAAGCTATTTGTTAGACTTTGTAATAACAGAGATAAATCCCTGAAAAGTTTTGCATGATCAGCTCGCTGTGATTCAAATGCCAGGTTTAATTTCTCAATTTCAGATAAAACAGACGCTAAATATGTTAAATATACAAAAAAAAAAAATTTAATGACGCTGCTTCGAAAGATTTTTCGTTTAAAACGTTGAAATGAGTCTGTCAATTGATTTGTAATTCAGTGTTGGTTGCAAGAACTGAAATATTTATTTGAAGCCACAGCAACAAGAAATAAATGTGATCTGTCAATCGGTTTTAGTTCTAGCAATCAAATTACCCTGCCGTGGTGATTATTCTATTAGTTGGATGAACGAAAAATGTAAAAGCTAATTCGGTTGTACCACATAATATATTGGTCTGCTCAACTAATTATGTACTTGAATTTAATGGCTGTCACAACCATTATGAATTTTATAGAAAAAAAGTTTAAAAAATATTTTTTATTAAAATGGTGTATTTTATATTTAAATATAAACAAACTGAAATAATCACACCCACTTTTTAAAGCTACACCAACAATAATTGTGCGCTCCATCTACATACCAAATTGCAATAGTTTCCATCATAGATAAAGGAAATAAGTAGATATAGCCCAGGCGTTGCCAATTACTACCACTAGATGCTGTGTTGTTGTTTTGTAACTCTCATTGACGTTTCTCATAACTTTCATTGACGTTTATTCAACAGTCTGGGACATTTTTTCAAAGCTATTCGAACAACTAATTAAATTTTGTTCATGTCGTTGTATTCCGCACTTTCAAATTCAAATGTATTTTTGGTATGTGCTTTTTTGGTGTACTGTTATTGTTGATATTCGTTTGTATTGACTTTTATAGCATCGACCCACCAAACAAAAACAAAATGCCTCTTGATGTTGCCTACTATACCTACTGCTATCACCTGTTCTAAATACATCTCGCAAGGTATGTTTTGTTTGGGATAAAACGTTATAATTATTACTTTCAGCTCCATCTAGAAAATATCCCATTGAAAAAGAAATTTCCCACGGCATGTGCGATATCTAGTTAAATTCTTTTATCTATGGTTTTTTATATACACTGGTGCATATTCCTATAAACGCACATCGCTTTGTTTGAACAACTTACCAAAAACGAAAAAAATAATATTTAAGGAGCTACAAATTCTTTTATAAAATCTTTATTATCTTCAATTATAATATTATTACCTGAAAATTTCAATTATACATTTAATTTTTTTTAAATAAATTTTATTTGTTGAATGTAATTTTAGGTGCATTTTCCTATAAACGCACGTCAACTAATGAGGCAGTTTGACATTATTAATAGTGAGTTGATGATCCTTTCTTTTCAATTACTTCGATAATGCGGTACGGCATTGATTCCACTAATTTTTTTAGCAAATCGCGAACAATTTCCTCCCAAACTTCTTTAATTTCGCAGCGTTGTCCTGTTGAAACATGCAATAAGAGCGTCATCCAAAATGCATTATAAATTCTACTGTTCATTTTTGTTGGTACAAAACATATTTCAGATTTTCCAATAGAAGAAAAAGCTGCCCAAACCATAACACTCCCTCCGTCAAAATTGCGTTTCGACATTCGGATCTCATTTGACCTCAATTCATGCCAATAGCAAGAGTACGAGTCAGGGCCGTCCAAATTAAATTTATTTTCGTCTGAGAAAATTACTTTCTTCCTCTCATCGTCCCATTTCATGTGATTACGCGCAAATTCCAGACGTTTTTGCTTATGATGTTGTTTTAGCAGTGGTGTACGTTTGGGTTTCTTCCATTTTATGTTACCATGTGTTCTCAAAATATGTGCAACATGTTTGGAGGTGTTTCTTTATTTGTGTGGCATTTAGTTTGTTGCGGATGGCTTCTTCTTTTATCTGATTAAATTGTCTTCTTGTTAACTGTTTATTTCCCTTTGTAGGTTTCCGCAATCCGTATTTCTGCCCTTTCTTAAAGAAGCTACGAATAACTCCTTCCTTGATCACGGAAAAATTTTATTTGAATTTTTTCCTGATCAGTAAGAAAAGTTCCTTTGGGAATCTTTTAAAATTTTGAAATTTCTTGATTAAATTTGAAAATATTTTCATTAATTAAGATTTTGCTCTCAAAAACTTACCTCAAGTAAAAAAATCCAAACCAGTTATTATTTTGCTTTTAACAACTTGTTAAACAAATTTTTCACGTCTGCGTATATATAAATATTCCCCTACAATGAGCATCAATATCTTCTGATCGCTTAGTTAAGGCAAACAACAAAAGCAATAAAAAAATTTTGTTTACTCAAAAAAATATACCGTTATGTTAGATCGTTAAATTGTTGCGCCTATATAGTTTTTTACACATTTTTGTTAAACTGACTTCGATTTTATGCATCTACATATTTCTTATTGTACATAATTCCATTTTGTTTGATCCCCTTTGTTGTTTTGGTATTTATCACAAAACACGCGTTTTTTCCAATAAGAATATGGCGACTTACATTAACTCACCACTGAAAAACAAAATGCAAAGTTAACCTCTAATTAACTTAGAATTAAGCATGAAACTCATAGACGACGACAGGCTACATGAACACACGACTACAAATGCCGCTGAATGCAAATGTAGACGTGTGGCAGCTACTGAATTATTTTCAAGACGGCAACTGCAAAGTAAACAGCTGATCTGTAATGTTGACGTTTGTGTTATTGTGTTATTTGTGTTAGAAGAAAATAAAATGTCTGGAGAATATTTAATAAATAGTGAATTGCAGAGGAGTAATAATCGAAGATGGTGGGTTCGTCCGGTGAATCTAACTCGGGATCAGGAGGGCTTCTACCGAACGTGCATTCAGCAGCTAAAACAGAAGGACGAGGAACACTTTTTTAAAGCATTTCGGATGTCCGTAGCAAACTTTAATTTATTGCTGACTCTTCTAGAAAACAAAATGGAACGATTTTCCAATAGAAAAGCTATAGATGCCGAAATGCGGTTGGCAGTAACAAAAACGAAAGTAAACTTGCTAATTATTTACATTTTTGTGTTAATAAGCTTGTAATTTCAGTTACTTGGCGCAGGGATGCAATATCAATGTTCTTGCTTGGGCTTACAAGCTGGGAATTTCCACTTTAAGGAAAATAATTTATGAAACATGCGAAGCAATTTGGGATGAGCTGCATGATGTTTATTTGCCACCTCCAAAAGTTACCGAGTTGTATACAATAGCTGAGAAGTTCTATGTGAAGACTGGAATGCCAAATTGTTTAGGAGCCATTGATAGCAAACATATACGCATAGTTTGCCCCAGAAATAGCGGCTCTTTATACTACAACAATAAAAAAACCTTTAGCATAATATTAATGGGAGTTTGTGATGCTAACTACGCCTTCACATACGTAGACGTTGGGGCTTTAGGCAGCCGGAGTGATGGTGGTGTCCTTTTTCGTAGTGTTTTTGGAAAACAATTGTTAAATAAAACTTTGGAAGTTCCTGGCTGTGCTGATTTACCAGGTACTTGCATCAATTTCCCACATTATTTTGTAGGAGATAGCGCATTCCCATTAAAGGATAATTTGATGCGACCGTATCCCGGACATCATTTAACGCCAGATAAGGATAAATTTAATACTTTACTTTCCAAAGCTCGAGTGCATATTGAAAATGCTTTTGGAATTTTAGCTAGTAGATGGAGAGTATTGCACACAACAATACATATGATGCCAAAAAATGCAGACAAAATTGTCTTAGCCACTGTAGTTCTACATAACTTTTTGATGTTACAAAATGACAGGAACTATTTCACTCTTGAGCTTGTTGACCATTCAGTTGGCAATCAAGAAATTCAAGGTCAGTGGAGGGAACAAATAAATCCTCTGGCGTCAAATCGCATGAGAGCAGCAAATCGTTGCTCCGGAACTGCCTTCCAACTGCGGGATATATTAAAAGATTTTATTCAAAATAATTCTATCTAATCCACGTGAATGAATAAGATTGTCTTGATTTGGAAAGGTAAAGTTGTTCTTATCTGGCTGTAAATTATGTCCGGGCAACGGGAAATCTACAAAATAAAATGGGAAATTGATGCAAGTTCCCGGTAAATCAGCATAGCGAGTAAATTCCAAAGTTTCATTTAAAATTAGTTTCATTTAATAATTGTTTTTTACAGTGTTTTATTTAACTTGCTTTGTTGCCGGTCTGTATTGTTCAAATGTAGTAACTCATTTTTAACACAGTTGCAGTTGACCAATCGAACTAACACAGTTGCAGTTGACCAATCGAACTTGTCAGATTTGGATGACAATATATGAATATGAAAAAAAAATTACAACATTAAAAATTTATTTACTAAAAAATTAAAAAAATAATTAAAAAAACTATATTGCGACAAACTTTATTTTCCTTATATAAGCCAGATAAATATTGAGATAAAAAACTTCGAATCCCACCCGCGGGACGCATTAAAATTTTTTTCAGTAACCGGAGAAAATTTGATATCTTAGCCTTAAAGGAAAGTACAACAATTGAAATTTGAAACACATTAATTAAAATGTAAACGAATTTAATTGGAATTTAAAACACTCCAACTGAAATATAAAAGAATCAATAGAATTTTAGAAGACGCCAATACATACATCAATTGCAATTTAAAAGACATCAATTGAAATTTAAAATCCTAATATATAAAATCGTTATGATTTTTGAATTTTAACTGACGAATATTAAATTTCATTTGATGACTTATATAAGTACATTTCAATTGATGTGTTTATAAATTTCAAAGATGTCTTTCAAATTTCAGTTGACAAATTTTAAATGTTAGTTATTGTCTTTTAAAATTCAATTGATTTCTATTCAATTTTAATTGACGACAAATTAATTGACGAATATTAAATTTTAATTGATATATTTTAAATGTCAATTCATCATGTCTGCTAAATTTCAACTGATTTTTAAATTTCATTTGATTTTTTTTAATTTAAAATAGAATTTTTAAATTTCAAGTGATATTTTTCAAAATTAGATTGATATTTCTTTCTATTGGAAATGGTATAGATATAATAATTTTTCTATATATTGTGCAATCCATCACTACGAATACTCTTTCAATTAAAAATTAATATCAGAACACGCCAAATAATTTCGCTTTTCTTCTAGAATATATGAAACACAAATATGTATGTATGGAGAGTATATTCGAAACATATGAAATTCATTTTAATTATATATTTATCAGTATATGCGTGTATGTGGCAAATTATTACTAATTTATATTATTATTGATATATAAAAATCGAACATTAAATAATTAACTTTTATACACATAAATTAATGATACATAAAATTATTTAATAAAGAAGAAAGAGTAGGGAAAACAGCGAGTGAGAAAGGAAAACAAGAGCACATCGCTTTTGCTTTGTCGATCCAATTATTAACATTCAACAAATGGAGGGAGAAGTCATAAAATAATATAGTATATAAAATAAAATCCTGCATATTAACTTAAATAGGGAGTAGTTTGATAATTTTGTAGAGGTGACTTCTGGTTATAAAATTGCAAAAATATTACAATACATTCTGTGAAAATTCGCCTTTTCTATATTAATCTTGGTTTTCGAATTTTCTTTTCATTATCAAATGTAGTACGAGAAATTAAGATCTTAATTTTTAATCGGATTTGGTCGAGCTTTGAAAGTAGTAGCTTTTCGTAATTCCCGGATGCGCTCTTCCTCGCGTCTTTTGCGTTCTTCCTCCTCCTGGAAATAGAAAAATAAAAAGATTTAATTTGTATATAAATGTGAATACGTGATTACGTTGTTAATTGATAATAAGCTGTCTTTAAAATGACTACTAGATTATTGTAATTGAGATGTAGAACTTAGTCACGGGATTATGACCATTATCGTCGTCACCTAAAGTGCAAAAGGCCTTAACTACACTTTTTAGTTTTTTACATTATTTCTTACAATATTTTTCCATTAAGTTGTTTTTCGGAAACAAATCCGTCTTTGTTTTCTAAGCTTGAATCTAAAATTTGGATATTAAGTTTTAAGTAGTCTTTAATTTATATCGTTTATTCCTTCTCGTGTAGAAAACTAAAAAGCGTAGTTTCGGCGTTTTGCATTTTAGGTGACGATATGATCTTTTTAAAAAAAAGTAAACTTTTAAATGTGAACTGTAGTAGTTTTTCCTCAGGTATTTTCTTTGCCAAATCTGTGCAACAACACTGAATAAAATTGTATGTTCTTAATATAAAATTTATATTAAAAAGACCATAGGCTGATCACTCAAAAAATTACTCTATCTTAATTAATCTTACTTACTTAATATTTGGATGTTAATCTTTGGATGAGATTAGAATAAAATTACTGCTGCTGCGAGAAATGGTGGTCTATTTCCGCAAAAACAGAAGCAGCCAGCTTTGCTTCCAATCTGTTTAACACACTTGGTGGCATGTTGGCTGCCTTAACTTTGGCTGCCAAACCTGCAAAAGAAAAGATCGGTGGCGTCTTCTTTTTTGTGTGCAACAGCCCCACTAGGGTGGACCTTGTGTCGATATTTTGGTAGATGAGGGCTCTATTCCGTGCCTTTTTGAAAAAAAATTACAATGCCGAAAAAAAAAATTAAAAAAAAAAAACATTAGGGGTTGCGCACGAGCCGAGAAAAAGGTCCACTTTGCCAAAATTAGGGGGGAAATTGCCATAGGTCATCAGGGGTCACCGTAGGGGGGAAGAATGTATGGCCGACCCCCATTAACTTTTTACCGACAACATTTTCCCCCAAGACACCCACCCCCTATCTCCTCCCCTTAGGGGGGTCACCATACAAAAATGGAGGTTGCTCAGTATTTTCGAAAAACACCATAGGTCATCAGGGGTCACCCCTAGGGGGGCAAAATATATGACCGACCCCCATTAACTTTTCATCCCCAACATCTTTTCCGAACAAACTTACCCTCTATCTCCACTCCTTGAGGGACTCCCCATACAAAAATACTGAAAATCTATGTATTTACAGTTGCACAATATCGAGATTTTTTTGATTTTTTTACAGAAATTCCACCAATATTCAAGAGTGGTCATTGTTTGGAAAGTCTTGAAAAATTTGAAACGCACACGTGCTGAATCAGGTACATAGGCACCCTTAGCAGATGCCCCCATTCATCAGTACCTGGCAGTAAAATATTGCAAAATACGTAGTAGTTATAAATAGCAGTTCATTCATCGATTGTTGTCATTCAACAAGTACCGACGACCGCGAAAAGTAAATTGATTTTTCTCCCGTTTTTTAAAAGTTAAGATGACAACACGACTTAGATCGCGCGACGATATTTTTTTGATTGGTTATCCAAGCATGAATATTACGGGGAACAAATTACCGTCGAAGAAGCAAGTGCTAAGAATGCATTTCTTCAACATTCGCAAACGAAACATGTCGAAGAAAAATAGTGCGGTTATAGTCGCGGACGCAGTGATGATTTTTTGGCGCCAAGGAGCTATTCCGACGAAAGCCAGAGGAGATGTTACAAGAAAAATAGCTGCGCTGCACGATGAGTGGGATGCTTTAAGAAAGTCATCTCACAGAAAGACTGAGTCCACTAGAGAAAAAGAGAATACGTTTTCTGATAGCTTGGATAATCTTTTCGACATCGCACACGCCAACGCCCTTGAGAAAATGACAAATACCGAAGACATTGAGTTTCTGCTAAAGCAAAGAGAAGATGGCCGGCCAGGAACTATGGGAGGTGTGGACGCTACTGATACTCGAACGAGGAAAAGAAAAGCTGAGCGCGAAGAACAAGAAGAGTTGCGACGCAAACGTGCAACGGAATCTAGTAGAGATCGGTTCGCTAAAGGCGGTAAGCTATTTCGCGCTTTGTGTGTTCGTCCAATGTTTATATTCAAAATTCGTTCAATTGCAGTGGTTAAATTTTCAAGCAGTGATTCAAGCGATGATAATGGGAGACAGGACGAAAACTTCCCGGCAGAAGCTGGCCCGTCAAATGTTGGTGACAGAAGAGGTTACAAACAATGTTTTACTGAACGAGTCCTATCAGCTTTGGACAAGTGCAAAGTGACTGACCGAGACGCGGTCGGCATTATGATAGCGGCGGCAGAAGCATTTGGACGCGATCCTCAACAATACACAATAAACCGTACGTCGCTTCGGAGATGTCGGCGTTCAAATCGAGAGAACATGCTGAGTTATGTGAAAGACAATCCAGAAGTAAGATCGCATAGATTTATTTGCTCTCATTCAGAATTCTTATTCTTCAACACGTTTCATTCATCTCCAGCTTGTCGCAGCTAAATCCTTCGTAGTCCATTGGGATGGCAAAATGCCGGTAATTGTCTCGTACGGAGAAAAAGAACAACTTCTTGGAGTTCCCAAAGTAGAAGATGGGAAAGGAAAAGGCCGGAGAATAGCACATGCCGTTTATCAACTGTTGGCATCTTGGCATATGACACATCGAATACAAGGACTTTTTTCGACACGACATCAACGAACAGTGGCCCATTCTCCGGAGCCGCAGTTGCTCTTGAGCGGCTGTTGGAGAGAGAAATCTTATATTTACCTTGCAGACACCACGTATACGAACTGGTGCTAAGGGAAGTTTTTGAGACAAAAATGGGAAAGACCAGTGCACCAGGCGTTCCTTGCTTTGACCGTTTCAAACAGGAATGGGACGCTGTAAAGGTTAAACCATTCCATTCTGGCTTGATAGACGATCAAGTCGTCAGAAAAATTCCTGTGGCAATGCAAGTCGGCATAAAGAAGTTTTGCTTAGATCAATTGAAGGAGAAACACCCTCGCGATGACTACAAAGAAATGCTACAATTAATTCTTTTGTTTCTGGGTGAAAAACTTGAGAATTACCATTTCCGACCTCCAGGACCCGTTTCCCATGCTCGATGGATGGCAAAAGCCATTTACAGCCTCAAGATGTTTTTGTTCGGAGAACTTTTCACTTATCTGTATGTGAATTGAATGGTATTCGACACGTTTGTATTTTTGTGGTGCGACTTTACGTCAAGGCATGGTTTGGTTCTTCTCGAACAGCTGAGGCGCCGAATCAAGATTGGAAGTTTTTGAAGGACATCGTCGAGTACAAGTTCGTTGACCAGGATTTATCTCGGGTAATGATAAAGAAATTTATCGGTCACCTATGGTATCTCGCCGATGAGCACATAGCCCTTGCCTTTTTCGATGACAAGGTTTCAAATGAGTTGAAGGCCAAAATGGCCCAAGCATTGCTAGAAAATGAGAATGACGAAGGTGAAGAAGATGAAGAAGACGAAAAAGGTGAAGAAGATGAAGAAGACGAAGAAGGTGAAGAAGATGAAGAAGACGACCCGGTTCCCCCAGCTCCTCGCGTCGTAATCAAAAGCACCAGCGTTAAAAAAATCGAGGTGAAATTCAAAGATGTGAATGAGGAATTCTTGGCTAAAGACTTGAGCAACTTCGTCTCTCATAATACCAAAAATGTATTTGTACGATTTGGAATATCGCAAGATTTCATTCTTGCAAATCCAGCAACCTGGAAATCTCTCGCAGACTATCAAGAAGGTCGTAGAATTGTAAATAACTTGCGCGTTGTGAACGACACTGCCGAAAGAGGAGTAAAAATGATACAAGATTATAATAGAATACTGTGTCAAGGCGAAGAAGAGAAACAGTATTTACTACATGTTATCGATTCTTACCGCAAGAAATACCCATCAGCGAACTAAAATATGTTAATTTGACTATATTATATTAAGAGTGCTTAGTAGTACTACTCAATTACAGCTTCTTTTATTTTTGTATGGGGAGTCGCTCAAGGAGTGGAGATAGAGGGTAAGTTTGTTCGGAAAAGATGTTGGGGATGAAAAGTTAATGGGGGTCGGTCATATATTTTGCCCCCCTATGGGTGACCCCTGATGACCTATGGTGTTTTTCGAAAATACTGATAACCTCCATTTTTGTATGGTGACCCCCCTAAGGGGAGGAGATAGGGGGTGGGTGTCTTGGGGGAAAATGTTGGCGGTAAAAAGTTAATGGGGGTCGGCCATACATTCTTCCCCCCTACGGGTGACCCCTGATGACCTATGGCAATTTCCCCCCTAATTTTGGCAAAGTGGACCTTTTTCTCGGCTCGTGCGCAACCCCTAATGTTTTTTTTTTTTAATTTTTTTTTTCGGCATTGTCATTTTTTTTCAAAAAGGCACGGAATAGAGCCCTCATCTACCAAAATATCGCAAAAATGTCATTTCAAGGTCCACCTTAAGCCCCACACGTGTCGGCAATGCTTGACGCTGCAAAATCCAGAAACTGTTGGAAGTGTTGACTATCGGATTTCTAAAAACAAACATTTTTAAATAATTATAATATTTTTCAGCAAATCTCATATTTTTATACTACATACTTTTGTTTCGCGTATGTTGCTTGAGCAAGGCAAAGATGACACGTCGTCGCTTGAATCATCAAGTGCATCCACAACGTATTCCTCCGACGAGGAGCAGTTGATATTTCCAATAGTGCTGAAAAGTAAAACACAAAACTAATTACACACTTCAATTTCACTGACAAGACACTACTTACTGCCTGGAACTTGTCACATTGTCCAAAAATGACATGGCCTCAAAGTACTTCCAACACTTTCTGGGTTTTTTGGCGGCACTGCCAGAAGCAATTTGCTCCGCCCTCTTACACCGCTTGTAAGAGTCACGAAGACCCTTCCATCGCTTCTTGCATTCTTCTTCTGTAAAAGTAATTGAAATTGGGGACAAATTATATTATACTATTACTTACCACCCATTTTCAGAGCAGCAGCTACTTCTCTCCACTCGTACTCCTTTTTCTTTATATTTTTATAACCCGCTTAGGACAGGTCATATAGAATTTCGCGGCTACGCACTTCCTCAATCAGCTGCTCGTCAATGTCCATTTTAACTATTACATTTGAAATGCAAAACAATAACAAACAAATATTAATAATAAATATAACAACAAATACTTACCTACTTCAATAAACAAACAGAAAGAAAAATTAGAACAAAAACAAGCAACTGTGAAAGTTGTCAACAATAAACAGCTGATTAATCTGTCAGTGGTGCCACTTCAGGCATTGACAGCTCTAACCTGTTGATTGTCGCCCACACAAATAGAAATTAGTTTAATTCAACTACAGCTACATAAGTAGCATAGACAACAACCTGCAGTCGTGTCGCCTTGCCGTCGTTAAAATATTCACTTGCATATAAACGCATGCATTTTATTTTTGACAGGTTGTGGTCGGTAGCCTGTCGTCGTCTATGTGTTTCATGCTTTAAGATTAAGTAATCACATAGTTAACTACCCACTTAAAAACTTAAATTTCAAGAAATGGCAACAAAAAGTGATTTTAGATAAATTTTGTTATCATTTCTTGCGAATGAAAATGTTATCAAGGAGAGACCCAAAAGCAGAAATTTCCAAAATGAATCACATTTTACGTTTATTAAAATTATTTTGTTTAATCGATGACTACGTATACTTTTACATCTCTAAAAACAAAATTGGAAATAAATTGTTCACAACAACCCTCGGTAAATGTAATACATATTGCTCATGGTAGAATTATGTACCAGGTATAGTCGTTTAAAAGGGTGATGACATTTTTTCCATGTCACATTTCGCTTCACTTGTCAAAATCTTATGCATTCTGTTTTTATCCTTTTTTGTATTCTTGTATTGTTGTAGAGTTTAACAACTGAAACGAATGAACGAAAATAAAATGTCTGTTGTTGCTGCTGCCAATTACAACAACATCTTCTGCTACCATGTGTTTGTTGGCACTGGCTACAAACGTGTTGCCGTATCGCATTTTTTCACCCATTACAGCAAATGTTGCCACATTGCGTAGTATTAAGTGTGGATCGTCTTATTTGGAAAGTCGTAAGTGGCGATAGCTTAAGGGAATAAAAAAACAGCCTTAATGTTGTCGAAGCGAAAAGTTGCAAAAATTGTTATTCTTCTAGAATTAAAAAATGCACTGCACAATGAGGCACAATAGTTGGTCTAAACACAACAGACATATAGGAAAATATCGCTCAGCTTGTCCTTAATACGGTTTAGTAGAATATACTATAACAAAATTGCCTTCAAGCTATCTTAGTATAATTCTTTTATTTGATAAAAAGCTTTCAGAGTTATTTAGAAATTAGTATTGTAAAGTTAGTATTCAAAAATTGTTATTACTAAAAACTCATAATAAATGTAAAACTGTAAAAACTTTACCTTTTAACTATTGTTCTTAAGGGCAGGTGTCTTAGAAACAAAATAAGCCATATCGAAAATCTTTTGTTGACCGAAATGGGGCATACCGTTCTCGAGTTAGCGCATTCTTAGAACTGCTATAGTTTTGTTCAAAAGGGGATTTCACTGTCGGCCTGCGTTATCTGTTTATACTTTTTATTTATGTGTATTTTTTCCTGATTAAAGATTTTTGAAAACTTACGTATTGTTTACTGCTTGTTCAACCACGTCAAAAGAATTCGTTCTTCGTTCAATTACATTTAAAACAAAAAAATGTTTGAAGAACTCTCTCGACATCGTTGAACAGGCAGTCGTTTTGTTAAATTTATTTTTAATTTTTGTTTTTTGTTACATTTTGATTTTTGTGAGTTAAACTTTCGATTTTTTCGTTTCTTACTAAAATTTTGATTTCATATATTTGTTAAAAAAAATAAATACGATAGATATATCAGAGCAAGTAGGCGTAGAACTAAGAATGATGTTAGATGTTTGGTGTGATGAGTTTGCTATAGGAGTACGGCTTTCATGGACGTATTTTATTGTGCCTTAAAAGTCATGAGGCATTTTGGGGGTGTGGGAATTTTGGATCATGGTTATATTTACCATAAATAACCCTTCCAAGCTGCGTTTTCTAAAGAGTGGACTAACTGAAAGCAAATCGAAAAAGCCTTCGGTCCCAATAAGTAAATCGATATGTTTAGATTTGTGAAAATTCTCATCAACCAACGAGCTATTTTGAGGCAAATTCCATGATGAAATGTGAATTTCAGGCTCAGTTACACAAAAATCAAGAGGCATCTCAAAATCGGTGAATCTACATTTAATAGTGGAGGAAATTGTATGCTTAATGTCTGTAGATGACTCACTAATACCATACATCTTGACGTTTTGCTCCTTTCTGGTGGATTTAAGAGACTGCGAGACTCTGTCTGTGATAAAGTTAACCTGTGAGCATGAATCCAGCAGTGCCCTTCCAGGATGATATGTTCCATCTGCGCCCTAACCAAAACTATGGAAGTATGGAAGAGAACTATGGAAGAGTGAAATGCCTGAGATTGCTCTTGTTGACGGTGCAATAAGCTATTATGAAATTTAGAGCAAATTCTGCATTTGAAATAGGAGGTGCATTGAGCCACTTGATGTTTATTTGAAAGGCAATTCATGCAGAGGCGCAACTGCTTTACTTTATTAAACCGTTTGGAAAAGTCCATGCCTCCAAATTTATTACAATTAGCCACATAATGAGCACTGGCATTGCATATGGAACAACAACGCTTGGCAACAGCATAACTATACACTTTCTTTAGTTTTTGTGGCTTAAAAAAAGGCTGGTTTAAACTCGGAAGGGGTGGCACATATTGATTGTAGATATTGACAGCGTCTATCCAGGGACGTGCGGTGAGGTTTTGAACCAGGTGTTCTCCATTTTTTTTTATTTCTAAATTGCGTCTATACTTAGTTTATATCCAGGACCACGACGAGGACGTGATAGACAACGATCCCATTTTCGTTTTGAAGTTTTTTTGGTTTTTTTGTATTTTTTTTTGTATTTTTGTTTTTTAAGTTTTTTATGTATTTTTTTTAAATATACATATATTTTTTTATTTTTTGTATATGTACTGTTTACATAAAAAATAACTCATTTTAATATTAATTCAATACGTCATTTGTTTATTAGTTTCGATGACCATGTCATAGAATGATTTTTGGTTTTATATTTTTAAGAAAATATTTTATAATTAAAATTCTATTCATATTTTCATGTTTTTCTATTCATATTTTCCTATTTCATATTTTTCTATATCCTATACATTTTATATATTTGAAAATCTAAAATATTTTTTATTTATAATAACATTATTAGAAATATTTTTTCTTTATAATAATATTATTATGCGTAAAAATTATTTTAAATTTACAAATATAACAAATATATAAAAAATAGAAAAATATGAAATACAATAACAATTTTAATTATAAAATATTTTCTTAAAAATATAAAACCAAAACTAATTCTATGACGTGGTCATCGAAACTTTAATAAACAAACGACGTATTGAATTAATACTAAAATTTAAAATTTTTATTTATACATCAGCAGCTCAATACGTCGAGTTATTTGTATAAAAATTTCGATGACCTGGTCATAGAAAATATTTTTTGTTTCTATGTTTTTTAAAAAAGCCTTTTCAATTGAAATTAATGCCAATTCAGATAATCGTTCTTCGTGCATTTGATTTCTTGAATAAGTTTTTATTCTCTTAAGCGCAGAAAAGGACCTTTCCACTGAACTAGTTGATGTTGGAATTGTCAGAGTTAGGGAACTTAAATTAAATATCTCAGAAAATGTGTCCTTCAACTCCAAATTTAATAAAATCCCAGGTATTTCGTTTATAGAAATTTGATTGAAGTGTGCATTTGAGTAAAAATCTGTTAGTTCATTTTTAAGTTTTACAATATCAAAAAAAGATCCATATAATTGTTTTAGGCTTTCAAAAGCTTCAATTGGAAATATTTTTTGATACTGATTAAATTTCTTTGAATTTAGTAACTCTAAAAATTTCAAATTTTTTAAAGATTTAAACCTGGTATCCATTTGAGTGTGCAATGTGTCGATTATTTTGTGAAATACATGTTTATATCGCAATTCAAATGATTCCAAATCTTCTCCTCGCTTGGGAATTGCAGAAACAATATCTTTTGCAGTATTAAATACATAATTAAAGTTAGATCTAGTATCTATTATACGTTTTTTTGTTATTTCAATATGTTCACAGCAATATTGAATATCCAATGACTTTTTTTTGAAGAATATCGAATAATATATCCGTGAACGAAAAAATTTCAATAAAAGTTTTTAACATAAAAACTGTGTTGAAATTATTAAAAATTGAAGGAAGCCTCTTGACTGAATTGCGTCCGCGCCCCAAGTATCGGGATCATCAACCATTTCTTCAAATAATATCATAAGATCAGAATGGTATGAATGTACTAGCCTTCTTTTTACCACCTGATCAAAAAAATGGGAAGCCTTCTTTTTACCACCTGATCAAAAAAATATGTTCTCTTAGTAGATTGGGAGAAAAATGCTGATAGTCCAGACAAAGCTGTAGAAAATGTTTTGACTTCCTGGAGAAAGTTTACAGATTGTGATAGAACTAGGTTTAAAACATGTGCATTACAGTGAATAAAAATAGCATTTGGAAACTTCTCTCTAACTTTAGCTTGGGTTCCATTCAATTCACTTGACATAACCGCAGCGCCGTCATAGGTCTGAGCTACTAGCTTTTTCCCCCAATTTTTAAGTTCTATTAAGTCTATTATATTTTTAGCGATTGCGTTCGCTGTTCGATCATCACTAACAACCAAGTATTTATAAAATCGTTCTCTTGCAAACCCTTTACAATCTACATATCGGAAAACGATAGACAATTGTGATTTTTTTAATGTGTGTAGTTTCATCTAGCATTACCGATATACACGAGGTTTCAGAAATTTCGCTGTCAATATTATTTAAAATAACGGTAGCAACACAGCAAATTAAATCGTTTTGTATGTGGTTAGAAGTGCCCTTAAAACACTGAGCAGAAGATAAGTGACCATTTAATTTACTGTCGTATTTACCAATTAAATTTAAAAGTTCAATGTAATTTCCCTTATTATCTGAATTTTCCGATACGTCGTTGCCTCTAAAAGCTAGTTCTTGAGAACCAAGATAACAAACTGTGTCAATTAGTCGTTCTAATACTAGTCGATTTTCTGAGACCTGCTCATTGTGCCTTGAAATCCGTTTTTGTTCGTCGAGTAATAAGTCAACGCGAATATTTCCAAATTAATGCTGGTATTAATATGAATTTGAGTCATCTGACGTTTTACCGCTGCAGCAGTTAAGTGGTTTAAATCATTGTAACCTGTGGTTCAAACAGATTTTTCATTGTTACCTGCAAAAAGCAAACAAGGCCAACAAAATATTTTGTTAATTACATGGCAACCGCATAGCCAAGATTTTTCCTTATAGTTAGAAATCTGAGAATGCCTAGTATATGATTTATTTTTCGTATTTACTAGACAAGTTAGATTTGGAAGTTCTGGAATAGGTCTTCCATTTTTAATAACTTCATTTTTTTCTTCAGCGTTTAATTTTGAAAAGGGCTATTTATTAAACTCTCAATGGTGCATCCACAAATCATTTAAAAATTTCCGTCCGCTTTTAAACATAAAATGATTTGATTTTAAATTTCGACAAACTACAAAGATCTCAATAAACAACAGAACCACACAACTCAAACCAACAAGTATCAAATGTATCAAATCATTTGAGTTACGCGGCCTGGCTGTAAGTTTTGTTCTTCATGCGTTGGCGCACATTCCATATTAATATGTAGTATATCTGTGGACTTTTGACAAAACAACCTCTTTCTAAAACAGCAATTTTAAAGGGGAGCGAAAAAGCTTTTTAAATACCTCAAAACTATTTTTAAAAAATAATTGCTAAAAATTTAATATTAAAATGGAAATCTACACTATTTTTAATTTTAGCCAGTTATTTTTTTAAAAATAGCTGTGAGGTATTTATAAATCTTTTTCGCTCCACTTTAAAATTGCTGTTTTAGAAAGAGGTTGTTTTGTCAAAAGTCCACAGATTTGTACTTATGTACTTTTCATCCATCCCCGATACAAATTGATGTGTGTTGTATTTTGTTTGTTTGGAGATTATTTGGTTCTGTGTGCGATGACGCATGCCTTCATACTCGATGCTTCATACAAGTCTGCTGTACGTTCGTTGACGATTGGGTTCTCTATGAGTTGCCGCACCATTGATACATACAATTTTATTTATTTTGTGTATATTATAATTTTTTTTAGCTGTGGATTTGGTTCGCCAAAAGTTGGCGAACGGCCTATATCTATGAATGATCAAAAGTTAAAATGTGTTTGTATTGGTGAGAGAATGGAAGCTAAACAGAAGATCGCAAGAATGAGCGTAAGAATACGTGTGAGTTGGGCATGAACTTGTGTTCTATGAAATGCTCATGGCTGGTCTATATGAAAATTTTGTTTTCTTTTTAAGATGTTGGTTCGCTATGGGTTGGCGAACGGCCTAATGTAAAATTGTGTTTTCTGTTTGAGATGTTTTGTTTGTTGTTTCGGTTCGCTATGTATTGGCGCACGTCCAACGTTCAATTTGTATAACAGTTATTGTTATGGTTTCGAATTGTCGTTAGTAAATATATCACGCTTCACATATTGCCGTTTTGTTACCAAGCTTCACAAAATTAATCCAATTAAAAGTGAATATTTTAGGGTGTTGGGAGAACACCTGCGCACCTTAGAGGGAACGTCACTGCGTCTATCTAATATATTGGTAAAATCATACCATTTTGGCAATTCGGATAAATCAAGAGAATCTTTCCATTTGTTTCGTGGATCTTCATCAATTTTACACATAGTAATATGGGTTAACAGTGCATCACAGATTTTACGATCAGTTCCCAATTGTGAGAGAGATTCTTATATAGCCGATGCATTATTCATAATACTTCTTAATCTGGTTGACAAATTTCTGGCAAATCAAAGAGAGACGTAATATTTTCAAGAAATATTCAATAATTAAATTGTCCGAGCGTTTTTTTAATGAATTATATTTTTTCGATATTTCGCTATCCTTTGGATAGCATCGTCAGGAAGATGTATTATTATTTATAAATGTGAAAACAATTGATAAACAAAAAAAAAAAATTTTTTTATCAAAAATTTTTGTTTATAATTAAAAAAAACACGACCAAACATCAATTATCAATTATTATCATCAATTATTTTCAAGAAATATTAAAGTGTTGTTGTCAAATCTAGCTTTAAGTTTGCCGAGAGCCTTGGTGTAATTTTCATTGGTGATTTGAAAGGCATTTATTGTTTCCAATACTGGACCTTCGAGACACTTACGAAGGAGGTTGAATTTGTCTACGTTTGTGAGCCCAATTTCTTTGTTAATCACTTGTTAGAATGAGGTGATGAAGATTTTGTGCTCAGAATACTTTCCAGAAAATGAAGGCAGATTGAGAGACGCCAATTTACTGTGGTTGCGATTGGATGAATGCAAATTTTGAATCATGTATAGCACCACCAATTTGTTATTTCACTGATAATTGAATGGCAATTATGATGTCTTCTAATTCGGCGCGGGAGTTGTCTTCAGGATCGAAGCATTCGATATTGTATTGATTTGTTTAAAATAAGCTTCGGCAATTGAGAGCCGACGTTCGGTTGCTGAGAGTTTAACCTTCACCACGACCATTGGCCTCTATTAGGTTTTTAATCCGAGTCATGCTTTTCTTTGGCATGCACGTTGTTGTTTTTGACGGCCAAAATCCAAAATGCGATAATAATAATTATAAATTAGTAACGGGAACTATGTACGAGGGTTGCTATTTATATTTCGGCTACTGGCAATACTAGTGTTCACAGATGTAAATTGTGCCTTCCATAGGAAAGTTTGAAATTTTTTAGCATCTCTGTCAAAAAATTTAATTAACCCGTCAACATTTTCGCCCGATGATTTTTTACGATTTTCGGCGTGGTTAATCGAGAGAAGAGTGTCTCGATCAACTTGTTTCGGCTTCTGGTGATGAAGCACTATCAAAAACCAATTTAAATCAGTCTCGGGCGACGCTCGCTCCAGGATGAATTTCGTAAATGTCGTCTGCCACAAAACATCGATGCAGTGCGTGAACTGATAATGCAAGATCGTCATGTGGCATATCGTGAAATAAAGGCATCCTTGCACATTAGTTCCACTTCGATACATTCGATTTTGCATGGACATTTGGCTGTAAAACAAATTGATTCGCGTTGGGCCCCACATAATGTGACAATCGATGAAAAAAGGCCCGTGTGGGACTTTCAAGACGATCCAACAAAAGTTGATCGTGGAAGAAGTAGAGCGAAACAAGTGGTCGCCTGTTTCTTCGGCCGAATGGGTCTTGTGGCCACTTTTCTGCTTGAGCAACGTAGGACAGAGCAGTTCGTTAAACCAATCACCACAGACGAATCATTCTCCATCATTACAATGCGAGCTCTCACAAATCTCGTCAAACAGGTGAATTTTTGAGCAGTCAAAACATCGAATTGAAGACTCATCCTCCGTAAAGTCTTGATTTGGCACCCACTTACTTCTTCTTGTTCCCGAATATCAAATCCGTTCAAAACCATGTTTTGGAGGTGTCTCAAGATGAATGGAAACACTGCTATGACAAATGGTTGGAACGAATGCAAAAGTGTATTGATCACCAAGGGGATTATTTTGAAAAACAATAAAGCCATTTTAATTTAAAAGTTTTTGTTATTATTTGCTATTCCCGAAATATAAATAGTAACCCTCGTACTCGATGTACAACAAACTGAAAAATGGGGATGAAGAATATAATATGAGCAGCAACAAATGCCAAAAGCAATGATTATAAACCGTAATAGCAGCTTCCTATTTTCAAATATACAAGGAACAATTTGATTTGACTGGTTGAGCTGTACTTTTTGTTTGATAATTTATTTAATTATTTACATTTTTATCATTGCCCACTTTGGGCGCCAAACTGTTAAGGCCAAGGAATTATAATAGTCTGTCCCGCGAAATGTTATGTGGAACTTAAATAGAAGTTGTCACAGCAGCTGAAAGTGTGTGAGGCTGTGATAAAGGGAAATAAATGGAAATATTGCAAATTATTCTAAAATACTTTACTTAGACTGGTTCTAAATGTGCAATTGTAATTGCTGCAATTCTTCATGATTCTCTTTTGGAATTGCAATTTGCTTTTACACGTAGGTACGCTATTCTGTTTGTGCAATTCCGGTTTCAATTATTGCTGCTTCTGACATTCGTATAAATCTAAATGAAAAGAATGAGAAGAACTGATAGAATTGCAGAGTTCATGCAAGTGTTTTCCTCATTCCATTCTTCTTATCTCTCTCTCCTACGAACTCATGAATTGCATCAATTATAATTGCACGTCTAGAAACAGACTTAGGCTTTTAAACAATTGGGATTAACTTGACATCACTTTATAAGTGTTTTTTTAATCAATTTGAATTCCTTTGAAATCACTTTCCTGTTTCTGTGTAGATGGCTGAGTCGTGGGCAATATTCCAGTGCCCAGTCTCTTGAGCCGAAACAAAACAAAACCTTGTTCTTGTCTGCTTCGTGGCTCCGAAATATATTACTTGAAACAAACCCCAATGAAACGTATTGCTGCCCTCAGACATACATACCAACAGTTGATTCAACCCGTCATAAGTTGAATCACCTGTTGGTACGTTTTAGGGCTAGTGGAAGTTAGTTGGTCGTCAGTTGAATGAAAAATCAAAAAATTTTGATAATTTGTTGAAGTTGAACCAACTGTTGATACGTGTGAGGGCAAGCTGTCCAACTTCAGTGTTTTACTTCATTTTTTCTTGACGTTGATCAAGCAACACATACGCTGTGAGCGCAATGGTGTTGGCCGCAAGACATAAATAAGTAAATAAATAATAAGAAACAAATAATAATAAATAAATAATAATAAATAAATAATAAGAAATAAACAAATAATAATAAAAAATAATCATTGAATGTTTCGTCTGACATTGACATATAATCTTTTGCCTAACTGTCTTTCAATGTTTTTAAAGTTTTATGCATAGAATAATACATACATAGATAAACTCATTCTCTCATCTGACATTTCATTTCACACTCTTCATCGTAGGTTTGTGGAAATGAGAGCAATTAAATTTAAAATTACCTTACAGGTGAAGTTACAAAATATTTTCACTTAACTTTTTCCCGTCGTTTTAGTGTAGAACTGAAAAATTTAAATATATTTTGCACTTTTTTCGATGGTATACATTTGTATTGTATTTAACACAACTAGTTTGCCACAAAAACACGAAATTCGGTTGTTGTTCCTTTGTTGATCGTTGTATACTATTGCCACTATCTGGTATTATTGAACCCATATTTTCCACCATCCAATGTTTACTTTCCATCGTACCTATGACGTTTAATTTATTGAGCGAATGAAAGCTTCTATGGTATGTATTATTCTATGGTTTTATGTTTGAAAATGTAGTTCAATTTATTAACCAGTACTTTGACCAAATTTTTTTCTTTAGTTTTTTAGTTTTCTGTAATTGTCTCTTCTTCTTCCTCTAAAATTACATCAATTCTTAGTGGCGCAAGAACATCCGAATTCATGTTGACGCATCAAAAATAATTTTTAAATGAAGTTGAATGAAAAGTTGATTCAAAAGTTGAAACGTGTGAGGAGAACGACCAACTTTCTTATTTAACTCAAACGTCAAAAGTTGAATCAACTGTTGGTACGTCTGAGGGCAGCATAAAGAGAATGCAAAATAAAGGAATTAGGAAGATTCATGGATTGGATTTATTTCTATGGGTTGGATCTTACCAGTGAGAGATCTACAGTATAATAGACCTTACAAGAAGGTTTACATGACGGAAGTGAATATCGCGACCATCACTTAATTCGATATTTGACTGCATTGACGAGTGGCGAGCTTACATTTAATTGATCGGCTAGATGTATCCGTGAATTTACGAATGAATAATTAGGAATTCATGCATTTGAATATTTAAACTACAAGGAATATCGACCGGTACGATTGTGATGTGAACGCATCTTTTTAAAACCATGCCAAACAAATCACAATGGATCTAAAAACATTTATCAAAGTATTTAAAGTGATCTCAAATTAATCTGATATACTTTATTTAGGCTTTTAAACTTTATAATTGTTTTTAAACCAATTTGTATTCAGTTGAAATCAGTTAATAAGTCTTTGAAAAATGAATCACAATTGGTCTTAAAAAATTTATAAACGTAGTTGAAGTGACTCGAAATTGGTTTAAAAACATTTATTAAGTGATTTCAAATGAATGCGAATTGTATTGTATATTGTATATGAAGTATTTCAAATTCATTTGTAATCACTTTATACTATGAGCGTCATAAGTGAGTTAACACCAACGAAATCTCGCAATTTGTAATTATTACAAAAAGTAACACTACAAAAACTAAGAGGTGTGTTCTTTTGCGATAACATACAATTAAAATAAGAACAATGATATACCTATGTACATAATTTTTTCATTCATCAACTCCGAAATCTTGCTAATTTTGCACATCAAAACTGAGTCAACACTTGCATTTACACATCTTGCTTGATTTCTCGTTACTTCTGCACGTAGTTCTGGTAGCATTGATAGAATCAAATCTGATGTTGTTCATTATTATTATTATTATATTTGCTTTATTAAACGGCCCCAACACAGAAAGGTTATATGGACCGAGGATAAAGGATATTACATATTATTATATTACATTACATTATTTATAGTTTCGAGTTTATATAAGTACGTGAGAATTTAGAGATATTTTTATTTAACATACATACATTATTTAAATATAATTGTATAAATTTATTTCTATAAGAAATATCTTTACATTTTCAAAATTATTTTCATTTACTAAGTTTTGAATACCATTGATTTTATTCTTGTTTCTTTTTTCTTGTAAAAGATAACATACATTAAAAATATTATGTACTGTTAGTGTTTGTTTGCACTGGCATTCGGGGGGTGATGTTTTTTCAGTAATATGTTTATGGGTGAAAAGACAATGACCAATTTGTAACCTAACTAATTTAATAGTATATGTTTTATTCAGATTGTATGTTTCGATTTTTAGAGAAACGTTGCTTTGGATTTGAAATAATTTCGAATTATTATTATTCATCCATAGTTCGTTCCAAAGATCCGATATGTGTCTTTTGAGTGTAATTTTGTAGTCAGTGTATTGGTATTGTACCTCGGAGATGGTCTTGTTGATCGCTTCTTTTGCAAATTTGTCTGCTTTTTCATTTCCTTTTATATTGAAATGACTTGGAACCCATATAAATGTTATATCCTGATTATCTAAATAAAGTAGGAGGGATCTTATTTGCTGTATTAGGGTATTTTTCCAATAAATATCATAAAGGCCATCTAAGCAGCTTTTGCTGTCAGTGATGATAAGAATTTTATTATAAAAAATTGTATTATTGATATTTTCCACGCATGTTTTAATTGCATACAATTCACTCGTATGTATAGATGAAAAGTTTTGGATACGTTTAGATATAACAATATCATCCGAAACTACGGCAAAGGCAGCTTTTTCGTTTACAACTGATCCATCGGTATACCAACATGCAGTCTTTATATACAGTATTTATTTTTTCTAAGAATTTATTCTGTATCTCAATTGGTGTAATATATTCTTTGCTGCAATAACCTAGAGATAAGTCAACCCTTAAATTTGGGTATGTCCATAGAGGTACATATGTATGATAGGAGGTGTAGTAATGTCTATGCTCTTATAATCTACGTTATATTTTGAAACAACGTTTTCTAATTCCAATGCTGCTCTAGCATAAAGTGGGAGGTGCTTTGTTGATTTTGATTTAAGTAGTTCTATTTTATTTCCGTCAGTAATTTTTTGGTAGAAAGGGTGGGTTTTTAAAGAGAGTATTTTTAATGTATAATTTAGTAACATTTTAAGTCTTCTTAAGTGAAGAGGTGGGTGGATATGCTGAAATCGCTTGTAAACTTCTAGATGGGCTAGTTTTAAATGCTCCAATAGACAATCTAACTCCCGTGTTAAGATTTGGATCGAGTGTTGCCAGTATCGATTCACTTGTGTATGCTTATATTGGCCCTGCATATTCTATAATAGGTAAGATGATTGAGCCTAATATTCTCAGTAATGATTTTTGATCCGATCCATATTGGGAGCATCTAAGCATTTTTAAAATGTTCATGGCTAAATTTGATTTCCCTTTTATATGTTGTATATGGTATTTAAACGACAATTTGTGATCGAAAATTATACCTAAAAACTTATGTTTTTCAACAAATGATACTTGTTCCTCATATAATGTTAACGACAAATTAACGGCTGTGTGTTTGCGTTTAGAGAATTTTATAGCTACAGTTTTCTCCACATTAAATCGAAATCCGCTAGTATCGCTCCATTTCTCAAGTTTGTTTATAGTTTTTTGCACTTTATTTAAGATTGCCGAAACTTTTTTGCCAGAACAGTATATAACAAGATCATCTGCATACATCAAGGCTTTCACGTCATTGGTCATGTTATCTAGAATGGGGTCTATAGCTAAAAGGAAGAGCGTTACATTGAGTACTGAACCTTGTGGAACTCCGTTTTCTCCGTTAGTATTATATTGTAGGTGTTTTGATAAAAAAAAATTGAATTTTTGTTTCGTAAGTGGTCTTAGCTTACTAAATATATTATATCCATTCCACTCGTATCAAGAAAGATTTTGGTAGTTCCTGGAATTAAAAACAAATATGAGGATTTTATTATTAAGATTTTTATTTAATTGTATTTCTAAATTTTCTGGCTCAAGGTCCACACAAATAAAAAATAAAAATGTTTTTCAATTTATATTCTTTATCATATTTTATTTTATCTCAATATTTCGACCGTCATCGACGATCATATTCAGGATCTAATTTAAAAAACGTTACAAAAAATAATTTATTTATTTATTACTAACTGAAAGAAAAACGCTTCGTCGCATGGATGAAACATATTCGTTAATGTTTTTACGTTGTTGTAGTGAAAAGTGTCGTATATCCGACAATTTGCTAGTCACTGCAACCAGGGTTCGTATTTCGTTGGTAATGAGTTACCCTGGGTTTCCCAGGTTATTTTTTCGATTGGACGCTCCGTTTCCGAGATATAAACATGACGGCGTTTTAGCGATTTTTTGTATGAAAAATTTTATTTTTATCGATTTAAAAAAAAAAAGTGATGCAATATTGGATATTCGAAATCCCGATCCCGGGATTTTCGGGATCCAGGGATTTTCCGGGATTTCGGGATTCTATTTTTAATTTTTTTTTGGGAACAGGTTTATTGTACGGCTTACACTCCAAAAAACAACCACAAGGGAGTAGAATACGTTATTCTAAGCAAAAAAAGGAAAAAGACAAAATCGGGGCAAATGCATAGCTTCGGAGTTATGGGCCCCGAAATTTCGGATATGTGAGAGGGTTCTGGCGTTAACATACCGTGTAAAGCCATTGACATCTGTTTTTTGTATAAAAGAATTCAAAACAAACTCATAAAATTTGATAAGTCGCTTAGTTATCGAGTTATCGGATGTTGACATGATGAAAAATTAACAAAACAAAAATTTATTTAAAAACATCGCGCGATTTTTCGAATATTTTCTTCCAAACAAAACAAAAATTATTTTAAAAAATTTTTTACATTTTTGTTTGAGAAACGTAAACATCCGATAACTAAGCGACTTATCGAAAAATTCTACTTTATTTTTTGAGTTTGTTATGACTTATTTTATATAAAAAAGTGATATCAATGGCTTTACACGGTACGTTAGGGGAAAAAGTATCCGAAATGTCGGGGTCCATAACTCCGGAACTATGCACCTATTTTTTTATTTTACTTTCTTTGCTTAAATTAACATGTTCTAGAGTAAGCCTTATAATAGACATTCATATGCCAAAATTAACTTACGTTAAGATGAGTTATTAAACCTTTTGTACAGCCCGCCATTGGTTTTTAAACCCTTTTTGCACATAATGCATTTTGCTTGAGGTGCACCTTTCGACTCTTCCAAAAAATAATACCACACTGAACTTTTGTTATTGTTTTTCAAAATTAATAATAATCCCGAAAAATCACGGGATTTACATATTAAAATCCCGGGATTCATCAAACCCGCAAAATCCCGGGATTTCCCGTTTGGCATCCCTAATAGTTACCCATTATTTTCCCAATTGCCCTGCGGTTAATGGGTAATCGTGATGGGTAATTCCCCATTTCGTGGGTAGCTACCCATTATTTTCCCCATTGCCCTGAGGGTAATGGGTAATCATGATGGGTAATTCCTCATTTTCGTAGGTAGCTACCTATTATTTTCGCCATACCCTGGGTAAATGTTCATTACACATTCCCCATGACCATGTGTATGGTTTACTCAGGGGGGGGGGGGGGGTAAATACGAACTCTGGCTGCAACGAAAAATTTCATACTTAACTTCTTTGACAATTTTTCATTTCGTTGCTGCAACAACTTACTTGTTGGTCCTGCAACGATTTTATTTAATTTCAATTTTGTAGAAAAATTAAAAAAATTTAAATTAAAGTTTTAAACTACTGATATGTATTTGGTTTATCTCTTACTTTTTATAGTTTATATTTATTATTTATTTATTTTGGAGGTTTGTCAATATTTTTAACTGACGAAACAATTTCGTTATTGTAACGAAACAAATTTTGTTGATGCTATAGAGAGAGAGAGAGAAGGAGTCGAATAAATGAGCTAGCGTAAACACGAGGCCAGCAAGAAAAAATGGTGAGCGTGAGTGGTGGGTCACGTACGCATCTTAGATCAGTTGCATTGCAACAATCGAAAGTGGTAGACATATTTAAATAAATTTGTTAAAACAGACTAATTAGTTATACTTATGGCCAGTTTTTCAGTCAGTGGTGATCTTCGTTTCTTAGTTAAATTCTGGTTAAACATCGAATTGTGTTTTTTAGTCATTGTTTAACTATGATTTAACCACCCAATGTTGGTTGGTTAACTTATAGTCAGAACCATATTATTTTGACAATCAAATTACTGACTGTCAAAGTGAGAAACGAAAATTGTATAAAATACATGTTTCAGATTTGCGTATTTGTACACATACGTTGAGTCTAGATCGTTAAATTGTTGCTCCTATATAGTTTTTAACACATTTTTGTTAAAATGACTTCGATTTTATGGATCTATTTCTTATTGTACATAATTCCATTTTGTTTGTTCCCCTTTGTTGTTTTGGTATTTATCACAAAACACGCGTTTTTTTCAATAAGAATACAAGGGTTGCCATATTAGTTGACAATATGGCGACTTACAGTAACTCACCACTGGAAAACAAAATGCAAAGTTAACCTCAAATTAACTTAGAATTAAGATTAAGTAATCCCATAGTTAACTACCCACTTAAAAACTGGCCATTAGTAATAATCTTTTATTGTGAAAACTAATTTGTGTGAATTTATGTGTTTGCTGTGATCGTTTGTGTAACTTGCGAATCTATAAATCAAATAGATAAATAAACAGAATGCAAGGAGCAACACGAAAGCAAAGAAAGTGACGCATCGATAACAGAAAAACTACCCCGAAATATGTAACTGAATTTTTGTGTGTGTATATGCGCGTGACGGTAAAAGTCGCAAAAAATGTTCGACATAGATAAATTTGTGCGGGCAGTCGAAGTCAATGGAAACGAAGAAGTCAAAGAAACAAAGTGTTTCAAGTACGACGAACATAAATAACAATTCCACGTAATCGAAATTTTAACAAATTTGGTTAACATAAATAAAAGAGCAGTTGAAGAATATGCTTACTTCTTAAGGTTCACTGGCTTAATAACGGGGAGATTTTGCGCTACAATTGAATATCAAAACCCTCAACAGAACAACAATTGCATAATTTAACAAAACTATGAAAGGAGTAGAGCATAGGGGAGAAGAGCTTATGTTCATGTACGTATTTTAAATATAAATCTTAACAATAAATTCCTCGTATATGTTTTTAATTGCACGACCTGAATATGACGGCCACAATAACACTCAACCCTTAAACTACCATAATCTTTCTCCAGACGAGTGGAATGGATATAACATATTTATCAAATTCAGACCATTTTCGAAACATAAATTCTAAATTTTTTTATCAAAATACCTGCAGTGTAGTACTAACAGTGTATTTATGTACAATAAACAAAAAATAATTTCAAACACTTCAATACATTCATTACAGCAATGAAACCAAATCATTGCAGCAATGAAACATATGCATTACAACAATGACTCAAATTCGTTGCACCAATGACACAAATTCATTGCAGGAATGAAGTAAATTCATTGTAGCAACAACCATTCTTTCACCACAGTAACGAACAATTTGCAGCTGATGAACACATTTTCATAGAGGGAATGAAACTTTACGTTAGCCCACTTTCGATGACAGAAGTTGTTGGGGTGATGAACATTTTCATCCGAGTGACGAAGCTTTTCCGTTCAGTGTAATATGTGCAATACATTACGTACATTAAACACACAAACTTCTAAACATTGTTCCAGTTGCGTCTCAACTGTTTTTTTCTTTCTATCTCGTCTTTGTTTCGCTATTATTTGTTTTGCAGAGAGAGAACCGCGGAATAAAAATGATAAAATATATATAACGATGCCATACATACCATTTCTATCAGAGAGATTCAAGCGCTCTACATTTTATGACAAGGAAAAATACACCATAGCCCTGAAGAACGATTATACAATGAGAACATTATTTACCAGTACCAAGTCGAAAATTGAACCATATGACAAATCGGACTTAATATATAAAATTAAATGTTTTGGTGACGGAGCTAACATATGCAACAAAGTATATGTTGGAACGACTAAGTCAAAATTACGTACGAGAATTTCAGCCCATAAATCTGACAAGCGAAATAGGCAAAACACAATTGACCAGAAAACGGCGCTAGCGGTCCACTGTATAAAAGAGAACCACTCTCCGAACTTTGATGATGTGAAAATATTACCGGAGGAGAAACACTATAGCAATAGATTTAGGTTGGAAATGCTTCATATTATTGACGTACCTAGTGAGAACAGGATAAACCACAAAACTGACACTGGCAGACATGTAATAGCAAAACAAAGACGAGATAGAAAGACAAAACAGTTGAGACGCAACTGGAACATTGTTTAGAACTTTGTGTGTTTAATTTACGTAATGTATTGCACATATTAGTACAGTCGAACACGTTTATAACGCACGCCGGTTATAACGAACTATTCGAATAGTGAACTGTTTGCTCCGGTCCCAACATTTTAGTACCATTTTTCATACAAATTACTACGTTTATAACGAACACGGTTATAGCGAACTTTTTTTTTATAGCGAACTAGTTTTTGTGACCCAAACAATGAATTTTCGAAGACATTGCAACCTTTATAACGAACTAAGAACAAGTTTTTTTACTTAAAAATCGCCAAAATGCAACACTTACACAATGCAAACATCACTCCACAGCTGTTTCAGACTATTCAAGCAAAGTACATACATACAACAGGTGATTGGTTTTAAGTTCTGAGAAAGTGAAATATGGATAAAAATAAAAGAAATTCCCTTTCAGTTGCAACAAAAATGGAAATAATTAACGAACTTGAGAAACAAAACAAAAGTAAACAAGTTTTAAAGATGACCCTTGCCATGGCGGAAAAAAATCGAAGGAACGGATGACTGTTCTTATTGGCTGTAATTCGGATGGGACAGAGAATTTACCATTGTTCGTTATTGGCAAATCAAAAAGTCCCAGATGTTTTAAGAATGTGAAACAACTACCTCTAGATTATGTGGCAATCTGTAAAGCTTGGATGACAGCTGAATTATTTAGTCAATGGTTAGTAAAACTTGATCGAAAATTTGCCGCTCAAAACAGAAAAGTAGCCCTCATATTGGACAACTGCACCTCCCATCCTAAGACGGCTTTTGACTTTGTTCCGTTTTTCTTCTTGCCACCTAATACAACAAGTGCTCTTCAACCATGTGATCAAGGAATCATTAAAAATTTTAAGCATCACTACGTAAAATTATTTTGCAGAAATATTTATCATCTATTGAGTTGAATGAAACTCTTCCAACAATATCTATTTTGGATGCACTCTACTTTATGGAAAGTGCATGGGATAAGGTGACAAAATCAACCATTGAGCACTGCTTTCACCATTCGGGCTTTTAAACAACGGAGCATTTACCATAGTGATGATATTTTCGAAGTAACAAATTTGCCTGAAAATTTACCGAATGGCGTTACATTTGAGGACTATATTAGTGTTGCTGACGGAATAATTACACAAGAGTTCTTATCTGATTCCGACATCCTACATATGGTACAAAATCATCAGAACTTGGATGATGAAACTTACGAATCTGAAGAGGAAGATGTGTTGTCAATTCCCTCGAATGAATCTGTGAAAAGTTATTTAAACATAATTCGTCGATTTTTACAGTCAAAAGAAAATAGTACTGATGTTTATCGTAATTTGTTACATTTGGAGAATTTTTTTGAAAATGATATAATAAATGATAATTTATATGAAATGATATAAATAATGTACATCTATACTCTATGTATATCAGGACATGTTCTTCAATTTAGTTACATATGTATGTATAATGAATTCTTTTTTGTTTTGTTTGAATCAAATGAATTGATCTCTTTTTTATTTTGTATACATTTTAAATGTATTGAACTGCAATAAAATTCTAAAAAATAAAATATTTACTCTCTTAAATTTTTTGTACGGGTTTGACAAATCTTTCAACTAACTAACGAACTATGTCTACAACGAACTAAAATGTCCGGTCCGCTTGAGTTCGTTATAACAGTATTCGACTGTAATAAATATATAAATAATTTTTGTAACGGTTTTTTTTTTAATTTAGATCCTGAAGATGATCGTCGATGACGGTCGAAATATTGAGATGAAATAATAAAATATGATAAAGAATGTAAATTGAAAAACATTTTTGTTTTTTATTTATGCGGACCTTGAGCCGGAAAATTTAGAAATACAATAAAAACTAAAATAAGGTCGAAAAACAACGTCTATATATTTATATTTAAGATATTTACATATCTATTTATGTCTGTACTTACCATGAACATAAGCTCTACTCCCCTATGGATTTCATCACAGCAAATGATCCATGTTCAAAACGAACTATGTCTATAACGAACTAAAATGTCCGGTCCGCTTGAGTTCGTTATAACAGTATTCGACTGTAATAAATATATAAATAATTTTTGTAACGGTTTTTTTTTAATTTAGATCCTGAAGATAAAATATGATAAAGAATGTAAATTGAAAAACATTTTTGTTTTTATTTATGCGGACCTTGAGCCGGAAAATTTAGAAATACAATAAAAACTAAAATAAGGTCGAAAAACAACATCTATATATTTATATTTAAGATATTTACATATCTATTTATGTCTGTACTTACCATGAACATAAGCTCTACTCCCCTATGGATTTCATCACAGCAAATGATCCATGTTCAAAACTTCCATTAACACAGAACCACAACATTGTTTTCTTAAATTATGCAATTCTTATTGTATTGAGGTTTCTGTCATTCAATTGTAGCGCCACATCACCCCGTCATTAAGCCATTGATCGCTCTGTAAGCATTTCCTTCGACTGTTCTTTTATTCATTTTATTTGTTTCTTTGACTTCTTCGTTTTCATTGACTTCGAATCCAAATGCCAATGCAACGAAACAAGTGCAACCGAATTATAGTTAAAACACAAAAACAAGATCATTTTGTTCCGATTTGTGCCCTCACGCTCATACACGTATACAAATGTTCAGTCATATATTTCGGGCTAGTTCTTCTGCCATCGGTGCGTCACTTTCTTTGCTGACGTGCTGCTCCTTGCATTCTGTTTATTTATCTACTTTGTTTATAAATACTCAATTTACACAAACGATCACAGAAAACACATAAATTCACACAATTTATCTTTCAGAAAAAAGATTACTACTAAGTTCAACTAATTAGTATCTTTAAAAAAAAATGCATTTAAATTATTTCAGCGGAGAAATATGTCTACCACTTCCGGTTGTTGCAAAGGAACTGATTTAAGATGTGTACGTGACCCAGCACTTAAGCTCACCATTTTCTCTTGCTAGCCTCTTCTACGCTCACTAAATTTTTTGACTGATTTTCTCTCTTTATCTTCAAAAATATAATTTCGTTGCAATAACGAAATTGTTTCATCAATCTGTAAATGTTGGAAAATCTCCAAAGTGATAAATCAAATATCAATAGTTTAAATGTCATGCACTTACTTTTTTTTAATTTTTAACCCATTTTTCTACAAAATTCAAATTAAATAAAATTGCTGCAGGAATGAAAAGTAAGTTGTTGCAGCAGCGAAATGAAAATTTTCAAATTGTTGGATATACGACAGTTTTCACTCTAGCAACGTAAACACATTAACGGAAATATTTCATCCATGCGACGAAGCGTTTTCCTATCAGTGTGGACGGTGTATATATTGATGAAGCAGACGCTCTTGATGTTCTGGGCATGAAAATACAATGTGATGGCCGTTGGGCAAAACTAGGCTATTTAAAGCGGAAAGTGGATGGAATATAACTCCCATATATGGCAGGTGCTCCTAGGACATCTTTGGAGCTTATCGACTGTGTCCTGAGGAAAGCGACGGTGTTAATAGTGAGCAGTGGGGTATTCAACTCTATTACCCCCCTTGAGTATAGTCGAAATGTGAGTTGCGTGTCGGTGTTCTATCGATACTTCCACAGTATGTGTTCCTCGGACATCCGTCAACTTATGCCAGATGTGAGGATTTTTACCCGAAGTACCGCACTACACACTGTAGAGAAAATTCTTTCATCAGACGTACAGTCCGTATGTGGAGTAAACTTCCGTCTAGTGTATTTCCCACCAATTGTGACATACAAAGATTCAAGGCAAATGTCAACAGACACTACTCCCACTTTCCACCCTCCACTACCTCAATTTTCCTTCGCCAACACAATACACTGTATTTATAGGGAGCATCCCCTGAGTGTTGGTTTGATAGAAAAAAAGAAAAAAATCAGAAAACTATTTTAATTACAATCTTAATATTTGTAGTATAGAAACATCGACATCATTAGCTATACCCACCGCTTAAGGGCAGTCTACAGAAGTCTGAGGAGGAAATTGTTCAAAACCATTGCTCACATGACATTGGTTACGAATTATAAAATTATAGTATTAATTAAAAAGTATTATGTTACTCAAAACAAGGGGTTTAAGACACTATTAGGCAAAATTTAATACTGTGTTAGTTATATATCTATTAATGTAAGTCAATGACAATAAATTGCCTTTTAAATTATGTACAATTTCATTGAATAAACTTTACTAAGGATATATATAGATATATTTAAACTATTTCAAAATCAAATTACAGCGGTGGATACGTCTTTTCTTAATCATGTTAGTTAACGTATGTGTAAATAAAATAATTGTTTCACACAAAATGTATGGTTGTGTACTGTTTCAGTGAACATTTTTAAGGGGGTAAACCGTAAATATATCACGGTTAATTTTAACTCAGTTCTAGTTCAAATTGAACTAAATTATAGTCCACTTACATACAATATGAACTGAAATTCAGTACATTTGTCTTATTTTGGAGTTGGTTGGTTGGTTCAAAAGGCTGCAAGACAGCACGCTGTCTAGCACACTTAGGCTAAAGAAGCCCATTGTGATACCTGCAGTTTCCTCTATAGCAACTATTGACTAGTCGTCTAGCCCATTTGCCCTTTCAGTGAATTTGTCTATAAGACCTACATGAATATCAAGGGCTACGGTGCTAACAAAATGTGTTCCGAATATCCTACTTCTGAGTCCTGCCGGAGCAGGACAATCCAAGAGAAGGTGTTTCGTCGTTTCCTTGCCCTCTTCCATGCAGCATCTACAGAGAGTGGAGTTTCTATGTCCCAATCTTAGGGAGTGTTTTCCTACAGGACAATGTCCCGTAAGTGTTCCTATCATTGTGGATAACCTGCCTCTCGGCAAGTTAAGTAGTTGTAGTCCTCTTCCTGTCTACCTGTGGCCAGAGGACCCTGGCTTGTTTGCAAGTTGAAGTAAGTCTCCACTTGTCCTTGAACATATTATCGGCCCACTTCCTGATCTGCAAACGGCAGGTAGAGATTGACATACTAACATCTTCTTTTGCCGGAAGAACCATTGCCATAGTACCCTGTCTAGCTAACGCATCCGCTACGCAATTGCCTGGAATATCGCTGTGTCCCGATACACAGATGAGCCTGATTTCGAAATACTCTGCCATCACCCTAAGTGATGAGTGGCATTCTTTCACCGTCAGGGTGGGATTTGATGGCAGCCTGGCTGTCTGTGTAGATACATATTCTCCACTACTTTTCAGTAGTTCAGCAACCTCCAATATGGCGGTAATTTCCGCCTGAAATACGCTACAGTGATCAGGCAGCTTGAAGGAGATATTTACATTTATGTCCAGTGAATATACCCCATAGCCTACTTGCTCGTCCAACTTTGATCCGTCCTTGAAAAATCTGATACTACTGGTGTCCCCTTCCAGTGACTTTTCCCAGGTATTCCTGTTCGGAATAGAAGTCCTTAGATTTGTCGCTGGTAGAAGGTAGGGGATACAGTAGTCCGTTTTTACGGGAATAGAGTTGGTCGGGTGTAGCAATTCAGCTTGTCCGGAATGCACCGATATCATGACGCCACAATCTCTGATTCTCACCAGGGATGTAGCGGCTGTCGATTCGGTCATAATATCAGGAGTACTTGTGTTCAAGATAGCACTAACTGCAGTACCTGACGTCGTGCACATTGGCCTACTAACGCTAATCAGTGCTGATCTTTGAATTTTCATCAAGGAATTCAGAATATATTTATTGATTCGGTTTGAAATATTCAAACGAATAAGACGTGAAAAAATAAAATAATAAAAAATCGAAAAATATATACATATACTGAAAATATTGAGCAAGAAATTTTTTGGACTTCAATGAAGGGGAAAAGACGAATATCGAGAAACTGCAGAAAGACGTAAATACATCGGCAATTCCAAACATGGCGAAGAACTCTGCAAAAGAAAAAGCCAAAGTCATTTCAAATGTCATAGTTAGAGCGGAAGATGATGCAAACTTCAATGTCATCGATTCAGGAAAATCGATCAAAATATCAGGGGAAAAGGTGAAGGATTTCGAAGAAATTTTTCGGGAGAAATATGCGGCTGCTACAAGACAGGAGAATGAAATACATACGATGGATATAGAAGGTACACCATTCAACGATGAAGGATTCCAAGTAATACACGGCAAGAGGAAGAGAACAAACTCGGATGTTATTGACATATCTGGTGTAAGCGAACAGAGGGACGATATACCAGGTACACAAAATAGATTTAAACTATTAGGAGATTTACTCATCGAGGAAGAGCAGTCTATTCCTGCTGTAGGAGAAAGGAAAAATAGGAATACAAATAGTTTTAATTCTAGAAAAGAGACATTTTGCCCCCCGATATTTTTATTCAATGTAAACATTCCAGTTAGTTCAGCAACTTAACACTAAGAACATTACATATAAAATTGTGAATAAAAATAAATGGAAAAGCAAACTATATCTTAAACAGTCATCAATTCACTCTGAAATGATGGCTGTATTAAGAAATGCCAACATAGAATCATATTCTTACACCCCAAAAGATCTAAAACGAACATCTGCGGTTTTAAGAGGATTACACCATAAAACGGAGATAAACGATTTAAAGGCTGAACTAGAGAAGTTACTTCCGAACACTATAGACAACGTTTCTAAATTTACCACCGATTATTCTAAGAAACGGAATATTGACACTGGATTGTTTTTGATTACCTTGTGCCCAGGGAAATCAATTAAAGATTTGACTGCACTACATTTTTTACTGAACCAGAGAATTTCATGGGAGCTTCCCAAAATAAATTCGAGGATTCCTCAATGTTGGCGATGTCAGCAATGGGGTCATATGTCCAAAAATTGCAACAAACCCTACGTTTGTATAAAATGTGATGAAAAACACCTTCCGGGCGAATGTAAATTTGTTTCGAGTAAGATTAACTTGCCCTTTTGCGCTAACTGTGGCGAAAAGGGGCATCCTTCGAACTATAGAGGTTGCAAAGCATATACTACATTTATGAGACGAATAGAGAACACGAGGAAACAAGCCTCAAAGAGAAAACGGCAGGCCTCTGTAAATGTTGTAGACGCAGTCAAAAGTTGTGGCTTCATAAATCCGGATAAATCTTTTGCAAGCTTATTTCATAATTCAGCAGGTCTTGAGGGGAAGTCCGTCAAACCTGCAATTATAATTGAATTCTTGAAAATTGCAAATACAATTTGCAATCCGCAGCCTTTAGAGGATAGAATAGAATCTTTTATGAAATCATATAAAACAATGCCAAGGCATGAAGCTGTAAGTCAATGTCTAAAACTTATTGATGAAGTGAAACAGAAGTATGAACCGTGAACACCTTACTTTATTGACATTCAATGTAAGATCTCTCAGAGAGAGAGAAGTAGACGAGTAGAACTACTTAACATCTTAAAGTTCAATGATATCGACATTGCTCTTATACAAGAGACACACTTAAGCGAAGTTCATCGCGTTATTTTGGAAAATTACTGTTTTATAAGAAATGATAATTTGCAAGGGATTGGAATGGCAATTCGTAAACATTTTAAATTTGAAGTGATTAAGATTCCAAACGTTAATTTTCCGAACATATCGATTGAAATAGAAATAATTGAAAATGGAATAAGGAAGAAAATTCTCATTTGTTCAGCTTACTTTCCGTGCAACTCACAGCAAAACCTCATTCATGACGGACTGTCGTCAATTTACCAATTTTCTTTGGATTATCATCGGTGGAGACCTTAATTCTAAACATGTCTCTTGGGGAGATTCAATGAATAACATTAATGGATGCGCTCTTTTTAACTGCCTGCAATTATTCTCTTTAGAATTCGTAAGAATATCAGACAATGTACCCTCATACCCAAATGGTTCTTCATTTCTTGACCACTTTATTGTGAGTTCAAACTTAGTGAATCTTAACTCCTTGAACTTTGATATATGTAGCTTACCAACATTTTCAGACCACTTTCCCCTAAAATTGAATCTGCGACTTCCACTTTTTGATATTATTGTATATTCTCCACCTATTTACAACTCATTTAAAAACACTAATTGGAATATTTACAGGCAAGATATTATTCTAGCATTGTTGGAAGATTATCCGAATGCGGAGATAAATATTTCAAATAGTGAGATAGACTCATACATAATGAAATTTACGGAAACGATAGTTCAGACGAACTTATCTCATTCCGAGAAAATTGAGTTGGGTAGGAGATATTTTAATGTTTCGCAGAATATAAGAAAATTATATAGTATAAAAAACAGATGGCAGAGAGAAACTAAAGGCATCTACAATAGGACTTTAAACCGGTTTGACTCACGATATTTATTGTTATCCGAACAAATTCAACTATTGAACATAATTATTAAAGAACAGGTTCAAATGGAACAACAGAACATCTTCAATAGAAGGCTTCTCAATATTAAACCAGGTCCCAAAGCTCATACACAAATTTATAATATACTAAATTACAAAAGGCAATCTCATTTAACAAAATTATCAGTAGATGGTTCAATAATCTCGGACAAATCGGTTTGCCTTGAAAAACTTCGTGACTACTTTAATAACATTTATAGAGGTTCTCCAATTGGTGATACAGTTAATATTAACCGGACTATCACGGAATTTATTTCATCTGTTCCTGATAATAATATATTATTTAGCACGCAAAATTCCGCACTTAATTTACATAAAGATTCAAAATTAGTTTCATTATCTGAGTTGGAGAACATTATTGGGAATATTAACAATAAAAAATCGTGTGGGTTGGATAATATATCAAATTATGTTATTAGAAAATTTCCTACAAAGGCGCTTGAATTTTTGTTGATAATTTTTAATAATTGCATAAGCAATTCCTACTTTCCTAACATTTGGAAAATTTCGAAAATAGTACCAATTAGCAAAAAAGTACACAATTGTGACATAACCAATTTAAGACCAATTTCATTATTGTCTAACTTGGGTAAAATTTTCGAGAGAATAATTAGAACTTAAATGGATTTGGATATGAGTTGTCCGTATACATCAAATTTCCAATTTGGTTTTATTAAAAAACACTCGACTACAGATGCTCTTTTGAAATTCCACAATGATATTATACGCAATTTACGTACTAGAAAATGCACAGTTGCTGTTTCCCTGGATATTGAAAAAGCCTTCGATCATGCGTCACACCAGGGCATTCTATTTAAAATGATTCAACTGAGGTTCAGTGCAAATGTAGTTAAATTGTTTCATAGTTTCTTTTCAAACAGATTCTTTTGTGTTCAATTTAACAAATCTTTCTCAAATTTTGGAAATGTCCACTCTGGTGTTCCACAGGGATCCATTTTAGCCCCACATCTTTATAATATATTTATGTATAACTTTCCTCACGTTGACGAAAATTCTTGCGGTTTGCTTTATGCAGATGACTCTCTTCTATATTCCCATGATGAGTCCCCTCTTATTGCTTTAAATAACGTGAAACAGCATTTAACAAAAGTGAGACACTTTTATGATACTTGGGGTATTAAAATCAATATTTCCAAATCTGAGGCAATTTGCATTACAAATGCTTCCGGAAAATGCAAGTCCTTTGTTGTCCCGGAAAGTAGAAAATTAAAACTAAATATTGACGGTACGGACATACCATTTAAGAATAGTTTAAAGTACTTGGGCATCCAGTTCGACAAATTGATGAAATTTAATAAACATGCGCGATGTGTGATTAAGAAAACTTACAGAATTTTAAATTTATTCTCGAGGATTAATTACCTATAAAGGAAAATTTACCTATAAAAACAAAATTACTTTTATATAAGACGAGTGTTAGACCAGTATTTCTTTACGGTTATCCTATTTGGTTTAGTATTTCCCCAATAGTAATGAAGGAAATGGGTATCCTAGAACGTAAAGCCTTGCGTCATTGTGTGGGGAAATACTATGCATCTGAGAATAAACGATATTCGAATAGTACAATTTACGGGGAATCCGGTATAACCCCCATAGGTCTATATGTTTGCGATATTTTGAATAGATTCATTTCTAGACTTCCTGATCACACGAATCGGATAATCGTCAATATTTTTGACGAGGAGAAACATTTTAGTTGGACGAATACTAACTACTTATCACCAATTGGATTCCTCAACGAGAATTCTCCAAATTTTAACACAAATGCAAATATTTGTTATGATTTTTATTTAAAATCCGTATTGGGTACTCATAGAGGTTAATAATTATTATTTACTTTCCATTTATTTTTATATGTCCCTATATATTTTTTAAGCAAATTGTTTTTATACTTTTTTTTTATTTTTTAATTTTATCCTGTCCCGTTATTTATATTTTTTATATAATTTATTTATTTTGAGATCACATACACTCTCACATCAATGTAGTCCCGGGAGCAAGGATGTACTTCATTTATTATTTATTGTTTTAAAATAGCATTTCCATTACATCAACAAAGTATGTTACTGTCGGTCTAAATTCATGTTTTTAAGATATTATATTAGTCTTAAGTATACTCTCCTCTCATATGTTTCAAAATCTATCATTGTATTTAGTAAGGCTCAATAAATTATTTGAAATTTGAATATATTTATTTTGGAGGGACCTCCACCAAACTACGATGCCATAGAGAAGTAGTGGTCTGACTATTGCCGTATAAATCCACATGGTGATCTTAGGAGACAGTCCCCAGTGCTTTCCTATAGCCCCTTTACAGCAGTAAAGAGCAACAGACGCCTTTTTCGCCCTCTCCTCCACATTCGGTTTCCAAGACAGTTTTCTGTCGAGAATTATTCCGTCAATTTTAATTGCACCCCATTAACTGACTGAAGTTCAAATGCGGGTATTTTATATTTTAGAGAGAACAACCGAGCTTTAAGTGATAGTCCGTTGTTAGTGGTCCAGTTTGAAATCAGACTAAGTAGGCTGGTTTTACGAATGCTAAGTAAATTGAGGTTTCTACCCGTACAGATGATAGCAATATCATCGGCAAAGGCAAAGACCAGGCACTCGGCCCTGTCCAATTCAAGAAGCAGTTCATTGACAGAAGTTAACCATAATAGTAGAGACAGAACTCCTCCTGCGGTGTCCCCCAGTTAACGTTCCTAGCAATTGTAACAGCACCCCATTCAGCTTTGACGGATCTATCCACCAGAAGCTTCCCAATTGTGCGTGTCACTAAGCTGTCGACTCCTAGATTCTGTAACGACTTAAGAATCGCCGAAGGTTGAATATTATTGAAGGCTCCCTAGATGTCCAGGAAGGTCCCTAGGGCGAAGACCTTATTTTCAAGAGAGTGTTCTATTATGCTGACTATAGAGTGGAGGGCCGTCTCAGTTGACCTACCCTTCATATAGGCATGCTGAGAACTCTATAGTAGATTCTGTGGAAGATTACTTCGAACATGAATGTCCAGTAACCTTTCAAATGTCTTAAGACCAAAGGATGATAGGCTGATTGGTCTAAAGTTCTTTGGTTTCACATGGGAGAATTTGCCCGCGTTCGGGACAAAAACCACTTTAGTTTGCTTCCAAATGCTAGGAATGACTCCCAGCATAAGGCAGCCCCTGAAGGTTGCCTCCAACCGACTTCAAGATAGGTATAGTGCCTCCTGTAGTTGCGTGGGAATTTTCCCGTCAGGTCCGGCTGATTTATACGGCTTAAAGCATCTAATGGCCCATATCAGATTCTTTCTTCTCACTATAGAGCGAACTATTTCTAAGCTAGCTGAGTTTTCTCCTAGCTCTTCTGGCTGATGACCAGCATTCCTGTCATCATTGGGAAAGTGGGTACCCAGGAGAATCCCAAGAGACTTTTCAGACGAATACGTCCACGTTCCATCGTCTTTCATTAATAACCCCGCACACGGTAAGTTTTTAGCGAACACGCATCTTAAGCTTGCAGTCTGGTTGGTGTCCTCAATGGATTCACAGAAGTTTCGCCAGAATTTCCATTTGGCCTTCTTGATTTCAGCTTTATATAGATTAAGACTAATCTTGTAAACGTCCCAATCCCTTTGGTCGCCGCTCTTTCTGGCCGCCTAATGGATGATCTTAGATCCAGAAGCTCAGCGTTCCACCAATGAGGTTTTTTGTTACCCTTGGCAGCATTCTAATCACTGGTCTTACAGGACTCATTGAGCGTGTTCCTGCGCGCATCAGTAAATTTGCCAACTAGTTATTCCAGCTCTGGCACATTAGTCGGAATATTCCGATGATTACCTAAAAGTTTATTTAGGCGCCCACGATAGGCGTTCCATTCCGTTTCCTATAATGTTTAAAAACTCCCTTTTCCAGAGGTTAGATATTTATGTGAAACTGTAGATATCTCTGATCAGAAAATGAGTGATCAGAAAGTACGATCCAATCGGATGCAGTTACATAGTCGTAACCAAGTAGTAAAGTTAGGTCTAGTACTTCCCTTCTAACCGAAGTTATGAAGGTCGGTTCCTCGCCTCTATTACATATAGTCAAGAATTCACTTATAATGAAATTAAAAAGGTACTCACCTCGATCATTGGTGCCGGTACTCGCCATATTGTGTGGTGCGCGTTGGCATCGGCACCTATAATGACGCTACACTTCCGTCTTTTTGCCTCCGATACAATATCTCTGACGCACTTCGGAGGGGGTGATTCCGTATGGTCGTGCGCCATGTACGATGAAACTAGCCAGATGTCCCGCTGGCCGTTTTCCAGCGAGAGGCTGATGGCGGTTGTATCGATATCACTAAAATTCGGGTATAAAAAACTATTGAATTTGTTTCTAATGAGTATGCAAAATCTTGGCCTACCTGGGGTTGATAGGTCGAAGGTCCTGTATCCATTGCACCTGATACCACATATAAGATCAGTGACCCTCCATGGTTCTTGTATCAGTGCCACATCGGCTCCACCCTTCGCAAGATGGATAATGAGGTTGGCAGATGCTGCCTTACTGCGATGAAGATTTATCTGGAGGACTTCCATCATCTACAGGATCTTCAACTCCAGGTACCTCGATCACGGTTGTCTCGTGTCACATGGTGATGGACAGGTCGATGATACTGCCACTGTCGTCATCCAGTAGTGCTTCTTCAGCATCTACCGCCGTTTCAGAATGCTTTCCAGCATTTACATCTGTGGCTTCCGATTTCGACTCGGCCAGTATGCCACTCAGCGTATCCACTTTGTATACCCTGAGGGATACACTCATGAACCCAACCCGAATTTGGCCTTTGGACTCCTCTAGGGGTTTTAAGGAATCCTGGTTCAGGACCAAAACTACCTGCCGTGAGGTTCCTACACAGTCCTCAACTTTGACCACCTTCCAATCCTTTGCAGGAATGGAGGGATTGCAGTGGTTGACTATCCTTAGGATCTCCAGTGGGTCAGTAGGTGAATTTGACGTGACCCAAATCCTAGCACTTGGTCTAGAAGGTATATTCTTCCTATCCAAATAAAGTGAATTCTAGCTCATTTGCACTAAGAGGAAAGGAAATTTAGCGACAATTTAGGAAATATGTATTAAGTTCAAGTTAATTGTTACTAGTATTCAGGTCAAATAAATCTTATTCTAGTTCAGTTGAACTCAAATTTGGTAAATCTGAACTGAGTTTATCTTAATTGTACCTACAATAAAGATCTAATTGAACTAAACTATAGTTCATTAGGACTCAATTTGAATTAAATTTACTAAGAGCAGAGACAGTTTTATCTTAAATCCAGTAATTATGAACATACTGCTAGTTCATAATTGCCAGAATTCATGTCAAACAATCTCCGTTTGTACTAAATTACAATAAGTCTGAACTCAGTTCAAGTTAATTTTATCTACAATATTGTTCAAACTGAACTAAATTATAGTTCATATGCAGTCTATTTGAAGTCAAACTGAGTATTTCTTTTTGTTGGAGCCCATTTATACTTATTCTCAGGACATAGTATACTTGCCTTAAGTTAACTGAAGTGAATTGTAGTTCGTATGTACTTGTTATTAGCATATCTGCAATTAATATCAGGGAAAATGAACTAAATTTGAGTCCAAAATGTCTTTAGCTACATATAATGTTAAATTTTTGAGTTACTTTTAACTAGAATTCAGTTCATGATGTCATCAGAGTGAACTAAAAATTGAATTCCTAAGTTTATTGTGAAAATTTTCTCAATTTTAGTTCATATATGTATAGAATTGAAATAAACTATAAACAATTTGAACTAATATTAAGTTCATACTCTAAACTAATATTAAAGACAAGTATGAACAAAATATGTTATAAAAATCTATAACAATTTTATAAAAAGGTAATACTCGTATTTCATTGTTAAACAATTTGTGTTTTGCTTTTAAACGACTTCTATGTTTATTTTAATGAAGCTTAATACACTAAATGAAAATACACTTTTACTGAAAGTATACGTTGGGCTAGTTCCTTAGATGATATTATACAGTTTAGTCAACGCTGGTTAGGTTAGCTTAGACAGAAATTGCTATAGACGCACTCCAATGATAACTCATCCCGATATTCTAGGATGTGGCAGAAGAAGTGACATGCATTAGTCCCTTGCGAACCAAGTATTACTCTGAAAATAGTCCTTAAGAGGATTCAGCTTAACTCCCTGAATGTCTGTTAGATTCAAGATGAATTAAGATCCTAGATATTTTCTTACTCATAAAAACGCCGGCAGAAGCATATGCCTTCTTCATCCTCACAACTATTGCAGTAATCATGTGCTGAGATTCCAAGTTTCAACGCGAGCGATTACTGCTACTGGCATAGAAATATTTTGTCAAGGATGGATACCAAGTTTAGTGTGCGATTCTGGTCATAACATACTTCAATTTGAACATCAGGACCATATATCATTCGCATGTCTGAGAGCTTCGGTTTTAAGCATGAGCTCGCATGCAGAAAGGGGCAAACTCACACGCTCCATACCCAGTGAAACAAGTCAGGTAGTCCCTAAACTTACCAACTCAACCGCTTTATAGTTCCCTGGAATGTTGACATGCCCCGGCACCCACTTAAGGTTAATATGGAACTGCGTGGTGCAGATACGCGCCTGTTCTTGAGGTCAGGAATACAGATTCTCAAAATAGATCTAGAAACCCCAGGCGGTGATGACCTTTCAACCCAGACAGAGGGCACCCTCTTAGATTTCCATGAATTCTGCCTCAAAGTCATTTCAATGCTCTGGTAGCCTTTGTGCAAGGTATTAGTCCAACTATTTAGCATGAATTAAAAACCCCCACTTTGCAATTAAGTTTGGTGCCAACAGTGTAGAAGCCTAAAAAGCTTGTAGATCCTCAAAGATAGAAGTGAGTGTCATAATCGACTCCAATTGTGTATTGTCGCAAATTCTTAGAATCGTCCCATGCTCATTTGAGTTGGTGATCTATAACAAAGAATGTCTTAGGCAGATTCGCGACGCTTTATTTATTGTCCGTTGCAGTAAGTTTACGGGTAATATGTGGAGGATAACCCACAAACCCTCGGTAGGGGTTGTGCGAAGAGCACCCGTAAAGCAAACCATCGCATTCCCTGACCAGTACGGGCAACCAACCGACAATACAGTGGCTGAATAAATGGAAACTTGAAAGAGTTCGAGGTCGGTTTTCAGTGAATACCTGTCAGACTGTGAAACCTGATCTCGCCAACTATAGCAAAATACTGCTAAATTGCAGACAAGTGGAAATAGGACTTCCGCTTCGGGTGTCCCTTTATTCACACTCCGAGTTAAAGTCGTGTGACACCGGAGAGAGGTTATGCGCCTTAGCATGCGTAATTCATATATCAAATTAAAGATTCGCTGGTCCGATACAGTATCGACAAATAGATTAATCTACGAAACTCACTAAAGCATGCAGAGCAGTTTCCTAAAATTTGCCTTTATTGTGAAAGTGCTGGCATGCGGACAGCTGAGAAGTACCTACTCCTATAGGCTCGATCACAGATATGAGTCCAATGCCTTCAGAAGAAAACATGAGAGACTGAATTGTCTAACTAATATGCGAAATTGACATTCTCTCCATATAACGGAAATATAGGATAGGCCGATACACCTCATATAAAGTTTCAGAAGACAGGTGAGTAGTAGGACAACAGTATCTGCATAGGGCAAATAGGCTGACGCTACGTTCCATGAACGTTTTGTAGAGTAATTTTATTAGGATTGTGAATACTGTTTTATATTATATTGTTACGAATAAGTAAAAGCTTTTGCTTGCTGTTAATGACTCTACTAACAGTATGTAAATAACAGGCGGTTAGTGCTGCGCCTGAAAGTATGTATTGTAACAACGTACCAGCTCGCTAAACCAGTAGCATGAATTCACCTCAGTAAAGATAATTCTCCTGTGTTCGAGATTGTTCTACAAAGATAAGCAACAACAACAACATCTAGAAGGTTCTTAAATTCGCTAGATATACCTTCATTTGAGTATGGTGAGTTGGTATAAATAGCGGAGGTCTTTGGAGTGGAGAGTTCAGTTTGTGATTAAACCCCGTAAAGTAAGCAACGCGAATTGTTAGTAAAATACAAGACTTGTTAAAGTGTTATAAATAAAGTAAACTGTTGTACTATATAAGTAAAATAAAAGGAAGTTAAGCCGTTGTAATTATCGTAATTTAAAACGAACCTTGTTTTATTATTGGGAATAAAACAACGCAAAAAGGACGAATAAGGAAATTCTTAACATTGGTGTCAGAAGTGGAATTACGAATTAAGGACAACGATGAAGTTTGAAGAACTCAAAGTTGAACAACTAAAAAAGGAGTTGAGTAACTTGGATCAACCGACAGCTGGTAATAAGGTAGAGCTGCAGAGGCGATTAATAGAAGAATTCAAGCGCCGAAACATTGACATTGACAAATACCAGTTTGAGTGTAAAGAAGAAATGGAGGTATCTGCAAAGGAAGCAACTGGTAATATGGATGTTTCGGCAATGTTTGCAGCCGTGATGGAAAAATTTAACGAAAACTCTAGAATTATTAACGCGAAGCTGGACGAGAAATTTGGTGAGAATTCTAGAATTATGGACGAAAAACTTGAAAAGAAATTTGGCGAGAATTCTAAAATTATGGACGATAAATTAAGCGAGAATTCTAGAATTATGGACTATAAATTAAGCGAGAATTCTAGAATTATTCAGGAAACATCAAATGCTACAAATGAGAAACTGCAAGAAATCTCCGAAGTTGTGGGCAATATGGAGATTCAAGTGAACGATAAATTCGAAAAGGTTGAAGAAAAATTCGAGGAAATGTGGCAGAAGATTGATGAAGTCGAACATAAGTTCGAGGAAGTCGAACGTGAACTAAAAAATGATGTAAGCGAATGAGTGAACTTCAGTTACAAGAGGGTCCAGTGCGAGTATTTTCTGAAGGCTCTAGTAGATTGAAAGCTCCCAGTTTCGATGGCTCTACACCATTTGACGTTTTCAAATTCCACTTCGAAATGGTCGCAATTAAGAACTTGTGGAACAGCAACGACAAAGCAGTAGAGCTAATTTTAGCACTGAAAGGCAACTCAGCAGAAGTCCTTCAGAGCATTCCCGTCAGTGCCAGAAACAACTACGAGGAAATACTGGCTGCATTACAACGCAAGTATGGTGGCGATCACAAGAAGGATTTATATCGCATGGAATTAAGAGGCCGAGTGCAAAAGCATAATGAAACGGTTCAGGACTTCGCAAGCGAGGTGGAACGTTTGGTGTTGATGGCATATCCTAGAGAACCCCAAGCTTTCTTAGAGCAATTTAAGATAGAGGCATTTGTTAGGGGCATTAACGATCCTGACGTAAGATATGCGGTGTGTGCCTCACAAAAAGCTACATTCGCCGAAACAGTTTCATTTGCTTTGGCGAATGAGACGGCGAGGGTTGTTTCCAGTCAACAGACACATCACGTGCGAAGGGTAGAAACGGAAGGCAAATCAAAAGATTTGAAAGGCGCCGTTAGCGAACTGAAAGAAGTGATTCGGATTCTCACGAAAGCGCTATGGCAAGCAACAAAATTGAAAGGTGACAATCATGGCGAACGTGGCCGTATAGGGCGGGACTGTAGAGACCCGTGAAAACGGTCAAGATCTCTAGCGATAACGGCCGATACCGGACGAATAAATGACCGTCCACATGTAATCGAGCGTAAGCAGGATTCTAAGACTATAATTAAAGTGTTTGTCGATAACTGGACATGCCGTATTGGTGTCCCCTCGGAGCTCCATTCGGACCAGGGTAGGAATTTTGAATCGACCATCTTCAAAGAAATGTGTGAGTCATACGGTATTCGGAAAACAAGAACAACACCATTGCATCCTCAGTATGACGGAATGGTTGAAAGATTCAACCGAACTCTTGAAGAATACATAAGAAAAGTAGTCAGCGCAGATCAAAGAGATTGGGATGAACACATACCGAAGTTCCTTTTGGCATATAGGACGGCCACCTATGACTCCACTTCGCGAACACCCGCTAAAGTAATTTTCAGAAATGAGCTGAAGCTGCCTCGAGATTTGGGAGTTCGGTACCATACCAGCGTCTGACCCTGCGAACAGTGATGTCAATTACCATGATACTGGGGGTCTTAATGATCTCCATGAATTTGTGCGCAACAAGTTAAAAATGGTCAGTAACAAAATGAAAGCCAGATACGACCGAGCGGCAAATTCAGAAGGACTTCATGAAGGCCAGCTAGTTTTGCTGTTCAACCCACAGCGCAAGAAGGGTTTATCTCCAAAACTTCCGACTCACTGGGAAGGCCCTTACAAGGTTGTCAAACGAATAAATGACGTGGTTTATAGAATCCAGAAAAGCCAAAGTCCAAGAGCTAAAATGGAAGTCGTGCATTTGGAAAAACTAGCCCTGTATGGGAAACGCGGGGTTGAGCCTGCTCGGGATGAACAGGCTTAAGTGGGGGCAGTGTTACGAATAAGTAAAAGCTTTTGCTTGCTGTTAATGACTCTACTAACAGTATGTAAATAACAGGCGGCTAGTGCTGCGCCTGAAAGTATGTATTGTAACAACGTACCAGCTCGCGAAACCAGTAGCATGAATTCACCTCAGTAAAGATAACTCTCCTGTGTTCGAGATTATTCTACAAAGATAAGCAACAACAACAACATCTAGAAGGTTCTTAAATTCGCTAGATATACCTTCATTTGAGTATGGTGAGTTGGTATAAATAGCGGAGGTCTTTGGAGTGGAGAGTTCAGTTTGTGATTAAACCCCGTAAAGTAAGCAACGCGAATTGATAGTAAAATACAAGACTTGTTAAAGTGTTATAAATAAAGTAAACTGTTGTACTATATAAGTAAAATAAAAGGAAGTTAAACCGTTGTAATTATCGTAATTTAAAACGAACCTTGTTTTATTATTGGGAATAAAACAACGCAAAAAGGACGAATAAGGAAATTCGTAACAATATGCTTTTCTGCTAACATACTACTTGTATTGTCGTTAGTTCCGGAACTTACATCTAAATTGGAGTTGGCAGATATATCTTATATTTCCATTGGTCAACTTATTTAGGGAACCAGGCGGAGAAATAATTCATTGGCAAAGTAATTTCCGCCGGTCTGATGGGTGTAATATCCATATGAGTAATTGAACAGGCTTTAGGTTTGTTGTTCTGTGTTGTAATATTCACCTAATTTTTGGACATCATCCCTTGTGTAAATTAAATACCTGACATATGACTTGTGTTCAGTTATACATAAAAATTTACTAAAATCTTACAGCAGGTACTTAGTTTGTTTTATTATGTGACGTCAAAAATGCCTAGTGAAGTGAATGTGATTTGTACGATTAGGTCTTTAGTGTTGGTCGGAATTGTTCGTAGTGATAGAAAGAACGTCATTCACCAGACGTGGAAGATGCACGCATATTACAAAGCGAGAACAATTACAGCAAGAGAATGGCGAAAGAGATGTTTCATATAGTAAATATTTGTACCAACAAGTTACAGAATTAATTTAAAAAGGGTCGTAGAAGGTAATGGCCATGGTACAATAATATCTACATGGTAAAGTCGTTTGGACAGCTGATTTTTTTATGTTATATATCGCTTCAATTGTCAAACTCCAATATATTTTTTTTATGTACCCTTTAGCATTCTTATGTTGCTGGTATACATTTGTGTAGAATTTGACAACTGAAGCGAATAGAACACAAACAAAATGCCTTTTGTTGCTGCCTACAACTACAACAACGCCTGCTGCTTCATATCACTACCCAGCCAACAATTCTTTCCGAAGTTTCTGAAATCAGAGATTTTTTCGAAATTATCTGAAGTTTGATCAGACAATTAACCGAATCATCCAAATTTTCTTCAGAAATTTAACAAAATTTCTCCAAATTTTTTGTCAGCCGTTTCTGCACATTTCCCTATCTTTTAGACGTGAAATAGGCGAGCATTCTGCACATTCTCTAAAGATAATTTTTGTTTTGGTTTTTTATTTTCATACTGTACATTTTCGGGGAATTGGTTTTTTGTCTTTTGTACATTCTTTTGTTTGTTTTTTTGATATTTTTCTCAGTTATTGTCAGCAGTTGTGCGGTAAACACGTCGCGGAAAAATTTTTAAAGTTTTCAGAGTTTTGTCCGACATTCGTACCAAAGGTCCGAAACGGTAAGAAAAGTCTGACCATTTTCTGTTTTTTGATCAGACTTTGTTGAGATACGTCGAAAAGTCCTTCAGAATTTCTTTGGAATTTTTATCTGAATTCGGGCAGAAATCTGTCAGACGACTCTGAAAATACTTCCGAATTTCTCCATACAAGCAGGTCCGAGTTGTTGTCAACCGCCCATACAATTTTCGGTACGTTCTCTGATGGAAATCGGCATCAGAATCGGATACTTGTGCAGAGTTTTTTAACGATTTCTGACCGTATTCGGAACAAAATGTTTACTGGGTATGTATATATTATTGTACCATGGTAATTGCGCTCAGTCGTAGACATTCAGCGGAATCAATTTTAAGCAGGTCGGACAAGTAGTTTGGACAAGTTGGGCGGAGCGACAAATTTTCTTTTCATTCTAATCTTCGTTAAATGCTCTCTCAGGTGAGAACGAAAACGAAAAAATTGGACAATTGCTAGATCCCTAGTTTTTCAAATTACAAAATGTCTGAAAACAGGGATTTTGTATAAATTGAAGACGATGAACAAAAATGGAAATGTGAAGCCTGTGTAAAATTGGTGAACTATGAAATCGGAATTAAAAATATACGCTGCAAGCAAAATACGTAAACAAAGTTTTAGCTATAAGAAAATCAAACAAAATCCAATCTCTTTTGATAAAGAATCATAAAACAAAAACAATGACGTTGGCAATTTCGAAATACGAATAAGGATGTTTTTGCTGAGCGCAATGGTGGTATTCAAGTTGTGGAGCATTTAATACCCTTATTGAAGGATATTATTCCAGATTCGTCATAACAAGGAATTTCCAATTATGATGAACTAAGGCACAATTTTTGACTGGTTATTTGAATTGTAAATCAGTTGATTTTGATTTATGGTTGATCTGACTCAAAATACGAAGAGAGTTTTGCGGTGTTTTATCAAATAATCTTATTATCTATATGGCAACAGCGACAAAATTAACCGGTAATCATACATTTATCGGCTAATCGTTGCAATGCATCAAGCTGACGCCATTCGAAAAAGAAAAGTGGAGTGATAAAATACGAAATATTTAATGAAATTGAAAAGTATTTCAGCAGAAATTTATTTCTAACCACACTACGAATTAAATGATAAGCTTTTATTGTTATTTCAACTAGGATGGTGGTTACAATTTTTCACAGTGACAATTAAAGAAGTTTTGTTTTCGTTCTTCTTTTTGTTTTCTGTTAAAATCTTATGGACACTTGATCATAGTTTAAATGCCCACCTTTGGCGGTTTAAACAGCAATCAATTACACTGTAGGTAGGTGAAAATGACATACCAAAACGCCGAGACACGTCAACCTAATTTTGGATCGTAGAATCCAGTGGTGTACCCTGTTTTGAAAAGTTAGCTCAAAATCACGAGATGTTTCGATTTTAAGTTTGTAGTAGATTTAAGGCGATTTTTGATTTTATTTGAATGAAAAAACTTTAAAAACTTGTTTAAAATCAATTTATTTATTATTTATTTGTCAACATTTATATCTAGAAATAATGGACGTCCATTTTCAAGCGGACTTGGAACTATATTTGCTCTTATTTTGATGATTTTATAAATTTTTTGGATTTATTCAATTTTTACTCTTTGTTTGCAATCGACCAGCAGAAATCAGCAAGCATTGAGTCTATTCTTTTTCCAGCGAAACGGTCTGCCACTATAGTTTGATGAAATCTTTCGCCAGTCTCTTTCTGTGGACAATTGTCCACAAGTTTCTGTATATCTGGACCGTTAACTACACCTGTTAAAAAAATTTATATTGATATATTGCAGTCACACACTTTTAGTTATACAAAATTATAAATAAATAAATAAATGGTTTCCCATTACATCCCATGAAGGGACCGGGGAGAACTTCTCACAATCACTGATTGGGACCTACAGTTTTACACCGATTCCGAAAGGTATTTTGAGAAGCTTTTTCATGGCTATATACTCGATAGTGTCGCCGTCACTATGCGAGGTGACCGCCGCCGAAAGAAATTTTAAGTGGTCAGAGCAGGGTTCGAACCCAGGATCTCATGTACAAGAGCCGCGCACACTACCCATTGCACCACCGACGGCCACACAAAATTACTCTCTTTTAATTTTTCAATGCATTTTCGTTAACGCGAACCAAACGCTTTAAAAAATTCTTTACAACTCCCAGGTTGATCTAGCATTTCGTGCTGATTGCATTTAAAAAAAAATACGCATGTACTTTGTATAGCTTGTAATAGTGGAAGAACCTTAAAATCACAATTTACGCGCCAATTGTGTTCGTCAGAACTGATGCGTTCCAGAATTAATTTCATGGTATCATACGACTCATGCATTCCAAGAGCATACATCAATGGCACTGGTTTAACGCTGCTGTTTTCAAATAGCAAGACTACTTTTAAGCTTCTGGCTGAAGAGTCTATGAAAAGACGCCATAAAGATGGAATATAGTTGCAGATTCGACTTTCATTCATTAAACCGGGAATATCTTGACAATATGCATAAGCTGCGTCCTCAGAAAGCATGAAATAAGGCATATATGGTTCTTGCCGGTTTTTTTAAGATGTAACTTTTACACCTGGTGCCAGCACGTTGAGGCTTCTTAGTTCCGAAGCCAAAGTCATTGCATTCTTTTGAGATAGCTTCAGATTTCGAACGATTCCATCTAAATGATGCTGCGAAATTAATGATGGATATTGTATAACTGGCTGAAGGTAATCAGAATCAGCATGATGTAATGATGTTGCTGAAGTTTGTGATTGTACTTCATAGGACGCAGTATCATATTGGTATGTCTATGGATGTACTGGGACAGGCAATTCATCACTGTGTGGAACTGGTACGTGAGCACTTGGCACACCTTTGTATATATAACCGAATCGTTCTAGAAGAATAAATTAATGTGTATTCCATATATAGTTTATCTAAGTGAACTTACTGTTTCGATTGAGACCATTTACATCGTTCTTGCACGCGTAGCAATTTTATGTATCATGTTCCCCTGGATCGGTCCATATCATTGGATGTCCAAATGTCATGGAATATCGCCGTAATTGCTACCATTTGTTTAATGCACGAAAACATGTGATGCACGTAAATTCAGGTGAATGATCAACATTTCGCATTTCTTCAGCGGGGATAACCAAAAAATACTGATTGTAAGCTTTGAGGGCACCTTCAAGCAAATGTCGTCGATGATTTTTCGGTGTAAATTTTCCACACACAAAACAAAACATTTAATTTTTCGCAATGTGATCTGTATTTTTCGTCACTCATTTTTAGGGCAAGGAAGTTCATGCACTAAAAATCGCGTTTTATGTACATAAAATATTCACTATAAATCCAAAAATATGCAATAAAAAATTAAAAAATATGCATTTAAAATTGATTTATTTCACCATTTATTTAACTTAAAAGTACAAAAAAAACATAATAAACATTAAATTCAGTCTTATTGGTTTTAGTATTTTACAAAACGTGTAAAAACAGTATAAAAAAGTAGTATAACTTAAGATAAACGTTTGTTTATATACCGGGTTGCCCATATTCGACGGACCCATCTGGCAACGCCATAACTTTTGACAGAGATGTCAGATCGCTTAATGACATACCGCGTTTGAAGCGTCAGTCCAAGCAGATTTTTACCATGCAACAATACACGCCACGCGAGCGCTCTGAAATAGTTGAAATCTACATTCAACAGACCAAGTCAATTGTGAAAACTCAACGTGCTTTTAAAATTTTAAAAAATGTGAGAAGTGCGCCTTCTAAGAACACCATTAAGCGTTTATACGAAAAATTTTCGACTGGTGAGGCTCTTTCTAATCCGAAGAGGCCAAATAAAAGTCGACCAAGGCGATCGGCCGAGAATATCGCTGCCGTACGAGCCAGTGTTGAGAGGTCCCCAAGAACATCCCAAAAACGCCGTTCTCAGCAGTTGGGCATGGCTCGGTCCACTTTACAACGGATTATTCGCGTTGAATAATTGGAACAAATTAAATGATTAAGATTGCCAACCGCCACATTTTTATTTTTTTCTTTGATTTTTTAAAAAAAAACATGGGTCCGTCGAACATGGGCAACCCTGTATATGAATAAGTTTTTTTTTAAGTTATCAAAAGTAAAACTCATTCTATTTGGTCTTAAAAATGTTTAAACATTGAAAATGACCGTTCGACATCAACGGATGTAATTGGTGCATATTTAAAAGTTGACAACTCCTTTGTAGAGTATTCATTTACTACTATATTTTCTTCACTAGAATGTAAATCGAAAATACTAGCAATTTCTTTAAGTTATTTAAATCCACTATTTTTGTTTAAAACTGCATCCAGTTTGGCTCTAATTTTTTCACCAATTTGACCTTCCGCTTCTCTTATTTTAATGACAGCATCATCAATTAATTTAACCTGGATTGTCAATGATTTAAACCCCTGCAGTTTGTTGAGTGTTTTAACTAAAAATCCATAGTTTGAATTTAGAAATACTAACTGAGCCTTTATATTAGGTATATTTAAAATAGTTTAAACTTTTTTAATTGCTACTGCATCATTTTCGTTAAAATTCTGCACCACATCTTTAAATTCTTCAAAACAAAGAATCTATGTTTTCAAATTGATTTCTTATTTCTTCAGCCACACGATGCATTGCATGAGCTGAACATGTGACGTGCATCATTTTTGGGTAAAACACTTTTAAATAATGTCCAGACCTTACCATGTATGGCGCGGCGTCGGTCAAGTAAAGTAAAATTTTATTTTTATTAAAATCTTCTCCTAAAAGCGAAATCGAGTCATTAAAAGCTCAAGCGATTGAGGCTTGATCCACCTTTTCCAACTGTACCACTTTCAGCAAAAATTTTTGTTTACTCTGCTCTTCTTCGGTATTCAAAATCCCAACAATTATGTTGGCAACAGAACGTCCTTCAATGTCTGTCGTTTCGTCGATGGACACCCACAAATTATGTGGCTTTAATGTTTCTATTACCTTACCTAGTTGGATAGTGTACAACTTGTCAAGATAAGTTTTTCTAAGTGATCTTTCCGAAGGTATGGTCTCACTGGTGTATTTGTTTAAAACATTTCTAAGCTGTGGGTTGTTCAGTTTATATAGGGGTATATCGGCGGACACCAAAGCATCACATAATTCCAAACTAAATACACTGGTTTTATCCCCAAAAGCTGATTTGCTAGAGACTTGAAATTTTGTAGTAAAAGTAACACTTTTATTGCAAACTTTGCAAAAAAAAAAAGAACCTTTCCATCTGTTTTAAAGACATCTTTGTAGTCAGAAACATACTTAAGTAAAAGGTTAGCTTTTGTTCGTTGTTCTTTCGGCATTTTTTCTAAAAATATTCATTTATTTATTCAATAATTTTTAGTTTTTGGATTATACTTACAGCATAAATCGGTAATTTTATGTTTAATAGTATTTTCTTCTTGTATAAACGTTGTTTTTACTTTTTTTCTCTTCAAGGTTTTTTAAACAAGGCAACAAAGTGAAATGTCAAAAAATTAGTTTCTTTTTTGTCTCTTCTGTAATATTTACATAGTTGCACTAAATTGTATTGTTTTTACATTTTTTTAAGTATGCCTTTAAATATGTGATCTTTTTTTTCAAATATTGCTTTACTGTTGCAAAATACTACTCGTGTCTTAGCATTAATCAGAAATAAATAAATGAAAAGTACCTTTTACTGCAACTGGGTAAACATAAAGTAACAAAAAATGAAATAAAAACAGCACATAGTTTTAGGCTGTTATAAATATACACTATAAAAATGCTTCAATGTGTAACTCCGTAAAAATAGCAATCAAAGAAATATTAAAAATGAAAACGGTTTTTTATTTACGATAATGCGGGTAGGGACTAATCTGTCAAAGTGAATACTTTGATACATATGTTGTAGTATCTGTTTGTAATAGGGATGCCAATCCCAAAATCCTGAATCCGAATCCCAAAATTGTTATAATTATTATGGACCCAAATTGTAAGAACTAAACTAATTCTACTCCCAAATAGATGTCTATTATTACATTTGCCGAAAAATCACATAACATTTATCGGCAAAAAAATATATAAATTGATTTAACAAGAGCTTTTGCAGGTTTTTCCCTCACATAAAATCAAAAATCCCCTTAAATCTACTTCAAATTTATAATCGACATATCTCGTTAGTTTAAGCTAACTTTTTAAAACGGAGTATACCACTTCATTCTATGACCCAAAACTGAGTTGGGGTGCCTCGGTGTTTTTGTGTGTCATTTCAAAACTTTCTAATTTTACTTACAGTGTAATTGAAAGTTAATTTGAACTTGCTTTTTGTTCATATTGGAAGATAATAAGTATAAGTATATTTAAACTAAGTTTTAGTTAATTTTGCTAAATATATTTTCATATTACTTATAGGTACATTTGAACTTAATTCTAGTTATTTTTTTTAGTATATTAAAATTGGGTAAATTTGAACTTACTTTTAATTCCTACAGTAACAAATTGGAATCCTACTTTCAAGTGAATATGACCTTAATCAAAATTTGAACTAGATTTGAGTTTGTTTTGTAATATACAGCAGTATATATTTGCAGATATATTTGAACTACTAATTCAAAAACATTTTACTATATTTGAGCTTGAAATTAATGTTTTAATTAAAATTTAAGATGGAGGAGAATACTTCTAGTATTTTTGAACTCTAACGTAGTTCAGTAGCAATATTCTATAACTCTTGTTTCAAATTTCAGTGAAATTTTATTTAAAACTAGTTCCGGAAATAAACTATCGTATAGTTTATATTTTTACGTACAAAGGCGTGTGTACTCCAGATTTGATACTATTTTCTTGAACGTAGGTCAGAATGTTCAAGGTCAGTCTTTATAATTTTTAGTTAAGGTGGTACATACATAAGTACTAGAAACATCCACCATGTGTACTCAATCCAAGTTCAAGTGTGAGCTCAATTTGAAGATAAGGAGAAGAATGTGAACTTATTTAATTTTCTTCCATACAATTTCTTTTTAAGTAATTTGTAGACCAAATTCTAAGAAAAGATTATTTTTCCTACCTTTTAGAAAAATAATACTAATTTATACGAAATTATTTTATGGAAAATTGTTAACTTATTTTAAGATCATACAATTTTCAAGTAAAATTCACTCAATTTTTTGTAAAAATTTACTGGAATTGAGTACATTTTGTGAACTAAATTTAAGTTCTGAATTTGAATTTAATGACCGATTCCTTGAACCAAAACGTAGGAAATTATTTTTTCTGAGTGTAGATAACAAATTGACGATGACACCCATGACAAAATAAGTAAGGTAGAGGCAATAGGAATTAAAGGCGTTTTGTTTTTATTTCAGCAGCCGACCTTGTCAAATTCGCCCGATCGAAATCATAGATAAAGTGAACAAGTAGATGAAGCACAAGTGTTGGGAACATTTTAGTGTAACTGATAATTTTCTAGATGTCGTTGAAAGCAATAAATGGGATTTTTTTGTTCACAAAAAAAGTCAAAAAATATGACAATAAAAATCTAAAATTTCACATCAATAGAAAAAATAGAAAAAAGCCATGTCACCACCGTCTATGTCCTAATAAATTTGTTCTTCTTCCTGTTCAGCTAACATTTCGTGTTTAGAGTCGTCATACACTCTAACTGTTTTTGCATCTGCGACCACAGAAGTTGTTACAGTTTTTGGGCGGGGAAGTTTTTAGATTAAAAAGGCGTTCCGGGATGTTCATCTTTGGGCCTCATGGCTTTGAAATAGTTTTTTATATACATAAGAAACGAATGCTATTATGTAAAATCGCATACATTATCCATTGCTTAAATTACTTGCACTAAAATTTCCCACAATTTTGAATAAACGTCAATGAGAATTATGGGAAACTTCAGTGAAAGTGACAGTGTTACAGGACAGCACCTAGTGAACAAAGTTGACAATGGTCGCGCTATATCTATTATTTCCTTTATATATGATCGAAATTGGCAAGATGTATTTATTTCAGGTTATATCAGGAGGAATTGTTGTAATTTTCGGCAACAACCACAAGGAGAAGAAAAATTTTAATCTTCTGTTTTAACGCTACCATCTGTACTAGGTACATCTTGGAATTGGTATAAACATCATTTGACAAGGTCAAACGGCAACGGCAAGAAAAAATTTAAATCAGCTGTTCTAACGCTTTCATCTGTAATATATACATCTTGATGACACCACCCATTCACAAATTTGTCATACAATTTTGTACATCAGTGGAAAACATACGAAGTATTTATAGCTGTTCATTGACCCCATAGATGAATACATACATAGATACATTTAAAATCTCAATAAATTAAACGTCATAGGTGCGATGGAAAGTAAACATTGGATGGTGGAAAACACGGGTTCAATAATACCAGATAGAGGCAATAGTAATAGGCTCGAATTTCGTGTTTTTGTGGCAAACTAGTTGTGTTCAATACAATATAAATGTATACCAACGATAAAAGTCAACAAAAAAGTGCAAAATACATTTAAATTTTTCAGTTCTACACCAAAACGACGGGAAAAAGTTAAGTCAACATATTTTGTAACTCCACCTGGTGTAAGTTAATTTTAAATTTAATTTCTCTCATTTCCACAAACCTACGACGAAGAGTGTGGAATGAAATGTCAGATAGATCTATACCTATATTCGTCTATGATTGACCCACTGGTAATCTTTAACCGCGCTCTGAATAAATGTAACAAAAAAAAAACACTCCAAATAGTGGCATAAATCGAGTGAGAACTCATTCTCTCTCCAAATTTTTGCGACCTTATTCGTAAAACGTTATGAGAGGCTAGAGGCATGGTTTATCATACAAGGAACGTCTCCCAAAACTTCTTATGAATTATTTATGTGCTAATATCAGTGGTTACGGTGTGACATATCATTGCATCTCTCTAGCGGAAATGGCACGATGTTGGGGTTCTTCGTGCACATATGCAGACTTAAATGTTGTTCGTGCCTGGCAATTGAATCGACGGTTACACACTACATAGGATAGGAAATGAAATAAAGGAACAATGAAACATGGAAAGGTAGGAAATTCAACAACACTACAACAATCAACCTTGACATTGACATAAACGGAAGTATCTTCCGGGGACTTTGGTCGCTGCTTTCCCTGTAGGATACCCACCTTTTAGATAACCTTTCCAGTTATCCGTGTAGGATACCCACCATTTAGATAACCTTTCCAGTTATCGCCTTGGCCATTCATTATGAAGGTACACCTTGATCAATTGCCAAAACCTTGCCCTCCCCCTTTAAATGGCCGTTACCTCTAAACCATAGAATTCACGAAACTAACACATTGTAAATTCAATTTAATATATATTATCGTTTTTATAAAATTTTAACATTGATCCTTACTATACATACAAATTCATGTGAGGCTTAATCAACGTTTGATAAAATACTGAAATGATAATATAATAGATCCAGTTAATTAATTAATATTACTCGTGTTTTGGTTACAAGCAAGCGATTATCGCTTGCACTTTAGCGATAAGTCATTTTATTCAAAAATATGAGTAAGGGTTGAAAACGATAAAAAATGGCAAAATAAAAATATGTTTATTCTGTTCGATGAAAATGTTATATATTCTATAACCTTGCTGGCTTTTTTGGTCGCAATTCCAATGTATTAAATAAAACTATTTAATTCAATTGTTTTCCCTACGTTTCGATGCTTTATTGGCATCCTCTTCAGGGGAGTTTTATTCTAAATAACAATGATAACAATTAATATTACATTTAGTATTTTCCGTTCACTGTTCACACTTACTTCGTTTCCCCATATATTCAATTGCATGTCTATTTTGTGTTAATCTAACATAATGTATATATATCGTACATGTATGTTTTCTCCACACTATATATGTTTGTCCAGTGGTAGCGTCATGTAGTAGTGACAATTTGTCTTGTCTTTGTCCTCTTTTGTGTTCATACTTATGTCATGTTTTTGCTGAATTCTCAAACTCTCTAGTGTATATCTCCTTTTAGTGTTCTTCTCTCTGTCTATAATTCTGACGTTTCCCATGTCTGGTGTGTGATTGTTCTCCATCATATGAATAAATGATATTAAAAAAAAAAAAAAAAAAAAATATGTTGTGAGAGTGCAGTGCTCATTCTCCTGTTCCTTATGTCTGCTTTGTGTTCTGTCATTCTAGTTTCCAATGATCTTTTAGTGGTGGCAATGTATATTTGCCCACATGTTTCATCAGTGTTGCCAGTGCATGAAATTTCATATACTACATTGTGTTGGTGGTTTTTGTGTATCCGGGTTTTTGTCTTGGAGAATATGTTCTGTAGGGTATTGTTGGGTTTGTGTGCAATTTTAATGTCATTATTGAAAATGTTTTTCAGTAATTTGTTATCTGTTAGCGATGGTATGTATTTGACGCTTATATATGATGTGTTTTCGTTTCGATTTTCCGTAAGTTGGTTTGTAGTGTTTGTTGTCCTATTGTTATATTTTTGTATTAAGTGTTTTATGATATATTGTGGATAGTTGTTTTTGTGGAGAATTTTAGTTATGATTTTGTTATTTTTGTTGTGGAATTTTTCATGACTGTTATCGAAAACTGTTTTAATGAAATTGTAGGCTGTGTTTAACTTTTGATTTTGCGGTTGTGTGGAGTAATAATTCACCATTCGTCCGGATGCTGTCGGTTTTGAATACCAGTCTGTAATTAAAGTTGTTGATTGTCTGTGTATCTTCAAGTCCAGGAATGCAATGGTTTCGTCAATTTCTTTTTCTATGGTGAATTGTATTTTATTATGGTATTAGTTCAAGTGTTTTAAAATGGTGTCCGTGTGCTGTCTTTTGATGATGGCAAAAATATCATCAACATATTTAACCAACACTTTGGGTTTTATATTATGTTTCCATAAGTCTGTAAATGTGTCGTCTAATAATTTGTCCAGCACTATGTCAGCTATTGTTGGAGAGAGTGGGTTTCCCATCGGCATTCCATACGTCTGAGTATATATGTTTTCATCAAAGATGAAGTAGTTGTTGTCGTTGAGACAAAAATTGAGGATTTTCAAAAATGTTTGTCTAGGTATGTCCGTGTATTTTGAAATTGTTGCCCATTGGTGCATGATATTTTTAATTGCCAAATGTGTAGGGATGTTCGTGAATAATGAGACAACGTCGAATGAGACTAGAATGTCGTCATCTTCAAGTGGTATGTCTGCTAGCCTTTCCCTAAGTATTTTGCTATTTTTAATGTTGTATTGGTCCGATATAATATTCTGCAGTATTGTCCCTATATGTTTAGACAAGTTATAGCAAGGTACGTTCGTAGATGCTGAGATCGGTCTAAGAGGTATGTCAGGTTTGTGTATTTTCGGTAGTCCGTAGAGTCTTGGTGCTATTGCCGCATGACATGTAAGTTTTTGTTTTAGATATGTGTCAATATGTTTGTTTTTGTAAAGATCTGTAATGATGTTATTGTTAGTTTTCTGTAATTTGGTGGTGGGGTCTTTTCTAGTTGGCCTGTATGTTGTTTTGTCCTCCAGTAGTTGTGACATTTTCGTGCTGTATTCTCGCTTGTACATAATGACAGTTTTATTACCCTTGTCCGCTGTTGTGATGATGATTCTGTTCCTATGCTCTCGAAGTAATTTCTCCGTGCGTTTGTAGATGGTAATTATAAACTTTTCCCTCGGTGTGTTGTTCAGCCTTCGCTTGTAATTGTTAATATTATTCGCTATTCTCGTTCTGATGATGTCCTTTTCCCTATCATCTGTGTGCTGTTGTACTCCTTGTTCCAGTTCTGCGATGATGCGTATGGGTGAGAAACTTTTGCCTGTGATTGGTATGCCAAATTTGGATCCTAGTGAGAGCAGCCATTTGGATTCCGTTGGAAAGTATGTTTAAACTTAGCGAAAAAATTCTCGTCAATTCTCGTTAAGTCTCCGCTAAGTGCTTCATACAAAACACGCGAATATATAAGCAAGCGGTGTAACCAAAACACGCTTATTATTTTTGCGTTTTGTCTTTCAATTATATATTTATTTTGATTTCAATTATTTTATATATAAATTCTTAATGTATATGTATATGTGTGTGTGTGGTTTTGGACAATACTAGTTTTCACACATATGGATGTATATAATGTTGTCGAATGTTGACCTTGAGGGCTTCCAGGGTCTTGGGCTTGTTCACGTAAACACAGGACTTCAAAAAACCCCACAAAAAAAGTCTGGAACGGTTAAATCGGGCGATCTCGCGGGTCAGTGCAAATCGCCAAAACGAGAGATGAGGCGACCCGGGAACGCCGCCTTCAGAATATCGGTTGTGGCTCGCGCAGTGTGTGCCGTTGCTCCATCCTGTTGGAACCACATGTCCTCCAGTCCCAATTCGTCGAATTGCGGCAGAAAAAACTCGGTTAACATGGCCCTATAGCGCGCACCGTCCACTGTCGTCGTTTGACCAGCGGCGTTCTCGAAAAAAATGGCCCGATAACTCCTCCAGCGTGAACAGCGCACCATGCAGTCACTTTGAGCGGGTGTAATGGCTCCTCGTTCATCACTCGCGGATTTTCGGTGCCCCAGAAGCGATAGTTTTGCTTGTTCACGTTCCCGCTGAGGTGGAAATGAGCCACATCGCTCATTATGATTTTCAAATCATTATGAACAAAAATGCCATAAAACGAGCCCGTATGGTAATCAATTGTGGCGGCGCCCATTTAACCGAAATCATCTTCTCAACTTTACCAATAAAATTCTAAAGGTTCAAATAAACATAAGCAAAAAACTGAATCGAAGTTTTTCATTTAGAAAAAAATGAGAGCCAAACAACATCGGATGACTTCTTTTGAAACACCTTGTATTACTTCATATTTTTAATTATTTTTCAAAATTTTACAGTATATTTTGTCTTTAATACTATTTCTTTTATTTCCTACTTATTTATTATTATTTTAACTCGTATTTGATTGTTTTTTATATTTTTTAAGGTTTATTCTTGTTTGCACAATATTTTTTCGTTCTTCTCACTTGACTTACTAACATGAGACAAACACTACACGATGTAACGCTACGATAGACATGCATTAGATGTTGTTATGTAACCTTTTTTAGATGTTAGATCTTTTACATTTTCGATTCTCTATTATTATTTTTTCTTAATTTCATTTATTTACTTGTTTAATTTCATTTCATTTTACTTGTGTGAATTTTTGATTTTAAATATTCTGTTCGGTAGGATTAAAATGGTTTTAGAGTTAGCTTTTGTGAATGCATTACCCGGTGTAGACTGCCTTACCATGTGGTGAATGATTGTGGTTTCTAACCAAATAGTGGGTAATTTTACCAGCACGAGTGTTGAAATGCGGCATACAGTGAAGGCCACAACCTCACAAAAGCTGTTTTCCAAATCTCCGCAAGCTTTATAGAGCCCATACAGTACACCAGCGATAGACAACATATACTATTACATTTTGCGTTTGTATGCATTCTCGCTCACCACGAACCGGTGTTGCCAGTAAATTTTCTTCTCAAATACCCAATTTAAAATTTTAAATCTCTAATGTTAAACTTACTTTTGATATCATTAGTTGAAATCATAGCTGTATACTACAAATAAATTTCCAGAAATTATTGTAAAAATAAATATTTTGCTTAAGTATTTTATTTATTTTGAAAATAAAAAACTAACTTTTTATCTATTTTATTTTTGTTGATGAAATTAAAATTTCTGCCAAGAAGGGAAAATATTAGAATACATACATATTTTTTAAATCCTTAATTTTTTTGGAAAAATTTCAAAAACTTATCTTTTTTTGCCGAAATTAATTTTTATTTCTGATTTTGAAATAGAAATAAAATTTGTCTTTGAATTTCTTTAATAAGTTTTATTTCAAATAAACAGACAAAAAATATGTATTATATTCTTAATGAAAAATATATAAAAATATATATGGATTGTATTTACCATTCAAAACTGAATATTTATTTTATTTGAATTATGTGGAGAAAAATAAAATTAATTTATAATTTCTATTCCCTTCTTAAGATTCATGTTTTGTCATGCGTGACAACGCACGTTAACAAACCAAACATTTCGGTTTGCCAAAATAATTTTCTGACAATAAAAAATTTAATTCATATTGCTCATTAAACATATTGCTAGGGACAAATTCTATTCTGTGGCAACGCTGGTTTTAAATAACAAGCGATAAAATACTACCCTGTTGAATATTCAAGCGAGACTGATAATTGTTGTTTAGTTCTCTACAATGTGTGTGCACATGGTCGTAATAAAAGAGAAACCAAAAAGGCGCTGCGCCCTGAACAAGGCAGCTTGAAAAGGTAGAAGCAATACTACAAAAATTACAACAAGGCAACAAAAACCAGCATTCTGTTTTTGTTTGGTGTGTAGTTTATGTCAATATCAACGTACTACGAACCAAGAATGATAGAAATAACGATTACGCCATCCCGCGCATAAAATAAAAATGTTCTGCGCAGGTCGGGTGCGTGACGTCACATAACCTGTGTTCCTATTGGCTAATAATTTTCAGTTGTCAAACTTAAAAAATGTGTGTAAACATGACAGTGGGACCATATGTAATTTGATAGATAAATAAAAAAAATGTAAATTACGTTAATATTTTATTAAATTTTCTCTTTCGTTTGTTGATATTTTGAGAAATTTCGTCATTGAGTAACCTTATTCTAAAATACATCCTACACCGGAAAAAAAGTTTTTTACTTTTTCATTGGATTCTATGTCCCTTGCTTCTGCCAAATGTTTCTGCAAACATCCGCTCGTAAGCAACAACTATTCAACTATTAACATTTCAAAAAACGTACAATTTCTCACTTGTAAATTATCTCACTTGATTTTCTGCTATTACTTTGTACTATTTTGTGGAGAACTGTCAAATTAGTTTTAATTGCAAGGTTGCCAACTCTCATATAATACATACATTATTGTGAGCGGGTACAAACAAATTCATGTATGGAGCAACCAGTTATGTATAAAATTTAAATAATCGGAGCAAAAAAACATTGTGTGTATATTTAATAATGATTTCGAATGAAATCCAATTGATTTCTTATATAAAATATTTCTTATGTTGTGTTCCAAGCGGAAATATTTTACCAGTTGTGGTTACACATGGAGTTGGCAACCCTTAGATGGGATCAACTACGTCATCTAACGGGAAATCATGCGCATGGCGTAATCTTTATTTCTATCATTCTTGCTACGAACAACGGACACAAAACAAAGGTAAACAGGATTTGACAGCTAGTGTGCACCACTTTGGCACCACAGAATGAAAAAAAAAACAAATCAGCTGTTCTTATACCACAACCTTCTTAAGCAGCCTTGGCCCTGAATTTGCCAATCACTGCACTACGCCACACAGAGGGATTTTGCCGGCAAAAATACCCTTTTTCGAGTGTCAAATATCAAAAATGTAATGATGCAGTTTTGTAGAGAATTGTTTAATTAAGAGAAATAAATCATTAGTTTTTTTCAACAAATTTTGTTTTTGTACAAAAACACGCGGCAAAGTCAACAAAATGAATCTCTGCAGTAACCTGCCTCATAACATAACTTCTTTTTGTCGTATCGATTTGAAATATGTATATTTGAAAAATGTGGTATTTCTACATTAAGTTTTAAGAAAAAATAATAGAATAACAATAACAGATTAAAATATATTCATGCTTTTATGATGACACTCAAAAAACTAAGTGTTTTTAGTTTTTCTTGGACTAAAAAAAGGTGGTCGTTATCGATCGTTGTGGTCTGGTTGCTAAAATGTGAAAGGTGGGAGTGTATTCTTTTGGTTTCATAAATAAAATTCCCATAATATTTTATACTGTTGAACAAAGTTATAAATTTTATAAAAAAAGTGCCACGAAATTTCATTACAAAAATGGATGAGAACACCATATAAAAAGGCGTATACTTTTAGGCATATGTGTTTTAATGCTGTCGATAATAGAAACGTCAGTTAAAGTTTTTTTTACAGCTGTTTTAAAGAAGTGCAAAAGGAAAAAACAAAACAAAAAATAAAGAAACAAAACAGTAAATATATAATGAAAAAACAACGATATGAAATTACAAGTGTTTAGCAAGTGTCAAAGTGTCTACAAAAATTTCAATCGCGCCCTTGTATTATAAAATTAATTAATAAAATGTATACTTTTGCAGTTACTTATTTTGATCTATGTAGCTACGGAGCTTATTCGTTGTGGTGATAATGTTGATTTGCTAAGCGATTACATTAAATTAAAAAAAGGAAATTGAAGAAGTTAAAGCCGCAATTCGAAAGCGGTTTTCGGGAGACTCTTGTAAGAGACAACAGCAATGTTCCAATAATCGCAATTATTTTTTTAAGAAAAATGAATCGTGGCTAAAAAGTGCGTATTAAGTATGAATATTAAGTATGACCAAAAACTTAAAATAAATTATTTAACTTAAAGTGCTGTTTTGTTGCTGAATGCACGCAACATGCTAAAACGTTATTTGTTGCTTTCTGACTCAGAAATTATTATTTGTTTAATTTTAATTTTATAATTAGAAACATTTGAAGTAGTCCTGTCCGATGATCAACCGAGTTCTTCAAAATCAGCGGGAAGGCCGGCTAAAGATTTTGATGATTGCCAACAACGCGCAAAGAGGTATAAAGCTGCTGAATTATCATCACAATATACTCAAGAGCATTTGGACAAGGCTAGTAAAGTAGAACAGAGTAGCATAGGAAGTCAATCTTACATCCGTTCTTCTTCTGCACTTGCCATGATGATGGATGCAGACCTAACAAAATATCAATATGAAAGTATTAACAATTTTCTCAAACAAGAAGGATACGATATTTTACCACCGTATGCGAAAGTTAAACACGAAAAACAAAACTGCTACCCGAATAACCTTCAAATAACTGAGAAAGATGCGTCTGTTAGCTTGCAATGTTTAATGGATCATACGATAAGCCGTTTATTTAAAAGTTTTTATAATGAAGAAATAAATGATATGGAGGAAACAATGTTAACTTTAACGTCTAAATGGGGTTGCGATGGTTCCTCTGGTCATGCGGAATACAACCAGAGTTTAGCCGCTGATGTAAGCGATAAAAACTAGCAGCTTTGGTGCCATTAAGTCTACAATCGACTTCTGGAGAGGAATACTGGCGAAATAAAACTCCCTCATCAACTAGATACTGTCGTCCTATTTATTTCGAATTCGCTAAAGAAACGAAAGAAAAGGTGCTAAGCGTTGGTGGGAAAATTAAATCAGATATTGCTGCTTTCAAAAACACTGAAGTTGTAGCGTGTGGTAAAGAATTTACGGTAAAGCACAATTTAGTATTTACAATGTTGGATGGTAAGACGGCTCAAACAGTTACAGGCACATCTTCAGCAGCCGTTTGCTATATTTGTCAAGCGAAACCTAGCGAAATGAATGATTTAGAATTATGTTCAAGAAAAGCTATCGATAATGAAGCTTGTAAATTGGGCATTTCCTCCTTGCACGCTCGAATTAAGTTTATGGAGTGCATTCTTCACGTTGCTTATAATTCACCATTTCAAAAGTGATCGGCGCTCAAAGACGAGCACAAGGCTCTTAAACAGGAAAATAAGCATTCAAATGGCCTTAAAAAATCAGATGGGCATAAGAGTAGACGCTGTTTAACAGGGAACAGTGTCTTCAAACGATGGCAACACGTCAAGGCGTTTCTTTTCGAATCCTCAAGTTGTTGCTGACATAACTGGAGTCAAAGAAGAACTAATTGATCGATTTGGAATTATACTGCAAATAATAACGAGCGGCCAGCGAATAAATACATCCAAATTCAAGAATTTCGCTTTGGATACGGCAAAGCTATTTGTAGAACAATATAGCTGGTATGACATGCCGGTTACAGTTCATAAAATACGTATTCATGGCACAGAGATTATGGATGCGGCTTTACTTCCCATAGGTCTAGGTATAGACTAATTTTGTCAAGAAAGTGTAACAGAGTCGCAACAAATACTGATGTTTTCCATCGCCTTCTTGTATCGTCAGATCCATACATTACTAGTATAAGACGTCAACCTCATAAACATAATTTGGAACTTGCTGATGTCGTTAAAGAAATGATAGAAGATGAATAAAAGTTTTTATTTGCAAACACTTTTATTTACATCTATATTTGCATAAGTTCGTTAATTTTGTTTCAGCTAGTTTTGTTTATGGAAAAATATTGTTACTTATAGCTCTTAAGCCGAATTACAAAAATATTTCAGTTTGTTTCAAAAACAAAATTTTTTAATAAAATCTTTTTTTGGGTTAAATATTATTTTTCAACTATTTCAAAGAAGTGCATAAGTAATAAAACAAATCAAAAAATAAAAAAAACACCACAATATGAATTTTCAAGTGTATTGCCCACAGAATCTTCTTTGTTTATTTACATTGTTTTGGTTGTGTTTTATATATTATATCCCTAAAAGTATGCACTGAGAAATGCTGAAAAATCATTAAATTTCGATAATTTTATAGTACAAATTTGACTTTTATTTGGAATAATTGGTTAATTAAAAAAAAGGTAAACTATGGCCCCCTAATTTTTTGCAAATATTCAGCTAACATATTGTGCAATCATCATTTCTATAAATCTCTTGCACGTGATCAGTTGTCAATTTAATATAATAAAAAGATATGGATATCGACAAAATTTGTGCTGCAATTATTATTTCAAAAAGATAACGAATAATTGCTTACAAATTTATTCAAGCTCAAGACCTTTTTAAATAATATAAAGTTATTATCTTTATATTACTTTCAAAAAAGTCGAGCATAAAAATGTTCCAATGATACCAAGGCTGTCTGTATAGCTATTTCGGATCTTGCCAAGATCTTCATCAGCAGACGTTTTTGGTATGTTTTTGGTGAATTCTTCAAAAATATATATCCAGAAACACTCATCATATTAATGAGAATTCCTTCATATACTCGTTTGAAGAATACCAAGCACTACCATTGGAACACCTTCATGCACAACTCTTTTTTTTTTTTTTTTTTTTATCATGCCGTAAAACCATTGGTTTTAATCAGACATGATTTGTGTTTGTTATGTCATTACAAAAACAACAAAACAGAGGGTTGCCATCAACAATATTATTGTTTCAAGCTCGCGGTGCTCTTCGTCAACTTTCATCATTTCCCTTATGGGAATTTGTATTCGGTCTGTTTTCTAGTACTTACAAATTTATTCAAGCTCAAGACCTTTTTAAATAATATAAAGTTGTTATCTTTATATTACTTTCAAAAAAGTCGAGCATAAAATAAAATTGGAACATTTTTATGCTCGACTTTTTTGAAAGTAATATAAAGATAATAACTTTATATTATTTAAAAAGGTCTTGAGCTTGAATAAATTTGTAAGTACTAGAAAACAGACCGAATAAAAATTCCCATAAGGGAAATGATGAAAGTTGACGAAGAGCACCGCGAGCTTAAAACAATAATATTATTGATGGCAACCCTCTGTTTTGTTGTTTTTGTAATGATATAACAAAAACAAATCATGTCTGATTAAAACCAATGGTTTTACGGCATGATAAAAAAAAAAAAAAAGAGTTGTGCATGAAGGTGTTCCAATGGTAGTGCTTGGTATTCTTCAAACGAGTATATGAAGGAATTCTCATTAATATGATGAGTGTTTCTGGATATATATTTTTGAAGAATTCACCAAAAACATACCAAAAACGTCTGCTGATGAAGATCTTGGCAAGATCCGAAATAGCTATACAGACAGCCTTGGTATCATTGGAACATTTTTATGCTCGACTTTTTTGAAAGTAATATAAAGGTAATAACTTTATATTATTTAAAAAGGTCTTGAGCTTGAATAAATTTGTAAGTACTAGAAAACAGACCGAATAAAAATTCCCATAAGGGAAATGATGAAATAACGAATAATTATTATTTTATTTTCCATAAGTACGGCATAGGTTTGTAAAATCTAAAAATTCGTTCCAAAATTCTGTGTCTTTTGTGGTGTTCTTGGTGTGTGTCGATGTTAACTTCTTGAAAATTTACTGCCAACTGTGTTTATTTCACCATACACTACAGTATCGTGATTGCACCATCATGAAAATATCAAACTTGTTTTGATTTAGAGCAATCAGCTTGCACAATCACACCACAGACCCATACCAGTGTTGCCAATTTTTGTAGACCAAAAAAAGCTATTATGGAGGAAAAAAAAGCTATTATGGAGGAAAAAAAATCTAAAAAGAAGCTAAAACAAACAACGAAAAAGCCAAAAAAAAAGCTGAAATATGTTGATGCATTAACAACTTATTTTTATAAAATGTATTATAATAATAAAATTAAAATAGGTGTAATTCAGTCCACGTTTTATGTTAACATATAAATCTGTTTGGCCTTGGAGGCAATAATGTTTAAAAAATTACAAAATAATAAAATAATAAGCAATAAAAAAATTGTACAAGGCAAATTATACTATCAACTTCAATAATATCATCGTCTTCACTGACATTACTTCGATAGGACTCATTAGTTCCTATCATTTTTAAAAATTGTTCAGGTACTCTGTAATTATAACAGCACTTTTCTTGCCTGCGTAAACCATATCTGTAGAGTGAATACAGTATTAGAAATGTTCTTTGATAAATGATTTATTTATATTACTGCACCTTATACATAGAAAGGAGTTGAGGGTATCTATGTTCATTCTATTCCTTAGTTTTGTTTTAACAAGGTTTACTTGACTAAAAACTCTCTCAACTTCGGCATTTGACCATGGTAAACACAACAAGGAGATCGCAAATTTAGCAAGATATAAAAACGGGTAATTTCCGCAGGCGTCTTTATATTTCAGAACTTCTGCCCAACATTTTATGGTATCTGCATCGTTTTCCCATTTGATAAAATGAATTACATTATATTGACGTAATATTTCATCAATATCATTTATTTTAAAGTGCTCTAAAATTTCTAAAATACTGTCCTTTTTAGAGCGCAATATATTCTCAACAGAAAACATTGAAATTTTATCCAACACCATAAAATTATCAGGAAGCCTGAAAATTGGTACAAAAAAAAAACCAAAAAAGAAAAAGTGATAAATATACTTGTACACAAATATTCTTTTTAAATAGAGATGACAAAAAACAATTACCAGAGATGACAAATCATCATTTATCGAATACCGATTGCGATTGTATCAAATGACTGAAACAGTGGTGCAAACACTTTCCAGCCAAAAAAAGGCAAAACTTAAATAAAAAAAGCTAGAATTCCCGCTAATAGCAATTACATGAATTTTCCCGCTGTCGAGCACCAAAAAAAGCTAGATCTAGCGGGAAAAAAGCTAAAATGGCATCACTGCACCGTCAATCAGCTGGCGCAATCTGTTAGACTGTTCTATCCTCACACCACGGGTTGTTATTAATAATTTGGTGGATATTAATGAAGTTGTCAATTTCTCCCCAATGTTGTGAAGAGACATATTTTGCCAATGGATGGCGTTTCTTCACTCAACGTACCCTATTTTGTATGCACAAAGGCGCGCACTTTATTAATGTTGTCTACTGTCAAGTAACGGGTTTTTCAATAAGCGCGCTACAAAAGTTTTTTTTAAATAAAACAAAACCGGTTTTAGATACCAATGAAATTCTTTATTCCTGTGAAAGTACGTTCGATGCCATTATGTATGGAACTCTTGCATGGCCACCACGGGCACACTTGCAGAAGTCCAGACGCTGAACCCAATTTTCGACTGTTTTCAAGAATAAATCGGCCGATACTGCTGCAATTTCACGTTCGATATTCGTACGAAGTTCATCAATCGTCGCTGGCTTGTTGGCATAGACCATAGACTTGACGTAGTCCCACAGGAAATAATCTAACTGCGTCAAATCGCACGACCGAGGCGGCCAATCGGTTGGGCCATTTCGTGAGATAACACGTACACCAACCTTGGTTTCCAATAAATTGATTGTTGCATTCGCTGTGTGGCTTGTGGCGCCATCCTGTTGGAACCACATGTCCTCCAAGTCCATATTATGCAATTCGCATTCACAGTAATGTGCCGGTCTTGATCATCACGGAAGAAGTACGGCCCAATGACGCCCCCGGCACATAAACCGCACCAAACCGTAATTTTTTTGGGATGCAATGATGACTCATGGATTACGTGTGGATTGCTGTCTGACCAATAACGCATATTTTGCTTATTGAGGAAGGCATTCAGCCAGAAATGAGCCTCATAGCTGAAGATGATTTCCGATGATTTTCCACTCTTAAAGTTGAGGCCACTGACTCCAAATTTCGGTAGTAAATTTTAATAATTTCGACTCGTTGTTGGCTCGTATATCTTTCCATGATGAAATGGCAAACCTTACTGAAGAGAAATGTCAAAAGAGCGGGAAAAAATATGGAGTCGTTTGCTGTCCCTATCGATTTACTTTTGTAGCGTCTCTGTTGAAAAACCCTTTATGTCTTGAAACTACATATAATTATCTTACCGAAACGTTTCGCAGTGACTTGTCCGAAAAGGGGTTTATAAGTTCAGCTCTATTTCCCGTTTCTATAATTTATATCACGATATACACGTTAAATCTTGACTTGAATTTAAACAATAAAATAAAGCTACCTTGAAAATGTTCAACACTTCAAGACCCACTTCTGTTATCTAATATTCACTTTAACTGTGGTCAAAATCTGGGCACTTTTTCCTGTATGCAGAGCTTTGGATGTTACACTTTACGTGATCTTGTAAGAATTTGAAGAGGTTCGATTAATCCTATCCCTAAAATCAGACACATGATATTACCCTCCGTGCATCCCGTCTGGCAACATTGATGTCGGAAGTGTTCGGAATTGATGGTTTGACTGTCAAGCCTGCACGTCTTTACCGACTAGTGTCAATCAAGAAAAATAAAAATAAAATAGAAAGTTAACAGAAATTTCATTCTCTTTCCATTTACTTCGGCAAAAAGATGATAACTTTCGACTCAATAAATGGAAATTAAAACGCTAGTAAAATAGGAAAGTGCGGTGGTTATGTTCCCACATCTCTGGATGCGCTCCCATTTGTGGCGTATACCTGGGTAAAAACACCACACTAATGCCTTTTTTTCTTCCGACTGTTCCCACAGGGTATCATCACATCGAGTAATATGTGCAATGCCAGTGGTTATCGTATTCCCACTTACTAAGTCGACTCACAATCCCGTATCATTACAGGTAGTTTCCAATACTACCACTATGTACTCATCACAAACCCAGCTATTTATGTGCAGCCCGCGGAGCATAAAGAGTTAGGTAAAACAAATGATCATTCATTAAGTGAACACAAATGCAAGCGGAGGTACAGGCAAGCAGCCGTACAAGCCAGTGCCCATCCTAGGAAAACAATTTTGTTCATAGTTCATTTCTATATCGGAAATAATTTAACTATAAAGTTCGGAGCATATAATCACATCATGTTGCTGTAGTATGAATTAACATCAGTCCTCGTTTATCCTCCTGGGATGTTGGCTATTCACCGATTCTTCAAGTTTAGTATCATCAATGGATTGTTATTTACCGCCAAATTTTCCCTGTTTACGTAACTGGTCGTTCGTTGTGTCTATGTTAATCACCATTTCGTCTTCTTCTATGTGACGTTGTGTTACGGCCACCCACAGTGATAACGACATTTCTCTTCTGAGCCATATGCAACAAGTGGTGGTATATGACAGTGGTGGAATACCGCCGGACGGACTTGATCCGTGGTTTACAGTGACATTTATTTATACACATGACCACGAATGTTCACTGAGAACACAAAGAAATTATATATATCTGCTATCTGTGTGTCGACTCGACATTGGAATTTTATTTACTAGAGATAAGTCCGATCTTTGAGTTTTCTTTATTCCTATTTTACTAATTATTTTGTGCTCTTTCAGGTATTTTCCTCTTTTTCAAATCACCCTGCTTTGCTTCCCAATGTGATATGTTTAATACAACGTGCAATGGATTAGTGACTGTGTGAATAACATTCTCGAAGAAACAATTTTTCGGGTGAAGGTGCTACAAAAAATTGTATATGATTGTTATATGCACTTAGTCGGTCATAAATGTTGTAGATAGCTCACATAGGGTAATGTTCTGGTACGGTCGTGCCGATTGTCACGCAGGCTTTTTATTGTTTGAAATGTTGGGCATGGATTCTACTAATCCTTTGGCCTTTTAAATTATCTATTTCATATTATGCCCTTTGCAAAATTACTTTGCACGATTTTTTTCTATATATTTCTTGATCTGGCGTAAACATAATTGGTCTACTTCTTTTGTTGTATGAAGAGACATTTCTTTCGTAGTCTTCGTGTAGTTTCTGATTAACTGTTTGGTGTAACATTGACATGTGGGCAGATTTAGGTGGTAGCAGTAATTCACCATCTTCGAAACTGCCTAGTTTTCTTAGGATGTCGTAGCCTTGAGCATGAGTAATCATGTTGTATCCCGTCAGTGCGAAACAAGGTGATATACCTGTTAATGAGAGTCGGGTTGATCGAAGCGAACATTCTGTTTTAAATAAAAGTTCGTCCCATTTGGATTGCTCGTTTTGCAGTTAGCTTCTTATACTGTTCAATATTGTCTGGTTGACACGTTCACTGGCGTTAGATTGTGGTGTTGAAATTCAGTCCTTATGTGTTTAATACTATATAATTTTAAGAGCTCGTGGAACGATTCTGACACAAATTGTTTACCGTTGCCTGAGTTGTTTACCGTTGCCAAACTTATGGAATATTTCATTCACTAGGAATTTGGTAACTATTTTTGTCGTTGCGTTGGGAATAGTCTTAAGCAGGAAAATGTAATATTATGGTCGAGAACCACAAAGATGAATGCGTTACCTGTTCTGTGTTCGGGGATACGGTCCCGATAATCCTGTGCACCCACTAAAGGATTCTTCTTTTCTTTACAGGTAACACATTCCCTTTACAATCGATGGCCAGTAAAAAAAATGCACGTACGTTGTTCAACGTTTTTGCTATGCCTCCGTCCGAGGTGTTGTTTTCGTGGGATGTTTTGATCACTTCAGTCGTGAGGCTCTCAGGTAGCCATATGCGCTAATGGTCATCTTCGCATTCCACCCCTTCATTGTTTAATTCCACTCTCTTATGCACGACACCTTCTCATACTTTGAGATCTGGTAATCGATCTTTATTCTGCTCGACCGTGTCTATAAGAGACAATATTTTTCGCTTTGAATTCATCCGAATTGAATTTGTGATTGACTTGGACTCTAGAGTGATCTCTTCCATATCTAGCCTTGAGATCATATCACGAACAACATTCTTGGTGCCTTTTCTGTGCACGAACGGAAATTTATACCCTTGGAGCTTTAAACTCCATCTGACAAGACGTCCATTCAAGTTCTATTGTCTCATAAACAATTGAAGACTTGAATGGTGTGTGATCACAGTATGTATATTGCCCGAATTTCTCGACGTCCAAAACCACTGCTAAGCATTATATTTCGGTTGTAGGGTAATTTCACTGAGCCATGTTAACCTATTTTGAAAATTATTTTAATGGGTGCTCTCCATCATCATCCTACATTTTAGGCATCGCATTGAATAAAGAATGGTCTCTCAAAGTCTGGGCTGGGAAGCACTGAGCTAGAAACTAAACGTTGTTTTAGCTCTTCAAACGAGTTTAAAGCTTCTGGTTTTAAAACACATTTATGGGACTTTATAAGGTTTCCGTGAGAGGTGCGGTTAAAGTTGAAAATCGTGCATGAATCTTCGATACCACCCTATACTACCTAAAAATCTGTTCACATATTTTTAATTCTTTAGTGGTTTGGTTTCTAACATAGCCTTTTCTTTCCAGAACTTCTACTTCTCAATCGGGCGGCAGCTAATTTCTCCCCTACGATCTGCAACTTCTCAACGTGTGTCGAAATTCTGGAAAACTACTGACAGGTCGTCTAGGTGCACAAATATTCGCTCTCTCCACTGATAGTGTGGCCTACCTTGTACTGTGAACGCTGTCTTTGACCGACTTGATTCCTCCAGAGGGATTTGCAAGAATGCGTCCTTCAAGTCTATTGATGAAATAAAATGAGTATCTCCAAGCCTTGCTAGTAGTCCGTATATATATTTGGTGGTGGATAAGCATTCTTTTTAGTGACCTTGTCCAACTCCCGGGTATCGAGACAAAGTCGAATCTTATTGGGTTTAACTACTAAGGTGACACGACTATTCCACTTAGCATCTTTGGTAACTTCGATCACGACTAGGTCTAACATTCTGTCTAGTTCCTCACAGATTAACTTTTCCACTGCCGGGCTGACATGATAATACCTTATCTTTTTGGTGGTGCGTTTCCCGTATATATTATGTGTTTTTCTAATTCCGTTTTACCTAGGCCATGTTTGGCATAGCATCTGAAAGTAGGTTTTGCGTTTTCCAATATTACTCTCTGTTCCAATGTTAGGTAGTGTATTTTTGGATCCTCAGAGTATGCGTTCTCAATTTCGTTGATGGAAACATTATCCACAAATCCTTACTCCAAATTGCTTCCAAAACCCGAACCCTAAAATTTGTTATTGTTGAAGATTAGGAACTACATGAAAACAGCATTTTGAGATCTGTCACCACATTGAACTGTTAAGTTAACTTTACCCTCAATGGGGTGACCTTTTCCATCTGCTGCTTTCACCATAGATTTAAAATCAATTATTGTTTTTTTCTAGACAGCTTATCGACGCTCCACTGTTCAGTAATCCTTGAAATGGATTCCGTTCAAGATAACGTCCATATCCGCTCTTATATCGTTCCCTACCTCTAAACATGCGGAAACAATTGATTTCGTTCTTCTTTTTTCCTATAGTATGTGGGTATTGTCTTTAATACTTTTTTACTCAGCCCTGGTTTAAAATCTTTAAATATATCTTCACGCTTTTTATTATAATTTTTCATTCGTTCCTCATATGGTATAAGATGTTTAAACATGTTTTTTTCTTCGTTTATGGTTTTATTAGCAAGACCAGAGGGTTTCTATGGCACAGCTGATCGAAAATCCACTAGGGAAATTATGTAGAATGAGAGACCAAAGAAGCCATATAGATTATAGACCATGCAATGCAGCAAACTAAGTTTAAAAGTGTTTGATTGAATACCGGATTTTTAAAACCAAAGCTGCGTTTTACTCATTAGGAAACGTCCTTTTTGAATAAAGTCAAGAGTATAATGGTTTCTTTATAAAATAATGCGTAATCAGCACCGAAGTTGAAAAATGGCGAAAAAAAATTAAAAAAATATCTGTTTGCTGGACAAATACACACAGACTTCTCCTATTTTCTTAAATAACGTACGTATTATATATCGTTTGACAGGCTTAAGTTTCTTATTTTTAAATCCGGTGAGAAAATGAATATCGGTGATAACACTGAGCAACAACGATTTTGTCATTAGTATCGTAAGTGAGGAAAACTACATATATGGGTAAATTCAATAAAATTGTAGTAAAATTCGCATTTATACACCTCTTTTCCCCATTTATGTCTCAAAAATTTCTTTGGAGTATAACACACGTACGTAATATTTTTGTAGATTTTTAAAGTCGATTTTACTATTTTTCCGTGATTTTTGAATGTCAAAGAAATTTGAAATTTTTCCGAAAAGTTGATTATTTTGCTAAATTGTACTCAAACGGTTTGATCAAGTGAAGAGATGTATTAGAAAATTATTATGGGTATTTAATAATCTTTCGATTGCTACCTTAAACTAAATATTCGGAGCATCCGTTCACAAGAAATGGGCTAAAGAGTAAACAAACTAGCGTAAATTGGATTTTAACCCTTTCAAATTCAGTGGCGTGACAGATATTTTTTTAAATTTTTTGTTTCATGTTTTAGACCAAACTACATCCGAAAAACATAGTGGCGTTCTTAGGACAAACGATTTTTCTTAATTTGTTGCTCAGTGTAATCGACTAACTTACAGGCTTATAAGTGCGCAAAGGTACGCATAACGGGGTTTCAAGATTTTGGGGGTGTTTGGGAAATTTCACAAGCAGATTTTTGTTTCACTCGACAGCACCTACAGGAAAAATACTATCACTTCCCAGGTATTTTGGACTGTAGCATTGACATGTTACCTACTAAAAAGACCTTAAAAATATAAGTTGCGGAAAAGTCAAAAAATTGAAATTTGTTCACCTCGAAAATGATTTTTTTGATATGTCGTAGTGGAACTTTTTTTCCTCGTGCCAAAAGCTATCGAAAATCGTTGGCACAATATCGATTGCTAAATCGACCCACCCTAATGCATAACCGTCATTGCTTGGGTACGAAACATGTCAAACTTTGGTAGAAGAGCTGCTGTAACTAAAAATCGTCATTTCAGGGGCTGATATTGTCAAATCGTCATTTTCTCTTTTTGGGCCCAAAAATCGTCAAAATTACGAGAAATCGTCACTTCTGGCTACACTGTGCACAATCAGTTTTTTGATAATGTTATTGTGTGGTAAAGGAAATAAAGTATGAAATAATCAAGATATAACGCGTGTGAGAAATGCGTTTCAGTGAATTGTGTCGACTTTTTGGTTATCATTTACGAGGGTTACCAAATTGCGCACAACTTCTGGTCGTCTACTTCTTGATCGTCTTTGAGCAAGAATGTGCAAATTGTTTTGTGGTTCGTTTGTTTTCGCCGGTGTTTTATCTTCATATCACTTACATCTATGCTCAGTTTTGTTTCTGTCCTTAGTACTGGAACCCACGTTGACTTTTTTATCTCCTTTTGTTTACGTATGATACCATTAGGGGTTGTTTGCAATTTCTGTCTGTCGTCTGCACCAAATAAAATATCATCAGATACTTCATCAGAATTGTTTTTCAAAAATCTAACCGTGTCGCGTTGTTGTCCGAAACAATCTGCTAGTTTATTTTCTTTTCTACCTGTAATAAGGGTTTCAAAAGAATTATCAAGTTGCTGAATGTCTATATGTTGTCATTGCCGTTGTCTCTTTCATATTTTTCATCCTCTGTCTCATCTTCTAATGGGCCTTGTGAACAGGTGGACCCCGATTACACCCTGTTCTCCAGAGCGTTTCTCGCACATATTGTGCTCTCAGGACAAGTTACGTTAGCGAACCCACATTTACAGCAGAAAGTCTTTCGAGGTGTCACAGTACATTCCTGAAATTGATGTTTCTGGTTCCCACAATTATAACAGAGAAATGGTCTGGTTGTTTTCCGTAAAGCTTCTAAATTAGCCATTAAGTTCACCACTAAGTTCGCTTACTCGCTTGTAGTTTTCCATTGGTTGACGATTCGAATATCTTTTTTGAGGTCTCGTTCAGCTCTTTTACACTCCTCTAACAGTTTGTCCATGGTATATATATTTCCTTTGGAAATATCAATTGTACGAGGCCATCCTTTATTTTTTTTGCGTTTATTACTTTGCAATTCATAACAATTTTAAACTATACTAAACAATAGTAAACAATAATTTACAATATATAAAAAGTCCCTAAAACGGACTCCCTGAGTATAAAAAAATAGATTTTGATTTACAAAAAGACAAACCAAAATTTTTTGGTTTTTGCAGAACTCTGCACCCTCTATTAGATATATTAGCATCAAATCTGATGTTAAATCGCAATTAACTGCTTTAATATTAGCCCGTCTATAATTATGGTAGAAGACTGGGGTGACATTTTCATTTTGCATTATATTCAGCATATCGAGGTACAAAAGGCCTCAAGTGGCACAAACCCTTCTTGCAAGGTATGAGCTATATATTCGTCATTTGCGTAGTATGGTGCCATTATTAGATTATTATCTTTGCATGAAGTGCATCTTAATATACTATTCCTAATTAAATTTATTAAAAAATTATCTACTCGAATAATATTTTTTTTATTTAATTAATTTTATTGTAATTTTAAGCCTTTCGGCCTATTCAAATAAATTACAAAAGAACTAATCCATTTATAACACACATTATAGTTTTCATTAAATAAGAAATTACATAACAATTATATCTTTTAATTAAATAGCAAGATCAAAAAACTAGTTGATAAAGTTAAATTAGAGATTATATAATTCATGACTAATAATAATTCAGAGTTACCAAAGGTGTTTTCAAAAAGTAGAAATTCAAATAGAAAACTACACAAGCTCTATTGAAAATAGTGTATACATTATTTAATCAGTTCAACAATTTCCAAAGGCAAAAATATAATATAAAAAAAAAATATATCAAAGGAATATTGTAAAACAAAAAAGAAATGTTGTCAACTACTGCGTTATTTCTCCAAAGTGTTGAAGAAGCTTTTTGCGATACGTAGCGCCAGTGAAGTTAAATACTCGTAGTCTAGAAGGAAGCAATTCATATAACCCCTCGCTCTAGGAATTATTGATTCGTACGTGATGAACGGCCAAATTTAAACAAATTCGTGAGAAAGGTAGGATATTGATTTTTGAACATTTTTTAAAACAACAACAGAGATCGGAAATGTGCTAAATTTGAGAAACTACAACCCAAGAATCGGTTAACTGAGGGAGTTGCATGGTCAAAAAGTCTGATTGAGTATAAATAGCGCACTATTTATACCCTCATATTTTGGTTTTTAGATCCACTGTATACTTCTAGACAGTATAATATGTTGGGCATAAGAGGGCATGTAGAAGTTTCTCCTTTATTCTGCGTGGCAATATTAAATCAGTGTTGTATAATTGCCGAAGCGCAAAATTAGTGTGACGAATGACACCGTCTATGTGCAAATCGAAGGATAATGTATCGTCTAAGATAACACCTAAGCACTTCACGTTACGAACAAAATCAATAGGAACATTATCATATTTCAACTGCAAATCTTCAACAGCAGAAGATGAAAACAACAGTGCTTGGTGTTTGAAGCATTTACACCAAGTTTATTCGAAACCATCCACATACTTAAAGAGCGCAGGACATAATCAATTTTAGCCTGCAGTACGTCCACATATTGATACCTTCCATTAAATAGCAGCTGCACATCATCCACATACGCATAGGACGTGCACCAATCACCTATAATGTCAAATAAGTCATTGAGGAAAATAATAAAAAAGAGGAGGCCCCAGAACCGAACCTTGAGGAACACCACTCCTAACCCCCAAAACACTCGACGATAGCCCATTAACTTAAACGCTTTCTCCAAATCTAGGGAAAGCAAAACACACAACTTTTGGTCGGCCAAGATATTTCTTATTGAATCTGTTAAATCAAGTAGTAACATAGAAGTGCTTCTACCACGCCGAAAGCCACATTGACAGTCATTCAGCAAAGATTTGCTTTCAATATAAGATATAAGTTGTTCCTTAAGGACATGTTCCACTATTTTGGACAAGATAGGTAATAGGGCTTGTCGCTGGCTGCGACCTGAGCTATTCCTGCGGGGATAGCGAATTTTACACCCAATAAAACACGGCAATATGTGCTTAATACTAGTAGGGCAGGGTAGGGTTTATTTCTAAAAAAAATTACAATTATAATAAAATTAAACAAATATAAAAACCAACACTACTTACCGCAGTCTTTATCCCCAACAAACTGATTTAACAGCAGAACAACTGCTTTGCTGGAGCCCTACATTGTACTTGTTTACAAAACTTAACAGTTCCTTTGCAACACAACAAGTACAATGTAAGGACAAAGGGGGAACTGCGGTAAGTCGTAAACAAATGACGACAAAAAAGGGACTTAAAAAAACTCAAACAAATGATCATTATAGGCAAACAATAATAACAAGTTAATGATCATAAACAACCAAATGATAACAATATGACAAAAAAAGGGCAAATGAATAGAAACAAAAAATATAAGTAAATACAATAACAAACATGAGCATCAGCGACATCCCCACCCCCGTGGATCGACTCGATTCACTCTTCGAAATCCAGAACAGCGAGCTTGGATACGGGGCGCCTAAGGATACCAGTAGACGTTCGGACATCAGCTCGACGTATAACTCCATCACTTCCCTTGAATACTTCTTCTACGCGGCCTCTCTTCCATTCTCGGCGGGAAAAAGCTGGATCGCATATGAGGACCAAATCACCAGGAGCCACAGGTTTTGTATACTCGCACCACTTGGACCTGCGCCTTAGTGTAGGCAAATGCTCAACAAACCAACTTTTCCAAAAGTGGTCTCGTAGCTGACGAGATATTCGCCACTGCTTTTTAAACACAGCTGGCTTATCGACGACTGTTCCCTCTGGTGTTTGCGCAGTACTCGATGACCCCAGCAAAAAATGGTTAGGCGTTAATGGCTCCTCATCCTTATGGCTGACAGGCAAATGAGTCAATGGACGAGAATTAACGATGTTTTCCGCCTCAATTAGATAACTTTGTAGGGTGTGTTCTTTAGGGGCCACTTCTTTAAGAGTCACTCTTAGAACCTTTTTGACACATTGAACCATTCGTTCTCATATTCCACCTTCTGCAGGATTATGTGGGCAATTGAACTGCCAGTCTATGCCCTTTGAAGACAACTCATCTTGGATTCGAGCCACGCCAAAGACTTCCTCGAACCGCTTAGCCTCTTGGTCGACACCAACAAAATTCTTCCCATTATCACTGCGTATCTTCAATGGGGTACCACGCCGATTTATAAAATTTCTTATTTCCAAGATACAAGCATCTGTTGAAAGGTCAAAGGCCACCTCCAAATGCACTGCTCTGATAGTTAGGCAGGTGAACAGAGCTACCCAGCGCTTTTCGTGGCGACGTCCAATATTATGTTGACTGGGCCAAAGTAATCCACACCAGTGTATGTAAATGGCCGCACATATGGAGTAAGTCTGTCCGTTGGCAAGGGACCCATGTATGGCGGTACTGGAGTGGCACGACGAATTCTGCAAATATTGCAATTTGAGACGCACTTATTAAGAGCACTCCTAAGTCGTGGAATCCAAAACGTTCTTCTTATTTCACCCAATGTAGCTTCAAAATTTTGATGTTTCATGTTGCTATGCACATGAGCCACAATAAGTTGGGTCAGGTAATGATTGGACGACAAAATGATGGGGCGCCTGGAATCTAGTGGTAACCAGCTGGCAGCATCGATACGACCATATACTCGGAGACAATTGTTTTCATCAATATATGGCGAAAGGGAATACAGGTCGTTACATTTCGGTATTTTACCACCAGATCTTAAAATTTTGAAGTCGTCCGCAAAACTCTCCTCTTGTGCGAGCCGGCAGAGAATTGTTTCGGCAGATCGCAATTCGATAGCAGTCAGGCAAGCTCTGTTATTATTAATCTTTCTCTTACGGCAGCAATCAACAAATCTCAGTACCCATGCCATAGTACGTTTTAGCCTGAGAAATGAAGAGAAACGATTAAAATCAATGATTAAATTTGAACCAACCAGTAACGCAAATTTAGGGCGCAGTTCTTCTTCACAGGAATCATCTTGTACTCTAGAAACAGGCGTTGGCCAAACATCTTCGTGGCTATAAAGAAATTGAGGCCCCTGGAACCATCGTGTCTCATTAGAAAAGTCAACTTTGCTTTTCATTCTGGTAGTCTCATCTGCAACATTAAGATCTGTGGGCAACCATCTCCAATCATCCGGGCGAGTGGAATCCAATATTTCTGTTATTCTATGGGCAACAAATGGCTTATATCTTCTGCTTTCAGATCCAATCCAATTTACAACAGTTGTAGAATCACTCCAACAAATACTACGGGCAACTTTGAGTGAGTGTTCTTCCAATATAGTGCACATCAATCTTGTTCCCAATACGGCGGCTTGTAGTTCCAGTCGGGGAATGGTCATGGTCTTCATTGGATCACATTTAGACTTAGCTGAAATAAAGGAGACACCAATTTCTCCACCAACTGTTATATATCGCCAGTATGACACGGCACCAAATGCGTCTTCACTGGCATCGACAAATACATGTAGCTCCAACACACCAGGCATACCATTTCCAAAATAAAAACGTGGTACATGGACATGAGCAACGTTATTCAGCTCCTGCCGCCAATTATCCCAGATAACTTCTAGTCCCTCAGGCAACTTTTCGTCCCAACGTGTGTTGCTTCTCCAAATTTCTCTCAATAACAATTTTGCAGTTATCATGAAATGGCACAAAAAACCAATTGGATCTTATACGGACATGATAACACTGAGCAGCTCACGTTTTGTGGGATACCTTAGGCCGTTGATAATCTCTGCATTTACTCGATGAAATTTAAAAATAAATTTGAATGCGTCGTCTCCCGGATGCCAATACATGCCCAGAATTTTTTCTACGGATGACTCAAATTCATTTAAAGCTCCTTCAAAACTGACGTTTTGACCCGAATCACCTTCAAGAGCCACGATCACATCCGACGAGTTTGATGTAAAACGACGCAGTTCAAAACCAGCAGACTAATGTATATCAGGAACTTGCTTCGATATTTCAATAGCTTTTGATGCGTTGTCAAAACTGTCCACAAAATCGTCAACATAATGGTGATCCAATATTGACTTCACGGCTCTTGGGAAACGATCTCGATATTCTAGAGCATTTTTCTCCTTCACATATTGGGCAACACACGGCGAACAGGCAGCTCCGAAAGTCATCACGACCATTTCATAAATATTTGGTTGACGAATTTCATTTTCACGCCAGAAAAATCTCTGGGAACATCGATCTTCAGGAGCCACGATGATTTGATGGAACATTTCTTTTATGTCTCCACAAACACCTACTGTACCAACCCGAAAATTGAATAGTACTGAAGGTAACGGCTTATATTGTTGAGGGCCTTTCAATAATTTTGAATTTAATGAGACTCCTTCTACCTTGGCAGCAGCATCAAACACCAAACGAATTTTCCCTGGCTTATTGGGATTAACAACTCCAAAATGGGGCGAGTACCATGTCCTCGGGTTATAAGCTTGACCCTCTTTTGGTGACAATTTCCGTACATACCCTTTCTCCTCATTATTCAGCAACTATATTTTTATATGCCACGCTAAACTCGGGATTTTTCTTCATCTTTCGCTCCATACCATAAAGGCGATTGAGGGCCATGGAATAGCTATCCGGCAAGACTACGTCATCTTGGCACCACAGTAGTCTGGATTGAAATCTTCCGGCAACCCTCTTTGTAGAACTTTCCAAAGCCTTCCGAGCACGTGCATTGTCCTTCGACTCAATGACTGGTAGAGCCTTGACGCCAAAATTCTCTGTCTCGAAATAACTTGCCACCAAATCATTTAAATTGTCCGGCTGTACTGTCAGCAAACAAGTGCGGGCTGTAGGGTGACCTCCATCCATTTTCCCGAAAACGATCCACCCTAAAGGAGTGTTGGCAGCATATGGACCAGCTTCCTCCAACGGAACTATCTCATCGGGCAATCCTAAGTGGCAATGGTCCAATCCAATGAGCAATTTTGGAGCCACATCACCATATGAGGCTATAGGAATGCCATGATTCTTTATGAAGTCCGCATTGAAAGGCTGATTGGGCAACTTCAAATTTGAAACACCATAAACACATTTTAAAGCATATTTCCGTCGCTTATTTACACCACTCACATGAAGATCGACGACTGTGGCTACCTCTTGAGACGATTTTCCACCATACCAGCTCAAATTTAATTTGTTTTGTCTTCCCTGAAGTCCAAGTTGTCTCACCAGTGAACTATCCATCATAGTGACCGATGAGCCTTCATCCAAAAGAGCATAAGTCTCCACAACACAATTTGGCCCATAAAGTTTCACTGGTAGCACTCTAAACAGCAATTCACTTTTTTCAGTTATGCTTGAGACACAACTTAAAACTGGTTCACCAATCGGACCACTATCGGCTGATAATACATTTGAGGTATTATTTTCACTTGAAGCTTTAGACTGATCTTCATGCAATAACTTGTTATGTTTCCTTCGGCAATTATTCACTTGACACTCTTTACGACGGCGGCAATCTCTGCTTGAATGTCCTTCATTAAGGCATGAGAAACATAACTTCAACTTTTTCACTTCACTCCACCTGTTCTGCACACTCAGTGATAAAAATTTCTTACACTCAAATATTCTATGTTGTCCTCGGAAATGGGGACACTGTATCTCTTTCCGTTGAACATCTGATGTATAAAGAACCACTTTCTTTTTTGACTCACTGTTGTTTGAGCGACTGGTACTTACACTGGTCGTTTGAATACTCCGTACCAAACTAGCTACACCTTGGAGCCAATTGCTAAAATCCATAACAGTGGGCCACTGGCTTATATTTGCTGCATATTGGGCCCAATCTAAACGACGGCTCATGGGGAGCTTCTGCACCAACTCTTCCATCAAAGTTGGGTTTGACAAATGCTGATGCCCATTTGCATTTTCTAAAAAGGCATCTAAATTTCTCACCTTGACAGCAAATGGTATCAGCTTATCCACAGCATTCTCCCCAATAGGCGAAATTTCTCGTACTTGTTGCAGCTGGCATCTTATCAGCAATTCCGGGCGACCATACTGTAATTTCAGTTGCTCTATAACAGTGGGAACATTATTTGGATGGATAAGCAGAGACTTGACGCACTCCCGGGCCTCACCTTTCAATGCCTTTTGCAAACGCAAACAATTTTCAAAATTGCTGTACAAATATGCGGCCGTTGAGTGATCAAAGGCAGATGAAAACATCGGCCAATCTTCTGGGGTGCCATTAAATTCCGGTAGGTCAACAATTTTCCTCGCTATCGGCACTGAATTCTGCATCTGATACGGCGCTTGCAGCATCTTATACGTCGCTGTTGGCTGCTGTACATTTAGCGACTGCGCTGCTAACCGATGCTGCTGATTTCCATAGCATGGAGCCACTGTGGCGCCATTACTTGCAGAGGAAAATGGCGATGGATCCCGACGATCTAAAATGTCCTCTGGTCCACTGCTATTGGAACTACCGGCGACACTGTTAACCGACATTACTGGTACTGTGCTACTCGATGTCGTCATACTTGTTGAAATGCTCAAGTTATTTGTAGGTGAAGCTGCTTTCAGGGCTCGTTGGGCATTTAAAAGTTGCGCCTGCAAAACATCGATTTGATGCTGAAGGCTTTCCATGGCTGGCTGGGAAACTAAATTGTAGCTGGACGTCATTACACCTGGCGCTGGAGTCAACGGTGGCGGTATATGCGACAGCAACAAATTAGGGCCAGGAATATGTTTTCCTGACGTCGTCTGAATCGTCTCGGCAGATGTTCCGGCAGTAGAGGAACTTGTATTGGGCTCCGGCGGCATATGGGCCACATTCACAATTTCATTTGTTCCGGCAGGCATGGAACTGTTGAGTGTACTTACTGAGGGCAACGAATCGGCAATTGTCAGGTTCCGCGGGCTTCTTCTTGGAGGTGAACGCTGCATGGACATCTAAATGGCAATCGCCAAAAGGCAAAAAACAACAAAGTCGCACAAAGTTTGCGAAATAAAATTTGTCGCTGGCTGCGACCTGAGTTATTCCTGCGGGGATAGCGAATTTAACTCCCAATAAAACACGGCAATATGTAGGGTAGGAATAGTGGTAGGGTAGGGTTTATTTCTAAAAAAATTATAATTATAATAAAATTAAAACAAATGTAAAACCAACACTAATTACCGCAGTCTTTATCCCCAACAAACTGATTTAACAGCAGAACAACTGCTTTGCTGGAGCCCTACATTGTACTTGTTTACAAAACTTAACAGTTCCCTTCCAACACAACAAGTAAAATGTAAGGACAAAGGGGGAACTGCGGTAAGTCGTAAACAAATGACGACAAAAAGGGACTTAAAAAAACTCAAACAAATGATCATTATAGGCAAACAATAATAACAAGTTAATGATCATAAACAACCAAATGATAACAATATGACAAAAAAAGGGCAAATGAATAGAAACAAAAAATATAAGTAAATACAATAACAAACATGAGCATCAGCGACAGGGCTATCGGCCTAAAATCCTGAACAGAATTGGCATCTGATTTTTTCGCAATTGGATTAATTTTAGCAGTCTTCCATTCATCGGGGAAAATAGGTGTCATAAGAACAGTGTTGACCAGATGCAAAAAATAATCGATAACAAACGGAAAAACAATTCTGAGAAATTTCAAGGACAGCCCATCGTTTCCAGCAGCATTAGATTTTATGGATGAAAATGCATCAAATAACTCTCTTGAGTTAATGATACTGAACGAAAACCCCTGATCACTACAAGAAAATCGTAAAAACCTCTCCACGTCTTCCTGCACGTCCAATTGATTATTAACAAATGACACGTTCATATCATTAACTCTTACCAATCAACCCATTGTTTCTTATAATTAACCAATGGGATTTTGGGGGCATATTCTTATCAAAAATTCTAGAATGAGCCTTTGTCTTCTCCTTTCTCTTAATGGTCTTAGTTCTGTTTCTAATTTTACAGTAAATTTTCCAATTAATTTCATTCCTATCATTCAGAAATGCCCCGTAGGCCAGATCACTCATGGAATCATGATAACGAACATGGGGGCATTTCATCCAGTTGTCAGATTCAACTTGTACTTTTATAATCTTCTTCCTAAAAACTGAGTGGACATCAGATAAACCGAGCATAAAAATACTAAGTTGCACGTTCACATCTGACGTATTCTAAATCTCCGGAAAATTCGCTGATGAAACCTTGTCACGGAGTTCATTAATATTGAAATTATTATAGTCATAAAATTCGAAAAACTATTCACTGCGACGCACAGATGCATTTAAAGAAATGTAAATAAATGCATGTTTTGAAATACTCGGAGAAATAAATTGACCAGATCTTTCAACATTACCAGGCGATGAAACCAGAAAATAATCGATCAAAGAAGTCGATTGATGAAACGTATCATAGTGGGTCGGACATTTATTGTGCATGACCGAAACACGCAACCTGGAACAAACCCTTCTGACATTGCTGGCTTGTGATACATCAAATAAGTTGTTATTAAAGCCGCCCATGATTACAATGTTTCTATACCTTACTAATAAATCACACATCTCCGATTCAAATGGTCCAAAATCACCATTCGGTAAACAAACAACACCTACTAAAATCTCCTCAATTCCTGCAATAATCTCTATAAACAAACACTCAAAAACACCATAATTGTTACCAGCATATACAATGTTGTAAGACAATTTATTCGAAACATATAATGCCACTCCTCCTCCTCTACGATGAGGCCGATCACTCCAGCAGAGAGAAAAACCAGATAAATTCACGGCATAGGACAAAACTGAAGGTTTTAGCCAAGTCTCACTGACACCCACGATATCAATTAAGCTGTTCTCAACAATGTCTCTAATTTCTGATAGCTTTGATGAATTTTGATTAATGTTAAAGCTTTGGGCGTTAAAATGCACTACATTTAAATTTGCCTTTAAACTAGATAATTGGGAACTTTGAAATATATTATCATGAACAATATTACCGATATTATTCATTATGCAAAAATTATAAAAAAATCTAAGAAAAAATTAATAAAAAGTATCCGAATCTATAAATTTCAAGCAAGGTACCAGAAAATTAAAATAAAAATACAAAATAATAAATGATATTACTTTAAAACTGCTTTGCAGCTACTCTAAAAAAACAGATAATAATAAGGTTATTCACGAAGGGCTGATTAATAGGATAGTTGATGAAAAGATTAAAAATAATCTCTGTGCTGCGTGAACACCCTTATATGTTATTTAGTCGCATATTTGATTACTTTTTTCTATCAGCTGTTTCCAATCAGCTTTTCGACAAATTAAATTTTTGTTTACAATTGAAATTATTTTATAATGCCTAAGCAAAGCATAAAAGACGAAATAATCGACCGAATATAAATGGATAAATGATTTGGTTAAGAAATCTATGAAAAAAAAATTGTTTTACTTACCTTCACTCATGTTGATATTTATTTTTTCGCACAAAAAAAGCAACATGAACAACAATGCTACCAATATTTAAATATCAAATTTGAGATGCCAGATGCTAAAAATTCCCGTTTTTAGTGTTGTCAGGTGTGGTATTTTCCAACACTACAAACAATCATATACTCAATTAATCACTTCCCAAAGGCAAGGGTTGCTCGAAGTTGATGAAAATATTTCCATATATTTTGTTGTTGGTGAGTTAATCATTTACGCGGTTACACTGTTAATCAGCCCTTCGTGAATAACCTAAATAATGTACATTGAGCTTTAATATTAACTTAAATCAGCAGAACCATCGATATCAGGTATTAGCGACCCATCATCTATATTATCAGCATCAAACAATTCAGCACACTGGTTTATATCAACCAGAGCACTCATACCATTCGCCTTCATTACTGCCACCTTAGGTCTGTCAGCATTTACCAATTTATATTTCCTGATTTTATTCCGTCTTTTTAATTTTCTACACAGAAACAATAGCTTGGATGCAGATTGGTTTAGATGGTCATTTAAATAAACTTTACTCCGTACATCGCCGCCAATGATATCACACAGACACAGTGGGCTGCCCTTATGATAATTGGCCATAATACAATCTCTAGCGAATACTGAATTCAGCTTAACCAGTACAGACGTCCCCTTGGCCATATAGCAACAATGCTGTATATCTGAAGGGCTCAGCTGGATGTTACATAAAGCAGCTATCTGTACAATGGGTTATCTTAAATCATGAATCCCATCCGGTAAACCATTCACCACAATATTAGACCTGTTAAGCCTTCTCCACAAAATGTCGTTCTGAAGCTCTAACTCTTGTATCTTATTACCGTACATTGTTTCAATTTGACTTGTATCGCCAAAACAATTCTTCACATCAGCCTCCATTTTCTCTACTTTTATATTAATGTCAATTTGTATTGCCTTTATGACTTTCATCCATCTTTTCCCTAATATTACGGACATTTTTCTGCATTTCAAGCTTAAAAACTTCATATTGCTTTTCAAATGATGCTGAAAATTCTGCAAAATGAGTTTTAAGTTCTCCGCTCATAGTTTTCTCCGTAACTTTATTTTGGTCTGTGGCATCATGTTATCCGCGGACGAAATTAGGTCCTTGCTAATACATTTTGGGCACTTAAATAAAAACATTTTATCTTTATATATATAATTCTACTGCTCGTGTGTTTGTGACTGAACTCCTCCTAAACTTCTGGACCGATTTGAATAAATTTTTTTGTATGCGTTTGGGTGGCGCCCTGGGTGGTTTAGATTTACTATTAGGTCCAATTGGACAAAGGGGCGTGGTACCTCCCATACAAATCGCTTGAAATATTATGCAGGACAACGTCCGCCGGGTCAGCTAGTTTTTATATAAAAATGAATGCTGCTCTTTTGTAATTTTGACACAGGCAATATGATAGAAATCATCGCAAAGACCCAACGCTGTTTTCATTGGCCTTGACTTTCTTGTTGCATTTCGGACATTGATACACCCTAGCTTTAGTTGCCTTAGCTATAGTGGTTGGATTATTCTGCAACTGCACACAACTCAATTTTGTCTCAATTGCAACACCAATATATGTACACGAAGGCGGCAAAATATTGTTTTTGTTTATTCTTCTTTAACTTCTTATTCTTGTAGAAATTATTAAATCGTTCACTTGTTGATTTGAGTTCTTTCTTTTTTTGTTATATGAGTCCTTTTTTAGTTATACGCTTAAACTTTAATTTACAGTCAATTGTTATTTTACGTTTCTACTACTTTTAAATGTATTTTTTTAAATAATTTTCTGGAGCACAAATTTTTTGTCTAGCTTTTCATTACGGCGCACATTGGTTGAAGTTCATAGAACGCGCGGCTAAAAATAGAAGAAGTTGTCGAAGGACAATGAAACTTGGTACATATGCATCTTTTGGTTGAATCAAGAAAAAAATGGAAAAATCAAAATGTTCCGCCCACCTCCCATACAAAGAGAAAATTAAATTTTGACGTACGGCATTGCTTTTTGGCACATCATTTTTAAACACTCAGAATCATTTGTGTGAAATTTGAAAAATATCCGCCCACTTTTACGCCCACTTCCCATACAACTTGTATTGAAAAAGTGGCATAACTCCCTTGATTTTTACTGCATCAACTCAATTTTCACAACAAATAAATATTATAATTGTAGAATGGGCTCCTAAAAATATATACCTGATCCGCCCACTTTTACGCCCACCTCCCATACAAAAAAACAACTAGAACAAACATGAATAAGTAATTTAAGCATAGCCTTTTAATAATTTTTTAACATCATTATCGTACTCCAATTTTTTGATTTGCAGCTTTGAGCGAAATGTATTTAAAAATGGGTCTGAAGACAATAAAAGATTATGCATTACGTCTTCATTAGTGGCTACACGTCCAATTCTTCGCGAATGATGTAATCTGTAGGCTCTATAGGCTTTATTCCTCGCTTCCTGAGCTTCCTCGGACAGCATACCTGATACAAATATTCAATTAAAATGTAAAAAATTAAAATGAAATCATTGAATAAGGGCCTTTAGATAGAGACATACCTATTGGCAGAATAGCTTCTGCTATAATTTTGCTACCATGCACCAGAATATTATGCACAGTTACAGGCATGTAGTACCAGCCATAAAGATCAACAAACAACTTGGCAGTATCCATGCAATATATATTAAATTTGCTAGTGTCGATCGCTGCATTACAATTTATTGCGGCCAAAATAATTTTAAATCTATGTATTAGCTCTTCTTTTATGCCAATTACGTCTGCAGTTTTAGCTGGATTTTCGAAAAACCTTCTTGCCGTATTGCCATCATAGCTTGTGCCCATACCTTGCTTCACTGTGTCCACATTTATGGCCAGTGTCAACTTTAATCTCTCCTGAATTTTAGCTTTATTTGCCGCCATTTAAATTTTTGTGTAACTATCTGTTCTCCATTTTTTGAAACTTAGACGGTAAGAAATGTGCCAAATGCACTCCATAAATTTGATTCTCGCATGCAAGGGAGAAATACCAAATGCAATTGCTTCTTCCGAACATTTCCTCAAAATCACCGCATCTAAATTATTCATTTCTGTGGGCTTAGCTCCACATATGAAGCAAACCGCCATAGATGAGCTTCCAGAAATCGTAGTAGCTACTTTCCCATCAATCATTGTTAATTTCAATGTGTGAGAAATATTGAAGTTTCTGCCATGCAATTCAACGACAGTATTTCTTAAATTTGCTATTTCGTCATTAACACGACTAACCTCAGAATTTATAACTTCAGCTGTTTCTTGTATAAATTCAAATTTTAACGGTCGGCAAAATCTAGTTGATGACGGCTCTGTATTTCTCCAGCACATTGTTGACATATTATTACGCTCTGTGAGGGTCAGTGGAACAAATGACGTTAAGAACATATATTTATCAGAGTCATTTGGATCTGTGAATTTTTGATGGTATTCACTGTGTCCCGAACTTCCGTCACAGCCCCATTTTGAGTACATTTGCAGTTCGTTGGGGAGTTCTGTCACCTCATTCTCGGGTTTTGTCATCAAAATCCTGGTTACTGTATGATCTAATAACTCTTGTAGACCAAGTTTGTTACAACTTTCTCGCACCTCAACATTTGCAAGATAGCATTTTTTTTTGCTTCCAGTACCTGATGGTACGGTGGGTAAATGTCGCATCCAATTTCTGTAGCTGTACTGCGCAAAACCTCATATTGATGCTTTGACAACGAAGCATCAAGTATCAGCCCAAGTGCCTTCTCCGGGGTGAACGCCTTAATGGATTTGTCTAAACACTCACATTTTTTTGCGGCAGACGATATAAACTCCATTGAGGTGTCTTTACAAAAATCTTGTACCTTTGTCCTCTTCGTTCGCGGTTGGGAATCCTCGAAGGCTTTTACTGGATGGACGTCCACGTTTAACAATATTTGAACAGCTTGGTGCTTCATTGTTTGTGGTATATTTGCACAGTTTGTAAACATTTTTCAGCCAATTTTCATTAAGATCAAGAAATCTGGTTTTTATGCGTCTTGCTTTTTGCCATTTATCATTGAAGTTTGTTAAAAGTGTTTTTTCAAAAATCTAGTAAAGACGTCAAAATCCTCAGCAGTCATTTATTCGTTCCTATTTGCAATGACTTTGACAGTAACATTAATATCACGATTGGTATCAATCAATAACTCGCAAATATTTAAATAACAGCCTAATATTAAGGAATCATAATATTCAGATATCTGACAACAAAATACCAAAAAATTATCCAAATCGGCGAACATGAAAAAAATGAATTTCGGCCACTCTTCCATCAATGTGCGGCGTTGCCATTCCGATACGTACTTTGTAATAATTGTTTCTAAAACTTCTAAATAATGATGACTTCAAATACCCGTATCTTTTCCATGTAAGAGGGTGAAATATTATACCAAATTGAACAACCATATGTGATAATGAGTCTCATTAATGATTGATACATGACCCTATTACCAATATATCTTGAATAAAGTAATGATTTGTATATAAAACTGCATTTCTGCTTTCAATAATATTTGGTTAATATGGTTATTAAAATATACCACGCCCAGATATTTGACAATATCTTTATTTATTATACTCATATTATGGAAACTAGATTTAATACCAAACGATTTCCAATTTTTCCTGGGTCTACATAGAATTGTTTCACATTTTTGTGCATTAATTTTCATTTGCTAATCAATAGTAAATTTTTCCACAATGTTATGGGAATCTTGTAGATTTTGGTTTATTTTCTCAATAGTATTTTCAGCGGGATATATAATAATATCATCTGCAAAAGATATAATATTTTCTATTTTACAGAGTAGATGAATTAAAAAGAATGGGTGAATTGACGGTTCCCTGTTGTAATCCATTAATAACCTTAAATGACTCTGCTTTTACGATTTTTATGGGATACTATAACGGATTTATCGCTTATCATATTATAAATAAGTATTATTTGATGCAATGGAAATTTATAATTAATTAATTTAAATATCAATCCTGGTCTCCATATAAGTTTTCTGTTCCTATTCCAGTTGATATTAGATGTAACTAATAGCAAGTTCAGACGGCTGGCTTTTTTCGTGTTTCGTTCTCTCATTCGTGTTTGGCCCCCCAATCATGTTTGAAACATCATGGTTCGCCATACAAAATTTTGAGAGCGAACCATCTCGTTTCAATTCGAAACATCTTACCAAACATGAATAATTTACTACCATCTCTAATTTATTTAGTACGCTATCGCTTTTTTATCTGAACTAGTTGTCAGAATAAGCAAAACAAAGCAAAAAATAAATAAACATAGAGCGAAAGTGAAGTTTGTGTTTAAATATAAAATGTTTAAAGCCTTGATTGTTAACACAAATAAAACATTTATATAAATCATAAGAGTAACAAAACAGTAAAATGGAGAAAAAAGAAATAGTTAAAAGTATTATCATGTGTAGAAGGATGGCCTCCAAGTCCAGATTTGGGGAAGACACAAAAATGAACTTCCAAGTGCTGGCAGATGTACAGAAAATGAGCACGCAACTTCTGCAGCAGGTGCAACTACTTAATGTGGTGAAACTGTCGCTAAGATCGGAAACATTGAGTTGGAAAGTGGTAAGTACAGGGTAACGTTAAAGTGATTTGTGCGCTTTATGTTTTTAATCTTTTTAGCACAGAGCTCAGAATTTCTGGGAAATAGATTGCCAAAAGTCGGACAATTCTTTCTTCAGGAAGAACTTCAGAATAAACCGAAGTACCTTCCAAAAATTATGTGAGTTGTTACATGGTCTAAAAAGAAGTGACACGAATATGCGGGAAGCAATACCATTGGAGAAAAGAGTTGCAATGAGTTTGTATGCATTGGGTTCTTCCGCAGAATATCGTACAATTGGCAATATGTTCGGCGTAGGAAAGTCAACAGTATGCGTCATTCTCTTAGAATTTTGCGCTGAAGTCTGGAGAGTTTTGGCTCCAATGTATTTAAACAATTTCCCTTTGACGACGGAAAAAATTAAGAGCCAATGTATGGGTGCTCTTGGTAAGACCATTATGTCACAGAAAATAATAAATACAGTCACATTTTTCTTATAAATTGATATAATATGTAGATGGTTGCCACATTGAAGTTCACCCATCCCATGAAGATGCTACGGACTACTACAACTATAAGGGATGGTATTCAATTGTTCTTTTAGCACTAGTGGACGCAAGGTGAAATTTTTATAAGAACATAATTTTTTGTTTGTCATATTTTATTTATATTTTTTCTACAAGATTCCGTTTTATCTATGTTAGCTGTGAAAGCCCAGGTCGTTGTAATGATTCCCAGATATTCCAAGAATCTTCCCTGAAGCAACAGCTGGATCAGTGCAATATTTTGACTGATTTAAAAAAAAATATATCAGAAGTGGATGTTCCAGTTCATATAATTGGCGATTCAGCATTTAGGCTTACCGAAAGAATTATGAAGCCCTATCCATTTCATATTGAACAGAGTTTCAAACAAAAATGTTTTAACTATGCATTGTCTAAATCCCGAAGAGTGGTCGAAAATGCATTCGGACATCTTAAAGCTCGGTTCAGGCGCATAGGCAAAGGCGTTGATAATGCCATAAAAAATGCGAACTCTGTCGTTTTAGCTTGCTGTGTTCTTCATAATTTTCTAAATGACAACAACGACACAGTAAACGAAAGTTGGCTGCAGGCCTTAGAAGCTGCTGAAGTAAACCGACAGCATCCGGAATATATTGCAACGTTAATAGATAATAGAAACAATCCGGAGAGAATAAGGCATGCAATTTCGGAATATTTATGTAAGTTTTTATTTCAAAAAACAAAGTTTTTATTAAAAGCATTAAAGCTAAATATGATAAAGTAACTATATACTAAATAATTGCAAAAGTAAAAAATAATAAAATCCAAATAAAAAAGAAAAAATGAAATGAAAAATTCATGGTATTAAAAACAAAAACCTTAAAAAAAAAAAACAAAATTGGCAAAAAAAAATATATATAAAAGTTAAGATTTTTTTAAAAATTCTAAAAGAGCGTTTTGCACTTCTGCTTCTTTTTCCGCAAATGTTTTTAAAATTTGCGTCTTTTCTCTTTCCAACGAAAGCATCTCTTGCGAAGTACTTGCAATGTTGGATTGTATTTTTTCAAAATTTTTTTCTATGGAAGTTATAATTTTATCTATATTATTTTTCTTTTTTTTCCCAGTCGTGCACGGCGACTTTGGCGGTGGCAATGGGGAGAGTAGTGATGTCGATGGTTCTGATGGTGCGGCAGTTGACACTGATGACGATGGTATGGTAGGTGACAGGTTGGGCGATGCTATTGGTGCCATGGATGGTGCTTTCAGCGACACTGGCTGAATTCTGGTATTCATATCTGAAAGAGCATGCAAATTATAATTATATATCAAATAGTTAATTAAATGAATACAAAATATATATTAAACATGAAATGGTTTTTCTCTATTCATATTTTAAGGTGATTTGTTAATTGTTGACTGAATGGCTGATCGCTGATCTTCAGCAAAACAGCCAAAAACTACTTACTATTTATGCAATCCGCAACCAAACCTTCCGGGTGGTAACTTTTATATGAAGACAGTAAATTCTCCATATCTTTATAGAGATCCCACTCTGAAGGTGAACCACCGGTTGATCCAATTTTGGTTTTTTCCTTGCTGTTCATATAAAACAAGTTCTATGTGATAATAGTATTTCTTTAGGAATAAGCGACACATACCGATATCGTGTAGTCATATTGTGCATCTTCGTTTTTAGCTCTTCTACTGAATACTTGTACCCTAACTGTTCGAGCTCCGAGGCCATCTCCATCAGTATGTGGCTGTTCTTCCGGCAGCCACGCAACTGGGGCATCTTCTCAGTCCATACTTCAATCAAAGCGCGTTCACCGCACTGGTCCCACTTGCTGGCACTTTTTCTATTTACTAAAAAATAAGAAATTTTGGTAAAAATACTTAACATTTGGTTTAATATTTTCTTACCTTTCTTTTCCATTTTATAGTACAAAAATAACTATTTTTTTTGACATAAATCACAACTGTCAATAGAAACACGAATGCGTCTTGTGAACAGGGCGATTCACAATCATGGTTGAGTAAACGAAACAAGTGTTTCACATCACCGTCTGAATTAGCTATAAATGTATTGCATTAATTGTCGAATGTTTATATGGTTTTTCAATAAGAGCGCTACAAAAGTTTTTTTTAAATAAAACAAAACCGGTTTTAGATACCAATGAAATTCTTTATTCCTGTGAAAGTACGTTCGATGCCATTATGTATGGAACTCGATTTCTTTTGCATGGCCACCACAGGCACGCTTGCAGAAGTCCAGACGCTGAACCCAATTTTCGACGGTTTTCAAGCATAAATCGGCCGATACTGCTGCAATTTCACGTTCGATATTCGTACGAAGTTCGTCAATCGTCGCTGGCTTGTTGGCATAGGCCATAGACTTGACGTAGCCCCACAGGAAATAATCTAACGGCGTTAAATCGCACGACCGACGCGGCCAATCGACTGGGCCATTTCGTGAGATAACACGTTCACCAAACTTGGTTTCCAATAAATTGATTGTGGCATTCGCTGTGTTGCTTGTGGCGCCATCCTGTTGGAACCACATGTCCTCCAAGTCCATATTATCCAATTGGGGCCAAAAATATTCGGTTACCATTGAACGGTAGCGATTCGCATTCACAGTAATGTGCCGGTCTTGATCATCACGGAAGAAGTACGGTCCAATGCCGCCGCCGGCCCATAAACCGCACCAACCCGTAATTTTTTCGGGATGCAATGCTGTCTGACCAATAACGCATATTTTGCTTATTGACGAAGCCATTCAGCCAGAAATGAAATTCAGAAATTGGACGTAGCGCTCTTAAAGTTGAGGCCACTGACTCCAAATTTCGGTAGTATAGTAAATTTTAATAATTTCGACTCGTTGTTGGCTCGTATATCTTTCCATGATGAAATGGCAAACCTTACTGAAGAGAAATGTCAAAAGAGCGGGAAAAAATATGGCGTCGTTTGCTGTCCCTATCGATTTACTTTTGTAGCGTCTCTGTTGAAAAACCCTTTACTTAAATCCAAACTGTTTTTCACTAAGTTTTTCTCATGACAAAATTTGTTTATATATTATTATTAACACACATTTCGAACACTTTGCTAATATTTGGGAGTAAACTTATAGCTCGAAGATTTTTGGGATTGCTTAAATCTTTATCTTTTTTGGTAAGACAACTTCGGCTTTTTCCATTGTTTTGCGAAATACGAGTTATTAAGCATATTATTAAATAAAATACAATATTCAAGAATCAACATATTCGGTATGTTCCTCAATACTATATTTGGTATTTCATCTACTCCTGGAGATAATTTAGCTCTTAGACTTGAGAATATGTATATTATTTAATCCTTTGTTACGAAATACCGTTCAGATTGTATACCATTAAAGTTATTAGACGTTTATTCATCACTAAAATTTGTAATGGTGTTTTGGTTTTCGTCTCCAAGAATTTTGTAAAAGTATTATTAACTTGTAGTATTTACAAATCATTGTCCTGCTTAATATATCTATAAGCGTGAACTGACTCTAGGAAAGATCCATACACACAGAGAAGAGATTCGTTGTCACAACTATATTTACAGCCAACTAATATTTTGGCGGTTCATTAGACTATCACATTATTCTGTTGTGATTACCAATAATTGTGTTCAGTATCACCAAATGTTGTGCATATCCATTGATTTGTAATTCAGTTTTGGTTGCAAGAACTGAAATATTTAGTTGAAGCCACAGCAACAAGAAATAAATGTGGTCTGTCGATCGAGATGTAGTTCTAGCAATCACATTATCCTGTAGTGGTGAAAATTCAATTAGTTGGATGAACAAAAAATGTAAAAACTAATTCGGTTATACCAAATAATATATTGGTATGCTAAACTAAAGTAGTTACTTGAATTTGATGGTTATCCAACCATTTGGTGATGCTTTAACCCCTTATGAATTTTATAGAAAAAAAGTAAGAAAAATAACTTTTTATTAAAATTGTGTATTTTATATTTAAATATAAACAAAATTATTATTATTTGTAATCAGGGTTCGTATTTCGTGCCCATTTTTTTTATCGAAAATATGAAACAATTTCTATATCTCGAAAACGGAGCGTCCAATCGGAAAACAAATACAGACAATCTTTCAAAATTTTTCATATTTTCGATCAAAAATGGGGATGGGTTACCCTGGGTATCATACGTATGTTTAAGTTAATTTGTGTCATCCACAATAATAGTTCCTCCAGCTAAGTGTCCACAATTGTCTGCATGTGTTTGTGAAGGCATCAATAGTGGCGTCATATTCAACGATTATGTTTAAAAGTCTCACTTCACCTCAATTTATGATAATATGTATTCTTCGCTGGCTGATATCTATACATTTTATTGTTTTTTCACAACTTTCTGTTTAAAATATTAGTTTTTCTGTAAAGTCCTCGTGTAACATTCCAATATACGTAGTTTGTCTTTAGCAACAAAGCCTCTTGTGAAAAATCGAATACATACTCGTAACTTTGCAACAAGTGTTTTTGTAACAGAAACTAAATTATGATTACAGTAACTAATATTTGAACATGAATTCTAATATTGTACTTTTTATTAGTTGTATCTTCAATTTCAGATGAATGAGGTTTTAGAAATACTCAAATTGGTTAATACCTATTTTTAATCTATCAATAACATCGACGAATCTAGACGAATCAAAGTGTGCCAATTGCGTTGGCTAGGCCATGTTATCAGAATGGATTTTTGATAACGTACCCGACGGAAGCAGGAAAAGAGGACGACCAAGACTCCGCTGGAAAGACCAGGCAGAAGAATCCCTCCGCATCCTTGGTGATACCAACTGGCGAGAAAAGGCGAAGGATAGAGCCATTTGGAAGAATATGTTGAAATTTGTTTAATTTGTTTGTTTAATTAATATGTGTAAGACATCTGACCTCATGAGGTTGTAATATAGTCAATAAAAGTAACATCGACAAATAATTCTGAAGTTTGACAATTATGAATTCTAATTAAAAAGTAGACTTTATCATGGAATTTCCAATGCCTGAATTGATTTCCAACTAATCTTTTCCCTGTGTGTAGTATCAATCATTTGTTCTTGATCTTCTATTATAAAATTGTTTGAGTTGTCCTTTACCAAACTCCCTGGGTCTATTCCCGCATTATTTAATAAAGATTCTGAAATTTATAGAATTTTAATATTTTGAAGATTTAGGCCCGATTTTTGACTGGTTATTTATGTGTCGATTATCGATAGCAACCGAACCTCAGTTGCGTTGTCAACTGACAACGCCACTGGAATAAAAATTAGTATTATGTATTGCGACTTTGACCAGTTGTCGTAGCTAACAGTGTTTCCCATCGATAACAGAGTTTTGACACTTCGCCAACTGTAAATAATGTAAACAAACAATAAATCTAAAGTGTGTGAGAAATAAAAGTGTCTTTAGGAAGAAAAGAAAAAACTTTTTAATAATAATGGAATGGAGGAAGACAAAGTACAAAAGGTGGCATCTATTAGAAGACACTTAAGAGACAACTCTAATCTTTTAGAATTGCCGGCTACACTGAGTGAATGTTATTGCTGAGAATAATTGTTAATAAACAATTCCGTTTTAGGTTCAAGGCATATTTTCGACTTCAAAAAGAAGGAATAGTTTGTTTAGTGGATATTCCAAAAGTCCCATGGCAACGACTTCAACCTTGGCATGGCTCAACCTAAGTTGTCGGTTGTTTTGAAGGAAGTTGTGCATCTAATTGAGAAAAAAACAGTTGTAAGATGTGGAGCATTTCAAAAATGACGGAGGATGGAGAGACCCAAAAGTTTCTTGGTGCTGTCGGGTGTATAGATGGGACATACGTACGTAACAGTGGAGCGAATGAAGAAGTTCGCCATTTAAAAATAAATAGGAAAGGCTAGTTTAGGTTGAATGTTTTGCTGGTAAGTTATAATACTATAATAATTATTTTCATAACAATGATCTAATTGTAGATGTGCAACTACGAATTGCGAATCAGGTATGTTGACGCCAGACATCCTGGTTCTACTCACGATGCCCTCATTTGGAACAACAGTCCACTGAAGCAACGGGTTGCTGATTTCAGGGCAAACACACGGTTACTACGTCTAAATTGCCGGAGTTCGGGCGCAGCTCAAAACTTGATAAAAAGGCAGAAATTAGAAAAAAATATAGAAAATGAAAAATATGTTATTTTTTGTCGGACGGACTTATGATCCAGGCCTTTTATTTAAAGTCTGGAAAGTTGTTCTTGAAAGTTTTTAAAATGACCAGCAATGAAGCAGATTCATCATTCCCTTTAATTTGAACAGCCACACTACATGTCAAGACATATGTACTATAATATGGTAAATTGGGGTTATCTGGGTGTACAGATTCCGTTCCACAAATATAAAGACACCATTAAATTTGGGATAAAAATACCTTTCATTTGAGTACCCACAGTTGCCTGTTTCTAGCAGTCTCTAACTGGACTCGTTTTTTGGACCCTGTGGAACGATCAAGACACCGCAGTAAATTCCAGGCAGAAGAATGCCCCGTATCCTTGGTGATACCAACTGGCGAGAAAAGGCGAAGGATAGGATATATTTTATAGGAATAATATTGTATTTATTATGCACAAATTTTTGTAACCATTACAATTTAACAACAAAAAATTTGGATTTTCTTTAGAGCCACAACTTTTGACTCCCTTATCGTTCACATGAACGATTTGTTTTGTTTTAAAAACTATACAGCAACCAAATATTCGTGGTTGCCAATATAATGTCTATCAAGCAACTGAAGTTGCTAGCTGTCAGTTGCCATATGTAATAACTTTTTGGCAACTGGCAACGCAACTGAGGTTCGGTTGCTATCAATAATCGACCCATTAAATTGATAATCAGTTGATTATGATTTATGTTTGATTTGACTTTAAATGCGAAGAGTTTTTCAGTGCTTTCAAATAATCTTACTACCATGTGGCAACAGTGGCAAATGCTACGAAAAATAACCGGTATTCATACATTTATCGGCTAATCGGCATAATAAAGTGATACAATACAAAATATTTAATGAAATTGGAGAATATTTGAGCAGAAATAAAGTTCTAACTGCACTACGAGTTAAATGATACGTTTTTATTGTTATTTCAACTAGGATGGTGATTATAATTGTTCACGTTAACAATTAAAGAAGCTTTGTGTTTGTTCTTCTTGTTGTTTTCTGTCAAAATCATATGGTCACTTGATCATAGTTCATAGTAGCCCATAGATCATAGTAGCCCAACTGTGGCTGTTTCAACAGCAATTAACTATTAACCTACATTTTTATATTTAGGTGTTAACTCCTCTATAGACAAAATTATTACATTATTGAGTCGTTTAATATCGGTGTCGATTTCTAGATTTGTAAGATTTCGGTTCGATAGTACATGTAACTCGTCATCCAGTTTCTGAATGATCCTATTTTTAATTTTTTTCCAGTTTGGTTGCTTATAATTGTATTTAGGTTTGTTCGTTTCCTCTATAAATCTAAACTGATGTTGATCATTATTTATAGAGGCGTATATTTCTATATCATTATGGTCACTGTCGTAGTTAAGCGTTTCAAGACAGTTTAAAGAGTTAGTTTCCTTCGAATATGCAATGTACAATCTGCAATACATACATCATCTAGGTACGACCCTGCTCGAGGAAAGGAAAGTGAGATTGAAGCGTAGAATCTACATTTTCATTATCAACCAACCATTGTTTAAGCTTATGTCCTTTTTCGTTACAAGTAGAGTTACCCCAATCATCATGCTTACAGTTTAAATCTCCCGCTAAAATGTAGTATTAATTATTATTTTGTAAATGTAAAGAGTCGGAAAGTTGATTTATTTCATTTCTAAAATATGAATCATTATTTCCGTAAGGATAATACACATGAATAATAATGATTTCCTTGTTTACAATCATTGGTATTTTTATTATACAAGTTTCAAAAAGTTAAATGAATTGGTTACACTATTTGAAAAGGTACTATATTTCAGATTGTTTTTTTTTATTAATATGGCTGTTCCACCTTCTTGTAATGAGCCTTTCTTATCTTTTCAAATCATATTATAATTTTCAAAATGAAGCCTATGTTTTGAGTTAAGTTTTGTTTCATTTAAAAGAACAATATGGGAATTGTCATTTTTAAGAAAATGTTGAAGGCCATACCTTCGGCTTATGGACATTAAAGAGTTTGGATTAATATGTATTATTTTAAGATTTTTTGATACTGTATTTATCCGAGTACCTGCCATATTCCTACAACTACCACGGAAAAGATTGTATCTACGCGAGATGCTTGTAAATTTAATTGTTTTTGATGGTTTGTCATCTGATTATTTAGATTTATCGTCATATTTTTTAATTCTAACATGAAAGAATTATTATTATTTATTTACTTTAAATTATTTGTATTTACACTTGAATTATTCTTGCCACTTAAAATATTAGCATAACTTATTTCACCATAACTCTTGGTTTTTGTTGAAGTTGCTTATATTTTTCACAACCTTTGTATGAAGCGGGGTGGCCAAATTTGTTGCATACAACACAATATAACTTGTCCAGTTCGTCGGCTGCAACAGTCATTATTGCACATTTTCCTTTCTCATGATCGTAATTGCATTTCACACATTTAATCGGGAGATAACAATTTGCGGCGCTATGGAAGAAGCCTTGGAAATTTCGACATTGTGGTATTTCTTTCTGGACGTCTTACTTGTTCCCATTTTATACAACGACGAAAAAGTGTTCTAATATTTTTCAGATTGTTAACATTACTGTCTGTTGTTATTTGAACCAGAAATATTGGTAAAATATACCTTTACAATCGAGCCTTTTGTTGAAAAATTACTAACTTTAGTGAATTTTAATTCATCATTTTCAAATCTGTTTAATTCTTGTAATATTTGCTCGCAAGATTGTATTGTATCTAACCATTTTATTAAATATGATTTGATACCTTTTGGCGTAAATGTAAAAAATTTGACTTTTGATTTTTCTAAATAAGCTCTCACTTTTAGAAAATCATTCATCGTGTAAATAAATAAAGATTTTTTATTTCTAAATTCTTTAATGTGGAATTCATTTATTTTCAGACCATTTTATAGAAATTCAATTAATTCTTTTGTTTCAATATCAATAATGTTTATTGGTGGAACTTTTTTGTTTTTACTTTGATCCGTGTCAACAACTGTTTTAGTGTTTTGTGCACTTGATTTTAAATTGTTCTCATTTGCTCTCTGCACTTCGTCGCTAGTATCAATAGCTGAATTAGCTGTATGTGTTTTTCGTTCGTCTCTTTTACATAATTCTCAAATTTCTTTAATAGTTCCTGATCACACTGTGAGTCGTTGTCAGTGTCAAGCACTGCATAGCAATTGTTTTTTATTTGTTTAGATATAAAGTCTGTTCGCGTACTGGATAATTTGTACAAATTTGTACAAATTATTACTATTTCTTACTTGATAGTGTTCGTTTACACCAAAAAACCAGTAACGAGAGAGCAAGAGAGAGATTATTTTGACAGTTCCATGATAGAGAACTTTGCAAGTAATAACATATGTTTTGAACAGCTGTTTTATGTAAACAAACAAAATACGGAATTAGAAAGAATATAAAATAATAAATTAATCATTAGAATTATATTTTTTAAGATAAAATATGATTGATCTTTACGCATTTCTGTTAAAAAAAGTAGACAGTTTTGGTGATTTGTAATGTTTTGTTCGAATAGCGTTTGTTGGTTCTTCCAATGTTTACATTGCATATCAGCTGTTTACATACAAAGTTCTTATTTCTTGCAAGTTTTTACTGGATGTCGTTTGCGTACTTTTTGGTATATTTTTACTCAGAGAGCTAAATCATTCTTATTCTCCGAAAACTAGTTACTTGATTATTTTTACTGGAAAAGTACCCGAACACAGCTATAGGTAGTAAACTCATATTGTTGTTTTTTCTTTTTGTATTGTTTATGATATTTTCCATGTTGTTTGACACTACATTTTTATTGTTTTCTGAGTTTTGAGCATTATGTTCACTCATCTCAGTGAGTTTAACAGTTTTTGTAGTTATTAACTTTTATTTTATTCGTAGTTTTAAACAGCCAAATAAAATAAAGAATTTCCACTTTTAATTTAATTATTTCCTTTGAAACCTTTGATTTCGGTGTCTGACGTTCCAAATCCAATTGTTGGCTTGTCCACCTACGTAAATGGTGATGGAACCCTCTCATAAATACGTCCCACGGGCGGTCGTGGTCCCACCTCAGCGATTCGGTACGAAATACAAAATCTTCCACACTGATTGACTTGTTCGCCGGATCAAATTGTTTCCCTCACTTTTGCAGTTGAAGGTGTCATAGTATTGAATCCCATAGACAACGGGTTTTTCAATAAGAGCGCTACAAAAGTTTTTTTAAATAAAACAAAACCGGTTTTAGATACCAATGAAATTCTTAATTCCTATGAAAGTACGTTCGATGCCATTATGTATGGAACTCGATTTCTTTTGCATGGCCACCATGGGCACGCTTGCAGAAGTCCAGACGCTGAACCCTATTTTCGACGGTGTTCAAGCATAAATCGGCCGATACTGCTGCAATTTCACGTTCGATATTCGTACGAAGTTCATCAATCCTCGCTGGCTTGTTGGCATAGACCATAGACTTGACGTAGCCCCACAGGAAATAATCTAACGGCGTCAAATCGCACGACCGACGCGGCCAATAAATTGATTGTGGCATTCGCTGTGTGGCTTGTGGCGCCGTCCTGTTGGAACCACATGTCCTCCAAGTCCATATTATCCAATTGGGGCCAAAAATATTCGGTTATTAATTTGAACAGCCACACTACATGTCAAGACATATGTACTATAATATGGTAAATTGGGGTTATCTGGGTGTACAGATTCCGTTCCACAAATATAAAGACACCATTAAATTTGGGATAAAAATACCTTTCATTTGAGTACCCACAGTTGCCTGTTTCTAGCAGTCTCTAACTGGACTCGTTTTTTGGACCCTGTGGAACGATCAAGACACCGCTGTAAATTCCAGGCAGAAGAATGCCCCGTATCCTTGGTGATACCAACTGGCGAGAAAAGGCGAAGGATAGGATATATTTTATATGAATAATATTGTATTTATTATGCACAAATTTTTGTAACCATTACAATTTAACAACAAAAAATTTGGATTTTCTTTAGAGCCACAACTTTTGACTCCCTTATCGTTCACATGAACGATTTGTTTTGTTTTAAAAACTATACAGCAACCAAATATTCGTGGTTGCCAATATAATGTCTATCAAGCAACTGAAGTTGCTAGCTGTCAGTTGCCATATGTAATAACTTTTTGGCAACTGGCAACGCAACTGAGGTTCGGTTGCTATCAATAATCGACCCATTAAATTGATAATCAGTTGATTTTGATTTATGTTTGATTTGACTTTAAATGCGAAGAGTTTTTCAGTGCTTTCAAATAATCTTACTACCATGTGGCAACAGTGGCAAATGCTACGAAAAATAACCGGTATTCATACATTTATCGGCTAATCGGCATAATAAAGTGATACAATACAAAATATTTAATGAAATTGGAGAATATTTGAGCAGAAATAAAGTTCTAACTGCACTACGAGTTAAATGATACGTTTTTATTGTTATTTCAACTAGGATGGTGATTATAATTGTTCACGTTAACAATTAAAGAAGCTTTGTGTTTGTTCTTCTTGTTGTTTTCTGTCAAAATCATATGGTCACTTGATCATAGTTCATAGTAGCCCATAGATCATAGTAGCCCAACTGTGGCTGTTTCAACAGCAATTAACTATTAACCTACATTTTTATATTTAGGTGTTAACTCCTCTATAGACAAAATTATTACATTATTGAGTCGTTTAATATCGGTGTCGATTTCTAGATTTGTAAGATTTCGGTTCGATAGTACATGTAACTCGTCATCCAGTTTCTGAATGATCCTATTTTTAATTTTTTTCCAGTTTGGTTGCTTATAATTGTATTTAGGTTTGTTCGTTTCCTCTATAAATCTAAACTGATGTTGATCATTATTTATAGAGGCGTATATTTCTATATCATTATGGTCACTGTCGTAGTTAAGCGTTTCAAGACAGTTTAAAGAGTTAGTTTCCTTCGAATATGCAATGTACAATCTGCAATACATACATCATCTAGGTACGACCCTGCTCGAGGAAAGGAAAGTGAGATTGAAGCGTAGAATCTACATTTTCATTATCAACCAACCATTGTTTAAGCTTATGTCCTTTTTCGTTACAAGTAGAGTTACCCCAATCATCATGCTTACAGTTTAAATCTCCCGCTAAAATGTAGTATTAATTATTATTTTGTAAATGTAAAGAGTCGGAAAGTTGATTTATTTCATTTCTAAAATATGAATCATTATTTCCGTAAGGATAATACACATGAATAATAATGATTTCCTTGTTTACAATCATTGGTATTTTTATTATACAAGTTTCAAAAAGTTAAATGAATTGGTTACACTATTTGAAAAGGTACTATATTTCAGATTGTTTTTTTTATTAATATGGCTGTTCCACCTTCTTGTAATGAGCCTTTCTTATCTTTTCAAATCATATTATAATTTTCAAAATGAAGCCTATGTTTTGAGTTAAGTTTTGTTTCATTTAAAAGAACAATATGGGAATTGTCATTTTTAAGAAAATGTTGAAGGCCATACCTTCGGCTTATGGACATTAAAGAGTTTGGATTAATATGTATTATTTTAAGATTTTTTGATACTGTATTTATCCGAGTACCTGCCATATTCCTACAACTACCACGGAAAAGATTGTATCTACGCGAGATGCTTGTAAATTTAATTGTTTTTGATGGTTTGTCATCTGATTATTTAGATTTATCGTCATATTTTTTAATTCTAACATGAAAGAATTATTATTATTTATTTACTTTAAATTATTTGTATTTACACTTGAATTATTCTTGCCACTTAAAATATTAGCATAACTTATTTCACCATAACTCTTGGTTTTTGTTGAAGTTGCTTATATTTTTCACAACCTTTGTATGAAGCGGGGTGGCCAAATTTGTTGCATACAACACAATATAACTTGTCCAGTTCGTCGGCTGCAACAGTCATTATTGCACATTTTCCTTTCTCATGATCGTAATTGCATTTCACACATTTAATCGGGAGATAACAATTTGCGGCGCTATGGAAGAAGCCTTGGAAATTTCGACATTGTGGTATTTCTTTCTGGACGTCTTACTTGTTCCCATTTTATACAACGACGAAAAAGTGTTCTAATATTTTTCAGATTGTTAACATTACTGTCTGTTGTTATTTGAGCCAGAAATATTGGTAAAATATACCTTTACAATCGAGCCTTTTGTTGAAAAATTACTAACTTTAGTGAATTTTAATTCATCATTTTCAAATCTGTTTAATTCTTGTAATATTTGCTCGCAAGATTGTATTGTATCTAACCATTTTATTAAATATGATTTGATACCTTTTGGCGTAAATGTAAAAAATTTGACTTTTGATTTTTCTAAATAAGCTCTCACTTTTAGAAAATCATTCATCGTGTAAATAAATAAAGATTTTTTATTTCTAAATTCTTTAATGTGGAATTCATTTATTTTCAGACCATTTTATAGAAATTCAATTAATTCTTTTGTTTCAATATCAATAATGTTTATTGGTGGAACTTTTTTGTTTTTACTTTGATCCGTGTTAACAACTGTTTTAGTGTTTTGTGCACTTGATTTTAAATTGTTCTCATTTGCTCTCTGCACTTCGTCGCTAGTATCAATAGCTGAATTAGCTGTATGTGTTTTTCATTCGTCTCTTTTACATAATTCTCAAATTTCTTTAATAGTTCCTGATCACACTGTGAGTCGTTGTCAGTGTCAAGCACTGCATAGCAATTGTTTTTTATTTGTTTAGATATAAAGTCTGTTCGCGTACTGGATAATTTGTACAAATTTGTACAAATTATTACTATTTCTTACTTGATAGTGTTCGTTTACACCAAAAAACCAGTAACGAGAGAGCAAGAGAGAGATTATTTTGACAGTTCCATGATAGAGAACTTTGCAAGTAATAACATATGTTTTGAACAGCTGTTTTATGTAAACAAACAAAATACGGAATTAGAAAGAATATAAAATAATAAATTAATCATTAGAATTATATTTTTTAAGATAAAATATGATTGATCTTTACGCATTTCTGTTAAAAAAAGTAGACAGTTTTGGTGATTTGTAATGTTTTGTTCGAATAGCGTTTGTTGGTTCTTCCAATGTTTACATTGCATATCAGCTGTTTACATACAAAGTTCTTATTTCTTGCAAGTTTTTACTGGATGTCGTTTGCGTACTTTTTGGTATATTTTTACTCAGAGAGCAAAATCATTCTTATTCTCCGAAAACTAGTTACTTGATTATTTTTACTGGAAAAGTACCCGAACACAGCTATAGGTAGTAAACTCATATTGTTGTTTTTTCTTTTTGTATTGTTTATGATATTTTCCATGTTGTTTGACACTACATTTTTATTGTTTTCTGAGTTTTGAGCATTATGTTCACTCATCTCAGTGAGTTTAACAGTTTTTGTAGTTATTAACTTTTATTTTATTCGTAGTTTTAAACAACCAAATAAAATAAAGAATTTCCACTTTTAATTTAATTATTTCCTTTGAAACCTTTGATTTCGGTGTCTGACGTTCCAAATCCAATTGTTGGCTTGTCCACCTACGTAAATGGTGATGGAACCCTCTCATAAATACGTCCCACGGGCGGTCGTGGTCCCACCTCAGCGATTCGGTACGAAATACAAAATCTTCCACACTGCTTGACTTGTTCGCCGGATCAAATTGTTTCCCTCACTTTTGCAGTTGAAGGTGTCATAGTATTGAATCCCATAGACAACGGGTTTTTCAATAAGAGCGCTACAAAAGTTTTTTTAAATAAAACAAACCGGTTTTAGATACCAATGAAATTCTTAATTCCTATGAAAGTACGTTCGATGCCATTATGTATGGAACTCGATTTCTTTTGCATGGCCACCATGGGCACGCTTGCAGAAGTCCAGACGCTGAACCCTATTTTCGACGGTGTTCAAGCATAAATCGGCCGATACTGCTGCAATTTCACGTTCGATATTCGTACGAAGTTCATCAATCGTCGCTGGCTTGTTGGCATAGACCATAGACTTGACGTAGCCCCACAGGAAATAATCTAACGGCGTCAAATCGCACGACCGACGCGGCCAATAAATTGATTGTGGCATTCGCTGTGTGGCTTGTGGCGCCGTCCTGTTGGAACCACATGTCCTCCAAGTCCATATTATCCAATTGGGGCCAAAAATATTCGGTTATCATTGAACGGCAGCGATTCGCATTCACAGTAATGTGCCGGTCTTGATCATCACGGAAGAATTACGGCCCAATGACGCCGCCGGCCCATAAACCGCACCAAACCGTAATTTTTTCGGGATGCAATGATGACTCATGGATTACGTGTGGATTGCTGTCTGATCAATAACGCATATTTTGCTTATTGACGAAGCCATTCAGCCAGAAATGAGCCTCATCGCTGAAGATGATTTTCCGATGAAAATCCGAATCATTTCCAAGTTGTTGCTCAGCCCAATTCACGAACATACGACGCTTATGGTGGTCAAGCGGCTTCAGTTCTTACGTCAATTTGATCTTGTACGGATGTAGGCCAAGATCTTTTCGCAAAATTCGCCACAACGACGTCACAGAGATGCCCAACGCTTGAGAACGACGTGTGAGAGACACATTTGGGCTTTCTTGAACTGAAGCCTCAGCGGCAGCAATATTCTCGACACTACGGGCACTTCTTTGTCTCACTGGCACGGGAACATTTTGTACTGTGCCTGTGGATTCAAATTGTCCACTAGACGCTCAATTGTTGATCTGGTAGGACGATTATGACGACCATAAATTGGACGTAGCGCTCTTAAAGTTGAGCCACTGACTCCAAATTTCGGTAGTATAGTAAATTTTAATAATTTCGACTCGTTGTTGGCTCGTATATCTTTCCATGATGAAATGGCAAACCTTACTGAAGAGAAATGTCAAAATAGCGGGAAAAAATAGGGCGACGTTTGCTGTCCGTATCGATTTACTTTTGTAGCGTCTCTGTTGAAAAACCCTTTATTATGGTGCTCATAGGGTGTTTGTGTTTCTCTAATATCTGGTGGTTGTTGTTGCAGGTAGTAAGAATATCTAGGCTGTTGATCTTGTGGTTGATGATGTCTATTATTTTGTTGTTGTATTGCCTCGGCGGTCTTTGTATGTTGGCCCATGTTTATTGGGAATATTTTGACACAAGGTCACATTATTGTCTGCTGATGCATTTCTCTCAGATCGAATAGATTCGCGTACTATCTTGGTATCATTTCGGCTAAGCTTTCGCTTAAGTTCCTCATTATGGTTGCTTAACGGCTCCTACGGAATCTCAGACATAGTTCCTTAGACTGAGACCATCTGTATAACGGGAATATCTGGCTTGACGGTTTCATGCAGTGTAGCCAATCCAGGTGGCTGTTGTACCCTAATCCTTGCGAATTCTTCTCTAATTCCTTAAGCAGTCAAACTACTGTAACTCGGACTTGTAATGGTATCCTTTGTTGAAAATATCTGTCGACCCAAACCAGTAGGAAGTCTTATAGACATTAAAGGTGTGACTCAGGAGTTTGATACGACGGTTCTATTTTAATCTGGTATATACGAGAATTTGCAGTGTTGTTGGTTATACCATTCGTTGTATTAGCAGTACTAGAATTTGCGTTATTGTTTCATGGCTGCAATGCGATCTAAAGTTCTGGATGGTGCACGCTTACCGGGCATGATATATAGATTTTCGCGTAGTAGATCTTATGTTTTCATAAAGTAGTGCTGTGTTTATGTAACTATAGTTGATCTAATTATCTCAATGCGTATGATGTGCTATAAAATTTAAAGAAAGCGATACAGAAGTATAAGCTTCAAAATTACAAAAAGTAGGGGGTTAGTAGGAATACTACAAATAAATTTGTGTCATGTATAATAAAGTTTATTAAAGTTTTTTTGGCGAATTTTATGATAGATTTTCGCTGATCAAAACAAAAGAATTATCGTTAGAACCTAGGAATATCTTTGTTAGCAAATACAAATAAATATTAGTCCTAACGACTAACACAATGGATTAAGAATTAATGTACTAATTTATTTATTTTATTAGTGACAAACAATTGTTTAGGAACAATAATAATTTTTTATTTTTTTGTTATTTCAGATGAGGACGAGGTACGCATATGTAATGGTTGAATCTTCAGTAGCGGTTGCATGTAAAAGTTGGGGTGAAATTAAAAGTCGGAAGATGTCCCGGATGCAGCAATTTATAAGAATTTACACGTAGTATTTAGATTAATCTAATACTTCATTAGACAATTTAATTTATTTGTATAATACAATGCTTCTGTTAAAATTTTAGGTAATGTTTTTATACTTATAAATAAAAAACAATAAATTTTAAATATTGTCACAGTGTTTTAATTTTACTCTAAAAGGCACAACTAATGGTATTGTTGTTGAAAAGGTTTTTTAGAACAAGGGACTACACAAAATTAACACTCCCATAACATCTCTCTTTGTATTTCAGATCAGAAAGGTAATGTACCAAAGCTCTTTAGCTCTCAGGTACATGTCTTTAGACTGGATACCATTTGATTAGATTCGGTTAGTTTCTTCAATATTGGGAAATTTTAAAAAGCGTTGCTACGCTGGCATGGCACTTGTATCGGTACCATCCGCGACACACGTTCTTAGTAGAACAATCCTCCAATTAAAGATTTAGGCATTTTACAAATGTCTGCAGAAATATCTCTCACTAGCGGAAACGGAACGATGTTGTTTTTGATCAATCGCCTAAACTTTCCTTTTAAATGACCGTGACCTATCAACCATAGAATTCACGAACTAACACATTGTAAATTCAACTTAACAAATTTAATATATCGTTAGCTTAGTAAGCAAACGTGCTAAGTCTTATTTTATAAATTTTTCAGGAGGAAGAAAAAACTTCCTAACTTTTTGGCGTAGAATACGTCTTACCTTACGGTATAGGGAGTCATGTCAGATTGTTATTGTTGTAATCTTTATTTCATTGGTTATGAGGAAACGGCGAGATAACTTTTTTTAAAAAATTTTTTGTAGGTAAATGAAGATGTTATCTTTCGTTTGATATACATTTCATATTGGTTGATATCTTCCTAATATTTAAATTTCTCAAATGAAAAATGTTTAAACACATACACTCAAACATATGTGTGGTGTTTGGTTGAGTGTTTGAGTTTGTAGCGTGAACACAAACTATGCTGCTGTTTCAGTGTGGACACAAACCTTCGGCTGTTGTTTTGATTGATGAAATATTGAAATTTCGTATATTTACTTATGTATTTAAGTGAAACAAAATGTTAAATGTGAATTTGAATTTAACATGGATATATAATTATAAAAAATATAAATCAAATTGATTTGCGTCTGTTATTTATCATTTAGAGTTACTCTTTTAATTTAAAAACATATTTATCCTATTTTTCCTAAGCTTATGTATATTATCAAAAGTAACTATCAAATAAATAAATTCATTTGCTTATGTTATTTATCATTTATTGTTATATATGTTTTCTGTCTTATCGGATGGCGTATTCTACGTTAAACTTAATGGCCGTGTCTCTGACACAGCCTGCAGGGACAGTTTGTTGTATTTTTTTTTTGTTTCGTTATCTTACGTTCCACAGCCAAACAGCTTATTCTGAAAGACAATTGTCTTCTTATCCTTACGATTACCTTTTTGTGCTGGAATGCGGGGACGTAATCGAAACGCAGAATAGGGGTGAGTATACTTGCATTAAGTTAACTGAACTGAATTTTAGTTCATATGTACTTGTTTTTAGCAAATCTACAATTAATATCAGGTAAAATTAACTAAATTTGAGTTCAACATGTCTTTAGCTCCAAGTAATATGAAATTTTTCCAAGTTTTTAGTTCATTTTAACTAAACTTGAGTTCATCATGTCATCAGATTGAACTAAAAATTGTAACCAATTTCCTAAATTTATTGCGAAAATTTACTCAATTTTAGTTCATATATGTATAGGATTGTACTAAACTATAAACTATTTTAACTAACATTAAGTTCATAATCTAAACTAATATTAAAGAAAATTATGAACTAAATATGAGTAAAAATCTCTTTGGATCCATACGACGGTCAATTTTTCTTAGTTTTAGTTCATTTTAACTAAAATTTAGTTCACTTTTTTTTGAGTGCAGAGTTCATAACCATAATATTAAATGTATCATCGCTCTTGCTGAAGGCGAGCTCTTCTGTAGATTAATTCATCATCTTCGATATTAGGTTCTCCAATCCTGCTACATGGCACATTCCCCCCTTCCAGGGAGGTAGGGAGCGCTATGGGTAATATCCAACCACTAAACACCATCATTATAGGCTGCAACGCTAATGCGAGACACGTCATATGGGGCAGCTCTGAAATTAACGAACAAGGTGAGTCCTTTTTTGACTTTATTAATAATAACAACGTAAGGTTGTTATTATTAATAAAGACGTACTAACCCAACAGACGTACTAACCCAACTTTTGTCTTCCCGAGTTCCGATAACTTTGTTGGGTAGTCAGATGTCATTGACCTTACCCTGATATCAGATAATATTATAGTGGAGATTGAAAACTGGGCAGTATCCGGAAAGAAATCTTTCTCGGGCCACAATTAGATATTGTTTAACATTTCTGCGAAGAAGACTTCAATCAGATGCTTTCGGAATCCCAAGAGAACTGATTGGGACAAGTTCAACTGGATTCTGAAAAGTAAGCTTCCTACGTCCGCGCAACAGATTAATACCACTACACACGTAGAAAAAGCTAAACACGTAGAAAAGCTGTATCCAAGTACTGCATTCAAAGTGTCATGTCCTCATTCACGCTCAAACATAACTTATCCGACAGACGAGCTTACAACGCTGAGAAAATAATTTCGAAAAGCCTTCAATGCAAGTTTTATAAGTTGATCCTGGCAGCCGTATAAGGACAAACTTAAAGAGTATACGAAGGCAATAGTCATTTCAAAAATACGATCCTGGTCAAAGTTCTGTGGATCGATGGAGAACACAAAGAATACAGCTAGACTCAGCAAAATAATCGGCAAGGGACACTCAAATCCCACCTATGCTAGGTGGGATGACGGGCGTGGTCAAATAGATCAGCTGAATCGCTAGGGATACTCTTGAAAACACACTTCCCAAGATGGTATTATACTAAAATTGCTGGAAAGCGCGGAGGTCATAATTAAGCCTTGGCTCTGTATAATATTCCGATCTTGCCTGACTCTGAACTAATTACTAAAGAGTTGGAACCCGGTTAGAGTGGGGTTCATTCTCAAGGCGGGAAGACGGAGTCATGAGAGCGCAAAGGATTTCAGACCGATCAGTCTCTCATCGTTTCTTCGGAAACGCTTGAAAGGCATACATACATCCGCACGAAAATGGATGAATCGCCGAAAATATAATGCAGTCAACATGCATACCGATACAGGCCAGCACGAAGTCGTCAGAACTGCAGAGAGGTCCTTGGAACAGAAACAATATATCCTCGCCGCCTTCATCTGCATTCTATAATGTGAGCTCAGCGGCTATAGAAGAATCACTTGAAGATCTAGGCGTGCAAACATTCCTCAAGAGTTGGATATTGACAATGCTACAGAGCTCAATTATCAACGCATCTATGGGCATCAAAGCGGGTGAATAGAGGAACTCCTCAGGGTGGAGTCATCTCTCCCCTACTTTGGTTACTCGTGATCAACAAAGTGCTACTAAAACTAGAAAATATGAGGATCAAAACCGTGGCGTATGCGGATGACGTGGTAATAATGGTATCTGGTTTGTTCCCATCCGAGTTGAGCCAAATCATGAATGGGGCCTTGAACTCACTTAATGATTGGGCTTCTGTGACTGGTCTTGGAGTGAATTCAGGGGAAACTGAGGTCATGCTTTTTACCACGAGGACCAAGATACCAAAGTTTAATCCTCCTCGGCTAAGTGGAATCGAGCTTCCATTATCAACCCACGGCAAGTACTTGGGCGTGATTCTAACCGTAAATTATCCTGGAAGCGTAACATAGAGCACTGCGCACAGAAAGCAACCGTTGCGTACTACGCTTCTCCGAAAATTTTCGGAAGTCGATGGAGCAATGGTATGGTGGCCTGTCGCGGGGAAGAAGTCTACCATGAAACTGTTGTATAGAGTTCAGAGATCAGCTTGCATCGGCATAACAGGGGCAATGAGGGCGTGTCCCGCTGAAGACCTTAATGCAATGCTTCATATTATACCAAACAACCTTCACATTACAGCTAGAACGGCCTGGAGCGCCACCCGACTAAATGCTCTTGGAATCTGTAAGAGCAGCGCATATGAACATGCGAGTATACTACAGAGTTGTGCACGAGTTGATTCAATTTTGTTGTCTACTCAAAGTTTCGTTGCTTTTGCCTCTTTCAATCGTAATGATACGTATGAATCTTGCCATATCAAGATACCACATTGTCAACGGTATTAATGTTTACATACACTTTGCCTGGCTAGCATTGCCTTGTCTGGTATTGTTGCTTGTGTTTTGGATTTCAATGAGAAGAAGCATAAAAAACACAACATACTCCTGTATGTATGTGAATCCCATATCGTGACGATTGAAATCAAGAAAAAAACGATGAATCTTTGAAAGCAAGACAAAAGCAATGAATCTTAAGCTAGGCATAGACGAACGATAAATCCGACCAATTTGTTGGGTTTGTGGTCGCTTTTTTACGTCTGTGGGGTAATTTGCGAACAAATTGCAAGTTTTTGAAAATTTTCAAATTCGATCCGACAGATTTTCTAGAAACGGCTGTCGATCATCTGAAAACAACTGGTCCAAAAACAAATAAGGACGAGGCGGATATTTATGGTGCGAGTGCATCCACAGAAACATATGTCCAATGTTCACCACAACAACCAAAACTCAAAGTCTTACGCGTCTGCTTCCTCAACATATTCGCCATTTTCCGCAATTTCTCCTCATGCAACACCATTACCTTCACCTGTTGTATCAACAAGGCCATCCAGTCGCTTCAACTTTTCGGATGAATCGGCAACACCGTTACATGGGACCCCAACACCTTCATCTGTTTATTCAACAGTGTCATCCCATCACAGCACCCCCTTAGATGGACCCACGCATATAATATCTAACGAGGTAGTGACATCAGAAAATGCATTTCAGCAGCTTTTTGACACGTTAGAATATGAATAGCATTTTTTTGTGTGTTTAAATCAATTAACCCCCAAAGTATTTAATGTAAATATGACCTAAAACTGAATTATTGAATTAAATTTTTTTATTTTTATTGATTTAAGATATTTAATGTAAATATGACCTAAAACTGAATTATTGAATTAATTTTTTTTTTAATAAAATATTTGTTTGTTAATAGCCCTCATCTATGTATTACTACATCCATCCACGCTTAAATAGATGAGGGATTGTGGTGTTTTGAGGTAATTACTTCCAAGGACATTTTTTTGCTGGGTTTTAATGACTGGTTTTAGGAGGCATTGTACTGCCAGGGTACGGCACCAACGCTGTTAAACAGTTTGCGTCGAACATTTTTCGCGTTATTTGACGAATTACCATGAGCAATTGGTTCCAAGTCAGGCAAATTGAAGTTCTCTGCATTCTCACTGCGTCTCAAGTATATATTTGAAATTTTACAACATAATTAATTATGCAAGTAGCAACAGGCAAGATTTATAATTGAAGCTTTTTCGGTTGGCTAAAATCCCGAACGCATTTTCCACTATTCGTCGAGCCCTTGATAGTCGGTAATTGAATATAATTTCCTCCTCTGTTAAGTTGTGCCGACTGTAAGGCTTCATGAGGTTCTCTAAAAGTGGGAAAGTGTCGTCTCCAACCATAACATATGGAACCACATCTTCGGTCAACGGTAACATTTCCGGGGCTGGCAAATTCAAACCATAATCTCGTACATTTGCTTCAACTTCGACTGAGCAAAAACACCAGCATCAGAACATCTTCCATTTATTCCGACCTCGACCGCTAAAAACTCATAATTTGCGCCCACCAGTGCCATCATCACAATACTGAAGTTTTTTTTTGTAATTATAAAAGTACGAGCCGGATTTAGACGGTTTCACTATATTCACATGTTTTCCGTCGATGGCTCCCACGCAGTGGTTAAAATTCCATCTATTTTCGAAGTCATTGGCAATTGTTTTCCAATCATCAGAGTTGCGTGGCATCTAAAAATAAAATACTTATAAAAAATAAAATTAAATGCAACCAGAATTTGATGTTAACATTTTTACTTACCTTAGTAAATGGTTTTAGTGCTGCAATAATAGCTTTCGACGTGTCCAATATGATTCCACCAAGACTTTGGGCCGATATTTTGGTTAGAAATTTAAGGTCCTCATAGCTTTGCCCAGAAGCAAGGAAGCGTAACGTCGCTGAAAGCCTTTCATTTGGCGTAATAGCGTCACGCATCACTGTGTCCTTTTTTTATTGCTGGCGTTACCCACCTTAATAGATCTTCATAGGTAGCAGCCACTCTTCACTCCATTTCCTTTTTTTTCGATTTTTTTCTTTCCTATTTTTTTTATTTTCCATGTCGAAACATGTATATATAATGAAAAGCGCAGCTGCATCATCCGCTGCTTCGTCGCACATGTTTCTTTTTTTTTAAGTTTCCAATGAACAGAAAAAACCAATTGTTAAAAGAAAAAAATTCTGTACCACAAAATTCTGACAGAAGCACACAAACCGAAGTTCAAACACAAAATGAACATGCGAGCGCGTCATCCGCTTCGTAGCATATGTTTACACATCAACGTCGGCCGAATTATGATTTGTTCGAGCGTGTGTGGAGAAACGATATGCAATAAATCGCAGCAATAAATTTACAAATCGCACCAATAAATCGTTCGTCTATGCCTAGCTTTAGGCACCAAATTTGAATGTTCTTGTGAGTTTCACTGCATGGCATGTGCCTGGAATTTCATTGCTTTACTGCCGTTACCGTTACATGGGATACGCAAAACGCCAAATTCTGCATACATTGGCGAATGCAAACATTTCCTTTCACAGTTGTTATTGAGCAGGTATTCGGTCTTATTGTCTCCTTTTAATTGAAAATGAATGTAGAAATTATTAAATTAATTTAATTATTTTATTTTATTAAATTTAAATTATTATTAATTTATTTTATATTACTCAACTTTTTTTTATTACATGTATTTAATTTTTATTATCATTATTTTAAAACTAAGTACTCTTGAAATATAATTCTACTGCACGTGTGTTTGTGACTGAACTCCTCCTGGTTTAGATTTACTATTCGGTCGAATTGGACAAAGGGGCGTGGTACCTCCCATACACATCGGTTGAAATATTATGCAGGACAACATCTGCCGGGTCAGCTAGTTTTCTATAAAATTAAACATACAAAGAACTGACTTTTTATTTGAAAAGAAATTTTATCATTTTTATTCTATGCCTCTGAGAATAAAATGAAATAAACTCGCTGGTTGATGTATTGTGCTATCTCAGTCACTCTTTTACAAAACAATCAATCTGTCGTTCAAGGGCGATTCATGCATATTTTCTGATACATACAAAATTTGCTTCTAAAGACAATAAAATTGCCTCTGAAAGCAATGAAATTGTCTGTAAGAGGTAATGAAAAACGTTGCATTGCTAGCACAAGACAATAACGAATCATCAATGGTACGTCATAGGCACAAAGCAATGCGACAGTCATATGAACAAACGATTGTATGTAGATGTAGCAACAAGACATTCGCTTCGGTACGACATCGAATGCCTCGTGATAAGTCGTTGATGTCTCGTGCTAACAATGCAACGTTTTTTTAAAAGACAAGAAAGTGTCAATTGAATGGGATTCATTCCGATCTCTGGTAGACTACAGACAATTCCACGAGAACTCAATATAATCACCAATTACTGCACCCGCTCATTGACGTTCGATAACCTATTCGATGTCAGGTTTCCCAGAAGAATAGAGTGGGATAAGGGGGAACCTCTAACAGGTTTTAACACCAAAGTATTCACGGCTCGGGTGTCTTCTCCGAAGAGACAAGCCTCAATTTATCATTCAAACTCCCAGACAAGTGCAGCGTTTTCCAAGCGGAGGTACTGGCCATCAAGGAACCCTGCGCCGAACTTACACTACAACGAAGAACAGAGCGGATTGGAATACAGGATACTCTTCCACCGAACTCCATATGGTGTCAGTCGCTACGCCTATTGGGTCGATCAACAGAGGTATTTTCCTGCATTACCCTGAAACACCTGGCCAGAATATAACATTCAACGAACTAACCCTGATTAACAAAAATCGGCGGAAATGTCAAGGCTAATAGCCGTGCTGAATCTTCCACACAATGACCAGTGCAGTGCCTGCGAAGACGCCTAAAGACGTCCATTCCTACATAACCTCACTGAGGTACACGAGATAGATCTAATGAGGTATCTCCGATTAACAGGTTGGATATAGACACTATACATTAGACTGTCCGGATTGATATGGTATGCAAAACGGTGTCCCAAGGCACTATTTGATGCTAAATAGTATATTTAGCAACCACGTACACCAACCAACCAGCTTATCCAAAGTCACCGTCTTTCTTGAGCTTCAAACATCGCTCCTTTTAAGTGGTTCTGTTGTTTAAACTTAAGCTTTCTTGTATTCTTTAAATCTGATACAGATGTACAGTTCCGCACAAAAAGTTGATCAGGTTTTTGTTCGGACGCACCATCTGAAGAATTCTGAATGCCACTGTTGTTCTTATCTATTTTTCCCTGCATGTTTATAGCAGAGTTCGTAAATACTTATCATTGAGAAGTATTATTTTGCTCTTCTCCTCAAATACAACTCTATTTGCGAGCGACTCAATTTTGTGTTTTCATTTTCGACGTAAAAAGAAATAAGCGCTCGTTTGTTAATGCTCTAGAACGTCATCGCTCGTTGAATACGCTTTCGAAAGCACTCAACAAAAGAGTACTCATTGCTTTCAATGCTTTGATATTTCTCACTCAAAAGTTATTGCAATGATAAACTCTTGACAACAACAAAGCTAAGTTTTGAATGCTCCTGTTTAATAAGAATATCAGAGCAGCAGTAGGCAACACCAATAGTATCTCATTTTTCATTTGAGTATGATTTACAAAATTCAGTGAATTTGTTGTTGTTCATAACTGATTTGGTTTACAGGAATTACATACTTGTATCTGCTCTGCTAGCGTCGTTTTTCGAAGTTGTTCTTGATAAACATTTTGCTTACCACTGCATTAGAGTCACATTATTTTGTTTTTTCTCGTGGTAAAAAGTTAAAATTGTTAAAGAACATGGGAAGATTTTCCAACATTGACAAAAAAGAATTCGTTTCTTACGATGAAACCAGCAATGAGTCAAAGTGCCTTAAATGTGGAAAAACATTTAAGGGGCAAGTGCTCCATAATATAAAACGGCACTACACAACAATCCATAAGCATAAGTTTGACGAGCAAAGTTTGAAGAGCTCAAAAAAAATCAATATCACAATGAATAAAAGTGAATTTTTAAAGTGCTGTGTTGGGCTGATTACAGTTAAAGCTATGCCATTCATTTCTGTGTTCAACGAAACGACGGCACTTGAAAAATCAACATTATACATATGTTTACATTTGCTTATTTATGATTGAGAAGTAAAATTCAATCGATCATTTTCGTGAAATGAGCGCTCCTTTTTTGCTTCAATGAGCGTACAATGAGTTATTCAATTGAAAAATTCTATTCAAACAAGCGGTCGCCATTTTAACTTATCAAAGCGATGTATTGAATGAGTGAAACTAATGAGGAGTTTATAGAAGAGAAGATTGCTTGATTGCTTTCGCTCACTTGTTTTGAAAATGATAAACTCATTGTAAAGATAACTCAAGAGAGCGAGAGCGTATTTTGATTGCTCTACGCTCTCTGGTTTATAGTAATCTCAAGTATCTTTTCCTCTGTCTCTTTCTGGTAGGTATCATAATATGCGTTTGGAGCAGATGTCCATTGACATTATGATCTCACGCTCATTGATGTTGAAAGTTATGGTGAATGTTTCAAAATCAATTCTACTCATATATTTTGTTAAAATGTCTCGGCCTATTATTGCATCGGTTTGAATGGGAAAATCGGTCTCAACAATACAAAATATATTTAAAATCTCAGAGTCTGCTATAGATAGTATTAAATGTGATTTGCCTAAGCATTCTATGACTTCTTTCGATATTCCAGTTAGGCTAGCTGTGTTTTTCGTGTTTATGTATCTACATTTTTTATTTTACAAATCGAAATATCTGCTCCTGTGTCTATTAAACATTTCAAATGCGCATTTATGTTGACGCAGAATAGATTTATAAAACCGCTTAGGTTTGCGGATATGTTGAATATTCTTGCGGTTTGGCTTTCCTGGGTAATGTCCTTCGGGGCTCCCCTGATCTACTGTATAATTGAACGATCATTAGCTTTATTACCATAATGACCGCTGTTTGAGTTTCTGTCATTATTGTAGCTTTGTAGATTTTGTAGCCTCTATCTTCGCTATTATAGTTTCATAAATGATACCCGTTTGATTGTTGTAACCGTTCTGATTGTTGCCCCTGTAATTGTTGTTGTATCGCGGAGTGTTGTTTTAAATGCAATTGTTACTATTGTAGCCATTGTAATTACCCATGTTTCTGTTGTGATATTGCTGGTTGCCATTCGGATCATTACCATTATTGTTGGGATGACTGTTGTAATATTTTCGTTGCTTATCATTCGACAATCAATCGTTGATGTTAAACTGGTTTACTTTGAACACATTTTTCTACTGAGGCCCAGCACATTTTTCGGCTGTTAAACATCTTTCCATATTCGCCAAAAGGAGTGGTCTGTATTCTATATTTATTCCTTTCAGAAAAATATTGAGTGCCATGCTATCGCTCATTTCGTAGACAGCGGCCTCTTGTGACAGATTGATTCAACTTTTAATTTCAAACATACTCAATTTGTCGGCAAGGTCAGCTATTTTTTCTCTAAAGTTTAACACACACAAATCATTCAGCGCAGTCGCTCCTAACTCTGTTAAAACCTACTGTAGGATCCTTGTATTTGGGTAAGCCACTTCAAACCCTTGCTTCAAGTCTCCAAATGTTGTTGGCATATTCCAACGACCTAAAATACCTCGCACCTGAATTGTCAGCTTGAAATTATAAAGGTACTTAACGAACATTTCTTCATCGTCTTCTAATAAATAAAACATTCTTTAAATGTCTGTAGGTGCTTACCTACAACATTAATATCAAATTGTGCCATTCTGTTCTTGCCAAACTCCTTTCTTTATATACAAATTGAGTAAGATTTCCTTTACTTACATTTAAAGTTTAACGAGTTCTTCCCTAGACCATTTCGCTTTTGCCTCTTCATCTTCTTCTTCGCTTAGAATTTTAAATTCTTCTACTTTTTCTTCAAAAACACTTATCCTCTCTAGTTTTAGATCCACATATTTCCTATCATACACTCAATTCTTACCTTGTCTCAAATTATTTTTTAGCTTTTCCAACTCATTTTTACAATCCTCAATCGGGTCCATTAATCTATTTATAACTTAAAAATAAAAGTAAAATTTATATTCATTTTATTTTTATGCTTCTAATCTTCAAATTTGTATTTATTTATTTTTATATATTAATTTTTTTATATAGTTATTATCACTTTTATTATTTTTCGTTTTTATTCTATTCAGTGTTCCTTTTTTAATTTTTTTCTTTTCCTTTTTTTATCTGATGAGTGTTAACACTCCATAAGTTGTTAACCTTCAAAGAAACCCCCTGCGTCTATGTCCAATAACACCACCAACTATATTGTACCGGTTACTTATACTCGGTACTCATTATTCGTTTGCTTCTGTTTAACATATATGTATTTGTCATTTATGGGTGGATTGTGGAAGCCAACCAAACTTCAGTTTAGTAGCATTATTATTACGTGTATTATGTAAATTAGTATTATGTACGGCAACTTTTGACAGTTACCGTAGATAACAGTGTATTGTCGTCGATAACAATGTGTTGACACTACGGAGACTGTAAATATTGTAATCAAACAATAAATCTAAAGTAGTTTGAGAAATAAGAGTCTCTTAAGAAAAAACTTTTTTAATTGCAAAGACCATGAGTACTGTGGAATTAGTTTTTATGAGGATGCCAAAGTACCAAACGGGGCATCGACTAGAAGTCACTTAAGAAACAACTCTAGGAACAGATGTACTTTAGGTCAACTGTAAATAAATAATTTTTTTAATTAAAAATCATTTTAATTAAAAAGGTAAGATACAAAAATCGGCGGTGGCTCCTATTTCGGAGTTAGGGATTCCCAAAGTTTGAGCGTGCTGGAGGGCTTTACATTTGTGGAGCCATCTGACGAGACGAAGGCAATATGTTTTTGAGTAGATCACATCGAAATAAGCCCAAAAAAATAACTAATTTAGATTAATCATTCCCTTTAATTTGAGGGCCCACACTATGTGTTTGGAGTTTTTCAGTTCTACAGACAAACTATAATATGGTAAATTGAGGTCATCTGGGTCCACACAAACCGCTCCACAAAAATAAAGACACCATTATATTTGTGATCAAAATACCTTTCATTTGAGTAGCCACAGTTGACTATTTCTAGCCTTCTCTAACTGGACCCTCTTTTGACCCCGATGACTTCTCCTCTAGTTTCGGTTTCTTTTGTCAAGTTATATTTCATATAAATAATATTGTATTATAAATAAATTTTTATAAACGTTACAATTTAACATCAAAAAACTAGGATTTCCTTTACAACCAATGATTTTGACTCCTTATCGGTCAGCTTGATATTTGATTTTGTTTTTAAAACTACTGAGCAACCAAAAACTCGTGGTTATCAATATAGCCACTATCAAGCGACTGAGGTTGTCGATAGATATTTTGAGCTGTTGAATAGAACAGACGTGCCTAAAAATAGCGGAAAAAAGTGAAAAAGTGGAAAAAATTAAAACTTGTGAAAAGTGCGAAAAAGTGGAAAAAAATAAAATTTTTTCAAACTTAGTCTTTTTCAAGACTTTTGGAGATAATTCGATAAAATTCGAAGTTTTGAAGTTTTTGAAATTTTTCAAAAACATAAAATTTTTGAGACAAATAAGCGCAATCGCTGCTGCGAACGCGCTTCTCATCATTTCGAGGGACCTAAAGTCAAAATTAGACTTAGGAAACGAACGCGAAAAATAAAGCGTTCTGATTGGCTGATCGCTGATTGGCCCAGAAATCCGTGCCTACTATTGCGGATTTCGCTTCTCACTTTAGCGAGGGACCTAAAGTGATGGAGAACCAGCAGGCCGAAAATGGACTGGTCGAGAAGAGTTTGGTCCAGGACGAGCGCCTGGAGCGACTTCTTGAGTTAGGGTATAGGCCGCCGGTTGGCCTCGCGACCTTGGATAGAGGCGGACTCCTCTTCGTTGATGACAAGCTCCTATTCTATCATAGGAGGATAGGATCTTTTGACCTGGACGACATAGTGTATATTACGGACCAGTAGTGGCACCTCTTACCGTAGGTAGGGTTGTAAATATGTATATAGTGTAAATATTTGTAAATAGTAGTTTGTATATTAGTAATTTAAGTTTTAGTAGTTAGTTTGTTGAACTCTCCCCTTTTTAATAGTCCTTTTTTGGGGAAGCCTCTAGTGGGCAGTAGACTGTTTAGTTTTTTCGTTACGATTGTTTTGTATGTAGTTTCTACAATTAAGTTAGTGTGAAGTATATAGTCCTGTAAAAATTATTAAATGTAGGGAAATACGTAAGGATAGATTTAAGTTATCTTTAAGAAACTTTTTGTCATTGAATTTTAGGACCAATAAATTGAATTGAATTGAATTGAACCAGCAGGCCGCTATCGAAAGCGGCCATATGGCTGGAGTGAAGAGGTCGGTGGATGAGGAGTTCATTCCGAGCTCCACATACCGGAAAATTTTGGAGGAGATGCGGCTCATCCAAAGTAAATATGATAGTGTCATGGAGGAAAACCGCAAATTGAAAGACAACTTGACAAGAGTTGAAAGGATGATGGATGAGAAGGAAGGGCTGCCAGTTTCGGACCTGGAGTCCGAATTCGAGGAAGCCATGGAGGAAGAGGCCAATGCACCGTCAGCACTGGTCACCTGTGCAATGCCAGCACAGAAGGCTCTGAGCACGCCAGCTAGAGCAGACGTCACCCGTGCATCGCCAGCACGGAAGGCCAGAACACAGCCGGTTCTGGCGGAGAAAGCAACCACCAGCAAGGGCGTGATGGGCCCCAACGGCGGTAGACCAGCTGAGAAGGCAACCACCAGCAAGGGCGTGATGGGCCCCAACGGCGGTAGACCAGCGGTGCAAAATGCACCAGTGCAGAAAAAGGGTAAGGTGCCGGTAATAACGGTATATCACGCCAACGTCAAGTTAGTGACGGAAAAAGCGCGGACAGCCATAGGACATGGCAATTTTATCATCCGCTTATATAGTGGATCGATGAACTTCAGTACCCTCTCGATAGAGGACTACGAAAAATTGAAGCTTATGCTGCGCGAGCAAAGCTTCAAGTACTATACGTACACCCCGAAGATGTTGACCCCCGTTTCGGTGGTAATTTGTGGTCTTTCGACCACCTACGACGAGATCGATGTGAGAACCTACCTTGGGGCTCTCACATTGAAGCTGAATATTCAGCGTTTAACGAAATTGAGCCGTGATAAGTGGCTAGTCCACTTGTCACGCGACCCCGACCTTGAGGGCTTTTATCGCCTGAAGGGTATCCTGCACTGTCGCGTGACAGTGCGTAAGGACAATAAGAAGCGGGTTACACAGTGTCACAACTGTCAGCGCTTCGGTCATGTTTCGACCAACTGCGGCATGCCATTTCGGTGTGTAAAATGCAGTGGCGAACATGGGCCCGGCAAATGCACTATCCCTTCAAAGGAAGTGGAAGTGAAAATGGTGCCAGCTACCGACCCTGTCACGGGTCTGGTATCGCGAGTAGTAGGCTACACGCTGAAATGCGCAAATTGTGAGGTCGACGGCCATGTGGCTAGCTCTAAGAGCTGCCCAAAGCGCCAGGCCTTCCTCGCCAAGCGGGCGAGAGCACAATCACCAAAGGTTGTGCGAACCTTCCCACGCAACAGTGGGGTGGTGTCGAAGGGTGTTTCCTTCGCTTCGGCGTTAGGCGCCCACTCAGCAGGTACTGTTCCCAAGGCACCTGCTCGAGCACCGGCTCACCCGGGAGTTAACTCCAGTGAGCTCGGTTTGGCGGATGGCGATTGTCGCCGCCTTTTCGGTAGGGACTTGGTCTCTTGTATGACCGAGATTGGCCGTCTTACGGCTGGTTACGCTAAACTTTCTAGCGATGCCGAAAAAACCCAGGCTTTGTTTGGGTTCTTCTTAGCTCTCTCAAATGACCAGAGACGTTAAGTGCATTTTTGCCAACGTTAATTCTCTTGTGTCCATCCACAGGAGACATTATTTCAGGGTTTTTATGGACGGGCTTAACCCGGACATAGTTCTGATAGCTGAGCATAAACTATCCGCTACTCACAAGTTGAGCTTCAAGGGATTTGTAGTTCATCGGCAGAACAGATGCGGGCGCCAGGGAGGCGGCACCGCTGTTTTTGTCAAGGACAATATGCATCACGAAAGGGTGCTATTGGATCTTGGCGAAATTGAGAATACGTGCGTGCGTATTCACAGGGGGGATGGGTCTACGCTGACTGTGGTATCGTTATACCTCAGGCCTGGCGGTCTATTTGACATGGAACTGTTGGAGCCACTTGTGACTCTAGCTGGCCAAGGTGATTTAGTGATAGGAGCTGACCTTAATGCTAGCCATGCTAGCTGGGGGGGCGACAGGACGAACACTAGGGGCAGAGCAATCCAGGAATTCCTAACTGGTTGCCCTGATATTATTGTAGTACCAACGAGTGGCCCAACTCGGATAGGTACTGCATCGGCGACGTATATTGACCAATTTCTGGTCTCATCGGGGGTGGCTTTACGTGACACCGGGGGGAGCGGATTGGCGACACATGATTGCGGGTCGGACCATATGGCCGTGGAACTGCTGCTGGAGCGGGGGGATTTCGGACATCGCGAACGACCTACGTTTTACGACTTTGACCGGATGGATCGACGGCGATTCAACCGGGTACTTGAGGGAGGGTTGAGAGGGAGCGAACTCCCTATCAATAGGAATGTCACAAACGCGGAAATCGACACTTGTGTTGAATCTGTGGGCGTGGCTTTCCGTGGGGCTATCGAGGCCTCTATCCCTAAGGTGCCTACGGGACCTATGGGACTCCGCAAACTTCCCCCGTATATCCTGGAATTTATACGGGAGAAGAAGCGGCTTCGGCGGATAATCGTCAGGACAGAAGATCCTGGTAGGGCTATATCGGTTCGGGCTATAGTGCGCAATCTCGACATGATCATCCAGGGATCCATAAGAGAGTTTGAGCAAAATAGCAGGGCGGCGTTCTTGCGTGGTATTAGAGTAAACAGCGGGACTTTTCGGAGGGTGAAAACCGCTGCGGGCATACGTGTCAGGAGACCGATTCCTGACATGTTGGATGATGACGATACCCCGATTGTGATCGACGAAGACAAGGCTAACCACCTTGCTGATTGCATTCAGGGAAATCCTCCTTCGGTGAGCGGCGGTGCAAGGGGCGGCACATTTGGCGTGGATGGTGAGATTCTGCGCTTGACGGATGGAGATCCAGCTATGACGTTTGGAGAAGACGCCATGGCAGACGGGTCGTTTTGCGTGGATGAGGGACGCTGGCATCGGCATGGCTTCATAAAACCTGCCGAAGTTGGTGACGCGTTGCGGTGGAGATCTAATCGTAGATCTTGCGGATTGGATGGGATACCGGATATAGTCCTTAAGCGGGTTAATGCTGCTATTTGGAACTTTCTGGCGGTGCTTTTTAACCACTGCCTGAATTTGGGATATTTCCCGGCGGCTTGGAAGGAATCAGTTACGATTCCTATACCAAAGCCGGGTGCGGACCACAAAAGGAGTGGGGGTTACAGGCCGATTTCGCTTCTGTCGCCCTTGGGCAAACTACTTGAGAGCTTCATCTTAACTAGGATTGTCAGGACGGCAGAAGATAAGAGGATCCTCAAAGATAATCAATTTGGTTTTCGGCGAGGACATTCAACGTCTCATGCGCTCATGGTCTTCGGAGACTATGTGACTCGAGCGTTGAATAAGAGATATGCCACCATAGCGGTGGGTCTCGACATAGCCAGAGCATTTGATTCTGTCTGGCAGGACGGAATCTTATACAAGATGGTGAGATTAGGATTCGATATGGACACCTGTAAGATGGTGGCTAGTTTCCTAAAGGGGCGCAAATTCCGCACTAAGGTCGGAGATGCGTACTCTAGCGTTAGAGATGTTGTGGCGGGAGTGCCCCAGGGTTCACTCCTGGGACCTGTACTCTACAACATCTTTGTCAGTGATTTACCAGAACCGCCTGACGGTGGGCTGCTACTGGTATATGCTGACGACTTACTTGTTGCCATGACGGGTGCAAGAGCCAGAAACACAAACTCCAGGGTTAATGAGTACCTGGAGGTTCTGTCGAGATACCTCGACAAGTGGAGGCTTAAGCTGAACGTTAGCAAATGTGAGGCTATTATAATCAAGGGCAAACGGCGATTGCTGTTTCGTAGTGCGAGGGCATTCGTACCTGATCTTTGGATTGGGGACGCCCGAATAGGAAATACCGAGGTTCTTAAATACCTTGGAGTCCTATTCACGACGAATTTCGAGTTTTACCGACACATTGGCCGAACATTGGCCAAAGTGAAGGGAATATTCGCGAGTTACCTCAATGTGCTCCGGTGCCGTGAGGGACTGACGAACGAAGTTAGACTTTTGATCTACCGACAGATCATCAGGCCTATAATATCCTATGCCTTCCCAGTCTGGTTTGGGATCTCTTCCCACCAGATGGAGAAGCTTAGAGTATGGGAAAGACGCATTCTTTCAAGTTGCTTGGGTTTGCGGAGGATAAGAGCTGACGATGGCTCGTGGACTATACCATCCTGTAGACAAATCTACAGCATGGTCGATTTTGACCGAATAGACGTAGTTTTAGTTAGGGGTGCGTTGGCTTTTCTAGAGAGGTCGGCCTCTTTGGACAACGCATTAGTTGAACATAGTCTGGACCATGACGGGAATCTGGGAGGACAGTTTGAGGGAAATTATAGACCGCCTATTGGCCTGGAGGGACTGAATAGGGACGGGTTACTTTTTGTTGACGATAGGCTACTCTTCTACCATAGGAGAATAGGGACGATCGATATTGGCGACACTGTCTACAATGTGGCTCAGTGACCGCACCTTACCCTTTGTATATATATATGTAAATAGTAGTTTTAAGTGTAAATAGTAGTTTTAAAATGTAAATAGTAGATACTAATCCCTAGTTTGTAGTTAGTTTGTAGTAACGTCGATTAACCCCTTTTAATGGTACAGCTTTGGGGGTACTGCTTTGCAGGTGGAGGGTTTAAATAAGTATTGTATGAAAGGTATGCAAACATTGTAAGCATATTAAGGTAGATTAAGATAGTTCTAGAAATATTATTAAATGTATAGAAAGTAGTGTGTTGAGAGATTAATGTTAGGTTTAAGTTATTTTCCATCAGATTGTCTTAGTACCCAATAAAACCTGAATTTTGAAACTGAAACTGAAAACTGAGGTTGTCAAATGTAATCGCATTTCGGCAAGTGGCAACGCAACTGAGGTTCGGTTGCTATCGATAATCGACCCATTAGTCTTTTCTTTTGCTTATTCTTTGTGGCATTTTAATTTGTGATAATTTGGAGGTTTTTCTTTAAATATATTGCATGCTTTGATTTTTGTTCGTTTAAATAAATTGTATTAAATAAATGAAATAAAAGCAGTATTTATATAAATGTGTACATTTTATTCTGGCGTCTTTTTGTCGTTATTGTTGTGACTGGATTGTTGTGGAGTTTTTGGAGTGGAGCTCAGCCTTAATGGTGTTAATCTGCTCCCATTATTCATTCGCCAGAATCCATGGCGGTGGGGTTTCTTGAACATAACAATTAGCATAACATTTTAGCAATAACAATTAGTCCTCTACTATGTTTCGGCTTGTCGGCTGAGTTTGTTGTTGGTGTCGATGTTAATTTCTGCTCTTTTCTCTATCCCTCAGTATAGAGACTGCTAGCAATATGGTCACACTAAATCATTATTCTAAAGAAGGCTAAAATGGACAAAATCCCTATCAAGGAACTGTTAGCGAAAAATTGGGAAACCCAAGTCAAATGTAGCCACTTAATGAAAATCACCCAGCCAATTATAAAGGCTGCTCTGTATACAAACAAATTATTCAAACCCAGTACCCATCTTTTTGAAAATCTAATAATGCATTTGCATAAAATAACATTAATGGCGACACAAATAATGGGCCCGAGCAATCAAATCCAAGTGTAAACTCTCGCGCATCAAATGCCAAAAATTTCCATGTTCAAACTCATACCACCATGCCAACTAATCCTCTTGTTAACTCTCACTCATCATATCCAAATGTTGTAAGGGGTATTCAAACTCAAGTATAACCTCAGAAATGCCTTGTTGGCTCAGATCTCTTCTTCTGTTTTTTCCTACTTGAATATTTTATTCATACTATATTCTTTAAATCGAATTATTTAATTTAGTATAAATAGTATAAGTAGTAGTATAAGTGAAGTTAAATGTTGATTGGGCTTGGGGTTTTTTTGGAACTGGCATACGGTCAAGATCTCCATTTTTTAAATAAAGACAGTTTTGTAAATAATTCCGATTTTTTTTTGTTTTATCGAACGCGAAGTATCAATTTATTTAAATTTCTAAATTTGAATTAATCTTCATATCCCAAAAACTTCAAAATGTTTTCCAAATGTTGGCACCCGAGCAGGGACTTAATTTCGTGATACTAGGGTCGTAGTAATTTTGCGTGATAGTCGTCAACTTTCGGTCGGGCGCAAACGATTTGTGTAAAAAAGGAAAAGTCATCCAACCTTAATCCCCCTCTGACGGAAGAAGGATACAAAACAATTTCTAGTGATTTTTTGCAGTTGATAACCCCACAGTCGATTGTTAGCCTTTATTCCACGCAGTCTTAGACATTTGCCACTATGTCGCCCATAACAAGTGAAATATAAACAGTTTATAAGTGAAAGTAATTTATTTATTGAAACACATAATTAATTGATTTATTTGTTCAAACACCAACAAAGAGCACATGAATTAACAAATTAACCAAATTTCAACATATTCCTCCAACTGGCTTTATGCTTCGCCTTTTTTCGCCAGTTGGTAACACCAAGAATACGGAGGGATTCTTCTGCCTGGTCTTTAAAGCGGAGTCTTGGTCGTCCACTTTTCCTGCTTCCATCAGCTACACTATCGAAAACCTTTCGCGCTGGTTCATCTTCATCCATTCTGATGGCTTACATGGCTTACGCAATTGACCTAATTTGATACGCCTAGCTATGTCCACATCAGAATATATATAATATAGCTCTTGGTTCCAGCGACGTCGGTATTCGCCGTTTTCCCTAACAGGACCATATATTTTACGGAGAATTTTTCTCTCGAAAACTCCCAGGTGTTTTTCATCCGCTTGCAATACGACCCAAGCTTCAGAGCCATATATCAAGACAGGTAAAATGAGTGTCAGCTGGAATTTTGTCCGTCGAGGTAGGGCTTTGTTCCAAAACTTCTTGCTGAGCCCAAAATAGCATCTATTTGCAGGTACAATTATCCTATTTATCCCCAGGGTGACGTTGTTGTCATAGTTTACGGGGGATCCAAGGTAGACAAATTCATCTACCACTTAAATTAAATCAGTTGTCAACGTTCAAGTGCGGACCAAGTCGAGAGGTTTCTCTAGTCGTTGACACCATCAATTTTGTCTTGCCCACATTAACAGCAAGACCCACCTTCGCAGACTCTTTTTCGATTCTCTCGCAAATTTCGCCCAATGATGTCTATGTCGTCAGCATACGCCAGCAACATATGGCCTTTCGTGTTAATGGTCGTGTTCGTATTTACTGCAGTTTTTCTCATTATTATCTCCATTAAGTTGTTGAAGAGATTGCACGAAAGTGTGTCGCCTTGTCTCAGTCCTCGTTTGGTACAGAATGGTTCAGTGAGGTCTTTCACTGCTGATTTGGTGTTGGTCAGCGTCATTCTACAGATACAGTTTTATCGGAATCATAACTTCAGACATAACTTCGTACAGTTTCCCCATATGGGGCTATCGAGAGCAGCTTTGTAATCGACAAAAAGGTGGTATGTATCGATTTGCTTTTCGTGGGTCTTTTACAGGATTTGGCGTAGCGTGAATATTTGGTCAGTCGTGGACTTGCCTGGTCTAAAACCACACTGATAAGGTCCAGTCAGCTTTTCAACAATTGGCTTGAGTTTTTCACATAATACGCTCGACAAGAGTTTATACGCGATGGATAAAAGACTGATACCGCTATAGTTGGAACAGACACACTGATCACACTCTTTGAATACAGGACATAATACACTGAGACTCCAATCGTCAGGCATAGATTCCTCCAGCCATATACCGCATATAAGTCTATGCATGTGGGCTAGCAGTCCTTCGCCACCTGCCTTAAAAAGTTTAGCGGGTAGCCCATCCGCATTATTATTCTTCAGCCGGGAGATCGCCATTTTAATCCCACCTTGGTTGGGGGTACACTCTACAGTATCTATCTTCTGTTGACAGGGCAAATACCGGAGATGTATTTGTAGCTTGTCAATTTCTAGCTTTCCCTGTGTTTGGCTTCATACGTTTTTCGACCTGCTCAATCTCGTGCGAACTTTCGCAGCCACCAGGTAATGACCCGAGTCGATATTGGCACCTCGAATCACACGTACATCCATTACACTAGAATTAATCAATCTGGTTCTTCGACCACTGATCAGGAGATATTGTATTGTAGAATTGTAACAGGTTTCCCATAATGGAAGTTTAAAACTTTAATTTTTAGCTGCGTTAACCTTAAAACAAAATCATTTTTTGAATTGTGAATATGTGACCTGGTCTACAGGAAGGTACCTACGGTCGGCAAAAAGCCGTCTGTTCTCGTGTTGGATTATAGACCTTTCAGTGTATGTTGATACTTAGGGATCTCCGATAGATACTAATTCGCATATGTAAATTGCATAATTCAGTTTGTATATATGCGATTGATGATCAACCGATGGTATCAATTCAGGCACAGTAGCTAGGCATCCGATGTTGAACTGTTCACGGAGTTCGAAATTAGTCATGCTAGTTAGTGTGCTTAACTGGATTATCTATTATTCCAACAAAAACCAACCTGACCTAGTAAGCTTGTAGTATGCATTGCTCAACATTAACTATAACTAACAAAATCGGTCATTAATTTCAAATACAAAAGGGATGTTTGTTTTCTGATCTAATTTTATAGAAAATTTAACGTTCCTGTCAATGAAACAACCTGCAGGCTCCTAACTTCATTTATTTTGCTTTAAATTAAATTTGAAATTTGAAAGCACGCACCGCGACTCGTAATTTTTAACAGCTGTTTTCTCGAAAAGTTTATTTTACATTATAGAAGATACCAATTTGCCGTGTCATGCACGCGCCTCTACATAAACTATATGTTTCAATGTTATTTCTTCTCTGACACGCATTTGTCAAGAAAAAACTTGTAAGATCTCTCTCGCTCTCTAGTTAAGGCCCGTACTGAGATCAACATTCCACGTGAAATTTTACAGAGCTCCATACAAAAAAATTCTGCAGAATGTCGACGTGTAGTACAGAGTGTTTTTATGTTCCAGGCCGATGTTTTTGATGTGTTAACATCTATAGGCACAGGTAGAGCAATCTATCAAAGTGAACACATGCCAACAACACACAGCGTTAGCATCACATATGTGGTTGTTGTAGAACAATAGTCTCTATCTGAAAATAAGTATGACGGTATTGTTGTAGCGGCAGCCAACGAACAAGCCGGCCGTCATCGCCAAAGAGTGTTGAATAGTATAGAGAACTCATGAAACGAAATGTATGATTTAAAAGCACTGGCGACATCTGGCGAATGATTCGAAACATATTACCCTCTTTTTGTCATAACTTGGTTCATTCATAATTTTGATGTGAACATTGAAACATTTATGATTTTTGCATTGTTTTATGTAATAACATTGCCAAAATATTCTATAAATAGAATAAGACTCATTTATGCTCTTTTACTTAGACTATATACATGAGAGAGGAAAAAGTGTGTAATAAGTTCTCTATACTATTCAATCAGTGTTATCGTCATTTTGACGAATTTTAGTCAGAAACACATAAAATTACTATTTGACGATTTCAGCTTCTGAAATGTCGATTTTTAGTCCATTCCAAATTTGAAATTGTTGGTACCCAAGCAGCGACAGCTATACATACGAGTATTTAAAAATAAACTTTAACTCATCAAGGGATATTGGGCAGAAGAAACACCCACAAATAGAGCCAGTTCTGAAAAAATATCTAGAGGCAATGAGAATTATCGATAATTTCGTTTTGTAGACGAACTGAGGAAGTATAGAACTATTAAATACATGTATAAAAATACCGTGTCAATATACATACATATGTATGTAAATACCCTAAATATTGTCTATGTGACGTTTAATCAAATTCACACAATTGAATCGGGGGTCAGCCAATTAGGGGTTAATGAAAATTATTCAATTCTAAATACGTTGTCGATAAACACAATCACTTGGCGTCAAAATTTGTCACCCTTGTATACTTTATAATTTTTGTTCACGAACATACACACCAATCCAATCTATTATTCTTAAATTATTATTTCCTGCGGGGCGGAATGACAAAAACTGCATCGACTATTCTTCTTTACCCTATAAAATATAAATTTGCAATTACTGTTCACATTTCTTTCAGAAATTTGAAACAATTTAAATTTAATTGTCCGAAAAATGGAAAAACGTTTTTCAATACATAATAATTTTTTTATTAAGCTGGTAACAATCTGCCGTCTTGACGCCAGGGAAATAAAAACAATTCTAATTTTTGTCGTCTACGACCGAAGCGACGTTCAAAGCCAGATGTTGTTTTTCTTCCATAAGAATACGTGTACAAATTTTCAACGTCTACGTTATGGCTCGGATTGTGTTTTTCAACTCTATTCGTCGGTTGTTTGACCAATAGTTGAAGATATTTCGGAGTAGAGTTAAAATAAAGATATTCAATTCCGACATTTCCTTACACAAAAAAAATTCGTATTGAAAAACATAAAGTAGTTATGTTTATCGATTACGACCAGGGTCTATGTTGTTATGTTTGTTGTTGTTTCGGCTATACTGGTCACCAAAGTAAAAAACTTTTCATTCGTTTTCAATTTATCTATTTATACTCCGACGTTTCGCTGGAGGATAATTAAGGATAATTAACTATAACTCTCACCAACCATCAAAAATAAAAATAAACACAGCGTACAACCTTATCAGCAAAGCAATAGATATTAGCGACAAACAATTTATTAACAAAAATATAATTATTTTGAAAAGAATATTACAACAAATTGACTATCCTTTAAACTTAATTAAAACCCTAATTTACAGGAAAATTATACCGAAAAATGACAGGGGGAAAAACAATTCGACAAATAATTCCACGGTAGACAAAAGATACATTCGCATACCCTATATAAACAATCTAACGGACAACAACTTCCTACGCAAAATAATCCCAGACAATAACATAACATTTGCTCATAAATCTAACTACACATCAAAACACTTATTTAAAAACGCCAAAGACAAGGTAGAGAAACTGGACATGTGCAGCGTAGTGTATGAAATACCATGTAAGGGCAATAGACACCGACAATGTGACAAAATCTATATAGGGCAAACAAAACGATCACTGAACATAAGGCTTACGGAACACGAAACGGACATCGAAAAGCACGGGAACACAACAGGCATCGCGGAACATATGATGGAACGCACACACACACCTGACTTTGATAGGGCCAGAATATTGGACATGGAAAACAAACTGGACAGACGACTGACACTGGAAAGTTTGCGAATAGGACGAAGGGCGAATACGACAATGGACAATAGAGAAGACGAGGACAAAATTAGCGCAAATTATAAGGTCGTGCTAAATTTATAAGTGGGTATTTTTAATAAATGTATGTTCTATTGTGAACATGGGTATTATGTGTTATAGATTAAACAAAATAAAATCTCCCTGAGGAGACAAATACAATTATTTCAGAGAGCTAACTATTGCTTTATTTGTTTTAAAAATATTAAATCTAATGTTAAAGCAGATGTAGAGAAAAAAGGAATTGCATAGCAAAAGAGCCTTCAGGACAAAAACTATTCTTCTTTTAATTTCCAATGTAACATTTACTAATGTGTTCATAGAAATCGAACAGGTACCGTGTAGCAAAAAGGAGTTAACACATCGCCCGTAAGTTCGAACACTCATTGATTTTTTTATACAGGGTTAAAACCCCATTTCTGCTCCTTTCCACATTCAGAACTGGGTGTTTCCTTTGATTTTCCACAATTTCCGTCAACATAGTTTACATTATACCTAATCTTTTTGAATGACTTCATTCATGTATCGTACGACAAGGTGTCTACGATTCACGTTTTTAATATTCACGGTTGGGAGCTTAAAGGTCCCTTATTTCTTATTGATAAATTAATGGGTTTTGGCTTTCACCATAATATGGAACAATGTTCTGCCTTGACGAAAACTGGGGAAGATTTCCAGTGGCGTAGTAGCCACGTTTCCTCTAAACCGAAGGAGAAGCGCTGCAACTTCGGTGTGGCCGTCAATACAGGTGGTACCTTCTTCGCAGGCGCTAAACTAAGTCGCGGAGATGTGTCGAAATATATTATTAAGAATTTATTAATTATAATGAACAATTTGGAGATTGACAGTGATCATACCTCCGTGGACTGGGATAGCCCTTGCAGAGAAGTTACCTATGACAACTTGGTATCCAATAAAATACCTAATGGAGGTGTCGGTTGTGCTCAATGAGAGCAAATTCGGCAAACAAAAATGCAATCAAGGAAAAAGAGTTGAAGGCCAATGTGTGTTTGGCGGGTATGAGAGGGAGACTGGTTTCAGTTTCATGGTCCCTTTTGATAAGAGAGTTGTGGATACTTTAATCCCAATAATCAACGACCCTTAAACTGGAGCTAATACTAGCTCAATATAAGGATCTTTGTCACATGCTAAGCGATCCATACCCAGTGGAGGTCAGCGAAATTATTTTATGCCTGGGTACCTAGCAAAGTACATGTTTGTCCGTAGGTGAGAAGCTCAGAAATTAGATCCTTTCGTCGAATTTCACAGGTGTCGTGTTGCGATGAAAAGTTGAATATGTCGGTCGAGGAGGTGGAGAAAATCAGTTTCTTACACTAGTAAAGTGAAGACAGTAGTTTGCGAGCTGGACAGGAACTCAAATTAAAAAAGGTCTCGGGAATTCACGTACTAAGACCTCCTTGAGGTAATCCCTGGGAAACGCTAAAGTTAGTACTATTTGTGTGTAAAAAATCCACGCGAAATTTATTTGTTTTTACGCGTTATTCATTTGTTATATTTGAAGATAATACGATAGCGCCGCAGGATTCTTTTTAATATGAAGTTTTCTTAAATTAAGGTTTCTGAAAATGCGAAAGATATATGTTTTTTGATTGTATTTATTGGTTATACACTCCGGTTCACTTATTTAAAGGCACTAAAAATTCCATATTCCGCAGCCTGTATCTTTTGCAATTTGTAACCGATTGCAGAATTTTAAAATGGAAATGGAAGCTAGACATCTTGAGATATGTATAAAACAAATCATGACAATAGTGGTTTCTTAACAAAAGCCGGCTTGTTTTGCCATTTTTACTCGTAAAATGATTAAGATGTAATAAATTGCAAATAAACCAGCGCTTACTTTAAAAATAATAAAAAAAAAATAATAAAGTGCCTTTATTCAAGTGAACCAAAAAAAAAATAGAACATTTTTGGATTTTTTTTTATAAATTGCTCAAAAAAAGTTCCTTAGTTAAGAAACCACTATTGTCATAATTTTTTTTATATCTCAAGATGTCTAGCTTCCATTTTCATTTTAAAATTCTGCAATCGGTTACATATTGCAAAAGATACAGGCTGCTGAATATGGAATTTTTAGTGCCTTTAAATAAGTGAACCGGAGTGTATTTGAAGATAAAAGCGCCGTAAGGAAAAATTTCAATTCAATTTTTTTTTAATTTCCAGTTTTCTTAAATGAAGGGTTCCTTATGGTTTTGTGAAGGGAATTATTTTGATTTTTATTAAATTTGAGCCGCCGAAACCGTCAATGTCAACACACTGATTGCGATCTGAAGTTTGTCACCAGTTACGAACGGTATTTTGAGAAGCATTTGCATGACAATGTACTCAATACGATTTTGTCATAAAAACCGAAACCGGTTATTAACTGGTTTATACACCCCGGTTTAACCGAAATTCGGTTTTGCCAACATCGAAATAATCGAATAAACCGAAAACCGACATTTTTGAAAACCCGGTTTTTGGAATACAATAACTTCGTGTTATATTTGGACTAATGTGTAACATTCACTATAACTAAAGCACTTTCAAATTCATATACTTATGTATATGTTGTTATTCTCTATGCTAAGTCGTTCCTGAAATATTTGGATCCAAACGCTGATATGTTGCGCCACCGATGTCAGGATTTCCTTCCGTTGTTTGTAAATGTCATATTGCCTCAAATCAAATACAATTTTTTAGTAAAATTTAACATATTTTTTTGTTAGGAAGAAACAAATTTGACCCCCAAATTAAATTCCTTATAATTGAAATTTTCACCAAAAAATTCTGTATTCAGGTGTATAATGTCAATGACTTTTTTCACAAACTTGACGCTATCTTCTGCAGTTGCACTTTTGGGTAGGTAAAACTTATTCTGGGAAAATGGAAAACACTCCCGTATTTCTAAATATTTTTAACATTCATTGAAGGCCTTTGAAGCACAAAAGTTATGTGGGTCCAAAGTAATATTTTTTAAAATTTATTTTTGAAAAGCCAACCAAACTGGGTTTGTGTTGTCTGTGTCTCGGCTTTTTTGCTTGTAATGCAAATTAAATTTCAGTATCAGTAGAAATTAATTTTTTGGGCTGAACAAAAAGAATATTATATGTATATTTGAGCTTACCTCAAAAAGTCATATTGATGGCAAGAAACTACATACATTTTATAATTAATTTAATTTCAGCGCAATTTAAGTACAGTGTACTCTCTCTTAAGCGGACACCTAAGGGACTGACAAATTTGTCCGTTTATGAGAGGTGTCCGCTTATTAGAGAAGAACATAAAGAGTAATTTATTATTTGTAATATATTTATCTTCAAACATTTTTATTTCCAAAACAATTTATAAATATTAGACAACGTTTTTACTGTTTTTAAAATTCATTAAAACTTTTGGGAGAAGTGAAAAAAAAACAAAATATTTTATTCATATAAAAAAATCTGATATTTTTGCTTGGCGAGTTTTTCCTTTAATTTCAATATCTTGGAGATGTATTTGAAGATCAGTAAGCAATTGAACACCTTTAAGGTCGCTGTGATGTAAAGAAAAAGCTTTTAGTTTTCTTATAGCTAAATAAGCATCTTAATAAGAAGTTATCTTGTTGTCAATTTCACTTTCTAGTTCATCTTCAGACGAGTTGACCAGTGTTTCTTGTGAAGCAATTAACATTTCAGTACTAACGTTTTCAACATCTTCATCATTAATGAAGACTTCATTATCTAAATTAATATAGTCTTCGACGTCAACTTGGATTTGGCTCTGAACTCGACTAATAACATTGGAGAACTGAGCAAGATCTGAAAGTGGAAGCTCATCTTCTGCGGTCCAACCGCTATCGTCATTGGGGATATCTGTTTCCCTGAAAGTTTATTGATTTAGATAGCTCCAAAGCAGAATTTGTATCTTCCATCTGCATCAAAATATGTTTTCAAAATAACGATCTGTACATAAATTTAAAGTTTTTTATAATGCCTTGATATAGGGGCTGACAAAATGCTGTTGTGTTTGCTGGGAGAAAAATAACTTTAACATTTTTCAATTTGAGATCGCGAGGATGAGAAGCTGCATTGTCTAAAAATAGCAAAACTTTCCGTTCTTGAAATCACACGTCATCAAATCACCCGTCATCCAAGCCTTTTTGTTTGCTCGCCACGTAACTGGTAAATTGTTCAAATTAATGTTGCGAAACGCCCGAGGCTTTGCTGCTTTTCCGATAACAAAAAGGCGTTCCTTTTCTCCAGCCATATTTACGCAGTGCAAAACCGTGAGCCTATCCTTGGCCATTTTTCCACCAATGCATTTTACACCTTTTAATGCAAATGTTTTATCGGGCAAAGCACGAAAAAATAATCCAGTCTCATCTGCATTATAAATATCTCGCGGGTCATATCCTTGAATCAAAGATGGAACTTTTTCGGTAAAACTTTTGACAACATCTTGGTTTACATTAGCGGCTTCTCCAGAAATTGCACGGAAGGTTATGTTATGCCGTTTTTTGAACCTTTCCAGCCATCCAGATGATGCACTAAAATCTGCGTAGTTCAGTTTCTCTGCAATTTCTTTAGCCTTGCTCCTTATAAGTGTGCCCGACAAAGGAATGCCTTTATTTCGAGCCTTCACAAACCATTCGTAGCACAATTTATCAATGTTAAGGCCTTTGGGCTTCAGCATACTCCTTTTTCTCTCCGGATTGACATCAGTGTCCCACAGTCTTAAAATTTGGTCTTTGTTTTTAATGATGCAAGCTGCTTGAGTTTTGCTGATCTTACATTTCCTTGCTAACTCGCGTGCACTAAGTTTTTCACTTTTATGAATTTCAATCACATTAACTTTTTCTTTAATAGTCAACACTGCTTTAGGCATAGCGATTCAATTATGTATTTATACAATAATAATTTATAAACGAATGTGTGTTTACTACGTTTAATCCAATAAGCTGTTCGTATTTAAGGGATTCCCCTTTATACATGCACAGCTGTACGAATATGGAAACGAGTAAACAGAAAAACAGTGATGTAAACTGTCCGATTATGGGAAACTGAAATTCCCCTTTATACATGCACATATTATTGAATAAGCAACAGCTGTACGAATATGAAAACGAGTAAACGGAAAAACGGTGATGTAAACTGTCCGGTTATGGGAAACTTAAATGCCGGTTGGTGTGGAAAAAAGTGTCCGCGTCCTGTTATGAGAGGGTTGTCCGCTCAAGGGGGAACAATTTTAAATTTCACTGAGGATTTTTTTGGTACTGAAAAAAGTGTCCGTTTATGGGAGGTGTCCGTTTAAGAGAGGTGTCCGTTAGGAGAGAGTACACTGTATTCACATTTTTAGTTTTCATATTTAAAAAAAGACAATAAAAACAATAATTAAATAGGGACAACTTTGGCTTGCCCATTTTAATTCCTTTCATACTGTTACAACTCACGACAAATGCCCAAAAACACAATAGATCCTATTTAACTTGGCCATTAGACAATACTTTGTGCAATATCACACTGATATTGAATATGAGCAACTTTTCCACGCCCATTCGGGTAACTGAAGTTTGGTCGCCTGCAAACAAATAGATCCCAATTTTAATGGCCCAACACGTTACGCGCCATCTCCCGTAAAACAAAACCTATATCAATAACGTTAAATGCTCAATAGTTAAAAAGGGGAAATATTTTGACGTGCCTATTTTGGTAACTGCCATACAAATATTGGACGGATAATTGGCTGATAGACACAGAAAAAAAACGCAACAGACCTTTATTGTATTTGGTGTAGACACTATTTTGTGTAGTGCTCCACTCTGAATGTGGCCGAACAGAAATTTACAAACTTTATGTATCTCGTTTGCCTTCCTAAAATGAAGATCAACCATTTGAAATGATCCCGGACCAAATTAATGCCTATGTCGGCATGTCGGTTCACCCGACTGAAGATTCTGCACTGGTATATTATGGTTTCGGGCAATATATATCTTAGCTTAATCCGTACTTCTTAAGTAGTATCAGCGAAACAGTTTCGTAGCCAATTATATAAATTGTATATTCGAATCCAGTCCCTATCCTACATGTTCGACATATTCTTATTACAGATGGGCAAGTGCGTACGATCAGGCTCAGGCATTCTTACTAGTAAAGCACGACGATTTTTGTAGCTACACGCGTTCAAGCACGAATCACATTTTTATCAGACTCACATTTACACGTGATTCTCTGTAATCACGTGACTCGCGCCCATCACTAGTTCATACTTATGTATTCGTATTTAACATAACAACATGACCCGCAACAGATTAGGGTGTAATGACAATAAATTGTCATGGTTTCATGAAACTCTCAATATTGTATTCAAATTGCCAAATCATTTGTTTGCGGTTTAGTACGTAACGGTGCAAAGACTCGTATGGGAATTTTGCATACATATTTCCGAAACATCTGCATATTCGATTTTGGAACCGAGAAAACACATACAAATCGTTTGACTTGTATAGGTTTGTTAAGATTTGCTTGGGAAGCGGAAATAGTTAGCTAATGTTGAATTCTTCTTGAATTGTCGGCCACGGTGACTTCCTGCCTGCACAATAATGGTTAATTGGCTGTTAAGAATTAAAAAAAACTACTTCTAATAATAAAGGGGATTTCAATAGGGCCATAACAATGTTGTAAGTTTTTTTATGATCTGGCAATGTCAAAACATTAGTCAATGTTTACTTTTATCTCATGGTGAAGTTCGCGACCGTGCAAGGTTTGGAAATTATTAAAAAATACTATCAAAATTGTCAGTCGGTGGTCGGTATCTTTAAGCTTGAAGTAAATAATGAATTTCATCGAAAAATCATCTTCAGCGATGAGGCTCATTTCTCTGGCCAATGTCTTTGTAAACAAGCAAAATATGCGTTTTTGGTCAGCAACAAACCCACATGTGCTTCAAGAGACGACAATTCATCCTCAAAAAGTTAGAGGTCGCTCATGAACTATGTATATCGAAGTCGCTCATGAACTATATCGAACACGAACGATCCCGCCCATATGTGTGGAAGAGTAGTGGAAAATTGGCTGCAAATAATCGATCGCTGCAAACCTGCTCGAGGTGGTCATTAAAACGAAATATAATTCCATAATTAAATTTAATATGTTGACAAAACCTGGAATAAATTTCAGCCCGATATCTCAATTATTCCGTATTTTAGTTAAATAGCGAAATTGTTATATCGCTGTTGAAAAAACCGATATTACACAAAATATTTAACAAGATGTATAATTTCATTTCTGAGTTTTGGACGTTCAAAATTTAGCAATTTGGAAAGAAATTCGAATTAGTCTGAAATGTTTTTCAGTCTCGATTAAATTGTAGTTAAACGTTGAAGCGCGTGTTTGAGCAAGTTTTTAACAATGTTTAAAGCGTGGTCAAGCTGCCGCGAAATTCCAGTGTTTTGCTATTTCGACTGAAATTGAGTTGAAACTGTTCACTCTACATATGTACATTTTACACTTTTGAGACATTTTAATTTTAGTCAATTTCGTTTCGGCAAACAGAGCTGCGTTTGTGTAATTGAAAGTGGAGAAGTGGACCTGCTCTTTTTATCACCTCGCCTACAAAAGCTTTGCGAACACACAGTGGCGGATTTCTAAAAAAAAAATAATGTTTAAGATGACGTTTTACATGGGCATAGAACATTGAACTAAAGTTTGATACAACTTATGCTTTACAGTTGACTCTTACGGTTCTCGAAACCTCAACTGTCAAATTCAAATGGATTTTGTTTCTGTACTTTTTTTGTTGGCATACATTTGTGTTAAATTTGGCAGATAGTCATCCCACCAAAAACCAAATGTATGTCGTTCTTGCTCACAGTTACAACAACTACTTGTATTAGTACCTCATGTTCTAGGCCGGCACTCAATATAAATATACTGCCTCAAAATGCAAAAACATTAAAATCTTTTTAGTTAATGTATGAGAAATTCATACTACAAGCTTACAAGGTCAGGACCATTATTCTAATAGAAAAGTGCTTGGTTTTGTTGGAAATAATAGACAATGCAGTTAAGCGCACTCATTGGCATGACTAGTTTCGAACTCCGTGAAAAGTTCATCATCAGATGCCTAACTACTGTACCTGAATGAATTGATACCATCGCACACTAGGGTCAAATGGTCACATTTTCTGTGCGAAATTAATAGCATCTAAAATATGGTATTATTTCAAACTAAAACGATGACAAATGTTAAAGCAAAGGTAAAGTTAGTAAATTAAACAAAAATAAGTGTCTTAAGATTCGTAAAGAAGACTTTTCCGTTTATTAAGATATTAAAGTCGTAGAAATTTTTAAATCTTACATGAAACCGTAGTTAAAAATCAATCAAAAAAAATTTGAGGTTATCAGGCCTGTCACAGAACTCTTGCGGAATGGTTTTAGTTCCGTAGTTACCATTCCCTACGATTTAGTTTTACCTTCTCCTGATTCCGATTGATTTTGTTAATTCCTAAAACTAAAAAGAAATCGCCACTTTCAATTACATATAGCATCTTCATATTTTGATATGGCAATATTACGCGTATCAAAAGAAAATTGGAGAAAGAAAACGAAGTATAAAACAAAATTGAGAAAAAACATACAAAGTTCAATAGTTTTAGTTTTTGTAAATTGTTAATATTTATGTTTTAAATTGACTCACTAAAATAAGTGCTCTTGTTTATAAGAATTTTGAATGCACGGAAGCTTTACAAAATATGCCGGGAATATGTACAGTTGCTGTAATGGAGGCACAGAGTGATGAACATTCTACAAAAAAAAATACGTAGGCGAGCTTTAAGAGATGCTGAGGATGCTTTGTCATACTCAAGTACAGTGTAAGTACAATAGGTCTGTCTGTTCATTATCAAAAAACTTGTAACAATTGTTACAAATTGTTACTGGCAAAGCGTTCACGAACTCGAAAAACTTGCAAGAGAGACCAAAAACGAGAGCGTAAGAACTTGAGAGAGGTGAAAGTAGGTGCAAATTTCTGCTAGTGAAGTTTTTACTTGCAAGAATTTGCAGCTCATGAAAAAAAGTATCCAGCTGTTGAACAGTCAAATAGACAAAATAAGTTTTGCGCGCTTACAAATTTCGTTGTGTTTTTTTATGAGTTATAGAAATATGAGTGAAAAAAGGAATATTCTAAAAACGGCTTTACTTCTTATGGAATCCTCTAGCGAATCAGAGAGGTCTTCTGATGAAGAAACTACAGAGTTCCTGTTGGAAGCGCATAAAGTGTCCAAAATATCCTTGCGGCTGGCAAAAGTATTAAATACGATGTTTGAGAGAAAGTCGCGCAGCTGCGTAAAAAACTACTTTGTGGACGTAATACCTTCGTACACAGAAGAAGAGTTTCGCCGGCATTTCCGAATTTCACGGGAGTTTATATACGCAACTATCCGACAGCTTTGAAGGAAGTGAAAGTTTCACCAGTCTGCGGAAAGATAAACGACTTCCTGGAAAACTGTACGTTGCAGTATTTTTGTGGTTTGCTGGCCACGAGGCATGCAGCTATAGAGATTTGGCGGACCGCTTAGACTTATCTCTTGGGACGGTATGGAATATCATCCATCGGGTCTTATTTCATATTAGTTCCTTAAGTCCAAAGTATATAAAATGGCCGAATGAAGAGAAGTTGCAGTCCAGCAAATATTTTGAAGAAAAGTGCGGATTCTCTAGAGCAATTGGCAAGGTAAATGCCTATTAAAAAATTGTTCACATCTAATAAAACAAATTTCAGGTTGCATCGATGGCACCCACATTATTATCGACACCCCTAAGACCGTCAAAGACGATTACATAGACAGAAAGGGCAATGCCAGTTTGTGCTTGCAAGGAATATGTAATGAGAAAAAATTTTTTTTTTCTATTTTCGTTGGCTATCCGGGATCAGCACATGATAGCTGGGTCTCCGTAACTCGCCAATATATGAGAAACTTCCTGTCGTTTGTTAAGGTTAGCTTTATGTACTTTTTAATGCAAATTATAATATTAATAAGAATATTTTTTAATAATTTCAGATTTTTATCTGCTGGGCGACTCTGCCTATCACTGCAGTTCGCATGTAATCACACCATACCGAGATAATGGTCACCTTACCAGAGCTCAGAAATCGTTCAACATAAATCTTAGCTGTGGTCGGGTGGCAATTGAGCACACATTCGGCATCTTGAAACAGCGTTTCAGGCAGTTGTACTACTGCGAATTGCGTGGCATAAAGAACCTGTGCCACTTCATTCGAGCATGTTTCGTCCTGCACAACCTCGCAAACGAAGACGAATTAGATTTCACTGCAGGCCCAATCCAGGAAGTCGAAGAAACCTCTTTTGAGCACAGTACAACAACTAGGGGAAACGTGGCTAGAGATGCTATTTTCCATGAAATTGGATTATGAAAAATAAATCAAAAAAGACAATTTCAAACAATTATTATGTATTTTAAGAAATTGAATTGCATTCATTGCACAAGTTATGGTATTACATACAAAATAAAATAAAATAAAATTGCATTCATTGCATACAAAAACTATTGAAATTTAAATTATTTATTAATTTTATCAACTAATTGTTCTAGTAGTTCCAACTTCCACTTTTTGCGCTCCTCTTCTCTCTCAGCCCGTTCTTCTTTCCGCTTATCTCTCAGTTCCTTCTTTTCCAGAAACTGCAGAGTTCGTTCCTCGAACTTCTTCGATTCCTCCGCAATCGTTTTAATTTCGTCAAGGATTTCTTCCTGCATTGTTCTTTTCTTCCCTTTTGTGTTTGGCGCCTCTGCAAGTAAAGAAAACATACGAGTACAGTACTTTCGATGTTAACTTCAGAAATATGTTATCAGTATCTGTATTCGAAGAAAAAGAAACTTCTGCTTCCTGGTCGTCGGTCGCGGACGTGCTTTCTTCGCTCAGCACATATTTGGGGTTTATATTTTTCTTATTCCCCAAGAGATCGTCTAAATCACTGCATAGAAAAAATTTAGTAAGTTTTACTTTCATATATTTCTGCAGCACATTTAAAATAACTTACTATTGGTACGGGCAAGTTTCTTTGTTGCGCCCCGTTTGCGAGTTATGTAGCTTTGTTTTTTTTGTAGCTCCTTTCCAAGCTATAATACTTCGCCTCCACTTGCTGGCTGGTGAAAAAGTACCCTTTCTCACATAGTTTCTCGGATATGTTGATCCACATTTTTCTTTGTTTTTAAGCGCTGACACTTTCCCTACAAGTGGTCGCAGCGCCTTTACGAGCAGCTTTGTTGAATCATCCAGCCACTCATTTTTACCTGATTTAATGCCCCTGCTACCACTAGGTACGCATTCGTCCTGGTCGTCAAACCAGTTCAAATATAGAATCTTAAAAATAAGAATATAACAATATAGAATATATTTACATCGTTCTCCGCCGCTGGTGGGTTCTCCGAAAAAATAACCTCATCGAAAACTGTCTGCTGGTGCTCCTCCACTTGGTTTATTACGGCCGACTGATATTCTGGGTCTATACATATATAAAACAATTTATTATCGGCACATATTAACAGTTCTTTTTATACGTACCACTCTGAACACGATTAAAGGTTTTTGGCAAACAATTAACTTAGATTTTTCCATTTTAACTCGGTTAGAGCAGCACGTATTGAACATAGAAATATTTGAAGAAGATAGCTGTCAAAACAAATCACAGCTGATTGCTTGATAATTCTTACTGGTTTTCTGTTCATTTACTTTTTTCCCTATCCGTCCCTTTGCTAGAGAATTTCTATCAATCTCTCTTTTACGCTCTCCCTGCAAATTTTTACTGGAAAAGTACGTGAACAGACTTAATGTAAAATCCACACAATTGTAAACTAAACCTTTTCTTATATTTTAGTTTTATTAGCTGTTACCAGCTGAACAAAGAGGCTTTTGTTATATTGGAAAAGCTAAGTCCACATCTTGAACCTTCAACAATACCACCAATAATACAGCTATCAACTACACTTAAATTTCTAGCTACTGGTGCATATCAAGGCTTAATAGGTAACAACATGGTAATAGCTGATATTATCTGTTACTACCCAGTGTGCCAAACGGATCCGTTTCGGATCCACTTCTTCGTACTTTCTATCCGTAACGGATCAGCAAGCGGGAGAAATTCCTCTAAAAAAAAAACGGATTCAAAAACCGATTTTATGTCCGTTTTTCGGATTCATTACGGACATCATATTAGGACATAACATTTTGGTGAGTAGTATTTTACATAAGTGACATATTGCACTTGTTTAAATGGGCAAAATGCTTTAAAGTTACAATTTTGTATAATAAATGACATGAAATGAAATTTGACTTTCAATGCTTTTCTCCTATTCTAAAAGAAAAAAGATTTCAATTGAGTTGTAATTTACGAAACAAATTATTAAAAACTGATTTTTCTGGGTCCCACATAAGGACCTTTTCTTAAAAAAAAACTCAATTAGCGATTTTTACGGATCCGCAAATTCACGAAATATTCCAGGAAATGATGTTGATATCAGTGTAGGAAGAAGTACTGTTTCAAAACTGATGTGGAGAGTGCCAAATGCAACTGAAAACATAATTTGCCCGCAAAGTATAAAGTTAGAAGAAACGGCGAATGAAAACCAGGATTCTAAGGCATATTTTTTTCAAAAATACCAAATACCAGGCATTATTGGATACATTGACGGTACACACGTGAAACTGAACAAGCCATTAGAAAATGAGTCACTTTATTTGAACAGAAAAGGAACGTTTAGTGTCAATGCAATGATTGTGAGAAATTTTTAAATTTTGTTTGAGTGTTTTATTAATGATGATATTGTATATTATAAAGATTTGTGATCATAAAATGAAAGTGCGCGCTGTAGATGCTTGCAGACCTGGATCTTGCCATGACTCTTTCATTTGGAACATGAGTGGTACGAGGAACTACTTACTATCTGAATAAATATTCTAATGGCGACCACAATTCCTGGTTGCTCGGTGAGCCGTTTCTAATTACACCCTACAAAGATGTAGCTTAGAACCATAGAATAACACATACCATAGAAGCTTTTATTCGCTCAATAAATTAAACGGCATAGGTACGATGGAAAGTAAACATTGGATGGTGGAAAATATGGGTTCAATAATACCAGATAGTGGCAATAGTATACAGCGATCAACAAAGGAACAACAACCGAATTTCGCGTTTTTGTGACAAACTAGTTGTGTTAAATACAATACAAATGTATTCCAACGATAAAAGTCACCAAAAAAGTGCAAAATACATTTAAATTTTTCAGTTCCACACCAAAACGACATGAAAAACTAAAGTGAACATATTTTGTAACTCCACCTGGTGTAAGTTAATTTTAAATGTAATTTCCACAAACCTACGACGAAGAGCGTGAAATGAAACGTCAGCTGAGAGAATAAATGTATCTATACCTATATTCGTCTATGACTGCAACAATGCGAGAACGCATGAGGAAAAGAAGAACATGGTGGAAAAAGCTGCCTTTCAGTGTATGACGATACTTAGCGATCTTCGGTCGACACTAATTCGCACCTATAAATTGCAGAATTGAGTTTGGATATATATATACGATTGATGATCAGCCGATGCACACTAGGTCAAATTGACACTTTTTCTGTGCGAACGTCGATTTTCTTGATCACGATTTTACATTGGATATTGTTGCCACCATGTATTGAATAGTACATAATAACAGAAACTTTACTTTGTTTTTGTAAAATGTCAAACACCGTCTGACAGCTACACTGTGTGTAATTTTTTAAGTCATGGCAAAATAACCATATACGGACACCACTACGTGATAAAAGACTAAAAAAAAAGACCCGTGTTTCCCAATTTTTCCCAAAGTCATGCACTTTTTTTTTATGGGCCGCCAAAGATTTGGGGCCTCGGTATCATTTTCGTAAAAATGTGATCATTTTCTCAGGCTCATATCTTGCAAACCGTTCAGAATTTCGATTTACTCTCTGAGGCTCTTGTCATAAAGAACAAAAATTGCGAACATATAAAATCAAAGAAACTTCACCTTCCAGATCAAAATCGCAAAAAACTTAAAAAAATTCGATTTTTTTTTACCTTTTTTCCCGTGTTCAGGTCCATAGGTAGCAAACCGTTCAAAATTCAAGGAAACAATCAACTACAAAAATTTACCTAAGATCTCAATAAACAAATTTCTAGAACATATAAACTTCCTAGAGATGATTCTTAACACTGTTTAGGTAGCACGCAAAAGTGAAAAATTTGCCGAAAATTTTTTAATTTCATTTTTTTTTACCTTTTTCTCCTGTTCAGGTCCATAGGTAGCAAAAAATGAAATATGCCTTGCCGGAACCATGTGTTTGTCCAAGGGTTAACACCGTAGAGGTAGCGCTTAGGTATCACGCGATCATGCACCGATAGCAGCAGCACCGGCAATGCAGTAAGCTCAGCACACGCAACAAGGGACGCAGCACACAATATAAAAGCGACACGACGCTCACATGACGACGTTCACAGCGCGACGTCAACGAGAGCTCAGCGGTGAAAGTTATAAAGTGAAAGTGAAAGTAAAAAAAGTGAAAGTGCTACAGTATAATAATGTTGATGACCTTCAAATCACAGCAAATCTTCCATTTATTTTCGTAATATTTGATTTTTTCCATTATATCTTTCAATGTTTCATAGCTTTCTTTCATGTTGATACCCATTGCTAGCGGAATGGAAGGTTTTCGGTTCGACACATGCAACAACACTGCTTTCAAGCTTGAAACAGAACCATCAATAAATAATCTCCACTCACTAGCGATGTAGTTCATTCCCATTTTTACCACCAAAGCTTTTATATCGTTGCAGTAAGCGAACGAATTGTCATCATTTAGAGTGTAGAGCATCTGAAATTCAGCTTGTCGTTTGCGGTACGCCGTAGAGTTAACATTAGCATGTGTGAGTTTTCTTTGCTTTAAAAACTCAGTCAAAAATATGGCAAGTCGCTGCGATGTTCCCAATATGGCCACAATTAAATCCATTTCCTTTTGTGTTATTAGTTGTGGTCCATCTCTTCCCTGTTGGGGCTCATAATCGGTATCACATGGATCTTCATAAGTAACACCACTTGCTATAGTCATTCCTGTAAATTCTGTCCTACGATCTGGAGTTGGTAGTCTTGGTGATACAAAATTGTCCGGTGCAAGCATTGGCAGTGTGGCTGTTACAGTTGCTTTATAAATTTTGTTCTTCTCAGCATGTCGATTTAGACGACATGTGTAATTTACGTATGCGTAGCAACTGGTGTCATCACCCAGGTGATTAATCCAGTTTACCGGCTTACAATACTTCATACTATGTCTGCCTCCACTCAACCATGCCATGAGATTGTTATAACATTGGCGACACACTGTATTAGGTGTGTAATTTTCACCGGTCAAGTCCACTTCGTCGAAAAACAATGTATATGCTCTTTTGAATTCACTAGTTAAAAGATTCTTTTCCTGCTGAAATCTTGTAGATGTTTTTTTCTGGTTTGATGACCGCAAACGTAGCAAAATAAATCAATATTTTCACACTGCATATTGAAATTGTCAGTTGCCAATGTTGTGTGCGAATTATACGGTAGCACTTTCACTTTTTTTACTTTCACTTTATAACTTTCACCGCTGAGCTCTCGTTGACGTCGCGCTGTGTAATGCCTCGACGTGAGCGTCGTGTCGCTTTTATATTGTGTTACGGATCCGCAAATTCACGAAATATTCCAGGAAATGATGTTGATATCAGTGTAGGAAGAAGTACTGTTTCAAAACTGATGTGGAGAGTGCCAAATGCAACTGAAAACATAATTTGCCCGCAAAGTATAAAGTTAGAAGAAACGGCGAATGAAAACCAGGATTCTAAGGCATATTTTTTTCAAAAATACCAAATACCAGGCATTATTGGATACATTGACGGTACACACGTGAAACTGAACAAGCCATTAGAAAATGAGTCACTTTATTTGAACAGAAAAGGAACGTTTAGTGTCAATGCAATGATTGTGAGAAATTTTTAAATTTTGTTTGAGTGTTTTATTAATGATGATATTGTATATTATAAAGATTTGTGATCATAAAATGAAAGTGCGCGCTGTAGATGCTTGCAGACCTGGATCTTGCCATGACTCTTTCATTTGGAACATGAGTGGTACGAGGAACTACTTACTATCTGAATAAATATTCTAATGGCGACCACAATTCCTGGTTGCTCGGTGAGCCGTTTCTAATTACACCCTACAAAGATGTAGCTTAGAACCATAGAATAACACATACCATAGAAGCTTTTATTCGCTCAATAAATTAAACGGCATAGGTACGATGGAAAGTAAACATTGGATGGTGGAAAATATGGGTTCAATAATACCAGATAGTGGCAATAGTATACAGCGATCAACAAAGGAACAACAACCGAATTTCGCGTTTTTGTGACAAACTAGTTGTGTTAAATACAATACAAATGTATTCCAACGATAAAAGTCACCAAAAAAGTGCAAAATACATTTAAATTTTTCAGTTCCACACCAAAACGACATGAAAAACTAAAGTGAACATATTTTGTAACTCCACCTGGTGTAAGTTAATTTTAAATGTAATTTCCACAAACCTACGACGAAGAGCGTGAAATGAAACGTCAGCTGAGAGAATAAATGTATCTATACCTATATTCGTCTATGACTGCAACAATGCGAGAACGCATGAGGAAAAGAAGAACATGGTGGAAAAAGCTGCCTTTCAGTGTATGACGATACTTAGCGATCTTCGGTCGACACTAATTCGCACCTATAAATTGCAGAATTGAGTTTGGATATATATATACGATTGATGATCAGCCGATGCACACTAGGTCAAATTGACACTTTTTCTGTGCGAACGTCGATTTTCTTGATCACGATTTTACATTGGATATTGTTGCCACCATGTATTGAATAGTACATAATAACAGAAACTTTACTTTGTTTTTGTAAAATGTCAAACACCGTCTGACAGCTACACTGTGTGTAATTTTTTAAGTCATGGCAAAATAACCATATACGGACACCACTACGTGATAAAAGACTAAAAAAAAAGACCCGTGTTTCCCAATTTTTCCCAAAGTCATGCACTTTTTTTTTATGGGCCGCCAAAGATTTGGGGCCTCGGTATCATTTTCGTAAAAATGTGATCATTTTCTCAGGCTCATATCTTGCAAACCGTTCAGAATTTCGATTTACTCTCTGAGGCTCTTGTCATAAAGAACAAAAATTGCGAACATATAAAATCAAAGAAACTTCACCTTCCAGATCAAAATCGCAAAAAACTTAAAAAAATTCGATTTTTTTTTACCTTTTTTCCCGTGTTCAGGTCCATAGGTAGCAAACCGTTCAAAATTCAAGGAAACAATCAACTACAAAAATTTACCTAAGATCTCAATAAACAAATTTCTAGAACATATAAACTTCCTAGAGATGATTCTTAACACTGTTTAGGTAGCACGCAAAAGTGAAAAATTTGCCGAAAATTTTTTAATTTCATTTTTTTTTACCTTTTTCTCCTGTTCAGGTCCATAGGTAGCAAAAAATGAAATATGCCTTGCCGGAACCATGTGTTTGTCCAAGGGTTAACACCGTAGAGGTAGCGCTTAGGTATCACGCGATCATGCACCGATAGCAGCAGCACCGGCAATGCAGTAAGCTCAGCACACGCAACAAGGGACGCAGCACACAATATAAAAGCGACACGACGCTCACATGACGACGTTCACAGCGCGACGTCAACGAGAGCTCAGCGGTGAAAGTTATAAAGTGAAAGTGAAAGTAAAAAAAGTGAAAGTGCTACAGTATAATAATGTTGATGACCTTCAAATCACAGCAAATCTTCCATTTATTTTCGTAATATTTGATTTTTTCCATTATATCTTTCAATGTTTCATAGCTTTCTTTCATGTTGATACCCATTGCTAGCGGAATGGAAGGTTTTCGGTTCGACACATGCAACAACACTGCTTTCAAGCTTGAAACAGAACCATCAATAAATAATCTCCACTCACTAGCGATGTAGTTCATTCCCATTTTTACCACCAAAGCTTTTATATCGTTGCAGTAAGCGAACGAATTGTCATCATTTAGAGTGTAGAGCATCTGAAATTCAGCTTGTCGTTTGCGGTACGCCGTAGAGTTAACATTAGCATGTGTGAGTTTTCTTTGCTTTAAAAACTCAGTCAAAAATATGGCAAGTCGCTGCGATGTTCCCAATATGGCCACAATTAAATCCATTTCCTTTTGTGTTATTAGTTGTGGTCCATCTCTTCCCTGTTGGGGCTCATAATCGGTATCACATGGATCTTCATAAGTAACACCACTTGCTATAGTCATTCCTGTAAATTCTGTCCTACGATCTGGAGTTGGTAGTCTTGGTGATACAAAATTGTCCGGTGCAAGCATTGGCAGTGTGGCTGTTACAGTTGCTTTATAAATTTTGTTCTTCTCAGCATGTCGATTTAGACGACATGTGTAATTTACGTATGCGTAGCAACTGGTGTCATCACCCAGGTGATTAATCCAGTTTACCGGCTTACAATACTTCATACTATGTCTGCCTCCACTCAACCATGCCATGAGATTGTTATAACATTGGCGACACACTGTATTAGGTGTGTAATTTTCACCGGTCAAGTCCACTTCGTCGAAAAACAATGTATATGCTCTTTTGAATTCACTAGTTAAAAGATTCTTTTCCTGCTGAAATCTTGTAGATGTTTTTTTCTGGTTTGATGACCGCAAACGTAGCAAAATAAATCAATATTTTCACACTGCATATTGAAATTGTCAGTTGCCAATGTTGTGTGCGAATTATACGGTAGCACTTTCACTTTTTTTACTTTCACTTTATAACTTTCACCGCTGAGCTCTCGTTGACGTCGCGCTGTGTAATGCCTCGACGTGAGCGTCGTGTCGCTTTTATATTGTGTGCTGCGTCCCTTGTTGCGTGTGCTGAGCTTACTGCATTGCCTGTGCTGCTGCTGTCGGTGCATGATCGCGTGATACCTAAGCGCTACCTAAACGATGTTAACCCTTGGACAAACACATGGTTCTGGCCAGGCATATTTCATTTTTTGCTACCTATGGACCTGAACAGGAGAAAAAGGTAAAAAAAATGAAATTAAAAAATTTTCGACAAATTTGTCACTTTTGCGTGCTACCTAAACAGTGTTAAGAATCATCTCTAGGAAGTTTATATGTTCTAGAAATTTGTTTATTGAGATCTTAGGTAAATTTTTGTAGTTGATTGTTTCCTTGAATTTTGAACGGTTTGCTACCTATGGACCTGAACACGGGAAAAAAGGTAAAAAATCGAATTTTTTTAAGTTTTTTGCGATTTTTGATCTGGAAGGTGAAGTTTTTTTGATTTTCTTTATGACAAGAGCTACAACTTTGCCTCAGAGAGTAAATCGAAATTCTGAACGGTTTGCAAGATATGAGCCTGAGAAAATGATCACATTTTTACGAAAATGATACCGAGGCCCCAAATCTTTGGCGGCCCATAAAAAAAAAAGTGCATGACTTTGGGAAAAATTGGGAGACACGGGTCTTTTTTTTTAGTCTTTTATCACGTAGTGGTGTCCGTATATGGTTATTGTTTTTCGTGTTGCACTGTGCTATCAATCAAAGTCACACGTTCACCAAGTTATTGAAAGACTGTTTGCGCAGCCTATAATTTTCTTACATTGTAAGTGCTTGTTTTTGATAAAGTGGAAGTAAATAAAGAAAATTCGCAATGGAAGACAAGAATATAAGTGGGTACTACTGTTCCAATTAAAAAAAAATAATTTTTATCATTTGTTCACAAAAAATATGAATTCTTTACATACAGGCCTGTCACAGACTCCCAATACGTTCGGAATGGTTTCAAATTCCATAACTAGGTTCTCTGGATTCCGTAAAACGAAAAAACTTAACGGAATGATACCGCCTTCAGTTTTGAATGTGGTATTGATTTTTTGAGCCACTTAGCATGTAAAAAAGTAGTTGAAACTATTTTTTTTTAACAAAAACATAGTTTTATTACTTTATTGTTCGGAAAATAAACATATGAAACAATTATTTAAATAATAATTTAAATAAAATAAAACCACGTTTTTTTGTTCTGTAATGACAACACTTTTTGTGGGAGTGCTACCACATTGTAAAATCGGCTAAACCACTTTTTTTCTTCGTACAGACATTGTAACAAGGGAACAAGTTTGCAATCTGGCACCGCCAAACTCAAAGAAAATAAAGCAAAAGAAAAGATTCAAAAAAATAACCAAAATGTGAGTATTGCAAAATTTTGCTTTAAAATTTAATAACACTTTTTGTATTTAAGGGGAAAGCATAGAAATCCAGTGCAAGGGAAGATTTTGGCACAGCTCACAGAAAAACTTAATTCTTCCGGGCCACCAACCAAGGATTGCAATGGTTGGAAAAAAACTTTGGCAGACTGGAAGATGTACGCTACGAAGAAGATGTGCCACAATAAGAAAGAAAATGAAAAAACTGGTGGCGGACAGTTTAACAAATACATACTGACTGATATGGAAGAATCTTTGGCGAGAGCGTCTGCCATTCACAGAAGTGGTGAAGGCGTTTCTGGTGCAAAAAGTTTTGGGGAGTTTGATCTCAACTTATACATTAGTGAATCCGATAAAGAAAACGAAGTTGAAGTCCTTCAACATCAGGCACTGCTACATAAAAGGCAAAAATCCGAAAGATTCCGAACCATCAAAAGCAGATAATCCAGTTGACAGACCATCAGCATCAAAGAGACGTGTTCCCTACTCACCATCTCCTGAACAAAAGCGCTACAAGCCACTTACTCCATGTGCTCCACATACCCCAACAAAACAGGATTTAAACAACCTTTTAGCTGAAGACAATCAACATTTAGAAAAAATTGTTCAAGTAATGGAGGAGCGAGCAGTCAAGTTACAAAATATTGTGCATTTGATGGAGGAGCAACGTGACGAAATGAAGTTGCAAACTCAAAAGCTTGGCAGACTGTGTAATATTTTAGAAACTCATTATAAAGCTGTTCACTTACACAACATTGAAACACAAAACACTTTAAAAGAAAAAAATGAACTTAAGCTAAACCAACTTGAAATTGAAACCTTAAAACTTGAGCTTGAAAGATAAAAAACAAACCGTCGTTAGTCTTATTGTGTGGTTTATGTTGTATAAAAAAAATTGGTTCAATTAAAATTTAATAAATAAAATTTTATGATTAAAAAAATATAAACATGTTGCTTTAATGAATTTGGGCAGCAATAGTATTCCTTAATCTTTTGGCAACATTAAACATGCTTCTGTTGAAATCCTCCCTAACATCGTCTTCAATCATCTGGTCATCATCATTTTCATTAGATGCTGGGTCTTCTTCACAGTCTATGTTAAATTGTCTGCATATTTTATGCAGTGCACAACAAACATTTATTATTTTAATAACTTTTTATGGAGTATATGACAGTGTGCCTACACTCACAGAAAAATTCGGTTGAGACAGCCGAATTAGCCGTAACCTCATTAGTTAACAATAAACCTCATTAGAGGTTAGCACAACCTCATTAGAGGTTAGCACAACCTCATTAGAGGTTGACACAACCTCATTAGAGGTTATCACAACCTCATGAGAGGTTGTCGCAACCTCATGAGAGGTTGTCACACCCGAATTTAGATGGTGTCAGAAATGAATTTTGGATTTTTTTTTTATTATTAACTAATGATTTATCATTCAGTATTCTTATGAAAAACATTAGAGAGCGAGAAAATAAAATTATTTACACAGGATAATCTTTAGAATAACACATTTATTTTATATGTCACTACCGACCTTTTTTGAAGTCCCGGCCATCATGGGTCACCGCACCAATTGTGGCGTGTTGTATCTATTGATTTAGGTCCTAAACCGTTTCCTACACAGAATTTTGCATCATTATTGCAGGCCGAACGTGGAATGATTCAAAACTCTTGATATCGGCTAGGACATTCTCTAAAAAAATAAGACGATTTAACACAAAAACCACAATTACAATATTTTTACTTACCTTACCGCCAACAACACCGTGACGAGAACAGGTATTCACTTTTTTACTTTTAATATAATATTTGTTTTCATAATTTTAAACGTCACATTTTAAATACATAGAATTATGTTGTGGTAACCGAAGTGAAAATGAAATTCGGTTGTACCTACAGAATTCATGAGAAATTCAGTTACAGCAACCGAATTGACGCCGAATTCGGTCCTTGCAACCGACTAATTCGGGATTAATTCGGTTATTGCGACCGAATTGATACCAAATTCGGTAGTTACAACCGAATTCATATCAAATTCGGTAGCTACAACCGAACTGATACCAAATTCGGTAGTGACAACCGAATTGATACCAAGTTCGGTAGTGACAACCAAAGTGATACCAAATTTGGTAGTTACAACTGAATTGATACCAAATTCGGTAGTTACAACCGAATTGATACCAAATTCGGTTATTGCAAACGAATTGATGTCAAATTCGGTTATTCCAACCGCATTTGGTACAAATTTCGGTTGTTGCATCCGAATTAATTTCAAATTCGGTTGTTCCAACCGAAATTTTAGAAAATGTAGTTGGCTGAACGAATATAATTGAAGATTCAGTTGTCTCAACCGAATCAATTATGAAACGAGGTTGCTTCAACAGAATTTCGGTTGTGGGGACTAAATTCGGTCGTAACAACCTCAATTCGGTTGTGCCAACCTCAATTCGGTGATAACAGCCGAATTTACGGTTGCTACACCTCTTTTCAAACAATTAGTTCTCTGAGTGTAGCAAGCATCGGAATCGGCTTTTTAAACCGCCTATCGTGCGCTCTACAATATTACGAGCAGAAGCGTATTTTGTATTAAATTTGCGCTCCATAGTTCTAAGCATAGAATAACACATTCATAGATAAACTTATTCTCTCTTCTGACGTTTCATTTCACACTTTTCATCGCAGGTTTGTGGAAATGAGAGCAATTAAATTTAAAATTACCTTACACCAGGTGGAGTTACAAAATATGTTCACTTAATTTTTTCCTGTCGTTTTGGTGTGGAACTGAAAAATTTAAATTTATTTTGCACTTTTTTGTTGACTTTTATCGTTGGTATACATTTGTATTGTATTTGTATTGTATTATATTAAGTTTGCCACAAAAACACGAAATTCGGTTGTTGTTCCTTTGTAGATCGCTGTATACTATTGTCACTATCTGGTATTATTTAACCCATGTTTTCCACCATCCAATGTTTACTTTCCACCGTACCTATGACGTTTAATTTATTGAGAGAATAAATGTATCTATACCTATATTCGTCTATGGTTGCAGTGCTGTGAGGTGAGTTTTATTAATCTATATCAGAGATTTGTATTTTTCTGTGGTATAGATTTTTGATAACCGGGCTAGTGTCAGTTACGTTTATTTGAAGTTTATGACCGATTTTGTGCTCCACAAGGCTGCCCGTATTCCAATCGACAAATCGGATAATGCAGGGTGGCGCCGAATGAGCTATATGGTTTAAATGGTTTCTAAATACAGTATATTATTGGGGAATTTTTTGCAATTAACTTTGAAAAATTATATCCTGTAAGTGATGTCCATTTTCTGCTTCGCACATACGTGCTCTTTTTAGCATATTTTCCATAACTTTTCGCGGAATTTCGGGTGTAATGGCCATGATTTCATTTCGAATGTTGGTTTTTAGTTGGAGAATGGTTCTTGGTTTGTTAACGTACACTCTTTCTTTCAAATATCCCCAAAGAAAACTGTCAGGAGCTGTTAAATCTGGTGAACGTGGAGGCCAGTTAAAATTGCTTGTGCGCGAAATAATGCGTTCGCCGAATATGTCCCTTAAGTTTTGCTCGTCGACATACCCGTTTAACAGGAAATGGGCTTCATCGCTCATTATCAAATTGTGAATAAAGTCTGGTGTTTCCTCCGCTTTTCAATCTAATTAGTTGTGCACGTTGTTCGATCGTGTATTGATTCATAATTAATTACCCAAGTCTTCTTCACAAATTTCTGAGAAAAAAAAGAAAAAATAATAATTATAAAAGTTATAAAGAATTCAAACCATATAGCTCATTCGGCGCCACCCTGTATTTAGTGATCGCTAGAAATCAGAGCTCGCAAAATATGCTCAACCAAATTTTTCTGCGCCGTCTGCTCACTCAACAGACAAAAAAATGAGTCGGAATCGCTGTGTCTGAACAGCAACCCTCTTTTTGGTTTCGTTCGTGTTCTCGGTCTCGGGTTGAGCGTAACATACAAATCGGTCCCTTACTGACCCCTCCATACGAACAGAACCGTTCGTCGCTCAACTACTGAGAGTCAGTAAGTGAGCAAACCAAGCAAGTGTCCGCAAAAAAAGTCTTTATTTTTATTGTTGCGTTTGCCTTATGTTGTTGCCTTAGATATTTTGTCACAGGCAAAGCATTAAATAGGTAGGGATGCGTATGCAGTTACAGGCAGTGGCGCCACGCAATAAAAATTTCTATAAATTAAACTATATGTGTACAGGCCAAACAAAATTAATCTTGATATATTTGGTTTAACAATGTTTATAAAATAACATTAGGAATTAAGTTTAACAAATAATATTGAATTAATATATTCGGCACTTAAAGAGGTGCGTCTTTCATTTAAAATGAAATTAAGTGCCGAGAATGACCTCTCCACCGATACTTGTGTTGCTGGTGTGGCTAACACCACCTTTGCAACTTCAGTCAAATGGGTTGACTTAAATTTCATGTCAACGTAAACATATTTTATATTCGCCGTTAATGGTAACCGACCATAGAATAAATTGACATTTTCAATTTCCATATAAAGTTTGGGTAATTTATCAGAAACTTCTTCACCTTTCACCTCTTGTACTGTCTGAATTCCATCTAGAAGGTTGGAGAAAAGTGATGTCCCCTGAGAATCATTGTGAGTGCTGGTTGGGGAAGGATCAAGGGAAATGGCATCCGCTTCGAAGTTTACCGTAGCATTAATCTTAATAAATATAGGAATATTAAATATTATTGTAATACTAATATTATTGGGGGCATATATTGAACATTGGTTAGTATTTAACAAGAACGATTTTATTAGCTAACAACACAATTATACAAACACAGTAGTGTTTCCTTCTAGTAGACGATGTTACAACTCCATTTTAGATCACAATTTATTGCCTTACTTGATTTAAATTAAAATAACGACTAGCTATTGTTTTTAAATTTTGTTTTGCCAAAATTTTCTGCTGTTCGGTCAAAATCAAATTAATCCTTGGATTTAAGTAAATTGCTGAAAAGAAAGCTTCGTTTTCAAGCAACTTAGTTTCTCGCAATTGGAGTTGGGCTAATAACTGTTTGGTTATCATGTTTTGGCCGTTTTGACATTTCAGCTTAAGCTCCATCCATGCTATAAAAAAATCGCTGTAAGCTAGTTGTTCCTGTTGCAGTTTAAGGGTTGTATCATATGCATCTTTAAACGCATTAAGATATAGCTCAACCCAGTCCCAGTCGACGTCTATAAAAAATGTACTTTCCATCGTAATAAAACTCTTCAAGTCAAAAAGTTTAACCAACATCAAATATGTTGAGTTCCACCTTGTAGTGACATCCAGAGTTGGGATGCTTTTCTTATTCTCGATCAAAGTACGTCAGCAAAAAGATCAATTATATGTATATTTCTATATTATACCAGGCAGAAGAATCCCTCCGTAGCCTTGGTGTTACCAACTGGCGAGAAAAGGCGAAGGATAGATCCAGTTGGAAGAATATGTTGAAATTTATTTGTTTAATTAGTATGTGTAAGACGTCTGACCTCATGAGGTTGTAACTTACCTAAGAGAGAAACAAATACCAATATTTTCCTGAACGCAGGCATTTGCATATTTGACGGCATGAACGTACTTTTTGGCTTATGTCGTCCTTCTTATTCACGTCATTCAAGTACAACTGCAACGTGTGCGCTGCACATCGCACAAGCTGCACATTACACAGTGCAACAGTGAAAAAAGCTCCAGGTACTTACTATGCAGATTCGATAGCGGTACTAGAGCTGAGTAAAACCCTAGTTTAGTTTGGCTAGATTAGTAGCCGTTTTTTTTTGGCCCCTCAAAGTTTTTGAAATTGGGTGTGACCACCAAAAAAAGGTGTCATTAGTTTTCGGCAAACAGCTCCTTGAGTTTTGGTGATAGCCGTAAGTTGTAGCTGACAAAGTTGTAGCTGACAGTCTGCCGAAGAAATTTTTTTACAAAGGTTATCAAAAAAATCATGTTTTCCGGGAGTTTTTCTAAAAAAAACTTTGTTGAAAAACGTATTTTTTTTCCTTTTTCCAGTATAACTGTTAAACTACCGGATTTTTTTCATATTCTCTTCGACAAAAATGAAGCTTTTGAAATAGCAAACAACTCTTCCAAACAAGGTTTTACAATCTGAACACTTCTACGACCTCTAAAATGGCCCCAAAAGTGCATATTTCCTAAAAAAATCACTTTTTTGGGTTTTTGTTCGCTTAATAAAGCAAATATTCAAAACAATATACGTTTTTTTTTTATTTTGACCTTTTTTTAATTTTTTTGATGATTTTCCAATTATTTAATTCCAATAATTTAACAAAAATTTAATTATCATCATAAAAATCATGGTAATCATTGTCAAGCTAAACAGCATCGTTATCGGAATCTTGGAAGTCTGCAAAAATTTCCATTTCTTCTTCGCCTTGCTTATCTACTTTTTTAACTGGCAACATTGGCAAAGCTTTGTTTTGATCGATTCTCTCTTCACTATCTCTTATCTTTTCGAAGTTAACACGCGAAAGAAAAATAAACACACTTTGTATACTTAAGATCGGCTAATCAATAAAAAATATATAGAAAGAAAGTAATCCCCTTACAGAAGTTTAATTAAAAGTGAAAGTTTAATTAAAGTGAAAAATCAAATCCTAAGTGGACTTTTTTTAAATTTAAAGAAGTGCCAAAATGAATAAATGCAAAGGAAATATAAACAATTAGGTTATTCACGAAGGGCTGATTAACAGTGTAACCGCGTAAATGATTAACTCACCAACAACAAAATATATGGGAATATTTTCATCAACTTCGAGCAACCCTTGCCTTTGGGAAGTGATTAATAGAGTATATGATTGTTTGTAGTGTTGGAAAATACCACAACTGACAACACTAAAAACGGGAATTTTTAGCATCTGGCATCTCAAATTTGATATTTAAATATTGGTAGCATTGTTGTTCATGTTGCTTTTTTTGTGCGAAAAAATAAATATCAACATGAGTGAAGGTAAGTAAAACAATTTTTTTTTTCATAGATTTCTTAACCAAATCATTTATCCATTTATATTCGGTCGATTATTTCGTCTTTTATGCTTTGCTTAGGCATTATAAAATAATTTCAATTGTAAACAAAAATTTAATTTGTCGAAAAGCTGATTGAAAACAGCTGACAGAAAAAAGTAATCAAATATGCGACTAAATAACATATAAGGGTGTTCACGCAGCACAGAGATTATTTTTAATCTTTTCATCAAATATCCTATTAATCAGCCCTTCGTGAATAATCTTAATGTTTGCTATGTCTGTGGCAAATTTGTAAAAATGAACGTGCAGAAACGATACAAGAAAGCTTCGCTTGGTCTTAGTATTGATTTTAAAAATGCTTATAAAAACTGATACAATAAAATGGTTATGCAAAAGAAATGGGTACCCAATTCTGTTTGTATGATATGCTTCAGAAACGTAAAAGGATTTGCAGAAGGAAACCAGAAGTTCCTGCGTTATGAAGCTCCAATGATTTGGACGAATCCGGGAAGGAAACACGTTCCCGAGAATTGCTATCCATGCAAAAATACGACACGGGGCATGAACGCAAAACAAAACAAAAAAATTTCAATATCAGGCCGTACCAAGTATTCAGTTGCCCAAAGTTGCTTCGATGGAAGCTTCATTGCAACTTGAAACTCAACTTGAACTCATGAGCGGTGAAAGCGTCAGATCAGAGAATTTCTCTGAGTATAGTCCGGGGCCATCCTACTCGCGGAGGTGTCCAATCTGTATATCGCAAGCACAGCTCGATTTTATGGTTTCAAAGTTGGAACTATCACAACGCAAATCGGAAGAACTTGCTAAAATGTTATACGAACAAAACCTTTTGATGCCTGATGTCAAGGTAACGCGGTTTAGAAAACGCCAAGCCAACCTTTAAAAAATTTTCACTGTTGATGAGCCAACAAAAATGGCATACTGTCAGGAGACAAAGAAACTAATGGAACAAATGCACATATTATATAATTCTGCTGAATGGCGGCTATTCATAGACAGCTCGAAGCAAAGTTTAAAAGCTGTTTTGCTGCACAAAACTAATAAAAAAACCATCTATCCCGATAGCCTACAGCATGGATACAAAAGAATCCTACGAAAAAATGGAGATTATTTTAAAATCAGTGCAATATAATGTCCATAAGTGGCGGATATGTAGCGATCTTAAGGTAGTGGCAATGCTTTGCGGTCTTCAAGGTGGCTACACGAAGCATATGTGTTTTCTGTGTAACTGGGATTCGCGGTTCAAAGGAAATCAGTACAGAAATCATTCATGGGAAAATAGAACAAATAATACACTGGGCAAAGAGAATATAACTAAAAAAGCACTTGTGCCACGGGAAAACATTTTAATGCCACTTCTGCACATAAAACTTGGTGTGGTCAAAAATTGTATAAAGGCCGTTATAGGATTAGAAAAGCAGAAGAAATAACCAGATCATGAAAAAGTAGATAAGCAAGGCGAAGAAGTAATGGAAATTTTTGCAGACTTCCAAGATTCCGATAACGATGATGTTGAGCTTGACAATGATTACCATGATTTTTATGATGATAATTAAATTATTGGAATTATATAATTGGAAAATCATCAAAAAAATTAAAAAAAAAGGTCAAAATAAAAAAACGTATATTGTTTTGAATATTTGCTTTATTAAGCGAACGAAATCTCAAAAAAGTGATTTTTTTTGGAAATATGCACTTTTGGGGCCATTTTACAGGTCGTAGAAGTGTTCAGATTGTAAAACCTTGTTTAGAAGAGTTGCTATTTCAAAAGCTTAATTTTTGTCGAAGAGAATATGAAAAAAATCCGGTAGTTTAACAGTTATACTCGAAAAAGTAAAAAAATACGTTTTTCAACAAAGTTTTTTTTAGAAAAACTCCCGGAAAACATAATTTTTTTGATAACCTTTGTAAAAAAATTTCTTCGGCAGACTGTCAGCTACAACTTTGCTGAAGACAGTTTACGGCTATCACCAAAACTGAAGGAGCTGTTTGCCTTGCAGGTTAATACCCAATATGGATTTCTCCATTCTGGTCGCTACATCTATTTTAAGCGATATAAGCTTCCGCTTAACAGAAGCCTTTATATCCTCTTTTATAGCGATCTCTTTGATTCGAACATGGTCCATAATACTCCCGGAAGTTATTGGAGACATTTGCAGAACATTGTATATTGGGTTTAAAATATAGCGAAATCCTACGCCATCCAACAATCAAAATGGCCTACCATCGGCTGTGACAATTTTTACGAGAGATGCAATTATTGTCCCTTCATTTGTCTTGTAAGATATTTTCCTTTTTTTAAATTTTTTCCACTTCGTTAATCAAATTGTCTTCTTTTATCGAATTAAAAATGTCTTTATGCTTTGCATTCAAACGCCGCTTCAAATTGGTTACATGGTGGCCAGCTAGTTTTGCAACACATACGTTGCATATTGATTGATTTAAATTTATTTCAAATTTAAAAAAAATGCACTTCACGACTCATTTCGATAAACTTGCACAAATAACTTTAAGTCGACAACTACGTATTTGTTATGTTTTGTATTTACTCGCTGTAAATACCCTGAAGGAAACCTGGGGTTAAGTGTCTCCAAGTCAACACTTTTGTCGACTATGTGGCGAGGATTCCAATCAGTCTTTTGAAGATTTGTTTGCTCCATAATTGAATTTGCTCGAAAAATTAAAAAAATGGTATCTGGAGACAGCTCTTTCCAGAAAATGTTTGGAGAAGCTGCTGGTTATGCTAAAGGATAAAGGCCTGGAGGTTCCGCTTTCAGCATCAGCATTGTTGGGCAAAATGGATCTACTTTCAATTAGACAAGTGTTACCCGGAAGCTATTGCCACATAGTAATTTAAACTCAGCTGAGAAAAGTTGAAAACGTTTTAGTTACAACACTATGACGAAATTCAACTGGATATAAATATTGATGGAATTCCTTTATTAAAAAATTGTGGCCAATTCTTTTGAGGATTGTAGATTTGAAAGAGAATGTAAATCCTTTTCCTGTAGGAATATATGTAGGGCATAGAAAACCAAGTTGTATTAAAGAGTTTCTAAAAGATTTGGTTGAAGAAGTGCATTCGCTAAAGGATGGCTTTATTTTAAATGATAAGAGAATTACGATTGTGTTCCGTTGTTTACAATGTAACACGCCGGCTAAATCTTTCGTTTGTGGTGTGCCAGGTCATACTGCATCGCATGGTTGCACTAAGTGCACACAAGAATCTAAAAAAGTTGGTCATGTGCTTACATATAGTACTTTTTCTAGCACTTTAATTTCTGATGCAGAGTTTTCTTTAGGAAAATATCGAAATCACCACAGCCTACAATTCAAAGATGAAAAACCCCTTTCCATATGGCAACGCAAACTCCTTTAGACAGCATGCACCTTATCGATCTTGGTGCAGGGCCGTAGCTAGGGTTGAATTTAAGGTAGGGCACCGATAGTAACAGGTTGGTCGGAAGAAAAAATAGTACTTGCTCTGATATGGAAAATCGATTTTCGTCGTACTTCACTTATAGGTTTGAGTAAGGTATTACTTAATAGTCGGGAGGTAGAACATAGCAAAAAATTCATTTATTCTGGTTAATTTTGTTGCTTCAATAAAATAATAAAAGATCCTACATTAAAATAGCTGAATTCTTCGATTCGCCATATTATTGAAAATGCGAAGGACTTCATTCAGATCAACAGACTTCGTTCTTTTCTTTTCAAAGGCCAGAAATACCATCCCTGTCATTCTTTCGTGACTCATTGACAGCCGCTGAGGTCTATTAATTGCAGTCAAAGTTGAAAACATAGATTCGCATACCGCAGTGCTACATCCCATGGTCGCTACAGCTGCAAAAAGTTCATATGTATCTTTGAACGCCTCTAACTGCCTGTGCAAAACTTGCATTGTGTTTTCCAGTTTATCCTCACGATGGCTCAAATAAGCATTAACTACAGTCGCCTCTTCCCTTGATGGAATCGTAAGACCTGAAAATAAGTTGAAATTGTAATTGAACAGAAATAATTAATACTAATATTTCACAAATAACAACATAGCTTTGTTTAATTTTCTCAGGCTTATCTAACTCTTTCAACGGTGCCATTTTGTCTACATCCAACTCTTCGAGACTTGCTAATGAGGTTAATAAATCGTCGTTATCCGAAAATCTTATTTTTAATTCAGCAATTAGTAAGTCCAACGTTTCGAAATACTCAGCTTTAAATGGTTGAACATCCTGGTCTTCCATATTTTGTCTTGAGGTCGAAGGGCCATATACCAAGTAGTCATCCATCCATTTGATTTTTTGACTTGCCTCTTTTGGTTCTGGGTGTGGGTCATATTTTCGAAATCACTGCTTATCATAGACTTAGCTTCTTCCAAAATTTGATAATACGTTTCATCTGATCTCAGTTTCATAATCTCATTTTCGACGCACTTTATGATTGTTATGGCATCTTTCAATCCTGCGCTTCGGGCTTGTAAAGCTGCGTCTGCAGGCTGAAACATGAGTAAGATTTTTTTGGCCACAACCATGACCATTCGGAATTCCAAATTGAGCATGACTTTTTTAATGCCGACACTCTTGACGACGTCGTCTCCGTTAAATCTGTCATTTTTAATAGCATCTAAAGTATTCAAAATCGATAAATAATTATCATTTACAACTTTTGCAACCGCCCAGTGCCCTGACCAACGCTGTTCGAGGAGCCGGCCAATCCTTTTTCCCCCATACATGGCAGCTATTTTGCCATGGTGAAAAAATTCATGTAACATGATGCATTGATCAAAAAATTAACGAATGAATGACATTTCCGAGATAGTTCTGGTGACTATCAAAGGCAAACGATGATTATAACAGTGGACGTAAGGAATTTTTTGGCTCAATTTATTTTCTATTCTCGTCGCAACTCCCGAAACTTTCCCACTCATTACACTTGCACTATCATAGCACTGGCTTAGCATACGAGATGCATCAATGTTATTTTCCTTAATAGTATTTAAGGTTAATTCCGTAAAAGTAGCTGCATCAAGGTTTCGGTAGTTGTAACTATCAGCAACGACTCGTTGACGATTCCGTCCTTCATGTAACGTATTGCAATTGCAATATTTTCGCGATTATTTTTATCTCTCGCCCCATCTTCCATTAGAGTAAACCAGTTCACGTCAGATTCCTTGATATCTTTAACAATATAACTTCGAACTGCTTGAACCATTGCTTGAATTATTTGATTTTGAAAGGCAGGTGCCCGATATATTGCATTTTGTGGTATTTGACTGAGAATCTCCTTCAAATGTGGATCTTTCATGCACGTGTATTCAAACAAATTCTGAAATAATCCTTGTTCTTTTTCGTCCTCCAAAATATAATTTCCACGCAAAGCTAACTCGTTCACAACTAGAAATTGTATTACTTCAATAATAGACTTCATGTAATACCTGTTTTTTTTCTAAACCATTTTGATGTATCAACGTTTCAACACTGCTAGTTGATGATATTCTATATAATTTCTCCTGCCACATCGCCATGGCTTGTGTATGAGAAATGGATTTATCGTGCTTTGGAAACCCAGTTTTTTAATGAGTAGCATTTTTCCAGTTTCTGAATCCTGTGAAAGTGTACGAAGTTTGTTTGCTTCCATGAGGTAAAAATTGCTGGCAGGGATAGCAAAAAGCAGCATCTCTGTCGACAGAATACTGTAGCCATTTGTATCGCTTGAACCAATCTGCCACAAAAGCTCTGGTAATTTCCTTTGGATATATGTCTAAAATAACTTGCTTTATCGGTTCACCGATTTGTGCAATATTATATGGAATACCATAATTAACATTACTCACAAGTTTCAGTTTTCCTGTTTCAATAGGAGTAGGAGCAGGAATTGTATCTTGTACTTCCATATGCTTCGAGGAATGAGGTTGTTCGGGGTCAATTTTCTCTTTCTCTTCAACTCTTCTTTTTTTGCTAAAGAAAACCCGTATATCCATCGCAAAATCAATCTGTCTTCAGTTTATAGCAATAAATCTGACTGAAGACTGTACCTATAATACGAACACCACAGAAAATTAACCACTAATTTGCAGTTTATAGTTTAAAAGGGGATTCCCAATAATATAGAATGTAATACAACCATGGCTCCCACACATACATACTTCAAATTTCAACTACGGGCTAAAAAAGCATTAGTAGATAACCTTCAAAGACAATAAATATCTATAAATATTACGAGGGAGAAAACACTATTGACCAAAAGATGGCGGTGTTAGATGCTGAAATCTGTTAATATACTGACTTTTTGTTAATTCCGACATGATTTTATGTTATTTTCCATTTAAGTTTGCCAATATTAAAATTGACCAAATGCTATATCACCTTTTTTAAAAACAAAATAAAACGTTCTTTATCCGAAAATATACAACGCAATGAGACCAGTCTAAAATATGCGAAAATGAGTACTTACTTATCCGGTCTCGGACAATCCCGGGGGGTCAGGGACCTTACAAAACGAAGATAACATATTTCGCCAACCAGTTCGATCTTTTGCTTTATCTCTCCAGTTGGCAATACCAAGTGTACGCAGGGATTCGTCAACCTGATCCCTCCAGCGGAGTCTTGGACTTCCTATTTTTCGTCTTCCTTCGAGTTCGGTTTCGAAAACTCTTCGCGCTGGTTCATCTTCATCCATTCTACTGACATGGCCTAGCCAGCGCAATCGCGTTATCTTGATCCGCTTAACTATGTCAATGTCAAGATAAAGCTCATACAGCTCATGATTCATGCGTCGCCGATACTCGCCGTTGTGCACTATAGGGCCATCAATTTTTCGGAGTATTTTTCTCTCGAAGACTCCTACAGATGTTTCGTCTGCTTGCGATAGGACCCAGGATTCTGCGCCATAAAGCAAGACAGGTTGAATGAGAGTCTGGTACAGCTGAACTTTTGTTACTCGAGAGAGGGCTTTATCTCTAAAGTGCTTGCTTAGCCCAAAATGACATCTATTCGCAAGCACAATTCTCCGCTTGATCTCAAGGCTGACGTTGTTGTTTTTGTTCACGGCAGATCCGAGGTATATAAATTCGTCCACTACCTCGAAGTTATAACGGTTATCAACGTTCACGCTTTGGTCTAATCGCGTGGAGGCCCTGTTCGTTGAAACCATTAATTTTGTTTTGTCCTCATTCACCGTCAGACCCACTTTTGCTGACTCCTTCTCAATTCTCGAAAAAACCGCAGTAACTTCTCTAATTGTGCGCCCAATGATATCTATATCATCAGCATACGCGAGCAGCATGTGACTTTTGCTGCTGATGGTTTTATTCATATTGACTGCAGCTTTTCTCATAATGATCTCCATTAAGATGTTAAAGAGATCGCACGATAGGGTGTCGCCTTGCCTGAGGCCTCGCTTAGTTTCGAAAGGTTCGGTAAGATCCTTACCAACTTTCACTGCGGATTTGTTGTTCGTCAAGGTCATCCTGCAAAGGCGTATGAGTTTTGCAGGAATACCAAGCTCAGACATTGCTTCATAGAGTTTCTCCCGCATCGGACTATCGTAGCACTGGCTTAGCATACGAGATGCATCAATGTTATTTTCCTTAATAGTATTTAAGGTTAATTCCGTAAAAGTAGCTGCATCAAGGTTTCGGTAGTTGTAACTATCAGCAACGACTCGTTGACGATTCCGTCCTTCATGTAACGTATTGCAATTGCAATATTTTCGCGATTATTTTTATCTCTCGCCCCATCTTCCATTAGAGTAAACCAGTTCACGTCAGATTCCTTGATATCTTTAACAATATAACTTCGAACTGCTTGAACCATTGCTTGAATTATTTGATTTTGAAAGGCAGGTGCCCGATATATTGCATTTTGTGGTATTTGACTGAGAATCTCCTTCAAATGTGGATCTTTCATGCACGTGTATTCAAACAAATTCTGAAATAATCCTTGTTCTTTTTCGTCCTCCAAAATATAATTTCCACGCAAAGCTAACTCGTTCACAACTAGAAATTGTATTACTTCAATAATAGACTTCATGTAATACCTGTTTTTTTTCTAAACCATTTTGATGTATCAACGTTTCAACACTGCTAGTTGATGATATTCTATATAATTTCTCCTGCCACATCGCCATGGCTTGTGTATGAGAAATGGATTTATCGTGCTTTGGAAACCCAGTTTTTTAATGAGTAGCATTTTTCCAGTTTCTGAATCCTGTGAAAGTGTACGAAGTTTGTTTGCTTCCATGAGGTAAAAATTGCTGGCAGGGATAGCAAAAAGCAGCATCTCTGTCGACAGAATACTGTAGCCATTTGTATCGCTTGAACCAATCTGCCACAAAAGCTCTGGTAATTTCCTTTGGATATATGTCTAAAATAACTTGCTTTATCGGTTCACCGATTTGTGCAATATTATATGGAATACCATAATTAACATTACTCACAAATTTCAGTTTTCCTGTTTCAATAGGAGTAGGAGCAGGAATTGTATCTTGTACTTCCATATGCTTCGAGGAATGAGGTTGTTCGGGGTCAATTTTCTCTTTCTCTTCAACTCTTCTTTTTTTGCTAAAGAAAACCCGTATATCCATCGCAAAATCAATCTGTCTTCAGTTTATAGCAATAAATCTGACTGAAGACTGTACCTATAATACGAACACCACAGAAAATTAACCACTAATTTGCAGTTTATAGTTTAAAAGGGGATTCCCAATAATATAGAATGTAATACAACCATGGCTCCCACACATACATACTTCAAATTTCAACTACGGGCTAAAAAAGCATTAGTAGATAACCTTCAAAGACAATAAATATCTATAAATATTACGAGGGAGAAAACACTATTGACCAAAAGATGGCGGTGTTAGATGCTGAAATCTGTTAATATACTGACTTTTTGTTAATTCCGACATGATTTTATGTTATTTTCCATTTAAGTTTGCCAATATTAAAATTGACCAAATGCTATATCACCTTTTTTAAAAACAAAATAAAACGTTCTTTATCCGAAAATATACAACGCAATGAGACCAGTCTAAAATATGCGAAAATGAGTACTTACTTATCCGGTCTCGGACAATCCCGGGGGGTCAGGGACCTTACAAAACGAAGATAACATATTTCGCCAACCAGTTCGATCTTTTGCTTTATCTCTCCAGTTGGCAATACCAAGTGTACGCAGGGATTCGTCAACCTGATCCCTCCAGCGGAGTCTTGGACTTCCTATTTTTCGTCTTCCTTCGAGTTCGGTTTCGAAAACTCTTCGCGCTGGTTCATCTTCATCCATTCTACTGACATGGCCTAGCCAGCGCAATCGCGTTATCTTGATCCGCTTAACTATGTCAATGTCAAGATAAAGCTCATACAGCTCATGATTCATGCGTCGCCGATACTCGCCGTTGTGCACTATAGGGCCATCAATTTTTCGGAGTATTTTTCTCTCGAAGACTCCTACAGATGTTTCGTCTGCTTGCGATAGGACCCAGGATTCTGCGCCATAAAGCAAGACAGGTTGAATGAGAGTCTGGTACAGCTGAACTTTTGTTACTCGAGAGAGGGCTTTATCTCTAAAGTGCTTGCTTAGCCCAAAATGACATCTATTCGCAAGCACAATTCTCCGCTTGATCTCAAGGCTGACGTTGTTGTTTTTGTTCACGGCAGATCCGAGGTATATAAATTCGTCCACTACCTCGAAGTTATAACGGTTATCAACGTTCACGCTTTGGTCTAATCGCGTGGAGGCCCTGTTCGTTGAAACCATTAATTTTGTTTTGTCCTCATTCACCGTCAGACCCACTTTTGCTGACTCCTTCTCAATTCTCGAAAAAACCGCAGTAACTTCTCTAATTGTGCGCCCAATGATATCTATATCATCAGCATACGCGAGCAGCATGTGACTTTTGCTGCTGATGGTTTTATTCATATTGACTGCAGCTTTTCTCATAATGATCTCCATTAAGATGTTAAAGAGATCGCACGATAGGGTGTCGCCTTGCCTGAGGCCTCGCTTAGTTTCGAAAGGTTCGGTAAGATCCTTACCAACTTTCACTGCGGATTTGGTGTTCGTCAAGGTCATCCTGCAAAGGCGTATGAGTTTTGCAGGAATACCAAGCTCAGACATTGCTTCATAGAGTTTCTCCCGCATCGGACTATCGAAGGCTGCTTTATAATCGATAAATAGATGATAGGTGTCGATTTGTTTTTCGTGTGTCTTCTCCAGGATTTGGCGTAGCGTGAAAATCTGGTCAGTTGTCGATTTTCCAGGCCTAAAGCCACACTGGTATGGTCCAATCAGGTCAGCGATAATTGGTTTTAGTCTTTCGCACATTATACTTGATAGAACCTTATATGCTATGGATAAAAGGCTTATTCCACGGTAGTTGGCACAAACACTCGGGTCACCTTTTTTAAATATGGGACATAGTACACTGAGACTCCAATCGCCGGGCATGCATTCAACTAACCAAATTTTGCTAATGAGCTGATGCATGCACCTTATCAGCTCATCGCCGCCAGCCTTAAATAGCTCCGCCGGTAATCTATCGGCTCCTGCGGCTTTGTTGTTCTTAAGCCGGGCAGTAGCTGTTCTGACCTCGTCTTGGTTAGGAGGGGTCAATCGACGTCGTCGTCCATATTGTGATCGATTGTCCCATCGGCATTGGATACCTCAGGTACTAGTAGCGCGGAGAAATGCTCTCTCTATATTCCCAACATGCTCTGCACATCTGCGACGAGATTTCCGTCCTTGTCTTTACAGAAGGGGGGCCCTGAACCATGTCCATTAGTTCCGTTTTTAGCTTTTTGGTAGAATTTTCGGGCTTCGTTCTTCCTTCTGTATGTGTCAATTTTCTCACTCTCGCGCTTTCTCCACTGCCGTGTCTTACGCCTAAAGAGACGGTTTACCTCCTTTCTTTTCTCCCTATACCGCTCAGTTGCAGCTCGCGTTGCAATTGACTGAAGCATTACCATACGTGCAGCGTTCTTTTCGTCATTTGCAATGCGACACTCTTCATCGTACCACGGTTTATTGCGAAGCGGTTTTTCGAAACCAAGTACGGTTGTCATATATAGGTCTTTGTAACATTGTATTTATTCGAAATTTTTTAGATGTCCCTTACTAGTAGTTAATTAATTTGTATCCATCATATACTTTGAACACACACTTTACATAGCAAATTATCGTAGTTGATGATATATTTTAAGGTAGGGCATAGATATTTTAAGGTAGGGCATTGCCCTACAATGCCCCCCTAAGATACGGCCCCGTCTTGGTGTTACAAGAAAAATGCTTATTCGTATCATAAAAAATAGAACAGAAGAAAAGACTCCTAAACCAAATACATATAACGAAAATATCTTCCGAACTCGTCAAATTAAGAAAATTTATAATTGGAAGGCCACTGAATTTCATCAGTTCCTCGCCTGTACAGGTGTAATTGTGCTTCACAGTAACGTGCACCAAGATATTTATTATGAATTTTTGCTTTTACATTGTGCTTATAGGCTTCTGAGCAGCCCAAGACATGTTTACAGTTAGGTTATTCACGAAGGGCTGATTAACAGTGTAACCGCGTAAATGATTAACTCACCAACATCAAAATATATGGAAATATTTTCATCAAGTTCGAGCAACCCTTGCCGTTGGGAAGTGATTAATAGAGTATATGATTGTTTGTAGTGTTGGAAAATACCACAACTGACAACACTAAAAACGGGAATTTTTAGTATCTGGCATCTCAAATTTGATATTTAAATATTGGTAGCATTGTTGTTTATGTTCCTTTTTTTCTGCGAAAAAATAAATATCAACATAATATCAAAATAAATATCAATTGATTCAATTTCCAAAATACTCAAATGGACTCTGAAGTCGATTATTTCGTCTTTTATGCTTTGCTTAGGCATTATAAAATAATTTCAATTGTAACCAAAAATTTAATTTGTCGAAAAGCTGATTGAAAACAGCTGATAGAAAAAAGTAATCAAATATGCGACTAAATAACATATAAGGGTGTTCACGCAGCACAGAGATTATTTTTAATCTTTTCATCAAATATCCTATTAATCAGCCCTTCGTGAATAACCTTACTAATTTAAAGGAAGCTAATGATCTACTTCAATTATTTGTTGACAATTTCCCCATCGTGTTCGGTCCAGACAGCGTTTGTTTTAATGTTCACAATCTACTGCATACAGCAACTTACGCAGAAAGGTATGGACCACTTACGTCTTTTTCGGCATATGATTTCGAAAATAAACTTCAAATTTTAAAAAGACATGTTCGAAAGCCATCGGCCATTCTTCAACAAATTGTGCGAAGAGAACAACACGAATACACGAAGTATATGTTGAAACTAGAACAGAAAAGTTTAAGAGCAAAGGAGGTGCCATAGTAGAAGCTTTTGCCAATGATTGCTTAATTTCTTGCATAGAACCTAATGAACTTATCCGGTCTCGCACAACCCCGGGGGGTCACGGACCTTACAAAACGAAGATAACATATTTAGCCAACCAGTTCGATCTTTTGCTTTATTCCTCCAGTTGGCAATACCAAGTGTACGCAGGGGTTCGTCAACCTGATCCCTCCAGCGGAGTCTTCCTACTTTTCGTCTTCCTTCGAGTTCGGTTTCGAAAACCCTTCGTGCTGGTTCATCTTCATCCATTCTACTGACATGGCCTAGCCAGCGCAATCGCGTTATCTTGATCCGCTTAACTATGTTAATGTCAGGATAAAGCTCATACAGCTCATGATTCATGCGTAGCCGATACTCGCCGTTGTGCACTATAGGGCGATAAACTTTTCGGAGTATTTTTCTCTCGAAGACTCCTACAGATGTTTCGTCTGCTTGCGATAGGACCCAGGATTCTGCGCCATAAAGCAAGACAGGTTGAATAAGAGTCTGGTACAGCTGGACTTTTGTTACTCGAGAGAGGGCTTTATATTTAAAGTGCTTGCTTAGCCCAAAATGACATCTATTCGCAAGCACAATTCTCCGCTTGATCTCAAGGCTGACGTTGTTTTTGTTCACGGCAGATCCGAGGTATATAAATTCGTCCACTACCTCGAAGTTATTACGGTTATCAACGTTCACGCTTTGGTCTAATCGCGTGGAGGCCCTGTTCGTTGAAACCATTAACTTTGTCTTGTCCTCATCTACTGACAGACCCACTTTTGCTGACTCCTACTCAATTCTCGGAAAAACCGCAGTAACTTCTCTAATTGTGCGCCCAATGATATCTATATCATCAGCATACGCGAGCAGCATGTGACTTTTGCTGCTGATGGTTTTATTCATGTTGACTGCAGCTTTTCTCATAATGATCTCCATTAAGATGTTAAAGAGATCGAACGATAGGGTGCGAGAGATCGCACGATAGGGTGGAGGCCCTGTTAGTTGAAACCATTAATTTTGTCTTGTCCTCATTTACTGACAGACCCACTTTTGCTGACTCCTTCTCAATTCTCGAAAAAACCGCAGTAACTTCTCTAATTGTGCGCCCAATGATATCTATATCATCAGCATACGCGAGCAGCATGTGACTTTTGCTGCTGATGGTTTTATTCATGTTGACTGCAGCTTTTCTCATAATGATCTCCAGCAAGTTGTTAAAGAGATCGGACGATAGGGTGCCGCCTTGCCTGAGGCCTCGCTTATTTTCGAAAGGTTCGGTAAGATCCTTACTAACTTTCATTTGGTGTTCGTCAAGGTCATCCTGCAAAGGCGCATGAGTTTTGCAGGAATACCAAGCTCAGACATTGCTTCATAGAGTTTCTCCCGTATCGGACTATCGAAGGCCGCTTTATAATCGATAAATAGATGATAGGTGTCGATCTGTTTTCGTGTGTCTTCTCCAGGATTTGGCGTAGCGTGAAAATCTGGTCAGTTGTCAATTTTCCAGGCCTAAAGCCACACTGGTATGGTCCAATCAGGTCAGCGACAATTGGTTTTAGTCTTTCGCACATTATACTTGATAGAACCTTATATGCTATGGATAAAAGGCTTATTCCACGGTAGTTGGCACAGATACTCGGGTCACCTTTTTTTAAATATTGGACATAGTACACTGAGACTCAAATCGCCGGGCATGCATTCAACTAACCAAATTTTGCTAATGAGCTGATGCATGCACCTTATCAGCTCATCGCCGCCAGCCTTAAATAGCTCCGCCGGTAATCCATCGGCTCCTGCGGCTTTGTTGTTCTTAAGCCGGGCAGTAGCTGTTCTGACCTCGTCTTGGTTAGGAGGGGTCAATCGACGTCGTCGTCCATATTGTGATCGATTGTCCCATCGGCATTGGATACCTCAGGTACTAGTAGCGCGGAGAAATGCTCTCTCCATATTCCCAACATGCTCTGCACATCTGCGACGAGATTTCCGTCCTTGTCTTTACAGAAGGGGGGCCCTGAACCATGTCCATTATTTTCGGGCTTCGTTCTTCCTTCTGTATGTGTCAATTTTCTCACTCTCGCGCTTTCTCCACTGCCGTGTCTTACGCCTAAAGAGACGGTTTACCTCCTTTCTTTTCTCCCTATACCGCTCAGTTGCAGCTCGCGTTGCAATTGACTGAAGCATTACCATACGTGCAGCGTTCTTTTCGTCATTTGCAATGCGACACTCTTCATCGTACCACGGTTTATTGCGAAGCGGTTTTTCGAAACCAAGTACGGTTGTCATATATAGGTCTTTGTAACATTGTATTTATTCGAAATTTTTTAGATGTCCCTTACTAGTAGTTAATTAATTTGTATCCATCATATACTTTGAACACACACTTTACATAGCAAATTATCGTAGTTGATGATATATTTTAAGGTAGGGCATAGATATTTTAAGGTAGGGCATTGCCCTACAATGCCCCCCCTTAGATACGGCCCCGTCTTGGTGTTACAAGAAAAATGCTTATTCGTATCATAAAAAATAGAACAGAAGAAAAGACTCCTAAACCAAATACATATAACGAAAATATCTTCCGAACTCGTCAAATTAAGAAAATTTATAATTGGAAGGCCACTGAATTTCATCAGTTCCTCGCCTGTACAGGTGTAATTGTGCTTCACAGTAACGTGCACCAAGATATTTATTATGAATTTTTGCTTTTACATTGTGCTTATAGGCTTCTGAGCAGCCCAAGACATGTTTACAGTTAGGTTATTCACGAAGGGCTGATTAACAGTGTAACCGCGTAAATGATTAACTCACCAACAACAAAATATATGGAAATATTTTCATCAAGTTCGAGCAACCCTTGCCTTTGGGAAGTGATTAATAGAGTATATGATTGTTTGTAGTGTTGGAAAATACCACAACTGACAACACTAAAAACGGGAATTTTTAGCATCTGGCATCTCAAATTTGATATTTAAATATTGGTAGCATTGTTGTTTATGTTCCTTTTTTTCTGCGAAAAAATAAATATCAACATAAAATCAAAATAAATATCAATTGATTCAATTTCCAAAATACTCAAATGGACTCTGAAGTCGATTATTTCGTCTTTTATGCTTTGCTTAGGCATTATAAAATAATTTCAATTGTAACCAAAAATTTAATTTGTCGAAAAGCTGATTGAAAACAGCTGATAGAAAAAAGTAAGTAATCAAATATGCGACTAAATAACATATAAGGGTGTTCACGCAGCACAGAGATTATTTTTAATGTTTTCATCAAATATCCTATTAATCAGCCCTTCGTGAATAACCTTACTAATTTAAAGGAAGCTAATGATCTACTTCAATTATTTGTTGACAATTTCCCCATCGTGTTCGGTCCAGACAGCGTTTGTTTTAATGTTCACAATCTACTGCATACAGCAACTTACGCAGAAAGGTATGGACCACTTACGTCTTTTTCGGCATATGATTTCGAAAATAAACTTTAAAAAGACATGTTCGAAAGCCATCGGCCATTCTTCAACAAATTGTGCGAAGAGTACAACACGAATACACGAAGTATATGTTGAAACTAGAACAGAAAAGTTTAAGAGCAAAGGAGGTGCCATAGTAGAAGCTTTTGCCAATGATTGCTTAATTTCTTGCATAGAACCTAATGTTTGTTCTGTCAAACCACATATTCCTATAAATATAGAAGCAATAGTAAAGGACGACGATTGTTGGACTTAGATAGTTTTTTCCAAGAAAAATTTTTAATTAAGGATGTCGAGTGCAAATTTTCATGCTTTCCATTTAATAGCGATACATAGCTGCATTCCACAAAAATAATTCCAATTATACATAGCTACCTTCCAACAAAAAATGTCCAACGATCATCCCCAACATTCAAAAGGAAAACTGAAGTATTTTCCTCATCAAGGTAATTTTAGTATATTACCATTTTAATATTATTTACTGTACTGTATTTTCTTCCCTTTTTTTCAAGCTAATCAAAAGTATCGTTGCTGTGAAGACCTGTCGAAAAAATTTGAGTCCTATAAAGGTTTGTTTTCAAATGGGTGTTGGGCCATGTAATACATAGTATGTATACTTTTGCAGAGGCTTCTGAGAAGCGATATAATGCTTTATTTGACATTTTGGCGGAACACAAGATTTTATTGGACCGTATAGTTGCCCAAAACGCAGTTGCCGACGATATAATGGGAATTTTTCCAATAAGTACCGAATAAAAATTTAAAGAATTAGATATTATTTTAGCTACTCCAGCAGATCTCCCTATGTGAGTAATCTACATTACTGACAAACTAATTCAATAACTATTTACAATTTCTTCTTTCTATTTCATAGATACGTCATATGAAGGTACTTTTAGGTGGTAATGCTGAACGCAACCTACATCAGGTGTTTGGCAAGGGAATCATAATGAATTTCAATGTTGACGGTACTTTCGGCAAAAAGAGATTTCGGCAACGTGTTTGCGGCTACAATAGGTACATAATTTATTAACCTAGGTTTTAAATATATTTTTTAATATCCTTTGTTTTCATCACACAGATGTTATATCAACTTACAGCGATACTTCAGACCAAACATTGAGGGCAGCTTTTCAACGGCAAAAAAATATTTCAAGCAAACTAGTCGCAGCAAAGGCAAAAGTCAGGAGCATGACAACGGTGGCGACAGTTATGGCAAACAAAAATAATTATTTTTTTGCAACTCAAGGTTTACCCAGCCTTGAAGGAAATGAGCTTTTTTATTTTAAATTTTGTGATATGAAATATGATTAACATATGAGACTTTTAACTTGTCTTAATTAAGTAATAAGAACCTAGAAATGCTGAAAGGTTTAGCCAGTCTTAAAAAATCTGAGCCACAACAGATTCTTACGCACAATTTGTGCCTTTTTAATTTTTGTTTTTTTTTAACATAATATAATTTTTTTATTTAATAAAGTACATAATAAAAACAAAATTCATGCACTCGTTTGAATTATTAACCCTCCCAATATTACTTGCATGGAAATCTATTCAAAAGTTCCAAAAGTGTTGACAACAATTACCTAAACGTGCCACTAAGTCTCTGGTTCCAATGTCTCCAAGTGGTTCCATAATAACCACCTAATCAATAGATTTTAGGTCCAAAAGTGTTGACAACAATTACTTAAACGTACTACTGAGTCTCTGGTTCTAATGTCTCCAAGTGGTTCCATAATAACCACCTAATCAATAGATTTTAGGTCCAAAAGTGTTGACAACAATTACTTAAACGTACTACTGAGTCTCTGGTTCCAATGTCTCCAAGTGGTTCCATAAGAATAGATCTTAGGTCAATACTGACTTCTGAATGACAAGCACATATTAATTGTCTACAGTAGATAGCATTGCCTGTCGTATAAATGGTCAGTAGTACTGTTGACAAAGTCAATAGTGAATCCGTACAGTTTTACTATACATTTCCTACAGGGTATCCCCACGCGCAACACACATACATGTTCAAACGACCGTTTGCCGATTTTTACGAAGTAAAGGGTCTCGAGTGAACACATGAGCCGAGCGAAAGAACAAAAACGGTCGTCGGTTGAGCGAAGAGCAAGCCAAAGAAGAACGAAGTTTGAGAGTTTTTTCGCAACAGCTTCGCATCGTGTCAGTGGACGAGTGGTTTTTTTCTTACAACAAGCACCAGAGAGACCAATTATTGCGAGCTCTGCTAGAAATTTACGATTTTTCGGGGTTAATGTGAAATTTAAACAAAAATTAATTTATATAAAAATAAATTATTATTTATGTACATAAAATGTACGTATTGACAAAATACTTTTAAGTGTTGCTTATAAAATTTTGTTTAATGTTAATAATTTTTACGTTATTTTTATTCTCCGCGTTGCACCATTTGAATGTTGCCTTTTGAAGCAAATATTGCATATGTTCTTCATTTTTTGTGACAGAGATGTTAAATTCGATAACCATTCGATTCGATTCGATAAATCAATCTCACGCTCTTGGCAATCGTTTACAACTCTTAAAAGGCTCGCTCTTTCTTCCATGCGAATGTAAATTGCATCATCCTTCCATACTGCAGGGTTCTTTGTAAGGAATGAAAGACCTTTTTGATGTCCATCATCGATTAATAAAGCAAAGAAAATACTTGTGCGTTTGGTAACAAAATTCTCAAGACGATTGTGATGATTAAATCCTCAACAGTCAAGCCTCTTTAAGGCGTTTGCTTTTGGATGTAGCTAGAGCCTTTTGACCATGTTCCTTTAAGTTTCAAATGTTACCCGCGGATCGAAGAAGGCAAGTCCAATTAGGTGTTCAGAAAAATACCAAAGATGTCTATGAAAAGCTTTTACTTCTGCTGTAGAGACTTTTTCATTAGGACACATTTCAAGTTGCTTAAGAAGATTGGCGTCATTAATTGGAGCCTTTGTGGCCATTGGGGCTTCAATCCAATAGCAACCGTATACAAGACTACTTAATAAACATATTTCGGTGACTGCTTTCTTCTCCGTTTCAGTGAGATCGAACTCACTTTGAAACATAAATATTTGTAGGCAGTAGTATATCGATTTTGCCATCCAACGAACATGGTGACAAGCGCCTGGTGCACGAAATGTAAACTCAAATTTTTTTTGTGCCTGCTAAAAATATCCGTCAAAGCATTAAGAGTTCAAGGTAATCGCCACTAGGCTGTTGGATTTTAATAGCGTCTGAATAATATTTATACATTTCTTCTCGTAGTTCCGGTAAGTAAGGGGTTGGTATCGAATAATTCATTTTCTCCTAATGTAAAATTTTCTTTATCAATTTTTGGCCATTGCTTTTGAAAACGCTTAAATAGTTGCACTTCCGGTTCTACAGTCTGCCCAAAAAGTTCTTTCACGATATGTATTAGAAATCATACACATGATGTCGGCAAGCAATCCATATCATTCCTTTATGTAGATCTTTTCCAATTAAAGTGCAGTCCCCCATATTTAACCTTGTGCTAGAAGCTGTAGTGTCAAAATATAGTCCGCGAATGTTATTTTTTGCCCAATCTTCGCAGACCTACAAACAAGCATTATCATGTTGCACACCGGTTGCTTTTATTTATCTTCGGGATTGCTAGAAGTTTTTCTACTCTACCAGAACTGATGACTACCGCAACCCTATCGATTTTTTGTTTTTCGTTAGAAATGTCAGCCAGCAATTTGCTATCCCAGTGCAATACGAGTAGACCTTGGAGATGGAATGTATATTTTATCATTTTCTATTATGGCATATACTCAGCTCCCTTCTCATTTAGGTATATCATCACACATTATAGGGATAAACAAATCTCAACTAAGCGAGAATTGTCGCAAATACTACTTTTGCGAAAACTTTGCTTTTATTGACTATTTTACAACCCTATGAGCTCAGTTGTCTTAAACATATTAATTAAACAAACAAATTTCAACATATTCCTCCAACTGGCTCTATTCTTCGCCATTTGGTAACACCAAGGATACGGAGGGATTCTTCTGCCTGGTCTTTCCAGCGGAGTCTTGGTCGTCCTCTTTTTCTGCTTCCATCGGATAAGCTATCGAAAACCTTTCGCGCTGGTTCATCTTCATCCATTCTGATAACAAGGCTTAGCCAACGCAATAGGACTAATTTGATTCGCCTAGCTATGTCCACGTCAGAGTATAAATTATATAGCTCTTGGTTCCAGCGACGTCGGTACTCGCCGTTTTCCCTAACAGGACCATATATTTTACAGAGAATTTTTCTCTCGAATACTCCCAGGTGTTTTTCATCCGCTTGCGATATGACCCAACTTTCTGATATAGCTGGACTTTTGTACGTCGAGAGAGGGCTTTGTTTCCAAACTGTTCACTGAGCCCAATATAACATCTATTCGCTAGAACAATTCTCCTATTTACGCCCATACGCCAGCAACAAATGGCTTATCGTGTTGTCTCAGTCTTCACTTGGTACAGCAAACAAGGTGACGCATCGGTAGCAGAAAACTACCCCGAAATATGTAGCTGAACATTTGTGTATGTGTATGCGCGTGACGGTACAAATCACAACAAAATATTTGTGTTTTAACCATAATTCGGTCGCTCTTGTTTTTAAATAAATAAATGGTTTCCCGTTACATCTCACGAGGGGATTAGGGAGAGCTTCTCACAACCAGTGAGCTGGGCGCGTTCTAGTTTTACACTCACTGATTGGGACCTACCTTTCAAATTTCTTTCGGCGGCGGCCACCTCGCATAGTGACGGCGACACTATCGGGGGAGAGTACGGTTTCCGAGGCCCCTCGATCCCAAAATAAGACGAAAAAATTTAATAAAATTTTTCGATAACTCGCTTAGTTATCGAGTGTTACAATTTTAAAAAATCGACAAGTTTTTTGGCTGAAGTTCAGGAGCAGGAAAGAAAAAATTTAAAAAAAAACCAAAATTAAAGAAATATTAAAGAATGTGAGAAAATTGAAAACTAGCTGTCGCACGGTCCTATGGGGCCCACAGGGTCCAAAAAACCGTCACACCCAGGGACATTTGGCTATGGATTAGTGTGGGTACTTCAACGAAAGGTATTTGTGTCACGAACTCCGTGGTGTCATTCTTTTTTTCGTGGGATGTCTGTAAGTCCATATAAGTCCACTTTTGTGCGTACAGTAACCATGAGATTGGTTATGGTAACCATCCAGAAAAAAAATTTTTTTTTGAAAAGTACCGAGTGATTTTTCCGATTTTGCCACACATCGACTTAAGGTACAGAGGGAATTTTAACCCCCTGGACGGCCGTTCGACTTAGTGCTATATAAATTTAACGATTTTTCAAAAGTTCTACCACACGGTACGAGCAACATAGGGCCCTGCGATGGCTACTTTTCCATGTTCTCACATTCTTTACCTTTTCTTTAATTTTGGTTTATTTTAAAAATTTTTGCCTGCCCCAGGTCCTGAATTTTTGCCAGTTTTTTAACTCTCAAAATAAGCTCAACAATTTTCTAAAAATTTCGATAACTCGTTTAGTTATCGACATATCGTGAGTTAACCCTTCTGCACAAATTCAGATTATACCCCTCATAAACAATTTGTGGGTCAATTTGACCCAATATGAAAAACACATTCGTATAACGGTTAATTAATTTTTTTTTTTATTATTTGAACATAAAATATACAAATTCAATATTTATTTTAAGACAAGAAGTTTAATTCTGGGTGTTTATACTTATACACAACATGTTGTTTGCATAAATTGTTTTTGCATGTATTGCGACGGATTGAGTGGTTGTTTGAGTTTTTGGTATGTGGACAAACAAAAGCGTCTTTGGCTTTTTCCCAATTACCCAAAAAGCAGGAGGTAGAATCTTGAAATTGAATAATCGTCGATGAACTGGGAGTGTCGGCTACTACAGATTCCTGGATCTTTGCCAAAAAAATTTTCCCAGAAGGCCCATAGGGCATTCGCGAGCATTGGTGGTCAAAATGACCCACAAATTGTATACGCGTAGGTAAAGTATTTAAAATGTAATGAAAAAAAATTGGCTAGTCGCGAAAAAATAATTTTTACTTAAAATCCATCAGAAGGCCCTGACTGAGGATATGAAAAAGTTGTATAAACTTGCAGCCATCCTAAGACATGATTTTCGACGGCTGTTCTTCAAAATTGGGTCATTTTGACCCAATGTGCAGAAGGGTTAAAGTTTTAAATTATCGACAACTTTTTTACCAATTTAATGTGGACTAGCGTGGTACAACTCAAAATAACCCCAACAAATTAAATAAAATATATCGATAACTTCTTTAGTTATCGGGATATCGGGGGCTGCAACCTTTTATATGTACAACTTTCAGCAATTTTACTTCTTATTTTTTACCACTCAAGAAAACTACACAAAAATGAAAAATTATTTTAAAAAAAATCGCGCGAATATCTCGATAACTAAGCGAGTTATCGATAAATTTTATTCCTTTCTTTCGGCTTATTTTGGGTTGTTCGAAAAATAAATTATGAAAATTAATCAAATGGCAAAACAGTTATTGATTTTTTAAAATTTCAACGCCAATATCTCGATAACTAAGCGAGTTATCGATAAATTTTATTTAATTTTTTCGGCTTATTTCGGGGTGCTCCAAAAAAAAGTTATCGAAATTAATAAAATGGCGAAAAAAGTTATTGATTTTTAAAAACTTCAACGTCCTATATCTCGATAACTAAGAGAGTTATCGATAACTTTTATTTTATTTTTTCGGCTTATTTTGGAGTGCTTGAAAAAAAAAGTTATCGAAATGAGGGGCCTCGGAAACCGTACTCTTGCCCACTATCGAGTATATAGCCATGAAAAAGCTTCTCAAAATATCGTTCGGAATCGGTGTAAAACAGAAGTTCCCAATCAGTGAGTGAAAACTTGAAAGCGCACAGGTCAGTGATTGTGAGAAGTTCTCCCCGGTCCCTTCATGGGATGTAATGGGAAACCATTTATTTATTTTTTGATTGGGACCTACAGTTTTACACCGGTTCCGAACGGTATTTTGAGAAGCTTTTTCATGGCTAAATACTCGATAGTGCCGCCATCACTAAGCGAGGTGACCGCCGTCGAAAGAAATTTAAGGTGGTCAGAGTAGGGATCGAACCCACGTCCTCATGCACAAGAGACGCGCACACTACCATTGCACCACCGACGGATTCAGAAAAAATCAAAAGCCACACATACATTTTGCGGGCATTCGAAGTCAATGAAATCGAAGAAGTCAAAGAAAAAATGTGTTTTAAGAAAGACAAACATAAACAATAACAACTTAACGAACGATCAAATGAATCCAATCGAAATTTTAACAAATTTGGTTAAAATAAATAAAAAAGCAGCTGAAGAAATTGCATACGGAGCGATCACTGGATTAATAACGGGGAGATTTGACGCTACAATTGAATGAAAGAACCCTCAACACAACAACAATTGCATGATTTAAGAAAACAATGATGTGGTTCTATGTTAAACGAGTAGAGCATATGGGAGTAGTGCTTATGTTCATGGTAAGTACATACATAGATATATATATTTTAATAAGACATCTTAATAATAAATTTCTTATATTTGTTTTTAATTGCAGAACCTGAATTCGACGGCCACAATAACACGCAACCCCTCGACTACCACAATCTTCTCCAGATGAGTGTTTCAACATGGAATGGATTTAGTATATTTATATACGTAATTGAAACCATTTTCGAACCAAAAATTCAAAAAATTGTTATCAAAATACTTGTAATGTAATACTAACAGTGGATTTATGTGTAATTGTCAATAAATAAAATCACACTTCAAAGCATTCATTGCAGCAATGAAACAAATTCATAGCAGCATTGAAGCAGTTTCATTGCAGCAATGAAGAGAATTCATTTCTGTAAAAAACCAAATTCATTGCTGTAATGAAACAAATTCATTGCAGCAATGACATAAATTCATTGCAAGAACGATACTTATTCGTTGCAACAATGAAACAAATTCATTGCAATAACGAAACAAGTTTGTTGAATAATGAAGCAAATTCATTGCAGCAACAACCATAATTTCACCACAGTAACGAACAATTTGCAGCTGTTGAACACATTTTCATAGCGGGAATGAAATTTTACGTTAGCTCACTTTCGATCACAAAAGTTGTTGCGGTGATGAACATTTGCATCCCTGTGACGATGCTTTTCCGTTCAGTGTGTACTGCATGTAAGTCGATGTAGCAGCTTTATTATTCTTAAGCCGGGTGATCGTGATTTTAATCTAACCTTGGCTGGAGGAGGGGGGGGGGTACAATCTATACTATCTTCCACTATCATTATCTCCTGATCTTCAGTTGAAGAATCTGAGTGGAGTAGTGCTGAAAAGTGGTCTCCCCAAATTTTGAGTACACACTGCTTATCATTCACCAGATTCCCATTCTCGTACTTGCAGGAGGGCAGCCCATTATTAGGCCAGTTATTCGATCTTCTTGCCCTCGGGAAAAACCTCACCTAAGTAACATGTTCTTTGCAGCGGAGAAGTCTGTCAGTCTTATTCCATTATCCGAGGTGGTATCCGATGGTAGGTCGAAAGATACTTTCCCAATTTGGCAATAAAATCGGCTAGAATAATCTTAATGTCGTGGTCAGGCCAGCGTTCGTATACTTCATCCAGATGCTCACAAAATGATCCTTTGACCTCATCATCTTTATCCTCTGTTGGTGCATGACCACAAATTAACGAGATGTTGAAATATTTCGCTATGATGCGAATTGTGGCTATGCGTTCACTCACTGGGTTGAACCTTGAAACTAAGTGTCGCAGTCTCTTTCAGTGCTTTCGCTCATGGCAGCTGTAGTAAATATCGAAGTTTTTCTTTCTGGTGCAACCATATCCTGTCCATCACATTCCCTGGATCGCTGTGATGTCAGCTTTATATTTTGCGAGGACATCCGCCAGTTGGAAAGTGGCACCAGTCCTGCATAGCGTTCGCACATTCCAGGTACATATCCTTAAATCGTGGTCCTTATAACGTTTGCGAGGGTCGTCAAGTTAGGGGTTTTCATCGTTTATCATATTTTCCGAGTATTTTTATTATCTATATAACTTTGGCGGGAGGCACACCCAGCCCACCGTGGTTTGCACTTTACCTACTGACAGCATGATTATGTTTCAGCCGCCCATTATGGATCAAACGCTGACCAGAATGCAGCGTGTCGAAACTGTTTCGTAAATTTTGATCACTTACTAATCGTGAGATGTATCAGTGATCGCATTACCAATCTTTACTATTGACTATATTACAACCTCATGAAGTCAAACGTCTTACACATATTAATAAAACAAACAAATTAAACAAATTTAAACATATTCACCCAAATGGCCCTATCCTCCGCCCTTTCTCCCCAGTTGGTAATACCAAGGATACGGAGAGATTCCTCTGCCTGGTCTTTCCAGCGGAGTCCTGGTCGTCCTCTTTTCCTGCTTCCATCGGGTACGTTATCAAAAACCTTTCGCGCTGGCTCATCTTCATCCATTCTGATAACATGGCCTAGCCAACGCAATTGGCCCACGTCAGAGTAGAGATTATATAGCTCTGCGTTCCAGCGACGTCGGTACTCGCCGTTTTCCATAACAGGGCCATATACACTGCCCGACAACCGATTAGCACACCCTATGCTCCCCGTCTTAGGAGCTTAATACTTTTGATATTGTTTTTTTTATTACCAAAAAAAAAAAAAGATCCTTTAAGATTTTTTTTAGTTACTTCATTACCAGAAGTGAACCGTCTTTATTGAATTCAAGAGTAGAACTAATTTTACAAAAATAAGTATTTACCCTCATTGACAGAGACTCTCAGTGGTTGGTGACCAAAAGTGTTTGGTCAGCAAAAACATCATTTGTGTGAATTTCGTAATTTAGAAATTCTCACCTAGTTCGCTTAAAATATTCTACTGGATCATATTCCGTCTGGATTGACAGCGGTACTTGATCCACACGCGTTTCCGTTCAAACTGTGGTAAACGCGAAAAATTGAATGTACCGAACTGTTGCAACTTGTGTGTTGCATTAAATTATGTTGGAGGGTGTAACTCCCCCCCGTTAGATTGAGGCTCCGACGAAATAATAAGTCTTTGTCCACGTGGTTTTACATAGAAGAATATAATAACAATTATCAAGATAATTACAAAGGTATTAAAATTAGAAATGATGATTGACATTACATTTTGTTTTGATAATTTTGTTACATTACTTTCGTAATCTAATTGTTTTAAGTACAGTTTTTCTATGTTTAGGTCTACAAGAGTTGTGTTTTCCTTAATTTTAGTTATTAGGTGTTGTACAATTATTTGATCTTTTATCTTAAGTACATTATTGACGTAAGTATGATCCTTAACAGATACTTCACAATTTTGAAATTTAATTAGAAATGTGCCATACAAATTATGTTTTATATTATTTGCTTTACAATTTGTTATAATTTTGTCATAAAAATTAGAAAAAAGTATTGTGCCTGGGGATATTTCTTTCACTTTGGTAGCAGAGAATGTGACCAATTTACAGTTAGCTTCGTTACTATGGATAATATCGGTAATACATTTATCATTAACAATTTCCATGTTTCTACTAAGATTGTCTTTTACGTTGGTCTTATACGCTTTATTATCTTTACCGATTAGAATATCGTTGTCAATTAGTGAAAGGCTTTTGTTATCAGTGTTTGGGATAGGTTCAAGAGTTATTCTAGTCAATATATTCTGTGACAATATGGGCACCAATAATGTTATAATGATTGAATTCTCGAAGATAGCGGTAACTACCTTAATTTGGTCGTAAGTATCGAAATCTTCTATGACATCTAGTTCTTGTTTTGTTAGTAGATTTGAAGGGACAATACCCAATTTACTAGTAAAAATTACCTGACCTATGTCCTCAATGTGGTTTTGTAGTAAACTAATGTCGTTGTCGATTTGATATACTTGTTCTAAAAATGATAACTCGCCCTCTAAATTGCCTATTCTATTTTGAATCTCATTTTTAAATTTGTTAATGTATTGTTCGATGCTTGACTGTCCGTAATTAATGTGTTCTGTTATGTTCCTAATTTGAGATGAGAGTAAATTATTAATTTCTATAAGAGAATTCATCCTCATTGAATTGTGAGTTGTCTCATTCGATAAAGAGTTCAACATGGCATTTATCAAAACTTCATCATCGCTATCCATAGTACCTGTCATAAACTTAAGTCCTTTTCCAATAATATTCACCAATCCTCTCGTTTGTCTGCGATGTGGTATGATGTTATTAATTTTGGCTTTTAGTAACAAGAAGCTGTTCCTTATGGAGTGTAGTATTTGTCTGGATGTCAGTGAGCTAGAAGACAATTCATTTATGTTGCTGGATATAAGATCTAACGTAAAATCATAATCCGTCATATTAGCAATATGGATAATTTTCCTGTAATTGTCAATAGTCTTTACTTTTCCTTGTTCTATGGGTAGGTAGCCATGGTTATTCGTATGGTCTTCTACATCCATCAATTGTCCATTACACAGCTTAAAGAGGACGAAGGTAAACAAAATTATATTCCGGTTCATTTTCTGAAAATAAAGTGCATAAAATAATGAAGTGTTAGATACTCATTCTCCTTCCTCTAGGGTTGCGAGCGGGCAGGCTTAATAATTCATTATTTTGAGATTTCTTTTTCATTTTCACATGCGGTTTGTAGTATTTAAGACCAGTTTTCCGATCGGTCACATGATCAGTACCTAATTTCTGTCCATCTATAAGCCGATATTTTGCGTGATTTTTACCGTAATTCCGTAATTTCTTGGTCGGCCCTTCCCACATTCAATTTTCGAATTATATGTTTCTTCTTCTTCTTCATATGTTCGTAAATTTCCGGATATTCCGACTGATGTATTTTCCCGTTAATAAAATCAATGGGTCTCTTATTGGTCGTGCTATGTATGGAGTTGTTATAAAAGTGTATTATCCGCTGTAACTTTTCCTCTACTGTTAACAGATCATTATCTTCGTTATGTCGCAAGAGTCTGATATGTTCATTGATTGTATTGTGAAGGCGCTCAATATCCGCGTTCGAGTTATGGTTGCTGTTGGATGTATAGTGAATTTCTATATTTTCATGGTCAAGGTAATTTCGAATAGGTAGGGCCTTGAATCCTAATTCGTTGACAACTACAATTTTTTTCATTTTACCCATTATGCCAATGTACTGAATTAGTTTTGATCTAAACTCGGTCCAGGTCCTTGAATTTATCATAAAAGCCTGGCCATACTTAGAGAATTTATCAATAAATGTTAGGAACATCCGTTTTTCTAAAGTATAGTGGTTGAAGTGGTTTTTAATCAGTGTCAGCATGGTAGCTTCGTCAAACGCTCTTGCAGTAATAACTTTTCTTTGATTATTAAATATTAAAGTGGTCCTGATTTTCAGCGAACCCGCATCGACGATGCCTATAATGATTTGATTTTTGTACATATTGATAGGTGACCTTGTATTGGAGATAATTCTTGTGTCAGATTCCTCGATTAAATTAATATCCGGAATGATACGCGATAAAGCATCCGCGTTGCCATTATGCAATCCCTTCTTGTATTTAATGGTATAGTCGTATTCTTCTAGTTTGAGCCGCCATCTCACTAATCTTGAATTCGGTTCTTTTATGTTAAATAACCATTGTAGTGGCTGGTGGTCCGTTTGAATAAGGAATTTTCTACCGAATAAATACGGTCGAAAATATTTAACCGCCCAAACTATTGCCAGCAGTTCTTTCTCTATTGTGCTATAGTTGATCTCGTGCTCATTTAGAGTACTACTTGCGTAACAAACGGGGTGTTCGTCCTGGGACAAAACGGCTCCCAAGGCGAAGTTGCTCGCGTCTGTGTTGAGGGTGAATGATTTATTAAAATCGGGATATATTAGAAGAGGTCCATTGACAAGTCTTTCCTTGAGTTCAGCGAAACTCTGCATATATTCGGGGTCCTTGATATTAATTTCGGCATCTTTCTTCAAGAATTTTGTCATTGGCTTGGCGATTCTCGAGTAGTCCTTAATGAATTTCCTATAGTAACCGCTTAAACCTAAGAATTGTTTTATCTATCGAGCTGTTTGAGGAATTGGGTATTTCATGACACAGTCGATTTTCTGCGGGTTTGGCTTGACACCATCCTGGGTTACAACGTCCCCAAAAAGTCTGTTTCCCTTTTCAGGAATTCACACTTGTCCATCTGAATTTTCAAGTTTGCATCCGTTAACCGATCAAATACTAGCTTTAGAGAAGTTAAATGCTCCTCAAGGGAGGTGGAAAAAACTATGATGTCGTCCAAATAGACAAGACATACTTTTCCTAATAAATCTCCTAATATATTGTTCATCAGACGTTGAAATGTTGCAGGAGCCGTTTTCAAGCCGAAAGGCATCCTAAGGAATTCAAAATGACCGCCTTCAACTGAGAATGCTGTCTTGTGTATATCCCTTTCGTCAATTTCAACTTGGTGAAAACCTTTCGCAAGGTCGAGCGTGGAGAAATACATGCTCCTTCCCAATTTATCCAATATTTCGTCTATATTGGGTATTGGGTATTTATCATCGATTGTTTTTTCGTTTAATTTGCGATAATCGATGACTAGACGCCATTTCTTTCTCCCACTGGCATCGTCTTTCTTCGGCACGATCCAAATAGGTGGCGAATAAGGGGAGTTAGACGGTCGAATGATATTGGCAGTCAGCATTTCCTGAATCTGTCTATGAACTTCGTTCCTGTGAATATACGGGTAGCGGTAAGATTTTGTATGAATGGGCGTATTGTCAACGGTGTTTATCCTATGTTTTATAGCATTTGTAAACGAAAGGTTCGAGTTGGTGTCATGAAACAATTGAGAGTATTTGTTGATCAATTTAGTGAATTTTCCCTTTTCCTCCGAATTCATATGACCTGACCTTATTTGGTCTAGGATTGGCAATTCTTTATTATTTTGTACGGCAATAGTGTCGTCAACCAAATGATAATTTTCCACTGTTACAGGCCAATGGTCTTCTGATTTAATGTGAATGACATCTCTAAAATTGGAGTTGGTAAATACTTCAACTTTGAAATTATGGGAATTGTATACCCCTTCGTTGATGATAGTTTCTCCATTGGGATCAAAATGTTCTTTGATGTGAATTAGTCCTCTTTCTATTTTGGTAATAACTTTCACTGTTCGTGGAGTGGGGAAGAGTAGAGGTACAGACTTATCGTTCAATCTTAATTTCATTTCACCGTAATCGATAAGGGCGTTATATTTCCTTAGCACATCGTTGCCGATGATGCCGTCAAACTTGTTATGAAAGTTGCATTCGATAAAGTACATCCAATCGTTAACATCGCCTAATTCTTCGAATAAGGGGATTCTAAATATGGTATTCGAACGCACATTGTTTTGTAGGGTTTTAAGTATAATGGGATTGGTTTGAATTTTCCATTTGGGGTTGCATATTCCTGGGTTTATTATGGAATGAGTAGCCCCAGTGTCCACTATAAATTTGAGTTTTTTCTTCAATATTATATAAGGTAGCTCTCCGGAGAGGCCAGAGAAAGAAAATTTTCCGATATATTTTCCTCATCATCGAAACTAGTCGTATTCTGATACTGATCGTCATTCTCTGTGTCTGGTTCATAGTTTTCCTCTGTGTCTGGTTCATAGTTTTCCTCAGATGTCCCGCTAAGGCCCTGTTCGATCATATTAACGTCCATTGGTTCGGAAGTGGATTGGTTACCTAGTGCACGGTACGTTCCCGTATTCTGGTGCGGAATCTGACTTTCGTTCCTAGGTTGCCAGTTATTATTATTGTTGTGTCCTTTGCTGTTACGGTTACTTTCGTTAGGGTAGTTATTTCTATTATTATTATGGTAATTATTATACCGTTGGAATTCGTTTCTGTTGACGAGGTTCCTTTCGCCATTATTTGGACTATTGTTATTATTGTTATTGGTATAGTGGGTGTTTCCAGTTTGTGGTTTACTGGTGTCCGCTCGTTTAGTTTCGTTAATCTTGTTATTCTTATTTTGCGGGATGCTATAATTAGCGTAACCCGATTGAAAAAGGATATCTATCGCCTCCTCGAGGGTGTCAGGATTCCTGCATGCCAGTATAGTTCTCATTGGCTCTGCAATTTTCGCTTTAAATACCTGTAAAGCAGTACGCATATTGCCTTCTGCCGCCCGTTGCGTTTCCGTGGTAACTCCTGATTCCATAGAGAGTTTATTATTTAAACTTCTCAATCTACCCTTTATCTCATTATAAAAATCTAAAGGTGTCGATTTATAAATTACCGACCGCATTTTATCATAGAGTTCCTCTATGCTTAATTTTTCACCAAAATTTCTGATTAGAACATCTCTAATATCCGTCCAGGATTGGATGTGAAAATTTATTTCAATTGTTTCCCTTGCCTTTCCCTTGAGTCTACTTTTAATCAAGTCCGAAAAGAATAATTGAGAGGTTTGGTCATATTGTCTGAGCATGGGGTGTATGCGGTCTATTAAAGTTATGAAATTAGATAGGTCCCTTCTATCTCCATTAAATTCTGGTAACCTTTCCAGATAATTTATTGGGTTCAAAATTAATGCGGGAGGTTGGTCTGGTAGGGCCATTTCAGATAGAATGGAAAAATGTGTATATGTATGTACCCAAAAAAAAAAAATTTAACAAGATTGTTATTTAGAATTTAAATCACAAAACGTTAACAAGAGGAATGTTTTTCAATAGGGTCTGATACAAACAAACGGAGATTGCTTAAATAGTAACACACACAAAATATAATATAGTCTTACTTTTAATTAGTGTTGATTGTTGTCCTGGATTTTGATTGTTGCCGATATTCTTGACTTTTTCCCTCAAGGTTGCTGATATTCTTGATTTCTTCCTTCACTTCTTTGGCTTTTATATTCATAGATGTTTGTCAATGTATTTTTGTTATTTTTTCGTAAATGCGAAAAATACGTTGGTTCTTTTCGTTCTACACGAATTGCAATTTGATTGATCTTTATGGTAGTAGATCTACTTTTATTCTATTATTTCTTGTCCCTTTTTCTTTCTCGATCTAGTGCTTCTTTTCACTCAAGTCATAGAAAGGGTTATTATCTGATTGTCATACATAGGTTTTCTATCTATAATTTCGGGGGATTTTTTTTTTCACTGCACAATTGTTCACTTGTCTTTAACTAAATTGCTCTTTATCAATTCAATGATTTGAGATTTTTCAATTAATTGTAACACTCCTTGCGATTCAATGGGATGGGAAAATGTTCTTATCCGGTGCTTTCCTTTCAATAATTTGGAAGGTTTTCCTTAAGCACTGCACAACTGTTTATTCGTTCTACACTAAGGTTAAATCGCTCTTAATCAATTCAATGATTTCAGGCGTTTTGATTGGTTTGAACACTGTGTTTTCCCTTGCAATTCAATGATATGGGTAAAAAAATTTAATTTTACACATTGCACAAATCACTTGTTTGCATTAATGCATCTGTTTTTGCATATGCCCGCTGGAGGATATTAATATATCGAGTATACTGTCGATCTTTTACTCGTCAGGATACCCGGGCATCCTACCGACTGCGCCACTTTTGATATTGTTTTTTTTATTACCAAAAAAAAACAAGATCCTTTAAGATTTTTTTTAGTTACTTCATTACCAGAAGTGAACCGTCTTTATTGAATTCAAGAGTAGAACTAATTTTACAAAAATAAGTATTTACCCTCATTGACAGAGACTCTCAGTGGTTGGTGACCAAAAGTGTTTGGTCAGCAAAAACATCATTTGTGTGAATTTCGTAATTTAGAAATTCTCACCCAGTTCGCTTAAAATATTCTACTGGATCATATTCCGCCTGGATTGACAGCGGTACTTGATCCACACGCGTTTCCGTTCAAACTGTGGTAAACGCGAAAAAAGATTAAATGCAGAAATTTGATATTGAATTGAATGTACCGAACTGTTGCAACTTGTGTGTTGCATTAAATTATGTTGGAGGGTGTAACTCTTAATATCAGGAAAACGAATAAAGTTTTTAAGATGAATTTTTTTCCAATTAAAAGAATATAACATTTCACACGAAAGTAAATTGTAGATAGGATATTAACTTTATTAATAACATTTCAAATTAATTTAAACAAACTTAACATACAAAATTCACTTTTATTTTTGCGACTTTTGATTAGCAAACGGGGTGTTCGTCCTGGGACAAAACGGCTCCCAAGGCGAAGTTGCTCGCGTCTGTGTTGAGGGTGAATGATTTATTAAAATCGGGATATATTAGAAGAGGTCCATTGACAAGTCTTTCCTTGAGTTCAGCGAAACTCTGCATATATTCGGGGTCCTTGATATTAATTTCGGCATCTTTCTTCAAGAATTTTGTCATTGGCTTGGCGATTCTCGAGTAGTCCTTACTGAATTTCCTATAGTAACCGCTTAAACCTAAGAATTGTTTTATCTATCGAGCTGTTTGAGGAATTGGGTATTTCATGACACAGTCGATTTTCTGCGGGTTTGGCTTGACACCATCCTGGGTTACAACGTGCCCCAAAAAGTCTGTTTCCCTTTTCAGGAATTCACACTTGTCCATCTGAATTTTCAAGTTTGCATCCGTTAACCGATCAAATACTAGCTTTAGAGAAGTTAAATGCTCCTCAAGGGAGGTGGAAAAAACTATGATGTCGTCCAAATAGACAAGACATACTTTTCCTAATAAATCTCCTAATATATTGTTCATCAGACGTTGAAATGTTGCAGGAGCCGTTTTCAAGCCGAAAGGCATCCTAAGGAATTCAAAATGACCGCCTTCAACTGAGAATGCTGTCTTGTGTATATCCCTTTCGTCAATTTCAACTTGGTGAAAACCTTTCGCAAGGTCGAGCGTGGAGAAATACATGCTCCTTCCCAATTTATCCAATATTTCGTCTATATTGGGTATTGGGTATTTATCATCGATTGTTTTTTCGTTTAATTTGCGATAATCGATGACTAGACGCCATTTCTTTCTCCCACTGGCATCGTCTTTCTTCGGCACGATCCAAATAGGTGGCGAATAAGGGGAGTTAGACGGTCGAATGATATTGGCAGTCAGCATTTCCTGAATCTGTCTATGAACTTCGTTCCTGTGAATATACGGGTAGCGGTAAGATTTTGTATGAATGGGCGTATTGTCAACGGTGTTTATCCTATGTTTTATAGCATTTGTAAACGAAAGGTTCGAGTTGGTGTCATGAAACAATTGAGAGTATTTGTTGATCAATTTAGTGAATTTTCCCTTTTCCTCCGAATTCATATGACCTGACCTTATTTGGTCTAGGATTGGCAATTCTTTATTATTTTGTACGGCAATAGTGTCGTCAACCAAATGATAATTTTCCACTGTTACAGGCCAATGGTCTTCTGATTTAATGTGAATGACATCTCTAAAATTGGAGTTGGTAAATACTTCAACTTTGAAATTATGGGAATTGTATACCCCTTCGTTGATGATAGTTTCTCCATTGGGATCAAAATGTTCTTTGATGTGAATTAGTCCTCTTTCTATTTTGGTAATAACTTTCACTGTTCGTGGAGTGGGGAAGAGTAGAGGTACAGACTTATCGTTCAATCTTAATTTCATTTCACCGTAATCGATAAGGGCGTTATATTTCCTTAGCACATCGTTGCCGATGATGCCGTCAAACTTGTTATGAAAGTTGCATTCGATAAAGTACATCCAATCGTTAACATCGCCTAATTCTTCGAATAAGGGGATTCTAAATATGGTATTCGAACGCACATTGTTTTGTAGGGTTTTAAGTATAATGGGATTGGTTTGAATTTTCCATTTGGGGTTGCATATTCCTGGGTTTATTATGGAATGAGTAGCCCCAGTGTCCACTATAAATTTGAGTTTTTTCTTCAATATTATATAAGGTAGCTCTCCGGAGAGGCCAGAGAAAGAAAATTTTCCGATATATTTTCCTCATCATCGAAACTAGTCGTATTCTGATACTGATCGTCATTCTCTGTGTCTGGTTCATAGTTTTCCTCTGTGTCTGGTTCATAGTTTTCCTCAGATGTCCCGTTAAGGCCCTGTTCGATCATATTAACGTCCATTGGTTCGGAAGTGGATTGGTTACCTAGTGCACGGTACGTTCCCGTATTCTGGTGCGGAATCTGACTTTCGTTCCTAGGTTGCCAGTTATTATTATTGTTGTGTCCTTTGCTGTTACGGTTACTTTCGTTAGGGTAGTTATTTCTATTATTATTATGGTAATTATTATACCGTTGGAATTCGTTTCTGTTGACGAGGTTCCTTTCGCCATTATTTGGACTATTGTTATTATTGTTATTGGTATAGTGGGTGTTTCCAGTTTGTGGTTTACTGGTGTCCGCTCGTTTAGTTTCGTTAATCTTGTTATTCTTATTTTGCGGGATGCTATAATTAGCGTAACCCGATTGAAAAAGGATATCTATCGCCTCCTCGAGGGTGTCAGGATTCCTGCATGCCAGTATAGTTCTCATTGGCTCTGCAATTTTCGCTTTAAATACCTGTAAAGCAGTACGCATATTGCCTTCTGCCGCCCGTTGCGTTTCCGTGGTAACTCCTGATTCCATAGAGAGTTTATTATTTAAACTTCTCAATCTACCCTTTATCTCATTATAAAAATCTAAAGGTGTCGATTTATAAATTACCGACCGCATTTTATCATAGAGTTCCTCTATGCTTAATTTTTCACCAAAATTTCTGATTAGAACATCTCTAATATCCGTCCAGGATTGGATGTGAAAATTTATTTCAATTGTTTCCCTTGCCTTTCCCTTGAGTCTACTTTTAATCAAGTCCGAAAAGAATAATTGAGAGGTTTGGTCATATTGTCTGAGCATGGGGTGTATGCGGTCTATTAAAGTTATGAAATTAGATAGGTCCCTTCTATCTCCATTAAATTCTGGTAACCTTTCCAGATAATTTATTGGGTTCAAAATTAATGCGGGAGGTTGGTCTGGTAGGGCCATTTCAGATAGAATGGAAAAATGTGTATATGTATGTACCCAAAAAAAAAAAATTTAACAAGATTGTTATTTAGAATTTAAATCACAAAACGTTAACAAGAGGAATGTTTTTCAATAGGGTCTGATACAAACAAACGGAGATTGCTTAAATAGTAACACACACAAAATATAATATAGTCTTACTTTTAATTAGTGTTGATTGTTGTCCTGGATTTTGATTGTTGCCGATATTCTTGACTTTTTCCCTCAAGGTTGCTGATATTCTTGATTTCTTCCTTCACTTCTTTGGCTTTTATATTCATAGATGTTTGTCAATGTATTTTTGTTATTTTTTCGTAAATGCGAAAAATACGTTGGTTCTTTTCGTTCTACACGAATTGCAATTTGATTGATCTTTATGGTAGTAGATCTACTTTTATTCTATTATTTCTTGTCCCTTTTTCTTTCTCGATCTAGTGCTTCTTTTCACTCAAGTCATAGAAAGGGTTATTATCTGATTGTCATACATAGGTTTTCTATCTATAATTTCGGGGGATTTTTTTTTTCACTGCACAATTGTTCACTTGTCTTTAACTAAATTGCTCTTTATCAATTCAATGATTTGAGATTTTTCAATTAATTGTAACACTCCTTGCGATTCAATGGGATGGGAAAATGTTCTTATCCGGTGCTTTCCTTTCAATAATTTGGAAGGTTTTCCTTAAGCACTGCACAACTGTTTATTCGTTCTACACTAAGGTTAAATCGCTCTTAATCAATTCAATGATTTCAGGCGTTTTGATTGGTTTGAACACTGTGTTTTCCCTTGCAATTCAATGATATGGGTAAAAAAATTTAATTTTACACATTGCACAAATCACTTGTTTGCATTAATGCATCTGTTTTTGCATATGCCCGCTGGAGGATATTAATATATCGAGTATACTGTCGATCTTTTACTCGTCAGGATACCCGGGCATCCTACCGACTGCGCCACTTTTGATATTGTTTTTTTTATTACCAAAAAAAAACAAGATCCTTTAAGATTTTTTTTAGTTACTTCATTACCAGAAGTGAACCGTCTTTATTGAATTCAAGAGTAGAACTAATTTTACAAAAATAAGTATTTACCCTCATTGACAGAGACTCTCAGTGGTTGGTGACCAAAAGTGTTTGGTCAGCAAAAACATCATTTGTGTGAATTTCGTAATTTAGAAATTCTCACCTAGTTCGCTTAAAATATTCTACTGGATCATATTCCGTCTGGATTGACAGCGGTACTTGATCCACACGCGTTTCCGTTCAAACTGTGGTAAACGCGAAAAAAGATTAAATGCAGAAATTTGATATTGAATTGAATGTACCGAACTGTTGCAACTTGTGTGTTGCATTAAATTATGTTGGAGGGTGTAACTCTTAATATCAGGAAAACGAATAAAGTTTTTAAGATGAATTTTTTTCCAATTAAAAGAATATAACATTTCACACGAAAGTAAATTGTAGATAGGATATTAACTTTATTAATAACATTTCAAATTAATTTAAACAAACTTAACATACAAAATTCACTTTTATTTTTGCGACTTTTGATTAGCAAACGGGGTGTTCGTCCTGGGACAAAACGGCTCCCAAGGCGAAGTTGCTCGCGTCTGTGTTGAGGGTGAATGATTTATTAAAATCGGGATATATTAGAAGAGGTCCATTGACAAGTCTTTCCTTGAGTTCAGCGAAACTCTGCATATATTCGGGGTCCTTGATATTAATTTCGGCATCTTTCTTCAAGAATTTTGTCATTGGCTTGGCGATTCTCGAGTAGTCCTTACTGAATTTCCTATAGTAACCGCTTAAACCTAAGAATTGTTTTATCTATCGAGCTGTTTGAGGAATTGGGTATTTCATGACACAGTCGATTTTCTGCGGGTTTGGCTTGACACCATCCTGGGTTACAACGTGCCCCAAAAAGTCTGTTTCCCTTTTCAGGAATTCACACTTGTCCATCTGAATTTTCAAGTTTGCATCCGTTAACCGATCAAATACTAGCTTTAGAGAAGTTAAATGCTCCTCAAGGGAGGTGGAAAAAACTATGATGTCGTCCAAATAGACAAGACATACTTTTCCTAATAAATCTCCTAATATATTGTTCATCAGACGTTGAAATGTTGCAGGAGCCGTTTTCAAGCCGAAAGGCATCCTAAGGAATTCAAAATGACCGCCTTCAACTGAGAATGCTGTCTTGTGTATATCCCTTTCGTCAATTTCAACTTGGTGAAAACCTTTCGCAATGTCGAGCGTGGAGAAATACATGCTCCTTCCCAATTTATCCAATATTTCGTCTATATTGGGTATTGGGTATTTATCATCGATTGTTTTTTCGTTTAATTTGCGATAATCGATGACTAGACGCCATTTCTTTCTCCCACTGGCATCGTCTTTCTTCGGCACGATCCAAATAGGTGGCGAATAAGGGGAGTTAGACGGTCGAATGATATTGGCAGTCAGCATTTCCTGAATCTGTCTATGAACTTCGTACCTGTGAATATACGGGTAGCGGTAAGATTTTGTATGAATGGGCGTATTGTCAACGGTGTTTATCCTATGTTTTATAGCATTTGTAAACGAAAGGTTCGAGTTGGTGTCATGAAACAATTGAGAGTATTTGTTGATCAATTTAGTGAATTTTCCCTTTTCCTCCGAATTCATATGACCTGACCTTATTTGGTCTAGGATTGGCAATTCTTTATTATTTTGTACGGCAATAGTGTCGTCAACCAAATGATAATTTTCCACTGTTACAGGCCAATGGTCTTCTGATTTAATGTGAATGACATCTCTAAAATTGGAGTTGGTAAATACTTCAACTTTGAAATTATGGGAATTGTATACCCCTTCGTTGATGATAGTTTCTCCATTGGGATCAAAATGTTCTTTGATGTGAATTAGTCCTCTTTCTATTTTGGTAATAACTTTCACTGTTCGTGGAGTGGGGAAGAGTAGAGGTACAGACTTATCGTTCAATCTTAATTTCATTTCACCGTAATCGATAAGGGCGTTATATTTCCTTAGCACATCGTTGCCGATGATGCCGTCAAACTTGTTATGAAAGTTGCATTCGATAAAGTACATCCAATCGTTAACATCGCCTAATTCTTCGAATAAGGGGATTCTAAATATGGTATTCGAACGCACATTGTTTTGTAGGGTTTTAAGTATAATGGGATTGGTTTGAATTTTCCATTTGGGGTTGCATATTCCTGGGTTTATTATGGAATGAGTAGCCCCAGTGTCCACTATAAATTTGAGTTTTTTCTTCAATATTATATAAGGTAGCTCTCCGGAGAGGCCAGAGAAAGAAAATTTTCCGATATATTTTCCTCATCATCGAAACTAGTCGTATTCTGATACTGATCGTCATTCTCTGTGTCTGGTTCATAGTTTTCCTCTGTGTCTGGTTCATAGTTTTCCTCAGATGTCCCGTTAAGGCCCTGTTCGATCATATTAACGTCCATTGGTTCGGAAGTGGATTGGTTACCTAGTGCACGGTACGTTCCCGTATTCTGGTGCGGAATCTGACTTTCGTTCCTAGGTTGCCAGTTATTATTATTGTTGTGTCCTTTGCTGTTACGGTTACTTTCGTTAGGGTAGTTATTTCTATTATTATTATGGTAATTATTATACCGTTGGAATTCGTTTCTGTTGACGAGGTTCCTTTCGCCATTATTTGGACTATTGTTATTATTGTTATTGGTATAGTGGGTGTTTCCAGTTTGTGGTTTACTGGTGTCCGCTCGTTTAGTTTCGTTAATCTTGTTATTCTTATTTTGCGGGATGCTATAATTAGCGTAACCCGATTGAAAAAGGATATCTATCGCCTCCTCGAGGGTGTCAGGATTCCTGCATGCCAGTATAGTTCTCATTGGCTCTGCAATTTTCGCTTTAAATACCTGTAAAGCAGTACGCATATTGCCTTCTGCCGCCCGTTGCGTTTCCGTGGTAACTCCTGATTCCATAGACAGTTTATTATTTAAACTTCTCAATCTACCATTTATCTCATTATAAAAATCTAAAGGTGTCGATTTATAAATTACCGACCGCATTTTATCATAGAGTTCCTCTATGCTTAATTTTTCACCAAAATTTCTGATTAGAACATCTCTAATATCCGTCCAGGATTGGATGTGAAAATTTATTTCAATTGTTTCCCTTGCCTTTCCCTTGAGTCTACTTTTAATCAAGTCCGAAAAGAATAATTGAGAGGTTTGGTCATATTGTCTGAGCATGGGGTGTATGCGGTCTATTAAAGTTATGAAATTATATAGGTCCCTTCTATCTCCATTAAATTCTGGTAACCTTTCCAGATAATTTATTGGGTTCAAAATTAATGCGGGAGGTTGGTCTGGTAGGGCCATTTCAGATAGAATGGAAAAATGTGTATATGTATGTACCCAAAAAAAAAAAATTTAACAAGATTGTTATTTAGAATTTAAATCACAAAACGTTAACAAGAGGAATGTTTTTCAATAGGGTCTGATACAAACAAACGGAGATTGCTTAAATAGTAACACACACAAAATATAATATAGTCTTACTTTTAATTAATGTTGATTGTTGTCCTGGATTTTGATTGTTGCCGATATTCTTGACTTCTTCCCTCAAGGTTGCTGATATTCTTGATTTCTTCCTTCACTTCTTTGGCTTTTATATTCATAGATGTTTGTCAATGTATTTTAGTTATTTTTTCGTAAATGCGAAAAATACGTTGGTTCTTTTCGTTCTACACGAATTGCAATTTGATTGATCTTTATGGTAGTAGATCTACTTTTATTCTATTATTTCTTGTCCCTTTTTCTTTCTCGATCTAGTGCTTCTTTTCACTCAAGTCATAGAAAGGGTTATTATCTGATTGTCATACATAGGTTTTCTATCTATAATTACGGGGGATTTTTTTTTTCACTGCACAATTGTTCACTTGTCTTTAACTAAATTGCTCTTTATCAATTCAATGATTTGAGATTTTTCAATTAATTGTAACACTCCTTGCGATTCAATGGGATGGGAAAATGTTCTTATCCGGTGCTTTCCTTTCAATAATTTGGAAGGTTTTCCTTAAGCACTGCACAACTGTTTATTCGTTCTACACTAAGGTTAAATCGCTCTTAATCAATTCAATGATTTCAGGCGTTTTGATTGGTTTGAACACTGTGTTTTCCCTTGCAATTCAATGATATGGGTAAAAAAATTTAATTTTACACATTGCACAAATCACTTGTTTGCATTAATGCATCTGTTTTTGCATATGCCCGCTGGAGGATATTAATATATCCAGTATACTGTCGATCTTTTACTCGTCAGGATACCCGGGCATCCTACCGACTGCGCCACTTTTGATATTGTTTTTTTTATTACCAAAAAAAAACAAGATCCTTTAAGATTTTTTTTAGTTACTTCATTACCAGAAGTGAACCGTCTTTATTGAATTCAAGAGTAGAACTAATTTTACAAAAATAAGTATTTACCCTCATTGACAGAGACTCTCAGTGGTTGGTGACCAAAAATGTTTGGTCAGCAAAAACATCATTTGTGTGAATTTCGTAATTTAGAAATTCTCACCTAGTTCGCTTAAAATATTCTACTGGATCATATTCCGTCTGGATTGACAGCGGTACTTGATCCACACGCGTTTCCGTTCAAACTGTGGTAAACGCGAAAAAAGATTAAATGCAGAAATTTGATATTGAATTGAATGTACCGAACTGTTGCAACTTGTGTGTTGCATTAAATTATGTTGGAGGGTGTAACTCTTAATATCAGGAAAACGAATAAAGTTTTTAAGATGAATTTTTTTCCAATTAAAAGAATATAACATTTCACACGAAAGTAAATTGTAGATAGGATATTAACTTTATTAATAACATTTCAAATTAATTTAAACAAACTTAACATACAAAATTCACTTTTATTTTTGCGACTTTTGATTAGCACAGTCACTTGAAAACTTAAAATAGCAAAAGAAAATGGGTTCAAACTTCATTCAAATTATGTTTAATATTAATTTCAATATTTTAGATCTTATTTGTAAAAAAATTAATAATGTGTTGAGCCTCCACGGTTAAATATGACTTCGTACATCCGCTTGGGTAAGGAGTCATATAATTTTTTTAAATAATTGAGTGAAATAGCCTGCCAGGACCTTTTTATTCCTTCAATGAGTTCTGCTTCAGTTGAATATTGCCTGCCGGACTCGTACACCTTCCGTGCCAGCCATCCCCAAACATTTTCTATAATGTTTAGGTCGGGCGAGTATGGCGGCCAAGTTAGCAATTCTACGTTTTGACCCTCAATCCAGGACTTTACAATCCTGGCTGTGTGGATAGGTTCGTTGTCCTGCTGGAACTTCCATTTCAAGGGTCCAAAAATATCCTTGATTGCAGGAAAAGCCGTATTCAGTACACCTTTGTACGCAATGGCATTCCTACGGCTGGTTAGAAACTGCAGTTCTATAGTGCCAAAGTAAGTAATAGCTCCCCACACCATGACACCACCCGCACGGCTGTGCAATCGATCTAAAGTATGTTCATCCTTTCTGAGATCATGGAAGTAGTAGGCATAGCCATCAGGACCCTCCAAATTCAATTTTTTTTCATCCGAAAAGACTATACGCTCCCACTCCTTGGTCCAGGTCATATTCGATCGACAGAAATCGAGACGTTGCATCTTTCGAAGTTGGTTTAAAGGTGGTTTTTTTTTTTAATTTTAGACGCTTTAAATGTTTAGCATTCGAAATAACTCTTTGCACAGTCCGAACGCACGCTATAACACCAGTTTTTTCTTTTATTTTGGCGGCTGAGTCATGAGAATTAGATGCGTGCCTTAATATGATTCGCTTGTCAGCTGCTGTTATTACTGATGAGGGCCGACCTTTCATGTTTTTCCCATAGGTATCCTCATTGTTTAAATATGAGGTAATAACTTTACGGCTGCGTTTAATATTTTTCGATATTTGAAGAATCGAGTGGCCGCACTCCCTGTAAGTCTTTATTTTGCCTTTTTCAGACTCATCCAACGGTTTTCCTTTTCCCATTATTACTTTATTTGATTGATAATTGGTCCCAATAAATAAACAATAAACTTAAACACCCAAACAAGACAGCTTACACGCAAAATCTGACACGAAAGCGAAAATGTGCTAATCGGCTGTCCCAAAAAAATGCATGCATTTTTGTCACACTTCAAAGAAAAAAGCATACCAAAATAACGGTACACTTCCAGAGCTCACAGTAATTCTTAGAATGAGTGAAAATGATGAAGAATAAAAGAAAAAAAATAATGAGTATGAAACATATTCAGAGTAGGGAGTTATTTGCCTTTAAACTGATAGGTTAGAGAGTGTGCTAATCGGTTGTCGGGCAGTGTATTTTACGGAGAATTGTTCTCTCGAAAACTCCCAGGTGTTTTTCATCCGCTTGCGATATGACCCAAGTTTCGGAGCCATATGTCTAGACAGGTAAAATGAGAGTCTGGTATAGCTGGACCTTCTCCGTCGAGAGACGGCTTTGTTCCTAAACTGCTTGCTGAGCCCAAAATAACATCTATTTGCAAGCACAATTCTCCTATCTATCTCCAGGCTGCGTTGTTGTCCTTGTTCACTGCGGATCCGAGGTAGGCAAATTCATCTACCACTTCAAAATTAAATCGGTTGTCAACGTTCAAGTGCGGACCAAGTCGAGAGGTTTCTCTAGTCGTTGACACCATCAATTTTGTCTTGCCCTCATTAACAGCAAGACCCACCTTCGCTGATTCCTTTTCGATTCTTGAAAATACTGTAGTAACCTCTCGCAAATTTCGCCCAATGATGTCTATGTGTTAATGTTCTTGTTCGTATTTACTCCATTAAGATGCTGATGAGATTGCACGAAAGTGTGTCGCCTTGTCTAAGTCCTCGCTTGGTACAGAATGGTTCAGTGAGGTGTTTCCCCACTTTCACTGCTGATTTGGTGTTGGTCAGTGTCATTCTACAGAGTCGACTCAGTTTTGCCGGAATACCAAGTTCAGACATAGCTTCGTACAGTTTTCCCCGTATGGGGCTATCGAAAGCAGCTTTTTAATCGACAAAAAGGTGGTATGTATCGATTTGCTTTTCGTGGGTCTTTTCCAGGATTTGGCGAAGCGTGAATATTTGGTCAGTTGTGGACTTGCCTGGTCTAAAACCACACTGATATGGTCCAATCAGGTTTTCAATAATTGGCTTTAGTCTTTTACATAATACGCTCGACAAGACCTTATACGCGATGGATAAAAGACTGGTACCGCGATAGTCGGAACAGACACACGGATCACCCTTTTTGAATACAGGACATAATACACTGAGACTCCAATCGTCGGGCATAGATTCCCCCAGCCATATACCGCATATCAGTTGATGCATGTGGGCTATCAGGCATTCGCCGCCTGCCCCAAAAAGTTCAGCGGGTAGGCCATCCGCACCAGTGGCTTTACTATTCTTCAGACGGGAGATCGCCGTTCTAATCTCGTCTTGGTTGGGGAGAGGGGGAACAATCTACACTATCTTCCACTATCATTTCCTCCTGATCTTCAGTGGAAGAGTCTGAGTGGAGTAGTGCTGAAAAGTGATCTCTCCACATTTTGAGCACACACTGCTTCTCAGTCACCAGATTCCAATTCCCGTCCCCGCAGGAGGGCAGCCCATTATTAGGCCGGTTATTCGATCTTCCTACCCTCTGGAAAAACTTTCGGGATTCACCATTCATCCTGCACATTTCGGTTGTCTCACTCTCTCTCTCTGCTCCCACTGTCATTTTCACCGCCTAATTTTCCCGCCTAAATAGTTGGCTTCCCCCCTTCTCAGCTTCTTGAACCGCTCACTCGCAGCACGCGTTGTAACTGACTGTTCCGTTTCCATACGTGCAGAGTCTTGTTCGTCAGTTGCAATGCGACACTCTTCGTCGTACCATGGCTTATCTTTTCGCGGTTTTTGATAGCCAGGTTCAGTCCCTGCAGCGGTTTCCAAAGAGAGAGAGAGAGTTTCTGTCGATAGGACATTGATATCTCCGGTATCTGTAGCTTGCTTCTCCTGTGTTCGGCTTCGTACGTTTTTCGCCCTGCTCAATCTCGTACGAACTTTCGCAGCCACCAGGTAATGATCCGAGTCGATATTGGCATCTCGAATCCCACGTACATCCATTACACTAGAAGAGTGCCTGCCATCTATTACCAAGTGATCAATCTGGTTCTTCGTCCGTTGATCAGGAGATATCCAGGTCGCCTTATTAATGTCCTTATGCTGGAATCGTGTGCTACTAACTACCATATTCTCTGCAGCGGCGAAATCTATCAGTCTTATTCCATTATCGGAGGTGGTATCAGACTGTGATTACCGATGGTGGGTCGAAAGACAGTTTCCTTTCCTAATTTGGCATTAAACTCGCCTAGAATAATCTTAATGTCGTGGTCAGGGCAGCGTTCATATACTTCCTCCAGACGCTCATAAAATGTTTCTTTGACCTCATCATCTTTATCCTCTGTCGGTGCGTGCACACAAATTAACGAGATGTTGAAATATTTCGCTTTGATCTTCAGATGAGCTTGAAAAATGCAACAATCGCAGTGAGGGATGGCTCAATGTATGGGCACCTTTGCTGGTATGTATCACTTATAGATATTGCACTTGGGTATGTTTACAAAATAATAACGGAAGGTAGTAATGTCACTACGCAACAATGCGTTTTGTTGGTCCTCTACCACCTCTGCAACTACCTTAACCACTACCTGTTGTGCCTGATTTTATTTTAGGTATTTAAGGATGAACATTGCCAAATATCACTTACTTTCGCAAGTAACCTCAAAATGAGGAAACGTTCGCGAGGATTTGAATGCAATACCAATCCAAGTAATTTTTGTTACATGTGCGGAGAATACAAGCGTAGTTTTTCACCTAAATTGAGAGATTCATTTGAAGAGAGCTTCAATTTACAGGTCTCAAACATAGATGAGCGGTGGACACCAAGTGCTCTATGTCCAAGGTGCTACGTACAGCTAGCTGACTCAAGGTATGTGTAGATTACGAAATTCAAGAACATATATAACTTATTATTAAAATTCTTTCAGACGACAGCCAGGTTTGAATATAAACACGTACATACCATCCGACAGTAATAGGCAAGGGTCTACGTTAGACTTATTTTTAACAAGTATTCTGCAATTCATATATCCTGCTATAACGATTAACGATTTGAGTTCCGATCACTTACCAGTTAAAATAACCTTAAACTATAATTTTAATTTGTTTCATTTACTAAAATACGACTACAATTTAGCAAACTGGCATTTATTCTCTAGAAATATTAATAATAACTTACCACCGGATATCAATAACATTAGGACTCTCGAAAACATAGATACGTTGTTTACAATTTTTAACGATACTATAACCGACGCTATTGCTCATAGTATGCCAAAGAAACGATCATATAACTATTACTCGTAGAAAACCTTTTCCTGATTATATTAGAAATCTAATAACACTGAGAAACAGCTATCGGCGAAATTGGCAACGGTATAACCGTATTGAAGATTTTCTCGAGTGGAAGTATTTGAACATTTCATGGGACATTTTAATGTCAACGTTAGACAAAGGCTCTTCCCCTTTTTGGAACATATCAAAAATATTAAGCAATAAGTCGGCAAATATTCCTATTTTGAAGCGAACAATTTCCGTTTTTCTACAAATTTAGAAAAATGTAAATTCTCGGGAAATCGTTCGCCCCTAATTCTACTATAGGATCTAATTCTAGCGACCCTGACACAATTAGAGAAGTTAATAATAGTCTCGTTCAGTTGGGAATGTCTGGGATAAGTCCTACCAACCGGGTTTTAACGAGCGCGGTTGAAGTGTCAACGATTATAAAAAACTTGAAGAACAGGAAGGCTCCGGGAATTGACGGAATCAATAATCAATGCTTAAAAGCCCTACCGCCCTGGTTGCCCTGGCTGTCTAAAACTAGGCTACTTTCCACAAAAATGTAAAGAGGCAAAAGTCATTCCGATTAGAAAGACCAATAAACCACCAGAATCTCCATTATCTTATCGACCAATTAGTTTATTGTCTTCTGTCGGTAAAGTTCTAGAAAAAGTCGAAATCGGAATTAGTGAACTTTGTTGAAGCCAAACATACATATATTTCCTCCACAACAGTTTGGAATTAGAAGAGAACATAACACTATCCACCCATTGGTGAGGATAAGGGACATAGTTCATTTAAACTACAAAGAACAGAAATCAACCGGCATGGTACTGCTTGACATCAAAGCCGCTTTTGATAATGTGTGGCACGACGGTCTCATTCATAAACTGATTAATTTTAATATCCCCATTGAACTCATAAAAACTATTCAAAGTTTTTTATATTCCCGGACATTTAGGGTATGCTTCTGCTCTCATTATTCGGACACTTTTCCAATCACCGCTGGTTGCCATCAGGGTTCCTGTCTGTCTCCAGTTCTGTACAATTTCTACACCGCCGACATTCCTCAGTTTGAGAGCTGCAAAATGCCAATTTGTGCTTACGATACAGCTATTTTGTGTTCGAGGGTACTAGCATCTGATATCATATCAAATCTTGAATCTGCCATAAGTGATTTGATGATATATTTCAATAAATGGAAAATCATGATCAACTCCCATAAAATACAGGCAATATATTTTTCCCGAAAAAGAAAGGTATGATATCTGCCTCAGTCAAACATGCATAAATAATATACAAATTCAGTGGGAGAATAAAGTTAAGTATTTGGGGATAGTACTTAATCCAAAATTAAAGTTCACAGACCACATTCCGTACAAGGTCAATGTATTGATACGACCATTGTATCCCTTCATTAACAGTAGATCATCACTGTCAATTGTTAATAAGAAAATTATTCTGAAATCTAGTGCAAGTTGTCACATAAAAAAGTTGCAAATCGTCCAGAACAAGTTACTAAAACTTATCTATAATCTCCAGTGGTTTTATTCAACCCACAGACTTTATATTCTCGCAAATGTTGAGCTAGTTACCGACAGATTAAAAAAACTCACAGACAATTTTAACTCTAAAGGCAGGAGCTGTGAGTACGCACACATTAATGAACTAGTCGTATCATAGCACCTTAAATTTTAGTTTAGGTTAATATAGATTTAGTTTAAATATTTTCAGATATGTTTTTGCAATTTTTTCCTTGATTATAATTTTGTAAATATATTAAACCATTTATACATACCCATTTGTTATATCTAAGATGAAAAACAATTATTGTTGAACTATTTACATTGTATACTATAATTAATAATTTTTAATATCATATAAAATAAATAAATTGAATTGAAAATTTTATTAATTTTTTAATTGATTTGGTGTAATCACGAAAATGATAATATTAATTACAAGTATTTCTAAATTTGTTAAGAAAAACTTCAATTAAAAAGTTTGTAAATTTGATTAAAACATTTATTGATTTTTTTCAAAAACATTGATTAAGTATGTAATCAAGTTAATGAAACAAATTATTTAATTTTTCGCGATTTTTGATTAAATTTTGAATTGTAGCAATTAAAACCGTTATTGCGTTTTTCAGTCAATTACAAAAAAATATTTTTTTTTTTCAAATGGTTAATGGTAGTTTGGATTTGAATTTGAAAACATAGTTTAGCTTCTAAATATGATTAATGTTTATTAGTACCATTAATAAATTATCAGTGTTGACGTTCCAAAATGGGCCGATGCAAATATTGCAATCATGACCGCCAAGAAAGAGTAAAGGAAACGATAAAAGAATTCAGAAGCTACATACAAATTACTGACATAATTGGATGCTCAAGGAAAATGTTGGAGACCGGAATAAAATATAACCCCAATCCAGGAAACAGACGGTAAAACCCTGAAAATTACAGAACATTTGGAACCAAAAATATTGCGCCACGTAGAGTTCGACTTTTGTTACCTCTTCCGCCCTTAAAAAGCAATACGATCGGGATGTTGACACCTCTACATTAAGAAAAATTCTAACTAAAACAATTTAAAGGCAAAAAGTGTCCGAAAAGTTCCATTTCTATCCAAACGGAACATTCAAAAAATTTTGCATTTTGCCAAGGAGCATGTGAAATAATAGTCCGTACGCAAATGGCGAAATATTTTGAGGACAGCTGAAACTAAAGTGATATTGGGTACTTATGATAAGAGTAACGAAGACCTTCCTGTACGAAGACCTTCCAACACCGAATTCAGGCCCCAGAACACAATCCAAACAGTTAAACTTGGTAGCGGAAACATAATGGTACGGGGTTGGTACTGTTACATTGGGACAGAACCTTTATTTCAAATTGATCAGACAATGGACGCTGCATATTATACCACTGTATTAAAAAAAACATCATGATGCCTTGTGCTAAATGGGAAATGCCGCTTCGATGGGTGTTTCAACATAATATCGACCCCAAACACACATCGAAGCGAGCAAAAGCTTCGTTTGAAAATAATAGTGTCATAGTTTTAAGATGGTCTATGCAGTCGCCGGGCTTAAATCCTATTCAGAATTTGTGGCGGGACATTAAAGTGTCTATCGAAGGAATAAACCAATTTAATAAAGATGAGCTTATGACACTGGTACAATCGGCGTGGAAAACATGACTTGTGGAGACTTGATGATTCAATGTCAAGGCGTTGCTTAGCTGTGATAAAAAATAATAGTTATTTCATAATGTACTGAGATAATATAAAGGATTAATGAAACATACATTTTATTTGACACAGCTATTTATTCAAGTTCAGATGATGAATCGCTATGACTCTATTTTAATTCACAGGCAAAACGGGGAATTTTGAAATATTTTGATTTATACCTAATGATTTAGTTTTAAATTAAGTCGTCAATATTCTAAAATGTTATATCTAGTTCTAAATTGAACAATTAAAAATAAAAGTTATAAACAAAATTTAATTTTTCTACATTTGTTTTTGTTTTGAAATGTTGATTAGTGTGTTGACTCTATTTCATCGCACACCACTGTATATCTATAAAAAATTAAATTTTTTAGACGTTGGATTCATAATCGGAATCATGTCCGGATTTCTTAAACTATTATATATTAAACATTAACGGCCTTATTCATAAAAAGTTGTCATGGGTTTGTTAAAGGTTTATGAAGGTGAAACCCAAAAATTGTATTCATAATCGAAAAATTCCTCTGTTAAGAGTTCTCTAACGTCGGCATTTTTGTTGAACGTTTAACCCTTCTTTAAGGCTATTTTATCCGTATTAATACACAAAAGAAATAATTTTTTACATTTCACGCGTGCCGTACTTAAATATTTATGCGATATAAACAATTGGAATTATTTTGTGTATATTTGCAGCTTTTATAGTGTCACATTATCCTGCTAAGCAACCAAATAGTTTCGTTCCAATTTTTATCATTTTTAACCAAAATGAACTTTTGTTTACATATCGGTGTATATAAAATCAAAACATTGAAACTACAACCTATTATCCGGTTTTATATTCGGCTACCCAAAACTGAAATGCAGTTCAATATGATTTTTTGACACTTCTTCCAAATTTATGAATATAGCAAATATTAATTGATCTTTTTATTGAATAGTTCTTTCCATTAATGTTTAAAATTATGGAACAATGCATTAACGCATTTAAATAAAAAAAAAATAATTCGGTCTATCGGTTATTGTTTATCTTGGTTTTACATCACAAGCACTGTCAATTATCTGTTCCCTAGTTAAAATACTCATTATGAATACGGTTCTAATAAAACATTCGCCAAATCTTAAAGCTTTCAATAACTGATGAATGCTTTAGAGCTACATTACTGTTTTTTATGAATAAGGCAGTTAATGTATAAACGATTTGTATTAAATACAAAAAAATAGGTACATCCCGCAGCAACAGTCATTCCATTGTCGCATTCCATGTCTTCTGCATATTCACAGTTTTGTTGGAGAAATGTATTGCTTTTATCCAATTTACGGCACTCTTGTTTTACACTTTAAAAATGTCTACGAAGGTGAGTCTTAATGTTTATTTTTACGTGCAATTTTACGTGTCATAAGACGGCAATTGTGTCTTTTCAAGTTCATACAAAATGTTTGGGGACAGCCACATTTTTCATTGGAAACAAAACACTCAGCGCAAGCACTCATTTCCAATAAAATTTATTCAAAAACAATTGTCAATTAACCACAATTACAAAAAACGCTGTTTTAATCACGATACAAGACAATTTAACACTATTATTCTTTAAGTTAACAAAATAAAATCTTCCAATCAACAATAAACGACGTACAAATAAAAACAGTGTTGTATATCAAAGACTAGAGCCTTACGAAAAGTGACGACGACGGCTGGTGATTTAGACGCCACTTATTGCCTCCCAACGGCGCTGTAAAATTCAACTCTCTGTAAAATACTTTATCATGACAAGTTTTGTTTACAAAAATTGTTTCTATTAAGGTTTGTTAAGAATATATCATGCATATTTATATTAATTTAGAACGATTCACAGCAAAAATTCGATAATGCACTCAAAAATAAACTCTAAATATAAATTGTAAATATGATTAAAAATTTAATTGATTCAATTAATTTATAATTGAATTTTTTGGAAAAATTCAATTATATTTTTAATTGAAATGTACAGGCCAATATTTTTTTCTGTGTATAAATGAAGAAGAGAAGAGCAAGAATACAAAATTGTAGAAAAATCTTTTAAAATGATAGGGAATATATTAGAATAGCGTATAATGATAAAATGGGGTAAAAGGGCTACCGATTTTAAATGCGAGAAAAACCTTTTGGAATGATTGGGAATGCGTTAAAAATAGTGCATGCTACTAAAAAGTGGTGGTACAAATTAAAAATGGGAAAAAATCGTTCAGACTAATATGGAACAATTTTTGTTTCTTTTTCAATCATCTCAAACTAATTAATGTTGATGTCATTTGTAATTTTCCGTATTTTTATCTACGTACACTATTTTTAACACATTTACGCCTAACAATTTTACTACTTTTTGACATTTTTAACCATACATAGTATTTTAACACATTCCAAATCATGCTAAACGATTTATACCTCATTTTCATAATTTACCCATTTACCCTCATAGAATGCATTTGTCAGAGTACTACCCTTATTAAAGTTATACCCTTTTCCCAGAACATTACACACAATTTTCCTCGTTATTTAAAGTTTTACCTCTTTGGCATTTGTTATCAACAAGAGACTATTTTTAACACATTTCCAATCATTCCAAACTAATTTGTTTATTATTTGAAGTTGTACCCTCTCTTGCACTTTTAATACACAAAAAACTATGACTCTAAAATTTGCAATTAAGCTGAGGATCAAAATTAAAAACTAATTTTCAATATTTTTTCACGAATTCAATTACTGTCTATACATATTTACATTTACAATTTTGAAAAATATATTTAATTTGAATGAAAATCAATAATGTTTTTCACAAAGTGAATTATTTTTTTAATTGACAGAAAAAGGAAACTTTGGTAAGGATCAAATTAAATTTTTGTTCGAAATGAAACTGAAAATCAATTATTTTTTGATTGATTTAATTAAATGTTTGATCAAAAGTTGGTTAGAAGTCAACAAGTCAACATTTGTTTGAAATAAATCTGGTAACCAAGTATTTTTCTAATTGATTCAATTAAATGTGTGATCAAATTTGCAACTCTTACAAAGCGCCTCAAAGAAAAAGAAATATAAAACCAAAATACGATAGGCCGAGCATTACAAAGCAAGAAATGTAACGGCCGTTTTTGGGTTTGCTTCGGTTGATATTGGGCAAGGCTGATCTAGTAGAGGTTAACACAGTAGGATTTGTCGAAGTTCTGGGCACCAACAACAGGGACTTTGTTTTTCTTCCATGGCTCTAACTGTCAAATTCATCACAAATCCATACGAACAAACAAAGTACACTACCAAAATACACTGAAAAACACACAGATAGGGTCATGAGAAAGCAAAATCAGCTGGTCTAATGTGTTAATCTCTACTAGATCAGCCTTGATATTGTTTATGTATCTAAGCGCCACAATACTACACCAACCAAAAAAGAAAAGTGATAGACAAGAAAAATTTCTTGTAAATATAATCAGCGTCAGAAAAAAATAGGGCAAACATTCGTTCCTTTCAGTTTCTGCGGGTGCTTCACCGAATTAACAAGTGTCTGTGTTTTGTATTAAAGTTCGTAAATAGAAAAATTATAAGAAATATTTTTTAGATATTTCTTCAATTAATGTTTTATGAAATTTCGACCGTCCAGAAATGTCCAAAAATTTCTACAATCAAAAATTAAATCTTAAACCTAAATATGTAAAAAGTATTTTGTGAATGATATTTTAATTGTAATCTCAGAACCATTATCTTACGTGTACTTATTTTAATATATTCATATTAAAAACTAATTATTTTTGTAAAAAATTAAATATTTAACAAATAGAATGTGTTTGGTTTATTAATGAATACAAATTAATAACACTTCTTTAACTTCATTTTAGCATCTTTTATTGTAAATGGAGAAAATAAAAACATTCAGAAAATTCAATTAAAAATATAATCGGCTTAATTAAATACTTAATTGAATCTGGGGGCAACATTGACACATGCTAGTTGTAACAATTGAAATAGTAAATTATTGAATAATATTTTAATCCACTTCATTCAAATTTTAATTGAATTCATTTGAAAATTGCAATCAAGTATTTAATTGATTTAAGTAATATCGTAATTGCAAATATTAAAAATTGTTGATTACGTATTTAATTGACTTAATATCACGTTTAATAGGAATGTTAACAAATTCTATAATTTCTATAATTCTATAATTTTTGGTCATTGAACCGACAATTTTTTTAATTGACGGATTTTTGAATAAGTTCGATGTATGTATTTCAATTATCAGACGAACTCTAGACCCAACCATTCCAAACTATTGTTCACAAACGAGTTTTATACTTAGAAGGAGCTGCATTTTTTTGGATCACGTGCGGAATGTTTACCTACTCTGTTGCAAATATATGTATATGTCCGTAAAAATTATCAAAATGTCAAAATTTCGGCCGCAAACAGTTATCAAAATATTGTTTGCGGAAAAAATAACTGTGGCATATCAAACACCTAACTCACGAAACTTTCGGAAACAGCCGAGTACCAAGCAAATTAATAGTAGCGAATTTTTTTTGCTCATGTATGATATTATAATCCGACAAATATACGAAAAAGAACAACAAATTTCAAAATTGGTGGTGATAATTTTTTATTCGTACACAAAATTTGAGCGAATCACATGTGATTGTATAATTCATGACCAACAACCGGCACAAATATATTAACCTATGTGTGAAGAAATCACAGATTAAACGTTAGGTCTTTACAAAACACTTGTCTCGGTACCGATCTTATTAGACAATTGAACAATATTTTTTGTCCTAAATATTTTATTGACTGCATTCTAAAGTATCACCATAAATCACGTGCACTTTTTATACTGCAGACAAAAATACATTAAACTTATTCCACTCGAATTGAATAACTTTTTCATACCGAAAAATTGTATTTTTTCATGCCAATCAATCCAATTTCTTTAATAATTTTCTTGACTACAGTCCGGAAAATGTAAAGTTTTGGAGGCATTTCGTTTAGCATTGAGTAGTACAAATCGCAACTTTACAACTCTAGATTTATATTGGTACTATTTCTGTATGTTGTCACTGCTAATAGACAGACATAGATCTGGCAACAAAAAACGCAAAGTCGAAAAAGGTCGAAAGCAAAAGACGACTTTTCGACTTTTGTACACCTTGAAAGTCGATTTCGTCTTTTCGCACAAAAAGTCGAAAGCCGATCCCTAGATCCCTAGCGTCCACTATTCGACATGCCACTGTAGGGTGAGGTATTAGTAATGGCGATTTAAATCTACCTCTTATCAACGTTGTTGAATACGTATTACTAATTTAATACCGTTTCTTCTTCTTTGTCTTCTCATTGACATCATCGTATTCCTTGTTTGGACGACCAGAAACTTTTTTGTCAATTTCTATTGACAGCTCAGACTTAAACCAATCTTCGTACCATTTTAGAAAATTATGTTTTAAGTTTTTCCAATCATCCATTCTTTCTTTATACACTTTATACCAAAAATTGTCTCAATGGTAAATAGTTTAAGATTTTGCTTGATCTCCAATACGTTTTGACAGACGACAAATCAGGTATTTTTTCTTATTTTTCTAGGAATCAGGAAAACAATGCTTGATTTGCTTTATGCAACGCTGTTTTATCTCACACTACTAAAAACTAGTACGTTTGTTTACAACCATTTCAATCACGGCGCATTGATGTGGTGGTACCACTAGAATAGCCAGCCGACTTTATATTTTTCTCCTTACTTAGGTATTTATTGTTTCTCAAACATATATTTTTTATACTTTTTTGTTTACTTTTATTCCTGGATTACATTTGTGCTGAATTTGATTGTGGAAAAATACCAGACAAACCAAAATGCCGTATGTTCTAGGCTTGGTATGTTTCTTGTCGTAGTAACACTACCTCGTCAATGCGATTTGACTTTCAATCAAATCAGGAAAAAACCAATGCGAACACTTCAGATTTTGTTAGGACATTTGATACGAAATCGGGGAAATATTTTGCAGTTGAATGAGCTATTAGAATATTTCGCATAACACAGGGTCTACAACTGACATTAACTCTGATAACGTTGGCAGAGTAATGACAATAAAGTATTTATATCAATGTTAATATCTAGCATATAGAACACGTATTTTTATAAATATCATCAGGCAGCAGTGCAGTAAACATCTTTGTGTAATTTTAATACTCGGTGTTTTTATTAACATTTTGTCATTTGTTTTGCACATTCCACAAAAATTCTCCCAGAAAACAACATGTACATATATCGTATCCGCAAATTTCGTTCACAAACCAATATTCGATTGGATTTTTTTATTAAATTAATTTTTTTCCTGATTGTTTCAAAATAACTTTTGGCGTCTGTCTTAATATTTTAAATGATTTTGACAGTTCATATCATATGGTTTTCTAAATATATGTATATAAACAATATTATAATATTTGATATGATATTGCAATAACACTAATATTGTAGGAGGCAATTAATTAACGCGTGTTGATGGCTTCACTTCTCAAACGATAATGATCTCTTTATTTTAGAAATGTTACTTACAAGCTAGTGGGAAGAGAACAAGCGTCAAGGAAGACCATGGTTGCCATGTAACAATATAAGATAAACACATATTCAGGGTATCCTACTACAACTCGGCCGTCCTGACGCTTAGATCCCCCGATCTCTTTATGAAAATATGGTTACTTGCTAAAGTAAATTTAAATATGGTTAAACTATTTACGTTTTGTAAGCCTAGATTTAATACAGTGTTTGTTTTTTTTTTTTTCTTTTTTTTTTTTCTTTTTTTTTTTTTTTTTTTTTTTTTATATATATACAATTTTTTCTTCTCCTTTCTTTTTTTTCATTTTCTTCCTACCCAATGTTTAATATTTGAAGCGCTCCAAACACCTTGATATGGATTACGTGATAACTGAAAGCCTTCGACATCTTTTAGAAGAAATCTGTCATTTTTAAGTATTTTCGATATCATGTAAGGACCTTTGGTTTTCGGTATAAGTTTCCTAGAAGCGCCTACTGTGCAGTCGAAATTTTTTACCATAACATAATCTCCTTTTTTATATTCTGTTGGTCGTTTACGTTTACGGTTATAATAGGTTTCATTATAAGATTGAGATTTTAATAGATTTCGTTCGGCTTCTTTTCTTATTTCTACTAAACTTGGTCTACTAGTATCTGTATTTACCTCATCGACTTTTTCACTGAATTCGTCCATTAACTTTCCTCTTTGCTCTACTCCGAATAATATTCTGCTTGGTAATTGTTTCACACTTCTATTTTGTGTATTATTTAAGGTATATTCTACTTGTTCAACCACAGTGTCCCAATGTTGTCCTTTTTCCGGTTCTGCAAGTTTGGCTATCATTGGTCCCAAGCTTCTGTTCATTCTTTCAACTTGGCCGTTAGCCTGGGGCGAACCAGTTGCTATCTTTACATGGTTTACACTAAAATCGTTTACAAACTTTTCGAACTCAGCCGAAGTAAAACAACTACCCCGATCAGAAACTATACATTTCGGTTTGCTATAAGCCCTAAAGTAGTCTCTTAAACATTTAATTACTTCCCTTGTGCTCGTTGTTCTAGTCGTGTATAACCTGACAAATTTGGTAAAACCATCGATGACCAGAAATATGTACTTTTTAGATCTGTTGGTATCAACCGGACCATAGTGGTCAATGTGAATTAGTTCAAAAGGTCTATTTCCCTTAGGAATACTGTGCAGGAATCCATCCTTTCTTCCCGTTTTAGGGGAAAACGCTACGCAGCGTAAGCAGTTCTGAATGTGTCGAGTACATTTTTCTTTTATGTTGGGAAACCAATATGTTTTAACAATGACATCTATCATTTTATCCCTGCCAACATGCCCTAGTTCATCATGATACTTGTACAGTACATGGTCTTCCATTTCTTCTGGCACATAAAAAAGCAATGCATTTTTCGATTTCCTATACACAACACCATTCCTCATCTCAAACCATTTGTGCTCAGATTTCTCCAAAATTTTCTTTATGTTCCGTAATTTCTCATCCCTAGACTGACAAATGATCAAGTTAGTCTCAAATGTATTAGTTTCCACAACCATAATATTTGTACACCTGCTCAGGGCGTCTACGTGTTGCATACGGCTCCCAGATCTATGAACTAACTCGTAGTCATAATTTTGGAGTTCTAGTGCCCACCTTGCGATTCTAGGATTTAACTCGACCTTGTTTAGTGTGAGCGTCAATGAATTACAATCGGTAATGATTTTAAAATGTTTCCCTTGTAAATACACACGAAATCTTCGTAATGCATAAACGATAGCCAGTGCTTCGAGCTCAAAGCTATGATACTTGGACTCTACTGCAGTTGTTCTTTTTGAAAAATAAAAGACCGGGTGTAGTCTACCATCTTCACTTCTTTGCATTAACACAGCACCGAAACCAATAGAACTCGCATCACAATGTAGTTCCGTTTCAGCCTTATAATCATAAATCGACAATACCGGTGATTCAATAAGTTTCTGTTTAAGATTAATAAAGCATTCTAGTTCTTTCTCCTCAAAACGGAACTCTTTATTTTTCCTTACAAGATCACAAAGAGGTTTCGCTAGCGATGAAAAATCCTTTATAAATCTGCGGAAGTAGGAGCAGAGACCCAGAAAACTTTGGACCGCGTGTGGTTTTTCGGGAACCGGAAAATTTTTCACTGCTTCCAGGCCTTTCTCGTCCGCCCTAATTCCCTCTCTGCTTATCACGAAGCCTAAATATTTTACTTTCGACTGCATGAACTCACATTTGTCCAACCGCAATTCAAGTTTGTTCTGTACTAGTCTTTGAAGAACTTCCCTCAGTATAACCAGATGATCCGCTACATTTTCAGTGGCGATCATAATATCGTCCATGTACACAATAACTTTTCTGTCTCTAATCATGTCTGAAAATATTTCATTAACGAACCGTTGAAATACAGACGGCGCGTTTTTCAACCCGAACGGCATCCTTAAGAACTCGTATTGTCCTAACGGAGAAACAAAAGAGGTATACTTAACAGATTCCTCTTCAACAAACACATGAAAAAACCCATTCTTAAGGTCAAGTTTGGTAAATACATTTTTCTTCAACAAACTATCCAGTAAGTCATCGATCAGGGGTAAAGGATAGTTGTCTTTTACTGTAATCTTGTTTAGCATCCTAAAATCCACGCACATTCTTAAATCGCCAGTCTTCTTTTTCACTAAAACAATCGGTGATGCGTATTCCGATCTACTTGGCCGTATGATTCCGTTTTCAAGGTATTCATCCAACAACTTTTGAAGTTTTTCCTTTTCCATATACGATAATCTTCGCGGTGAACAGTTAAACGGTTTAGGATTTGTCAAACATAATTTGATTGAGCTTGTAACTACTGATCTATCTGGCCTTACAGCCTTTATATAAAACTCAGTAAACATTTTAACAAACGTACATCTAGTATCGAAGCTAACTTCCTCACCGACATTGAACGAAAAGCTGTCGTCACCTACACAATCAATTTCAAGCATATGCTTTTCGAAGTCATCAGAAGACTGATCATTTTTATCTGAGCTCGGAACCACTACACAGTCTAACGATCGTTTGTCATTTTCATAAAATCTGCCCGTTTTACCTAACAATTTATCTTTTTCGATTGAACGTACCATAACTGTTTTGCCATTTTCATAAAATCTGCCCGTTTTACCTAACAATTTTTCTTTTTCTATTGAACCTACCATAACCGTTTTGCCATTGTCGTTTTCAATTTTGTTTAACGTAACCATTTTCAAGGTGCTTAAATCTAAGTTTAGATTACAGTTACTCATGAAATCTCTGCCAAGGATTACATTGTAGCTCATAGAATTATCCGCTACAACCGTTAAATGAAAAAAAACTTTTTTGGAATTTTTTAAAATATAACATAATGTTTGTCCATATGTCCTAAGTGGACTTTTATTTAAACCAAAATAACATTCATTGATAGGAACTAAACTTATTTCATTTGATAAAAATGATCGTTTCACAAACGAGATAGGACTCCCCGTATCTATGAGGCACTCTGAAATCATTGGCAGAACATTATCGTGGTTTGCAAAAAATATTCTAAAATATCTTACATAATTGTTGTTTAGACTTTTCTTCTCCGGGCACATCGCCACAAAATGGCCAAAATTACCGCACGCATAGCAAGAGCCAGGTTCTCTCTTTGGTTTTCTGCACTCTCTGGCAAAGTGTCCCCTGGCATTACAGTTTAAGCAGCGTAAACTTTTGTCGCTGCCCACTTTTAGTTTGTTGTCAGCGCCTTGTATGTCAGCCGACGTCAAAGTCACTTTGGAAAACGCACGTAACATCTGCATGGGGGTTTTGAAACATTGAATATACGCCTGCGTCCGTAACGTCTCTGACGGAATTCCCTCGATGATTTGTTCCAACAATTCGTCCTGGTCGATGTTAACACCTTGAGATAGCATCGTCTTCTCGTCGAAATAGTTGGCGAAATTCTCATCCGGCTGCCATTTACGTTGTTCAAAAGCTCGCCTCATATCAGTTTTGGACATTTTTTCTCCGAACGCCATAATGATTTGCTCGAACAATTTTTCTGTTGGTTCCAGAATACGTGTTGGATGTGCATGCAGCCACGTTTGCGCAGCACCTTTTAATTTGCTTATAAAAAGCATTCTCAAGCATTGCTCACTTAGCTCACAAACTGTTGCAATATTTCTTAATTGAGCCACCCATGAACGAGCACATGATTCGCCTCTATATTCTGCTGCAACCTCTTTTGCCATAGAAAGTGACATAGCTGACGATTGTTGATTATTGTGTTGTTGCTGCGTTGCCAAATTTTCATATTTGTATTTTGTTGCGGTCTCCTTTGCCATAGGAAGAGATGTAGCTGATGCCTGTCGATTATTACTTTGTTGCTCTGTTGCCACATTTTCTGTAATTTGCATTGCTCTTTTCACATCATCAATCATCTGCAGCTCTGTTTCATTCGTCTCCTTGTCTGCACGTCCACCGTCGATATCGCAACCAGCAACAGCAGAACCAGTAGCAGCACCAGCAGCAGCACCACCAACGGCGCCAGCAGCAGCATCATCACCATCGGCGCCAGCAGCAGCATCATCACTATCGGCACCAGCAGCAGCACCCTTAGCGTCAACTGGGCACGTTCCTCTCATTTTCGCGTCTACTTCATTCAGCCGTAGAACAAGTGCGTTCTTTGTGCCAGCCGTCGACTTACCAAGCGCCTCGCACCAACTGCGCAGTTGTTTGGAATTATAATCTTTCACGTCTACTTCGTTGTCCATTTGAATGAGAGAAAAACAGTTGTTTATATTTTTTTTTTTTTTTTTTAAAATTTATTGTATTCCGACGGCACTTTGTGGTTTATCCCACTTCTGATTTGTAGGAGGCAATTAATTAACGCGTGTTGATGGCTTCACTTCTCAAACGATAATGATCTCTTTATTTTAGAAATGTTACTTACAAGCTAGTGGGAAGAGAACAAGCGTCAAGGAAGACCATGGTTGCCATGTAACAATATAAGATAAACACATATTCAGGGTATCCTACTACAATATTGAAGTCCACACGTAATATAATTCTCTCTGCTATGAAATTTGACGTTAGCTGATATAAAAATATTTTATATTATATTTTGGTATGTAAAGCGTGAAGTACACATAAGGCTTGGTATAGGGTTGGGAGACTTAAAACAACTCGTCAGCTGAGAATTATTTTGGTGCACTTACCAAAAATTATGTTTCGAGAAAAACGGCAAAGAAGTTGTGTACTAATTTTGCTCAAATTCTAGTCGAAAAATATTATATTATATGCTTAATCCTTATTGGGGCATATCGTCGCTGCGCCAACCGAAACGGTCATGTGTTTTGCACACACTTAAAAATATTCACTCTGTTCGGAGTTCCAGGGAGTCTCACTCCGATGGGATAACTTGTAGCGGAGTGAAAAACTTTAACTCCATTCGGATGAAACTAATTAACTCCGATAGGAGTGAATTCACTCCTTTCGGATGAAACTACTTAACTCCGATCGGAGTGAATTCACTCCTTTCGGATAAAACTACTTAACTCCGATCGGAGTTAATTCACTTCGTTCGGATGAAACGAATTAACTCCAATCGGAGTGAAATCACTCCGATCGGATAAAAGGAATTAACTCCGAACGGAGTGAATGCTATTTTTCCGATTGTGTTTGAAATAGAAACGCAAAACAAAATTTTTCAATGTATTTTATGTTTATATTTTAAACTTAATATTAATATGCGACCTGAGCATTTTATAAATATTTTAATTAATATAACATTATCCTAGGAACTACTATATGTGTAAAGTTATTTTGTCGAAATTATTTCCAGCGTCGTCGTCGAAGTCGATTCTATTTTAACATATTTTGCTTCGCCATTATAGGCCTCTTTAATTAATTTATGTAGCTCTGCCATCGCAAAAACGCAACAAACACGGCGAGACCAAACACACGAATGACGCTTGCCTTTGCTACGAAACAGCAATGGAAATAAAAATCACTCCGATCGGAGTAGATCCAGCAGCTCACTCCGTGCGGAGTGCGACGCTACGTAAAATCAGTAAAATACGTCAAGTTTCATCCGAACGGAGTAAATTCACTACGTTCGGATAAACATTTTCATTCACTCCCAGCAGCGGAGTAAACTAACACCGGACCGGAGTTAAAAAAGGCACTTATCCGCTTACCGGAGTGATTTTTTTGCAAATAATTTTAAATGTGCAGTAACTTTTCAGGAGAGCAAAAAAACTGTTTTATATTGTTCTTTCGCGATTTTTTTTAATTAAAAATTTTGTTTGATGCATAAAACCATTTGATATCATTGTACAATAAAAAAAATTCAATTTGAATAGCCACCACGAAGATATTCAGGAAAACAACACAACTGATTTTGTTAGAGCATTTCAGATCAAAATATTTATTATTTCACACACATAACCGCTTCTGTTTTTAATAGTTGAGAGAAACAAATAAATGAACAGTAATTATTTAAGAAAACAGAAACAAAATTAGTGCTTCAGATTGTCATAGAATGCATGAAATTCTTTATGCATGTATTTTTTAAGTGATTGAAGACTTTGTATATTGATTCTTCTATTTTCAGAGGTGTGACATATAAAGGTTCTGCCTCCGTGTTCTTTGCCATTGTTTGTCTTCGTTTGGTTAATATATTCCAGTCATCTGTATGGCGTAACTTGAATTTAACTTCCTTTTCTGTATACAAAAGTGCACGAATGGAGTTGACAGTAGCTTGCCCTGAGGCCCTCCCTGGCCTTATTGAAGAACAATTGCCGGCAACTTGTTCGTAATCTGTGATGGCCTTGCTTGTCTCATTCGGCTTAAGGAGTATATTGGGCCGTTAAATGTTTTTTTCAGAGTTGAGTGAACACTGATTACCTCCATCATTGTGTGACCTTTTTCTGATATTAATTGCTCAATTTCTATTCCTGATGATGAGTTAAGGTTAGCTAAAGCACTGGATAATATCTTATTTTTGTTCTGATATGTACACCAGTCAGATATTAGAACAATTTGTTTTCTATGAAAGGCAATGTTGTTGTATAAAATGAATAATGCAGCTAGTTATGTATATTATTTGCAGTCACACCTACATCGCCTTCATGCCATACATCAAGATGAACCTCTTTCTTATTTTTAATATAAAATGAAAAATTATGAACTGCCAGTTTTGTTTTATAATATTGTTCGGACACTAACGGCCTTATTCATAAAAAATCATTAAATTAGCTCTAAAGCATTTATCAGTTATTGAGGGCTTTAAGATTTGGCGAAGCTTTTATTAGAACCGTATTCATAATGAGTATTTTAACTAGGGAACAGATAATTGAGTGACAACCCTGTTTTATGTACATATTCTCGTAGTGCTTGTGTTGTAAAAACAAGATGAACAATAACCGATAGACCGAATTAAATTTTTTTTATTGAAATGCGTCAATTCATTTTTGGAAAATTTTAAACATTAATGGAAAGAACTATTCAATAAAAAGATCAATTAGTATTTGCAATATTCATAAATTTGGAAGAAGTGTCAAAAAATCATATTGAACTGCATTTCAGTTTTGTGTAGCCGAATATAAAACCGGATAATAGGTTGTAGTTTCAATGTTTTGATTTTATATACACCGCTATGTAAGCAAAAGTTCATTTTGGTTAAAAATGATAAAAATTGGAACGAAAGTATTTGGTTGCTTAGCAGGATAATGTGACACTATAAAAGCTGCAAATATACACAAAATAATTCCAATTGTTTATATCGCATAAATATTTAAGTACGGCACGCGTGAAATGTAAAAAATTATTTCTTTTGTGTATTAATACGGATAAAATAGCCTTAAAGAAGGGTTAAACGTTCAACAAAAATGCCGACGTTAGAGAACTCTTAACAGAGGAATTTTTGGATTATGAATTCAATTTTTGGACTTTACCTTCTTAAACCTGTAACAATATCGACAATCGCATATAGCGATATTTATTTCCTAACTTCTTTTCATTACAGAGATCTCTTGTTCCAATATTATTTCTAACATACAATGTAAACCTTTAACAAGCCTATGATAACTTTTTATGAATAAGGCCGTAAAAGAGTTTGGGGCATTGCAAAACACTTTGCATATCCATGGAAACAACTATTATTTGCGGTGATATGTTTTCAATAGCGAATAGTAAACTTCGTCCTCAATATTTCCTGTCGCATGTGCAACACAAAGATCACATTGATCCTTTCGCGATTTGAAAACAGATATTTGCATTTCATCTAAAATTTCACACAACTTCTTTCTTATTAAGACACCATTCTTGATAAACGTTATGCATGTGTGTCTTAGATTGAAATTGCTGGTCTACGTACATTCGCTTTGTAATTGACGTACAGTAGTGACTGGGGACTTTCGGTATAATATCCAACCATTTTAATACAGAATCTTTTCTTGTTGAAATTGGCTTGGGTATTTCTTTCTTATCTTTTAGCCAAGTTTGGAATATGTTTTTGTCTAACCCAAAAGTTCCCAAAAATAAATGTTTACACACCGTAATCTTTCGCCATCAGCAGATGGTAAATAGCAATCGAATTTATTTTTCGTTCGAGCGGTTTTAGAACTGTTTCGACGCCGAATAGGCACACGGCGTTTGTGAACCAAACAGTTAATATGTACATATATGCCTTCTTGACGTCCTACGAGTGTAGATTCCAGAAATAACGGAATGTATGTCTCCGAACATTAAAATTTACGTCACCACAATGAAAGCTTCTTTCACTTTTCTTCTCCGTTAAATGGCCACAACATTTTTGTCTGATTTCCTTAGCGGTTTTCGTACCATAGTTTTTGCCACGTAGTCCTAGTATTGCATTAATTGTTCCCTTGCACTTTTTACTACCATAACCGCAGTACTAGTACATTCCTCACTTTCATCAATCGACTCAAGTAGTCCCGTTGCATCATTTAAAACCTGTCGCGGCTCATTTCCCAATGTGTCTCCCATACCTATATAATTAGCGAATACCGATTATGCATACAGATTAACAGTTATCGTGAAGTTTCGTTACATTGATTTAATTCGATTTTTGGATATTAAAATTTAAGTTTTGTGGACGCTTTGATTAACATTTGACGAAAACTAAAAGCCCTGAAAACTGTTCTTTTGAATACACTGGCTAGAAGTTAAAACTTATTCACAAAACTGTAACACATACATATGTAACTATTTTATGGAATATTTTTCCTATAGTTTATAGTTTTGCTAACTTCCAAACCAATCAAGATATGGCGAAACGTGTTTGAGGGTCGATATATTACCAGCTACGCTTTAAGAAAATGCAATAAAAAAAATCGAAAATTTACACATGACTGATTTGGTCGGCGCAGCGATGATTTGTTTTGAACACAAATATAAATTCTCTTTCAATTAAATGCAATATCTCAAAAGTTATTAAGCTTATACTTTTTTAGAAGTTGCTCTTCTTGTTAGACGTGGGCCCGAATCCATGTATATTATTTAGACGGCAATATGCAGTAGTCCAAAGCCGTCGTCTAGTTTTAAAAAGCCGTCAACTAATACGGCCCAGCTTTTTGCTTTGGTTATGTTTCGTGGACCAAAAACAAATTTAACGTATTTTTTGTAAGTTTTGAATGCAAAATTTGACGCATACGCCAAAGCACCAGAGTTATGATTATGAAACGTTAAAAATGTGGATGTAGATCAAAGTCGATACAGTATATCTTAGAATTGGTGAGATATATATCAAAAGGAGCGTACATGAATTATATATAATCAATACCGAAATCCATATTCCTACAAATGGCTTTTGGACCTAAATAATTCTCAGCTGACGAAGTGCACAGAATGTGACCTCTGCGGGAAGAATTTCAAGACAACTTCGCCAAAAATGGAGTACGTTCGACGTATTTTATGATCTCAAACCATAGATTCGTAAAATAATGATGTCAGGTAATCATATGAAGTGTTTTGCAATGCGATAGTGTAGTTGTCTTCCTGAACGGTGCAATCGACAGGTTACAGAAATGGCAAAATCAGGTCAAAGTATTCTGTTTGAGAGTGATTCCTACACTTGTAATACCGTACAGAGACACCATGGTACAAAGAAATGGTAGAAGCACTAGCCCAGCTGATTTGAACTTTTTTCTGGACTGAGTGTGAGTAAGTTTTTCTCTTATGTCAAAGTTTGTTTACATTTGTTTCTCTGCAACCCCCGATCGCCAGCAACTGCTGTTTTTGAAATATTTCTCTGCAAAAATTGCATAGAAACGTTTTAATTTTCACACTTAAACACTTTTAATATATCAAATAACACTGAATCATTTTCTAAATGGCGCTTTTTGCAAATTTGTTTACATTTTCATCATTTTTCTATCAGCTGACTTGACACAAAACAGACACTGAGCAAAAACAAAATACCTGTTGTTTTTGGCTTGTTGTATTTGTTGTCGTACTGCATCTACCATTATATTTCTACCATGAGAGACACATAACATGCCGTTAGAAAGCTTAACTCCTCTTCTATAAAACTGAGTTCACATTCACTGCTGCCAGATTTTACGATTTATCGTCATTATGACGATTTATCGTCATTTTGACGATTTATCGTCATTTTGACGATTTTAAGGTCCATAATTGAGCATGTGACGATTTGACGTTTTTTGCACTAGAAATGACGATTTTTGAAAAAAAAAGTTGTAAATATGGCAATTACTTCTTTAAATACATTCAGATACATTATAATTATCTTTCGAATAGTTCCAAATGTTTTGAGCAATTTAAATGGATTCAAAAACGCCAAAAAAAAAGTTTACATCCAACTCATACACGATGGTTGTCTCTGGAGGCTGGTGTGGTTCGAATTTTGGATTTCTACGATGCATCAAAAATTAACTTGCATTTGCTTGCAATATTGATAAAATTGACACTGCGAAAACAATTTATAGCAATTTTTACGCTATTAACGACATTTTTTTTATCGTTCTTGTAATATATTCTTGGAATTATAGAGTAAATAAATTGTTCCAAAGTGAAGATACTGAAATTCACATTATACATGGAGAAATGGAATGTAATGAATAATTATATAAAGCATAATTTGTTTAAAGACATTCAATTCAATTTACCTGGGAATATATGCAGCAAACTTAATATCGAAATGTAAATTAAGTAAACATGAAACAGACGATGTTATTATGACTTGCAAACATTTTTATATAAAACTGTGAAAACAATTCCTAAAACGATATGATTTTGGCAGCAACATAAAGTCGTTAGGTTTATTGAGTCCAACCAATATAATGACCAAACAAAGCTCTTCTTTTCTTACAGTCAGTAAAGACTTTCCCTTTGTTGATGAAAGTGAGCTCCAACAGTTAGATTCAGAATTTAGAGAATTAAAGTTACTCCATTTTCAAAGCTTTATTGAGTATTCTGACAAAATTAGAAGCGGTTTGGAAAAATATATCCGAAATTAATCGTGGAGATTGAAAAGTGCCAAATGTATATCAAAATTTTGAACGTAAATACTTCCGGTCCTTGAACGGGTATTGGTGAGTTTTATACCTTAAAAAAAGGTTAAGGTCTTGTCTATCATAGGAGCCTACAAAAAATATGTATAATATGGCAACTTTTTTGAAAAAAATAAATTTTTATCGGAAAAGTTAGGTTACGACACCAACATCACCTAGTATATCAAATCGCATGTAAGGGTAGTAACAACGAAACTTGTGGGCAAATATATATAGGTACCACAAAACGAGGAAAGGCAAACAACTGCATTGGCGCAGCACATGACGTGCAAAAAACACATGTTTTATTGCCATTACACTGAAATGACCAAAAAGCCCATACAACTAACAATTTAGTTATCAACACAAACTACCCTCTAGTACTGGGCACTAGTTCGTACCAGTTGAAATAAGTACTTACTAGGGAACCACCTTTACTTACTTTGCCAACCCTATGCATGAAATGTCCGCAAAAAGGGTCATGAAATGTCCGCAAAAAGGGTCAATCGCCACCACATCGTTTACCGCGAACTAGTAAATATGGGGCCCCATGAAAAGGGGGGTACACAGGGAGTAGCTTTAATATAATTTTAAGTTCAATTTTTATATTATATTAGTTATTATTAGTTAGTTTTTATTTATTTATTCATTTTTAATAATTCACAATTGATGTTGCTGCTGTCTTCATTTTCATTTTTGGTTTTGTTGCAGCTGGAGCTTTTCAAGTATGGCTTCTTCTGAAGTTGCAAAGCCTTTCGGAGTTGTGCCCTACCCGACCCAGTCCCATCGACCAAATTGATTGCATCTGAAAAAAACAAAAGTAATTAATTAATTAGTTTAGTTTAGTTTAGTTTATTGGTTTATTTTCGATGGTAGAATAATAAGAATACAATTCTTTTATAGTTCAATAGCGTATTACAAATGGAAGTCATTATAATTAAATATATATATGTAACTCAAAGTTCGAAGTAAGATTTTCTATTCTCCTTTTTATAACATAACATAAATTTTAAGTAGGTACGATACAAGTTTTATTTTTTATTTTAGGTTTACATTATTTTTATTAATCACAAAAAATAATTTGTTTCTATTTTTTCGACCTTTATTTGATTAATTATTCTCGACTAAGCCAGCTCCAAAAAACTAATTGGGAGTTTGAATTTGGCGTATCAGAATGTTCGCGGTTTGAATACTAAATTGTCCAGATTATTTGTTGATAGCTTTGGTTTTGAGTTTGATGTCATTGCATTTTCTGAGACATGGCTTAAACCTAATGTTTTTAATTCTGAGTTGTTCCGCGATAAGTACGTCGTTTATAGAAAAGATCGTGTTGGTAAAATTGGTGGTGGTGTTTTAATCTCAATTGAGAATTCTTTATCTTCTGAGTTGGTTACAGTTGATGACATTGGCGATCTTGAGTTTCTTGTGGTGTCCATTAATTTAGGCGATTTGAAATTGTTTGTCACGTGTTCCTATATTCCGCCATCTTCATGCTTTGAGGTATATCAAGTGCATATTGACGCTATTGCAAAAGTTATTGCGTTAGCCAGTAGAAAGGACCGTATTTTAGTATTGGGTGACTTTAACTTGCCGTCTGTGACATGGGTGTCTTTACCCGATACTAATTCTCTGACTCCATTGACACCATATGATTGGTCATCTGATTTTGTTACGCATATTTCCGAACTTGGGTTGATTCAATTGAACGACATTCCCAATTCTATGAATCGGGTCCTTGATCTAGTTTTAGTGGATGATTCTAACAACTTTGATATTTCTCGAATTGATCCGTTAATTTCTCCTGAGGATAGTTACCATCCAACGCTGGGAATTAATTATACATATGATACCATGCAGGTTGGTTGCAATTGCTCTTCGTCCTATGTTGGCCTATGCTTTTCGCGTGCGAACTTTATACTTTTGAATAATCTTATCTTTGATACCGACTGGCATAGTATATGTCAGTGTGATAATTCTTTTGAATTTGCAATCGCCCTGGATGATTTCTATAATATTATTAATGGCTATATTTCTAAGTCTGTACCCAAGAGGCCAATAAGGGGTAATACTGGTCCCCCATGGTCCTCGAGGGCTCTAAATAGTCTCAAGAATGTAAGGAATAGATGTTCGAACAAGTATAAAAAATCTGGACTGCTAGCAGACTATGCTAGGTATATTGTTGCTAGGAGTAGATACAACTCTAAATCTCGTGAGAGTTACAGATTATATTTGGATAGGTTGAAGGCTAATTTTAAACGGAACCCCAAATCATTCTTTAGATTTGTTAACTTGAAGCGTAATTCGTCTTCCACACCTTGTAGGATCAAAATGAACGGTATTGAATATTCAGATGAAGAGTCAATTGCTAATTGTTTCGCCGATTTTTTCGCATCTATTTATTCCACCCGAGCCTATGATGTTTCCAAATCATACCCGTACACTGTCCGCTCTACCATTCCGTTTGATGCACCTGTCGTAAATTCTTCGTGGTTGCTAGATAACTTAATCAGCTTGAAAGCCTAGAATAAAGCTGGTCCTGATGGTATCCCGGACTCTATGTTGAAATACTGCTCGAATTCTCTCAGCTTACCGTTGACTCTCTTATTTAACGCTTCGTTGAAGTTCGGCCATTTTCCTGCAAAGTGGAAGAGCTCTTATATAATCCCTCTCCACAAATCTGGTAGTTTAGTAAATGTTGCAAATTATAGGGGAATTGCAAAATTGAGTGCCATTCCTAAACTTTTTGAGAAGTTAGTCACAGAGGTAATTTCTCATCAGGTTTCCTCTATTTTAGATCCATGTCAACATGGCTTTCGGAAGGGTCGTTCCACCGTGACTAATTTGCTTCAGTTTTCCTCTTCTATTATTGACGGCTTTATTAATGGAGATCAAACTGATGTGATTTTTACCGATTTTAGTAATTTTGATAAAGTTAACCACAATTTGTTATTATATAAATTAGGGGCAATGGGTTTTAATTGTAACATGCTGAATTGGATTAGTTCTAATTTAATGAACAGAGAACAGATGGTATCATTTGGTCGATCATTCTCAAGATCTATTTTTGTGTCATCTGGGGTGCCTCAGGGCAGTCATCTTGGGCCGGTTCTATTTTTGTTATTCATTAACGACTTACCCGCCTCCATAATGCACTCTAAATTGTTAATGTACGCTGATGACGTGAAGATCTATTTTTCTTACAAGGATCCTTGTCAATATACTTTACTTCAGAGGGATTTGTCTACTTTCCAGACGTGGTGCGAGACCAATTTGATGGAGCTTAATTTTACGAAATGTAAGCATATGCTGTTCTCTAGGTCATCATTATTTTCGGCAAAATACATTTTAGGTGGCAATGTTCTTGATTCGGTGGATTCATTTGTTGATCTTGGTGTTCTCTTGGACAGAAAATTGAATTTCAACTCCCACATAATTACGATGGTGAACAAGGCTTATGGCGTTCTGAACTTTATTAAACGTTGGGCAAAGGAATTTTCAGATCCCTACGGTACGAAACATCTTTTTACTTCACTAGTCCGCCCTATTCTCGAATATGGATCAGTTGTTTGGGACCCCCAGTACAATTTGTATGTTAATATGATTGAATCGGTCCAGAAACAGTTTCTCATTTTTTGTCTGAGAAATCTTCAATGGAACCCGAACCATAATCTTCCTTCGTATAGCAGTAGACTAGCATTGATCAGATTGCCGACTCTTAGTAGTAGACGTACCATGATAAACTCTATTACAGTTTTGAAGATAATTGATGGATGTATATGTTCTGAATTTCTGTTATCTAAGATTTTCATAAATGTCCCATTGAGACCCACGAGGTACTATAAACTCATTCACATCGAGTTTCAGCGTTCGAATTATGCGTCCTTTGATCCAGTTAGGAGAATGTGTCGTGACTTTAATGAGCTATATCAGTTTATTGATTTCACAGGTAGTTGGGAAACGACAAAGTCTAGCATAATTTGTCATTTGCACCGATTGCATTAGTGCTGTATATTCGTTGACGTACATATGTAAATTTAATTTACTTTATCCTTACTATCTGGTCTGATTTATGATTTGGTTTTCGTTTTGCTCGTAATTATTATATATTATGAAGTCTGTTATGTTAATATCTCGTGATGTGCTTTTATACTTATTTATGTTAGTGTAATACCAACTGGTGAAGAATTTCTGTAGTTGGTTGTAACGTGTGAACTTATAATCCTTGCTCTCCCGTTATAGACCGGTCTATAATGTGGACGCTGTCCTCACGTTATGGGGACGTGGCCCTCTCGGTCGGTAGGGGCGGGTAAGAGTGGCGGCGATGGGTTCGCTCGATTAAAAAAAAAAAAAAAAAAAAAAATTGTTCCAGCTTTAGGTCTCTTCCGATTTCATAAAACTTTTTTGTTCTTTTCGATATTTCGATTTCCTTTGGAAATCTTCTTCAGGAAAGTTTTTATATTAATTATAACAAACAAACATCAATACAAATTAAAATGAAAATTTTTGACAAATTGTGAAAAGTAATACTATTTATACATATTATAATACAGTAAAGTTTACAAACAGTAGAAATATTAAATTGAACAAAATTTTAAAATATTTTAAGACATTTATGTTAATTTATCCTATTATTAACCTATTTGTCCTCATTAATGAAGATCCTACCATTTTCAGTGAAACTGATAAAAACTTGCGAAAATTAGCGAAAAATTACCAAAATTTAAACAAGTTACAAAATTACCTAATAATCACTATAACCAAAAGAAATGGCCAAAACCACCAAATTCGCGAAAATCAGCAAAACCTTGCCAACCCCATTATGACAATGATTTCCAACATTAATTAAAAATCGCCAAAGCTCTAAAGAGTAAAAAAATCTCACAAAATCACTCACATTGCAAAATTTCAAGAAATTGCAAACTTGATAATAAACTCTAAAATTTCCTAAATTGTTAAAAATAAAACCGCGAGACCGCAAAAATTCGCGGCCTTTGTTTTAATTTCCCCTATTATTAACATTTTTATTTTTATTTAATAAACATCTATAATTTTGAGCTAAGTTATCTGTGTCTACTTTAAAATTTATCCTTTTTTCAAATGGAACATTATTAATCTGTAACATTTCTAACATATATCTACGTTTTTTATAATTCTCTGTGTTCAGAATAGATGTATTTTCGAAATCTGGATAGTGATTGAAATCTCTACAGTGAGTTGATAACGCTGTTTTCGTTGTTGAATTATAATTCTTATACTTTTGGTCATGCCTATGTCCTGCTATTCTCGTTTTTAATTTAGTCCCTGTTGTTCCTACATGTACCTTCTCACACTGTTCAATATCATTACCACCACATGGTATTTTATATACTAAATTTGACATATCTGATTTTTTTAATCTGTCTTTAGTTTTCGTAAATAATCTACCAACATTATTATTTATCTTATGTGCCATTTTATATTTCAATTTGTTATATAAATTATGAATTCACTATTCCGATACTTTAAAAAAAATATACACTTTAGTTGTTGATGATGAAAATACAACTGATATTTATTTTACATTAATTTCTTATTGATAGTTTACAATTTTGTTTTATGTTAACTTAAGCTATTCTACGGAATTGAGTCCTCAGCGTCTGCAGTCAGTTACTTCCGTTTAAATTAGGTTGCTCGTGCCAATGTTCTGTGGTTGCATGCGTTGCACATTTGTGGGGTCAATGTACTAATGTTTTTGTTGTTAACACCTCCCCTCTTAAAACCGAGCGTCCTCGATCGGTTAAAAATATGGTATGTGTGAGATGCGTTGAATTCCCTGTGGTTCTGTCTGCTGATTTTCTGATAATTCTGGCATGGAGATGTGTGTATGAGTACATGGATTGGCAATGGGTGGGCTGATAATCAATTCGCGTTTTCTTATGCAGATTCCAGATTTCACAATTAAAATAATGGAAAGCAAGAGTGCCAGTGAGGAGAGTCCAGAATTTGTGGTTAAATTCCATACATGTTTGCTTCCCAATAGATTTATGGCTTCTGTGTTATTGTTTTGGAGTTCTTTGATTAATTCCAAAGATAACGTTTCTTCCACGTTAAATTTAGTGTGCTTTGGTTGTAATATTGCTGGTAGAGGTTGAATATTTGTTACTTCGAAAAATTCGTATGATTTGTCAAATATTTTAACCGTTGCGTTATGAAATTGTAGAACATATGTACCGGTAAGAATTTGAGGCTCTCCATTTATGTTGACTGTTCCGTTGAACTGATTTAGCAGAATTGTACCAGGAGATATTTCTTCCACTGTTGGAATGTGGCGATTGTCAATGACACTGCAGTTTGATGTCTTACTGTTTATTAGGTTATTTAAACAAGTATTATTTTCTATTTCTTGTAAATTTGTTTTCTTACAGATAGTAATATTGTTATAATTTTTGCATTGTTTTCTTATACCAAATATTGTTTTGTTACATGCTAATACATTTTCGAATGCTAGTTTGTTTACAAATTTATCAATTTTTACAGGTTTTACTAAAAGTTTGTTACAAAAGGTGTCATCTGTTATTGGTATACTTATGATGTAAACAAGTGAGTTACTATTTGATGGGATTTTTATCTCTGCAAATTCAAACGTTTGTTCAATATTAACAAATGGTATAGAGTCCTTGACTATAATACTTTTTACAATGTTTATTTCTTCTGGAGACAGCATAAATGAGTTTACGACCCCTAATTTTGCCCAATGAATGGCATACTGAATATTAATAATTTCTTGTTTAAGTATATCAATTTAAAATTTTAATTTTGTTATTAGTTTTTCTTTGGCAACATCATTATAGTTTATACTTTTAATTATCTCATTTGTTGTTCTCGTTAATTCGTTGATTTTTTCTAACGATAGTTTATTGATGACAACCTGTTTATTATTATTAACTAGTATTTGATTGGTTTTTTGCGTTATTATTTCGAAATCATCATGGTCAGGATTCCCTGCGATCCATTTCCATGCTGATCCTATAAAGTTCAAGGATCTTTTCATTCTTGGCTTTAACCTATCCAAATATCCTTGTATCTGCGTCATTTCATGGCTGAGGAAGGGATGAAGGAAGTGGTAGTCACTTATGTTTTGGGATAATGTCTTCTGCATGGTGTCAATTAAGTCTTGATATTCGTCAATTTCTATGATATGGATGATCCTGAACGTTCCAGTCTCGAGTTTCGCCGGTCCAGAGTTAAGTGTTACAATTTGGGAGTTTGTGTAGTCGAGAATTTTGATGTCCGCCATTGTCATGGTAAAAAGTAATCTGAAAGTAATTAATTAATTTCTAATATTGTTCTTATGTATGGTTTTTCCAGATTCTGTAACGATAGTTGTGTTTTTATTTTCTTTAACTATTTCTGGTCTATATGTTTTACTAAGCTTTGTCCCTAGTCTTTTGTTTTCTTTCACAAAAATTTCTTGTCCCTGTTCATAAGTCTTAGGTTGGGATCTAGATTTATTATGATAGTCAATATCGTCTAATTGCTTTTCCTTAAGTTTTCGAGATATGTCTATTCTTTCATTCTCTAGGTCTTGCGGGTATGTACTAACTTTCTTCCATTCACGGTACTGCTATAAGGAGGAATCTTGAAAACTTTCACATTGTACTGATTTTCTAACATGAAAATTATAGACTTGGAGTTGAATGACTTTTCATTATCGATAACTATTATTTCTGGCATTCCAAAAGAGATGATAATTTCCCGTAGAGGTTCCTTAATATCCTCTACAGCTCTGGATTTAAGAATTTTCGCCTGAGCGTATTTCGAAAACTTGTCTATGGCCGTTAATATTGGCCTTTTTCCAGTAATGTACAGATCTATATGAAGAATCTGGCCAGGAAACTGTGGTATCGGGGTTTCCTGTATAGCAACTTTATTCGGGTGCCTCTCATATTTATTTTCCTTGCATACTTTACACTGCTTTGTAATCTTTTTAATTTTCGCCTGCATTCGAGGAAAATAAAATTTTGTTAATATTTGTAACTTATTTTCGGTACTATTTCGATGAGCTCTATCGTGTTCCTTTATTATCTCCGCTTCCTGTTCTTCCTCACTTTTCAAATCAGCAACCATGAATCTAGTATGTTTTACTCGGTATTGGGAAAAGTTATCGCGAAACACTTCTTGTAATTTCCCCAAGATTTCATACGTAGTCTTCAAACAGTTTACCACACATGGATTAAGACATTTTTTTAAGATATCGGTGAGCGTTGCCTCCGTAATATTAGGTTCGTTTATTGTGTGTCTATGATAAGTTGGAAATACTATCTCGAATTTGTAAGACGGTTGGTCCTCCTCTGACGATATCAGAATCTGATTTTTAAATACGTTTACCGAAGCATCCGTGTACTGTATTAGATTGTGAGATGAACTGTCATCGCTATGTTGGGTGGAAGTCATGGAATTTATTTGAGTTGTGTCCTTGGGTGGTCTAGATAAAGCGTCCGCACTAAGTTGGTGTTGCCTGGTTTGTATCTCAGTTCATAGTTGAAATCTTCAAGGAATGCTTTCCATCTCTTCAGTTTGAAGTTTGCATTCTTGTTATTTAAGGCGTATGTCAGTGGCAGATGATCCGTATATATCTTAATCTTCGCGGAGCCATATAAGTAATTTCTGAGAGCTTTAAGAGCCCAAATTATCGCTAGCATCTCTTTTTCGTTTGTCGCGTAGTGCTCTTCAGCTTTACTGAATGTCTTTGATAAGAACACAATTGGTTTATTGTCTTGGGATAATACTGCGCCCATGGCGTAGTTTGAGGCGTCAGTTGTTAAATCAAATTCTTTATTAAAGTCTGGGTATACTAGTATTACGTCTTCTGACGAAAGTGTTCTTTTCAATTTGTCAAATGAATCTAATCCATTTTGGTCGAGATTTATAGCCATCTTGCTAGCAGTATGTTTAGACGCACGTCCTGCCTCCCCTCTCAGAAGTATTGTCAGGGGTTTTGCTATTTTAACATAATCCCTGATGAAACGTCTGTAAAAGTTTGAGAGACCTAGGAACGATCTTAGGTCTTTTAGCGTTTTTGGAAGAGGAAAGTTCATTATTGCTTCGACCCTCTTAGGGTTAGTTTTTATACCTGCATCTGAGACAATGAATCCTAAGAATTCGACTTCATTTTTTAAGAATTCGCATTTGTCCAATTGGACCTTCATGTTTGCGTTTTCTAATGTTCCAAATATAGTTGACAGGTTCTCAAGATGTGAATCTTCATTTTCCGCAAATACAATTATATCGTCCATATAGACGAAACAAATTTTTCCGATATGGTCTCTTAGAATATCGTCTAAGGTTCGTTGAAATATGGACGGCGCGTTTCGTAGACCAAAGGGAAGTCTGGTAAATTCGTATTTACCATTATTAACAGAAAACGCTGTTTTCTGTCTATCACTTTCCTTAAGTGGTATTTGATGGAATCCACTTTTTAAGTCTAAGACTGAGAACAATTTGTTTTTCCCCAATTGAGGAAGAATGTCGTTTATCTCTGGAATCGGACATCTATCTGGGATGGTTTCTGCATTTAACTTACGATAATCTATAACCATTCTAAATTTCCTCTGACCAGATGCGTCCAATTTTTTCGGTACAATCCAGATGGGTGAATTGTACGGGGACCGTGAAGGTCGAATAATTCCTTGATCTAATAATTCTTGTATTTGTTTTTCTACTTCCCCTTTCAAATGCACGGGGTATGGATAATATCTTGAATATACTGGTTCGTCGTTATTGGTCTGAATATCCGCGACTACTGCTGATGTGTAAGTGAGTTTCTCGTTTGGTTCATTAAATAGGGATTTGTGTTTTGCAATTGTTAGCTCTAATTTATGTTTTCCTTCAGCATTTAAATGTTCGGTCCTAATGTCGATAGCATTCACAGATCTGGATATTTTTTGCTGTATTTTTACCTTTATTTTATCATTTATCAGCATATAATTTTTCGATGCGTAGATAACTGCTGATAATTCCTTCAGACTGTCGTTTCCTAGTATTCCATCAAATGATTTAAGTGTTGGTAGTACAAAAAATTTAAGTGAATCGTTGTTCTTATTGAAAAGATTAATGAAGGTGTGTTGTGTTATGGCAGTTTTTCCGCCCACTGAATTCGCAAAAAATGGGTTTTCGTTTTCAAATGGATTTTTTACAAGACTGGGTCGAATATAATTCTTGTTTGACCCAGTGTCAATTAAAATTTCTAAAATCTGTCCTGTATTCGTCCTACACTTAAAGAAGGGCAGTGACGATTTAGTTAATCTAAAAAATGAATATCGACGAATTCTTGTGCTTCTGGTTGCTCTCCCTCATCAAGAACATCGTATTGTTCTGTAATATAATCATCAAAAGGCGGCAATTTCTCCTCGTTCTCGTAATTTTCCAAATCTGACCTGTACTCTTGAATATTTGGCCCGCGATCTTCTTCTGTGTCCAAATGAAAATTTCTTTGTACCTTTTCGGGCTTCCGTAATTGATCAGATTGATCTGTAGGCCTTTTGCCGAAATATCTATCATTTGGAGCTGGTCGATTCATGTAGTTTACAGCCCGTGACCGCATGGATGGATCTATTTCCATTGGTTCAGGTCTAGGTTGGGGTTTCGGTGCATTTGGTCTAGGAGGTTGATAATTCTGATTTGGATACGATTGTGGATAAGCCAATTGGTTATTATTATTACGTGGATACATAGGTGTGATTGAATTATTTTGTCGAAAGTTAGGAGAAGGTTGCGGCATAAATGCTAACTGTGGGTAAAACGATGTTTGGTTGTGATATTGAGCTTTTGGGTGTACTTGTGGAGTTGATTGAAAGTTGTGTTTGTTAGTTCTACCTACATGATTATGGGAATTTGCGAATTGAGCCCTTGCAAATTGGTTTTCCATTTTCGGACATAATTTAAGTGCTTGTGGAAGGTCTGTCGGTTCTTTCATACCGAGATGTATTGACATTTGTCCTTTTAAGCCTCTTATAAACGTATCGAGAGCTTTGTCTCTGTATGTTTGTGAAACAATATCGAGTGATTCTCTGCTTATGTCTAAGCATGACAATTTATTCATTATAAGTGAGAGATGGGCATATACTTCCTGATAAAAGTCTTGGATTTTATTGTTTCCTTGAACTAATGTGGTCATTTGATATTCTAATGTGGTCAGATCACGCTTATCAGCGTAGTGAAGGGTCAAGCATCTGGAAATACAATCCCAGTTGAGGGGTGTATTATAGGACTCTAAGGCCGCGTCGGCGTTACCGACAATTTTATTTCTTATCGTATTCAGAATTGCAAAATACTTCGGGGTGCCTTTGCATGAGTTGTGTAATTGAAGTATTCTGTCTACACTTTTCTTCCAGGAACTAAATTCCGAAGCTTTTCCCGCGAATTCTCGTAAGCTTCTTACGACATCTGGAACTTTATCTAGATCAGCTAAGTTATCTCTAAATCTATCTTCAATGATTTGGTCTACACCAGCTATGTCGGCGCTTGGCCTCATGAATTGTCTAATGGCGATTTGACACTGTTGTGCGCAAATTCTCGCAATTGTCTCTTCCATATTTGCAATATTTCTGTTATTATTGTCATTTTGTACATTGTTATTATCAAGAATAGGGGCGTTGAGGATAGGGGGTCTAATGAGATTATTTGGATTAGCCATTTTCAACACTATTTATGTATTTTTTCTTATAGATTTTCAATTTATTTGTGTTATTTTCCACCGTTGTTATATTGTTTTAACTTATTTTCTAGATAATATTTATTATAGGAATCGTAATAATTTCTTTTCACTTTCAAATAAATGTGTGCTTAACTCTAATTCCTATTGGAGGGTCCCGTAGGAATCGCAATAGTTTTTCTTTCACTAATTTTCACTTTGTGTTATCACTTGTATTTATTTACTTACTACTTATCTTAACTTACAGAACTACAACTGCTAGCTTGACGATATGAAACTCCGACCTGGTCCTTTTCCTTTTGTACTCGGGTGTCAGCAAGTTTACAGTAATCCTCGCCTGATGACCTGTTGATTATTCGGCTGGCAGTGGTGATATCCTGTGGGATGTTGGGTACTGATATCCTAGGGGATATTTGGTGTTGATATCTTATGAGATATTTGCTGCTTATATCCTTTGGGATATTTCTTTAACGTTGGGCGCCAATTATGAATTCACTATTCCGATACTTTAAAAAATATATACACTTTATTTGTTGATGATGAAAATACAACTGATATTTATTTTACATTAATTTCTTATTGATAGTTTACAATTTTGTTTTATGTTAACTTAAGCTATTCTACGGAATTGAGTCGTCAGCGTCTGCAGTCAGTTATTTCCGTTTAAATTAGGTTGCTCGTGCCAATGTTCTGTGGTTGCATGCGTTGCAAATTTGTGGGGTGAATGTATTAATGTTTTTGTTGTTAACATATATGTTTGAGTTTTCTACCCTTTCCGAAAACCCAGGTACATAAGTTAATGATTTATAAACTTTCGGTTCCGAAATTTCATCCACATTGCGGGATTTTCTAATATTGAATTGTCTTATTAATTTGCAAATGAGTTTATTAGGAAAACTATTATCAATTAATATATTTATAATTATTTCTTTATTTTTCTTATGGAATCTATTATCACTTATTTTTAATACTCTATCTATTAGATTTTTGGCTGTGTTAATAATAATTCTTTTAGCGTGTTTTGAAAAATAATTTATAATTCTACCTGACGAAGTGGGTTTTTGATACCAATCTGTTAATAATTTATTTCCTTTCCTTATCACTAATGTGTCCAAATATGAAATTGAAGAATTCTCTTCTTTTTCAATAGTAAACTTGATGCTTTGATCAAATGAGTTTAAAGTTGTTAATAAAATGTCAATCTCATTCTCTTTCACTATACAAAATAAGTCATCTACATATTTTATTATTATTTTAGGTTTTACTGTCAATTTTTCTAAACATGCATCTAATAGTTTTTCCATTACGATATCTGCTATTATTGGAGATGCTGGAGAACCCATAGGAAGTCCTTTTAGTTGTGTATATATTTTTTCATCATATTGAAAATATCTATTGTCAACAATGCAGAATTTTGTAATTTGCATGAATAAATTTTTATTCATATTTGTTAACTCTGAAATCTTGTTCCAATTTTCTTCTATAATTGTAATGGCCAAATCAACAGGAATACTAGGAAATAACGACACCACATCAAGTGATATTAATTTTTCATTATTTTCAATCGAAAGACCCTTTAATTTATCTTTAAATTGTACCGAATTGCTAACATTATATTTAGAATTTTCTGTTAATTTTTTAAGGAAATTTACTACGTAGTTACATAAATTGTGTGAAGGTGAATTTATTGATGAACAAATTGGTCGTAATGGAAAATTTTCTTTATGTATTTTAGGTAAACCATATAATCTTGGTACAACCGCTACTGAAGTTTTCAGTCTCACTTTATCTACTGATGTTACTATATTTAATTTAAATAGTTCCTCAATAAAATTATTGTTAAGTTTCTGAAATCTGCTTGTTGGATCCTTATCCAATACTTGAAAAGTTGTAATATCGCTTAAAATATTATGAATTCTAGATAAGTAGTCTCTTTTATTAATTGCTACAGTCGTGTTTCCCTTATCTGCGTTTAAAATCATTATTTCCCTATGATGTTTAAGAAACTTTAGACTATTATTCACTTTATTTATTGTAAATTTGTGTCTACTATTTAATGTCATTTTGTTTATATGATTATCAATTACTGTTACAAAATTTGACCTTGCTATTTCTTGTTCCTCTTTGTTCTCAATAGTTTCTATTAAATCTTCTCCCTCTGATATTACTTTTGGCATTGGAAACTCATCTCTATTAACCGGGAGTGCGTGTTTTTGTCCTAAAGACAAAATCCACTGTACATCTTCTGGGATATCTATACCTGTTTTATTCACAAACCATTTTCTATTAAATTTAATTCCTAATTCTCTCTTCTGCCAATTAACGCAATTATCAAACTTCTTCTTATGTACCAGTTTTTCTTTTCTCATTAATTAATTGTTTGAGAGAATGAAGTATAGGAATATAATAGAGTAGAATTAGGCAAATAGGAAGAGAATGGGGTTAAATAGAGCTAGTTGATAGCATTTATTAAATCAAGGAGGGCTTTTTTAAAAATGTTTTTCTTGTTATAGATTTTATTGCTATGGGCAAGCCATTCCAATGCTTAATAGCGTTGATGAGGAACAATCTGCTTGTGTTAAGTAAAGTATGTTTGGGAATTATGAGTGTCATATTACGTGAGATGCGGCCAAATGTTAATTTGTCATATAGGTATGAGGGGGTCTTGTCATTAATTAATTTGTGTAAGAAAAGTAAGTTACGCACCCGCAGGTAATCCACTAACTCAGCCAAGAATCATTTTTCTCCATGTCGACACACTACTGAATCGACTAATGCCAAAGACATAACGCGTATCATTATTCAGTGATAACAGTAATTTGTGGTATGACTGGGAGTCCTATTTACTATAGACATCCGCAAAGTAATTAATCAATGGTAGTATCAACTGAATTGCAAGACGTCTCTTTGTCTGACTTGGGATACAATTAGACGTCATTCTTAAATTTCTAAGAACGAAGTATACATTCTTCACCAAATTGTTAATATGATCTTTGCAAGTCAAAGAGGAGTTAACATAAAAACCTAAATATTTAACCTTGTTAACATATTGCAGAACCGTGTTCCCTAGCTGGATGATAGGCATTTGATTTAAGGTGATCTCAGAGCAACTTAATGGTAGAACATGAGTTTTCATGGGATTAAATATCAATTTGTTATCCACGGACCATTTCCATATCTCAATTAAATCTTCATTCATACGACAGCACATATCTTCAACCAGTCCTATTCGATTGGATATATATAATTGTATGTCATCTGCATACGCATGCATATTACAATTAACACACACCTGAAATACATCATTGACAAAGACACTGAACAGAAGTGGACCCAAAACTGAACCTTGAGGAACACCAGATGTAACACTTTTAAGACTTGATTCACTGTCGCCAACTACAACCTTTTGGGAACGATCTGTTAAGTAATTTATTATAAGTAGTAGAGCAGAATCAGACAAACCGTAATAATATTTGAGTTTTTGGCAGAGTATGAGATGGTTTACCATGTTAAAAGCTTTAGAAAAGTCTAAAAAACACATTATGGACATATTACCTTTGTCCAACTGTTCTCTTACGTCATCCATTACCTAACTCCCATTACAATGAATTTAATAATACCTACCATGAAATACTCCACTTTATATTTGCACTTGACTCCTCTAAACTGTACTGATTAAACGTATTAGCTCAACTGGAAAATTTGTTTTCGATCATTGCGAAAGAGCAGCAAGCAAAACGAAAACAAACGGTTCGCTCTGCCAGTGCTCTACATTTTTTTTACTCGGTGGTTCGGCGTTCGCTTACCATAGGGTCAGTCATGTACGGAGCCATATACGGAGTAGTTAGGTATGTACTTCAAGCATGGCTAATCGACACCTCCAGAACTGCAGGGTAGTTTAAAAAATAAGCACCCCAATGGGTTAATAAAAAAAAAATATGATTATACACTGATATATAAAATTTGGAAAGAACTTTACCCATTTCAACCAGGTCGGTGATATGAGCGTTAAAGACTTACAACCCAAGAATTCGGACCGATACCGGGGAAAAGAAAACTCAGAACTCAGCGCAGAAGCTTTTGTCAGTGGTGAAATTTCGGTATAGATCAGAGAGTTGGTGCATACGTAAATTTCTTCTTCTATTAGCCGCGGATGGACAGGTGTATTTTTTCGCATTGCATCTCTGGATGTTCCTTGAGGAAGTCAATATGTAGAGTAAATAAATTGTTGTAAAGTGAAGATACTGAAATTCACAGTATACATGGAGAAATGGAAAAACTTCTGAAAACAGTAATGAGTAATTTTATAAAGCATAATTTGCTCCAGAATGGGCATATACATTTAATTGGTTTTATAGATATTAATAATAGTTCAAAGACAGATTCGATTAACCTGGGAATATTTGCAGCAAACTTAATATCTAAATGTAAATTAAGTAAACATAAAACAGTCGATGTTATTATAAGTTGCAAACATTTTTATATAGAAGTGTGTATACTTTGACAACAACATAAAGTCTTTAGTTTTATTGAGTCCAACCCATATTTGCTTTTCTTTTCTTACAGTCAGAAAAGACTTTCCCTTTATAGATGAAAGTGAGCTTCAACAGTTAGATTCGGAATTTAGAGAATTAAAGTTAATGGATTTTGAAAGCTTTATTGAGCATTCCGACATAAAATTAGAAGCGTTTTGTAAAAAAATATCCGAAATTAATCGTGGAGACCCAACACCTGTCTTTCCAAAGCTACCTGATTTTGTCCAAAAACTCAGGATCTTCCTCATTCTTCGCCAAATGTAGAACATATTTTTAGTCAGGTTAATTTATATAAGACAACCCATAATTCTCTTGAAAATGAGTCGTTGGAGGCTATACTTTATTCTAAAGATTATTTAAAATGTAATAATTCAGAATCATGCGATGTTAAGATTAAACCTGAGTTTTACAAAAATTTAATTCCGAAATATATTAATAATTTATTTTAAGTTTATTCAACCAATTTACAAACATTTAAATCTTTTTATCAGACAAACCCCAAAGTACATCTTTTGTACTTTCAATATTAAATTAAATCGGAATAAAATTTAAGAAATGAAATTTTAGTTTAAAATATGTTTGTATACATTTATTCACGACTTTATGCAGTATCATTGTATGTATATATGTAACATATACAATATTTACAAAATGAATTAATGAAAATAAATACCATTACAAACTAAATTCTTTACGATTTTTTGACGATTTCAGTTAACCTACAGTGGGTCTCAGTGAAGTTGGTCCACGTGTGACCAAACAGTTTAAAGTGAAAAAAGTATAAGAATCCATATCAAATGGAAACGAAGCAGGCTGAATTAGTTAGTTTATTGTATTTAAATAATAATTACATTAAAAATTTTATTATTTCAAAAATATGTTACATGAAAATTAAGATTAACCGAAAAAAGCGAAAAATTCAAGTCATAGTGAAAATGGTCCACTTAGATTTATGTTTGTTAAATACAGTGTAAATATAAAAATCTGTCGAATAACTGAATTAAGGCGAATTGGAATTGATTCCACCAGCTTTTTTGTGTATTCTGGGCTTATTTTATTCCACTCCTCCAAAATGACCTTTTTAGATCACTTTTGTTTGAAATTGCCATGTTTACGTATTTCGATTTCCAGTTTCTGCCACAAATTTTCAATTATGTTAAAATCTGGTGATTGGGGAGGAGTTTTGATTACTCTGGGACAATGATACAGCAGCCATTCGTTAACAATTCCAGCCGTGTGCTTCGGATGAATGTCCTGATAGAAATGAAAATTGTCCATAATGACGAGATTTTCTGCACTTTGTTTCAGATTATTTTTTAAAATATCTGAATATTGCAGTTTATTCATATTCCCCTACACAAAGTGCAATTTGCCAACACCAGCAGCCAAACAAGCACCCCAGAGCACAACATGCCCACAACCATGTTTAACTATCGGACGGAAATGCTTAGGGTTCATCTCCTGGTTGGGTTTTCTCCAAACGTTTACTCTGCCATCTGACCCAAAAAGGTTATATTTGCCCCCATCCGTGAATGAGACGTTCTTCCAGAATGAAAAGTCTTTAAGAGCGTAGCTGTGAGCAAATTGTCAGCGAATAGTTTTATTCTTTGAGCTTACAAATGGCTTCCTGCATGCAATTCTGCCATTTAATCCGTTCTTTCGGAGGACTCCGGATGGTCTCGGAGTTGCCGCTTATATTAAATTGTTTCTCAACCATATGCCGTAGTTTCGGTGCACTTTGGATTAATATTGGTTTGGTTAACTATCCACCGTTCTTGACGTTCGCTAAATGACTTTTGAATTAACTTTCGACTTATTTATAACTCGGCCTTCACTTTTAAAGCGGTGAATGATATTTCCAACTGTTGCGCCGGCTTTGCCAACAATTTGAGCGATTTCTCTCTGACTTTTTCCATTTTTATAGTGCTTCAGTATTAAATTTCGCGTCATCTTGAAATTTAAAAATAAACAACTGAGGGAATTTTTCAAAACCGTGTTTGTTTCAATGCATAAAAGTGAGCAAAAGCACACAGAAGAAAAATGTGAAAAGGTTCCATTAATTTTCATAGATTTGTATTGTGGACCATTTTCACTGTGCGATGAATTTTTCTCGTTTTTCGGTTAATCTTAATTTTTATGTAACATATTTTTGAAATAATAAAATTTTTAATGTAATTTTTATTTAAATACAATAAACTAACTAATTAAGCCTATTTTCGTTTGCATTTAATATTGATTCTTATACTTTGTTCACTATGAAGTGTTTGGACATAAGTGGACAATTTTCACTGTTTGATTTTTTTTGACGATTTTTTTTTCGTATATTTGCCGATTTTAACTCGAAATTATCTAGCAGCCCTGTTCACATTCCATATCCACATTTTGCTCTAACATGTGTGGAAAAAATACGAAAAAATTGAAAATAAATAAAAAATTTAATTTGAAGTATATAAGTATGTGTAAGTACATATTGGTAATATATTACTTATGTTATAGAGTCTATAATCTAGACCTATAAATATAGACCAATGCGCGACCAATCAACTGCAATTGAGTTTGTTTTTCGTACAAACAATACAAATCTCCTATGAAAATTCGATGCGTAGGATCTTTCTGTGTTGGCGTGTATTTAAGATAATTGTATATATCGTATACTTATATAAAAGCCCTAGCGAATTTTTTACCAAACATCGGAAGTGAAAAACTTGTTCAAAAATTTTACATTTTCAGAGAATTTTGCATTTCCAGAGGATCATTTCTTTACATTAAATATATTTTCCAAAGTCTTGTCTTTAAAAAAAATTTTAAAATTTATACTTACCTTTTCGGGAAAATACTATTTAGGGGTTTCACAAACTGTTACATTTTTTATTTTTTTTTTTATCAAACCAACACTCAGGGGATGCCCCCTATAAATGCAGTGCATTGTGTTGGCGAAGGAAAATTGTGGTAGTAGAGGGTGGAAAGAGGGAGTAGTGTCTGTTGACATTTGCCTTGAATGTTTGTATGTCACAATTGGTGGGAAATACACTAGCCGGAAGATTATTCCACATACGGACTGTACGGCGGAAGAACGAATTTTCTCTATAGTGGTTAGTGCGGTCAATCGGCCACTCGATAAATAAAAGGATGAGAGTTCCTGGAAAGCCGCGTACTTCGGCTAAATATCCTCACGTCCGGCTTTAGTTGACGGATGTCCGAGGAACACATACCGTGGAAATATCGATAGAACAGTGACACGCAACCCACATTTCGACGATGCTCAAGGGAGGCAATAGAGTTGGATACCCTACTGTCCCCTATTAACACCGTCGCTCTCCTCTGGAGACGGTCGAGAAGCTCCAAAGAAGTCCTAGGAGCGCCTGCCCATATATGGGAGTTATACTCCATCTTTGGCCTGATGTAGGTGGTGTAGATATTGAGAAGATCAGATGGAGTGAAGTATTTCTTGCACCGCTTTAAAAATACATGTTTTGCCCAACGGACATCACATTGTATTTTCATGCCCAGAACATCAAGAGCGTCTGATTCATCAATATCCACACCGTCCATAGACAATGACGACACACCTGGGTCAGCAATACGTTTATGCGACAACAAACAACACTGGGTCTTACTCGCATTAAAATCTACTCTATTCTTTCGCCCCATTCAACAATGGACACCAGATCGCGGTCGAGTGTTTCATTCATCGTCCGACGTTTGACTTCAATCTCTTGAAGACTTGGCCTACGATCGAATGAATAAGAATGGCAGAGATTACTGTCATCGGCAAAAGAGTAGATTGGATTCACAGTCTGACCCAGGAGATCGTCAATGAAAATAAGAAAAAGAGAAGGAGAAAGAACAGAGCCCTGTGGTACACCTGCAGTCAATTTATGCTCGTCGTATGAAACCCCATCTACAACAACTCGTATAGTGCGATCTCTGAGAAAACTCGATATAAATCGAGTGAAGTTATCACCGACACCAAAAGCAGCGAGCTTTGACAAGAGTGCATCGTGCCATACTCTGTCAAAGGCCTTGATAATATCAAGAACCACTACCTTACTCTCACCAAGCTGGTGGATGGATCGACTCCACTGTTCCGAAAGGAACGCCATCAGGTCTCCAGTAGATCTCATTCTACGGAAGCCATACTGCCGATAGTTAAGAAGTTCATTGGACTCAGGATACTTCACTAGATGGTGGTTAACCATGCTCTCCATAACCTTCGAGAGCGCAGAACAAATTGCAATTGGGCGGTAATTTGCAGGGTTACTTGCATCACCTTTTTTAGGGACGCGCCGGGAAGACTCCGGCACGGTATGCAAGGTTGAAAAGATTGCGCAGTGGACACGCCAGTGTCGAAGAGCACCTACTCAAGACCAGTGCAGATATGCCATCCGAACCCGGGGATTTACCTACGACGAGATTCGCAAGAACCTTTTTAACTCCTCGCGTTCGAAAAAATATCTTGGGCATGGAACAAGATACGTAATTGATCACGGGGAGTGGTTGATTGCTATCCGGCAAGGAAGAGTTCCTTGCAAACGTTTCAGCCAAGAGGTTAGCTTTATCATTTATCAACCGGTTCAGTGTCTCCACTGACTGCTCAATTTCAAATTTGTTTCAACCCGTCCACACCGAACAATTTTAATTTCGTTTGACATATCGTTGTTTAAGCGTAGTACTCAGCTGAATCTGAATTTTAGGTTTGCATATAAAATATATGTAAGTAACCACTTGCTTTTTTACATAAAGCGTGTTTTTTTAATTCCTGCTAAACTAGTTTTCGACGACTTTGTATGAGCAGCTGCTTAAAATTGCTTAGCTACCCATACAAAGTGGTCGAAAAATTAGTTTAGCAGGGAGTAAAAAACAGACTTCATATGGAAACCTGAAATTCAGGTTTATCTGAATACTGGGATTAAAAAGTGAAGTTATTACACAGGGTGTCTAGTAATTTCTTTTTTATGCTCATTTCAATGCAAAATTCATTGAAATGAGCTAATTTAAAATATCGGTTTTGTATGTTACCTAATTTCAGCGAAATTACAAAAATTGCTCGTAATCATCCGGTGGAGACGCCTTAATACTTGGTCGTATAGTCATATTTTTGTACAACAGTTCTACAGTTTTTGTTGTTGGCTTCCATATAAAACTAATATACGACAATACAATCGTGAATCATATGTTTGCTGTTAGTCGTATTTTAGTAGTGCTGTTCTTGTACCGAGTTTGTTATAAACGAATACATTTGACCGTAAGAGCTGTTGTTATTTATTATTACATATATTATGATATTATATTGTGATATTATTATTATATTAAGTGTGTTTTTTACCCCGCTAACGTTAATTATAGCATAATTTGTACGGGACAGCTAAGCGATATTAATGGCCAGTTTTTAAGTGGGTAGTTAACTACCGGATTACTTAATCTTAATTCTATGTTAATTAGAGGTTAGCTTTGCATTTTGGTTTTCAGTGGTGAGTTAATGTAAGTCGCCATATTGTCAACTAATATACCAAAACAACAAAGGAGAACAAACAAATTGGAATTATGTAAAATAAAAAATAGATGCATAAAATCGAAGTCATTTTAACAAAAATGTGTATAAAACTATATAGGCCCAACAAATTAAAGATCTAGACTCAACATATGTGCAAATCTGAAACATGTATTTTGTACAATCTTCATTCCTCACTTTGACAGTCAGTAATTTGATTGTCAAAATAATATGGTTCTGACTATAAGTTAACCAACCAATATTGGGTGGTTAAATCATAGTTAAACAATGACTAAAAAACACAAATCGATGTTTAACCGCAATTTAACTAAGAAACGAAGATCACCACTGACTGAAAAACTGGCTATAATAAGTGGCATTTCAATTTCCCACTTTAATTCCGACTTGAGCAATGACAATGTTGCCACATGCTCAATTTCAAGAAATGGCGACAAAACGTTAACTTTGTTAAATTTTGATATAATTTCATGTGAATGAATATGTTATCAAGGAGAGACTCAAAAGCAAAAATTTGCAAAATGGCTTGCACATTTTAAGTTAATTAAAATTATTTTATTTAATGGAAGACTATGTATACTTTTATATATCTAATTTTGAAGGATAGCATTTTATTTCCAATTGAAAACAAAATTGGAATTAAATTGTAAATGTTATACATATTTATCATGGTAGAATTATCGATCAGGTATAGTCGTTTAAACAGGTTATGACATTTTGTCTATGTCATTTTTCGTTTCACTTATCAAAATCATATGTATTTTGTTTTTATACTTTTTTGTATTCTTGTACTGTTGGTATATTTTTGTGTAGAGTGTGACAGCTGAAACGAATGAACGAAAGTAAAATGTCTGTTGTTGCTGCTTACAACTACAACAACATCTGCTGGTACCATGTATTTGTAGGCACTGGCTGAAAACGTGTTGCCGTATCGAATTTTTTTTCACCCATTACAGCAAATGTTGCCACATTTCGTAGTACTAAGTGTGGATCGTTTTATATGGAAAGTCGTAAGTGGCGATAGGTGAATGGAATAAATGTGTTTTGATGTTATTATTTTAAATGTTTTTCTTCAATCAACTGTTTCTGGAATCAGCTTGACAAATACGATATACAACAAAAAATGCAATAGTGGTGTGTTCACAACTGTTGTACTTATTTACGACAATGCAATACAACGTACGACAATACGAGAGCTTATCAAATCCCTAATTGTGATTTTTACAGGTTGTACAAAAATTGCAAATTTGAGAAGTAGTAGGCATTTCCAAACGCTTGAATAACTTAAAATTTAAGTGTAAAACTTATAAACAGTGCATTATTTATTGAAGTGTTCCCAATTTAGTGGTGTTTTCCGAAATATTCCTTTTCCTGAAATGGCCGATTTATTAACAGAAACATGAAAAAATTTTAAATTTAAAACTTTGATACAGAATATCTTAATAAAGTGTTCAACTTTGTTGCTCAGTAGTACCCATCCACAGAGTGCACCTGAATGCAATATTCTGAAAGCCTGATTCCGCCTCTACAAATGTCTAGTACATTGCAAAATGATCAGAATAATACTTCAAAATTTGTTATGTTTTTACAGTGTTTTTTTTAATCGGCCCCACTGTGCATCGGCATGATGATGAGAAAAGTTTGAATACTGTGAGGAATGCCACTATTTAGTTGTAGACAAGGTTTCCAATCTTGGATTCCAACCATTTACCCATGGTAGAAATATAATGGTAGATGCAGTACGACCACAAATACAACAAGCCAAAAACAACAGGCATTTTGTTTTTGCTCAGTATCTGTGTTGTGTCAAGTCAGCTGATAGAAAAATTATGAAAATGTAAACAAATTTGCAAAAAGTGCCATTTAGAAAATGATTGAGTGTTATTTGATATATTGAAAGTGTGTAAGTGTGAAAATTAAAACGTTTCTATGTAATTTTTACAGAGAAATATTTCAAAAACAGCAGTTGCTGGCGAACGGGGGTTACGGACAAACAAATGTAAACAAACCTTGACATAAGAGAAAAACTTACACTCAATCCAGAAAAAATTCAAATCAGCTGGGCTAGTGCTTCTACCATTTCTTTGTACCATGCATTTACCGAAGCAACGATTTCAATAATAATTAGTCCTACGCACCAATTAAGTAGCGTTGAAGAGTGTAACCTTCATTGCATTCTATGTAAAAAATGGTTTTGTGGTACATTTTTCGACATAGTTAGCTGCTGCAGAAATCCACAGACATTTTTATACTTTATTAAAGTTATTACAAGGAGGTAACAATATATTTTGTTTTCAATTCTCTTTCAGCTTTTCAAATTCGGCCTTTAGATGAAAACGCGTATCATATTCAGTGGCAATTACTTCCGCAGCCATAGCAAGCAATATGATGCTGATGTCAAAAATCGGCAATGCTAGTATGTAGGTACTGCTGTTGACATTAATCCGATTTCGAAATGTTGCAGCTTACAGGTGCAGTCGACACAGTCGCTGGTTATCCGCTCATTTGTTTTATTAAATTACAACATTGAATGTGCAACAAATGTAGTTGGGTCAGGTTGCAGTTGCAAATAGCATTAAATGTAGGCCACCCAACAAGTCACGGTGAGCATGAATCGCAGTCTGCCAACGAGAACGGATAGGAGGGCATCGGGCCATTCGAACAATCACAACTACTGTATGCATACATATTTGCATGAAAACGATTTGGTAAAACTTGAACAAAATTTAAGGGATGTTTAGACTGTTTGAGGGTCTAACTCCTGGCCATTACGAATGATGCTCAGGCGAATCATTATTTATAATATAGACACCTAGGGTGAGTTCCAAAACGTCAAAACACATTGCAGTGATGCGGATTAAATATTGTTTCTACACAAAGCAACCAAGTGTATTGTTTACTTTGTAATAAAAACACTTGGCATATTTTTTACATTTAGAAACAGTTTCTTGCAATCACTTGCTTTGAAAATGGCGCTGTCAATAGGAAAAAATATTATTTTGGAAAATTTGATGGGATTACTGGTAGAAACACCTCAAAATAATTTGAAAATTTTACAAAAATATATTAAAAGTCAACGAACAAAACGCTCCATTGCCTTATATACAATAACAAACAAAAAAGTGCGGAGACGTTTTGCAAAATGTAAGGAATTTACTAAAACTGCAGACATTTTTCACTGAAAAAATTAAAAAAGTTTCTTTAAATAATAATATAATACCATCAACAAAAATATTTCCTTACCTTTCATCTGCCATTGTTGTTATTGCACTCTATTTTTTATAAATGTTAAATGCCAACAAAGCATCAACAAAATTAGGGATGCACAGGTTGCTTTTTGTATACGCACTGATTACTTTTATTATACATTTAGGAATGCATGACATTGTCAGCGTTTACACCATAGAGTAAATTTATAGTAGAGCCGCCATTTGTCTCATCTGACGTTTCCTTTCACACTCTTCGTGATGCGGTCGGTGTGATAGAGAGATGTTTGACGAAAAGTGATATACACCAGGTGGAATTACAATAACTTCTTGCTTTAATTTTTCATGTCGTTTTGGTGAAAAACTGTGAAATTTAAATGTGTTTTAAACTTTTTTATTGACTGTTATTGTTACCATACATTTGTGTTGTATTTAACACATTAATTTTAACACACAAAACGAAATGCCGTTGTTGTTATTTTGTTCGTTGTTTTGAACCATTGCCTCTATCTGGTATTAGTAAAGCAATTCTTTTCAACATCAAACGTATACATCACACGAGGACAAATGTCAGAAATTTGGTGAGTGAAAGATTTTCTCTAGCCATATTTACTCTATGGTTTACACTGTTGCGTTTAGGAATGCATGACTTTGTTCAGTTGCATTGCAAATGACGTTTTGGAACTCACCCCTACATTCAGAATTAGAACAAAATTATATTAACAAAACAAAATTATATTATTGTCTACGTCGATCTTTTTTATTTATTTACTTCTATACATTTGCAACTATCATTACAACAAATTACACATATTAGTTAATACATATAGTTATTTAAATATACCGTTAGCTTTCTTTTAATACAACATCTGTTTTAAGACAACTCAATGAGATGATAATATTTAATGGATTGTTGCTGCTTCTTTATTCCACTAAGCCACTTACGACTTTTCAAATAAAACGATCCACGCCAAAGCATAAAGCAACTATGGTATAGGGAAGAAAATTTACTCATGGAGTGGAATGCCAACAAAGAAAACGAGTGAAGCGCGTCCCCTGCAAACCACGTCTACCAAAAAGTATGCGAAAGCACCAACACATTAAAATAATTTTTCTTCGCTACTAACACATGCTAACCGCATTTCTGGCACAATATTTGGAAGATCTACCAGAAACTCTTCCTAGTGCGCAAAATTTTCCGATCCACGTATTATATTCACATTCATGTATTCACATGTACACAATTTTAATTGGGTAGAATTGTCACGAGCATGTGTATTTTTCAAATAAGACTTCCTGGTAGAATACCAGATATATACCACGGTAGGTTTCTGGTAGTTGGTTTGCAGGGTCGTTTCTCTTCTCTCTCTCTTAGTCTCTTCGTTGAATATTTCAATATACGAGCAATTTTCTGACGATTTTATTGTATCTAACTACAGAAATTCCCACCATATTTAAATTAAATTACATAAAGTATGTAAAAAGTATGAAATAATCAAGTTATGACGCGGGAAAGAAATGCGTTTGAGTGAATCGCGTCTACTTTTTTGGTTCTCTTCTTCTAGGGTTGCCAAATTGAGCCGGTTTTTTCTTCTCTACTTGTACATCCTTTTTGACCAAAGACAATCAATAATTAGGCGACCAGAAGATGTGCGCGATTTGGCAGCCGTGGTAAAAGAGAACCAAAAAGTGCTGGCAATTCACTCAAACGTTTATTTAATTTTACTTCAACATGGTTGGAATTTGTATAGTTATATACAATACAACTATCAAAAAGCTGCTCGTGTATTGAAATATTCAATGAAGAGACTAAGAGAGAGCGAGAGAGCAGAGAATAGCTAGGTTTTACCTCATTTTGTTTGTTGGCATTCGAGTGAAGAGAAATGTTGACTGTCTCTTGTACATCGCTTTTGTCCACACTTAATACCAAGAAATGTGGCAACATTTGCTGTAATGGGTGGAATAAAATGTGATACGGCAGTGACAAAAAATACATGGGGTAAAAACATATGAAATCAACCAATGAGTTGACCGCACCGATTTCGAATTGGATGAAATTTGGTACGAAGGGAAAGTTAAACATAATAATAGCGTTTGCCAACTTTCAGTGTCCTAGCTCTCGTACTTTCAGAATTATGGCCATTCCAAGTTGGAAAAAATCAATAAAAATGCACTCAGATGCCTTAACACAATTTTTTATATCTCGAAAAGTATTCATTGTACGTTAATAATCAAGGGCTCATTTTACAGACAAAAACATGCGCCATTCAAAAAAATTTTTTTTTTAAATTTTCGATCAAGGATAATATAAATAAAAAAAGGACTAAAACTTCCAAAGGATATATCTCGAAAATCAATATTTTTAAAAATTTCAAAAAAATATATGTTAATTATTATTATGTTTTGTACAAGTCTGCCAAATTTCAATGTGGAGTCTTTATTACAACATGAGTTATTAAGAAAAAACCAGGCGAAGGTTTATGTATTTCATGAAATATACCAAAATACAAAAAGGTGACAAATTACAAAAAGAAGGACAAATCAAATGTAACGGAACTTTTTCGACTTTACAACCTAGGCGAAATATTTATTGCCTGTTCACACAAAAAATTTACAAATATTTTATGACATGTGGTCGGCTTATTGGCAGTAGCAAATTCAGTCCCTATTTAAAAAACATTTTATGACCCGTAGTTCACGCAAATTTTCCAATTCAAGAAAAGCAAGGCGTTTATTTTTTTACCTGAAATCTATATTTTGTACCAAAAAAAACAGTATAAATAGTTCAGAGACTCTAAGTCAAACTTCAGTTGAATACCAGATTTCATAAGTGCTAAACGTCAAAGTGTTAAAGTGACTGGATCGTTTGAAAAAGAAAAAAAAAGAGACTAAATATTTAAATAAATTATAATTATTGTCATTACAAAAAAGTCGTGCACAGTTCATTCGGTTGTGGTATTTAAATAAAAAATATGCCATTCAACTCAACATTTTGCTGTAATCCTTTTAAAAAATCCGGTCACACTGGGTGCAATAAAAGTTTAAGACAAGTCCAAGAATGGATGCTACAGTATACTAAGGATAAAAACATTACGATCTCAAATAAAATTTGTGGGACATGTAGAATAAAATTTTCGCATCTGAAAAAATCTAATAAATCTAATTTGGAAGAAGGTCCAGACATAAACGAAAATGTAGATACTTTCGATTACATTGCATCAGGCACGGAAGAAGATGACATTGCGTCAGGCACGGAAGAAGTTGCTATTTCAAAATTAAACCAATCTTTACCGTATCTGGAACAATCTCCGATAAAAAAGAAGAAGTTACATCAAAAACGGTACAGAGATGCAAAATTCAGGAAAATAAGTGATTCGATTCAAGACAAAATTTTCCACTGTTCAGCACAATCAACTTCGCATATGTGCCCACAATCCGAAATAATAGAACAATTAAAAGAAAAGTTTAAAACATTAACAAAAAATAGTGAGAAAATCCAACTGCTAACAATTTTACCAAAAAGCTGGACAATACATAAAATTAAGGAAGAATTCCTGGTTACAAACTATATCGCGGGAAAAGTTAAGCATTATTTGAAACAAAGGGTGTGATGAGTACGCCTAACCCAAAACTGGGAAGTCCAATTTCACCAGTGACAAGCAGTTTAGTAAAATTCTTTTATGAATCCGATGACGTCAGCAGGTGTTTGCCCGGACAGAAAGATTTCGTGTCTGTTTTTGAAAATGGTACAAAAGTCAGGAAAAATAAAAGACTTTTGCTTGGAAACTTAAGAGAAATGTACGCCTTGCCTTATTCAAGGAACGACATGATGGAATAAAAATAGGCATTTCCAAGTTTTGCCAACTTCGCCCGAGGAATATAATTCTAGCAAATGCGAGTGGATCTCATAACGTGTGTGTTTGTACAAAGCATCAAAATGTGAAGCTGATGATTGATGCTATAAATTTAAAAAATTAACTGCTGGTGTTCCGAATTTTCAGCTTGAATGTTGCAAAGATTGTTTGAAACAAATGACATGCATTCCATCTTCTTCAAAGTGTCACCTACGTAAATGTAACAAGTGTCCAGGAATTGAAAATTTAAAAGCAAAACTAAATCAATTACTAGAGCAAAATGATATTGATGAAATAACATATAAACAATGGGTAAGTGTAGATAGGGATAATTTGGAGACCATGATTGGCCAAGCCGACGTTTTTGTGGATTCCTTATGTGAAAAGCTTGAAATTCTATTACCTCATTCACTTATTGCAAAACAGCAGGCAGCATATCTGAGCGAAAGAAAATCAAATTTGGAAGAAAATGAAATGAGTTTGCGATTTTTCAGAAAATGCTTCTTTTACTATTCAGGATGCAGTCCAGGGATTTCACTGGAACAACTCTCAGGCCACTTTATACCCAATTGCTATTTATTTTAAATCAGATGGAAAAACACAACATACAAACTTCATAATAGTATCTGATTATCTTGTACACGATTCTGTAGCTGTTCACCTGTTCCATCGCCACCTGAATGTATTTTTGAGAAAAAAGTTTAAAACAACCCCGAAGAAAATCACGTATTTTTCAGACGGTAGTGCTGCCCAGTTTAAAAATAAAAAGAACTTTATCAATTTATGTTATCATATGGAAGATTTTGGATGTAATGCTGAGTGGCATTTTTTTGCAACAAGCCATGGAAAAGGCACAAGTGACGGGCTTGGAGGTACCGTAAAGAGAGAGGCACGTCGAGCTAGTTTACAGCGTCCATTACAAGGTCAAATAACTACTCCAAAACAATTATATGAATGGTGCCTGCAAAATCTTTTGAACTGTAATTTCGAGTTTTTAACTCTAAAAGACCACGAAGAAGAAGCACGGTTCCTTCAAATTCGTTTTAAAGATTTGCGTACTATTCCTGGAACTCAAAAGCTGCATTCTATTGAACCTGTAGATAAAAAAAATTAAAGTCAAGCGTTACTCGGGAGATGCAGATTTTTTAATTGAAATCCTTCAGAAATAAATAAATATGCTGTAATAAAGTGTTTAATAATGATAATACATTATGTTGTACTTTTTATTAAAGGTTTAGCAATGGAGAAAAAGAGTTTAAGCAAAGAAAAGTCGAAAAAGTTCCGTTACATTTGATTTGTCCTTCTTTTTGTAATTTGTCACCTTTTTGTATTTTGGTACATTTCATGAAATACATAAACCCTCGCCTGCTTTTTTCTTAATAACTTATGTTGTGATAAAGACTCCACATTGAAATTTGGCAGACTTGTACAAAACATAATAAGAATTAACATATATTTTTTTTAAATTTTTAAAAATATTGATTTTCGAGATATATCCTTTGGAAATTTTAGTCCTTTTTTTATTTACATTATCCTTGATCGAAAATTTAAAAAAAAAATTTTTTTGAATGGCGCATGTTTTTGTCTGTAAAATGAGCCCTTGATTATTAACGTGCAATGAATACTTTTCGAGATATTAAAAATTGTGTTAAGGCATCTGAGTGCATTTTTATTGATTTTTGCCAACTTGGAATGGCCATAATTCTGAAAGTTGGAAGGCTATATGTCTGAAAGTTGGCAAATATTATTGTGCCGATCCATAGATCATGTGTACAAAATCTTATCAAATTTGGAGGTGATGAAGTCAGAAATGTTAATATTTTCGGTTGATTTCATATGTTTTTACCCCATGGTAGCATCACATGTGATTTTGACAATGGAAAAAATAATGACATGGAAAAAATGTCATCACCTATTTAAACGACTATACCTGATAGATAAATCTACCATGATCAATATGTATAATATTTACCGCGCGTTAGTGTTGAACAATTTAATTCTATGCTTCAAATTTAGAGATATAAAAGTATGCGTAGTCTTCCATTAAATAAAATAAGTTTAATGACTGAAAACGTATAAGCCATTTTGCAAATTTCTGCTTTTGAGTCTCTCCTTGATAACATTTTCATTCAAAAGAAATGATTACAAAATTTAACTAAGATAACGTTTTGTTGCCATTTCTTGCAATTCAACATGTGGCAACATTGTCATTGCTCAAATCGGAATTTAAGTGGGAAATTGGAATGCCACTTACCGGTCTATTCTAATGTGGTTACAATAGTCACCACGGTTACAATTGACCACTTTGGTTACAAATTGTAACCATCGGTATTCTCAAATCTTGATACCGTGACAAAAGTTACAAAAATTGTTACCTGCCAATAAGGAGGTAACAAGCTAGTTACAGCTGATTTGATACATATTTTGAGTTGATAAAATCTAAATTGAAATTATTGAAGTCGTGCATAAAACTTTAAAATTTTCAAAAATTGAATGGAAGAAGCACTTTTAGCCCTTTGTGTTATGGAAATGGAGCAGGAAGAGGTGGTAGAAAGGAAACGGCTGCTAAGAAACCTGCGGGACAGCAGTGACCCATTCTCGATGTCTGACAGAGTTTTTGTCCAATATTTTCGACTGTCAAAAGAAGTTTGTAGTGATCTTATTGAAGACCTCATGCAATTTGATAATCAGAAGACATCCCTTCCATTCGTCCTACGCTTTTTTGCATCACTTTACTTCTTCGCTCATGGATCATACCAGAAATGTGTTGGAAACTGTTTTGTAGCTGCAATGAGTCAGCCGTCAGTGTCTCGATCACTTCAACACATAGCGGCTTTAATTGTTAACAGGAAACGAAATGAAGTGCAATTTCCCAAGACAAACGAAGATCAATTGTCCATCAAAAGCGGGTATGCAGTTAAATAGAAAAATATTTATTTGATACATGTACATATCTATTTAAGTATATTACATATTTTTACAGTTTTTACATGTCTTTCGGTATAAAAAGTACAATAGGCGCTATCGACTGCACTCACATTGCAATTATTGGTCCTTCGTCAAATGATTCTTCAAAACCAAGTAGCCTTTACATGAACAGAAAGGGATTTTACAGCATTAATGTTGAAGCCGTTTGTGACCATAGCCTGCAGTTTTTAGCAGTGAATGCAAAATTTCCGGGTTCATGCCATGATTCCGGAATTTGGACCACGTCAGGAGTACGCTTGTTCATGATGAGACAAAGTGGTAGTTGGCTTTTGGGAGATCAGGGATATCCCCTGGAGCCTTGGCTTCTAAATCCGATTGCAGATCCATCCAGTCCACAAGAGGAAAAATATAACAAGCTACATACCAAAGCTCGAAACGTAGTTGAGCGAGCTTTCGGGGTGCTAAAATCGCGATTTAGATGCCTTTCAAAACATCGGGCTTTGCATTACAGTCATGAAAGACAAGTCAACATAATCAATGCCTGTGCAATTTTGCATAATATTGCATTAAAGAAGTGCCCACTTACTTTCATCGAGACTGACGAAGCAGAACTTGATATTCCACCTACACCAGCAACAGTTCAACGCAGTCAGTATTATCGTGAAGACCAGAGAATACGTTCTGGATATATTCAAACGCTTTAAAATGCAATGCAAATTTTTTATACAAAATAATAAGAATGAATAAAAATTTTAGAATTTTAATAAAACAACAATTGGCTTCTTGAAACATATATACATTTAATTATAAAAAATGCAGTTACTACAATTGAAATAAATTAAAATAAATAATAATAAAAAAAAAATAAATTCATTCGTCCATTCATCAGTTTTTATTAAGGCTTTCTTAAAACTTCTGCAAGTGCCAACAGTCCTTCACCAACTTTAGCAAGAGCGTCATTCGTTTTCTGTTGTTGCCCAAGCATGCGCTCATCGAACTCTTTCTGATATGCTTCAGCACAACTTCAAACAGCTCCTGTGAAGCCACTCTTTTGTTGTTCAGTCTGGATGGTATCGCTTCTGTGGGTGAGCTGGTAGGCGACAAAGGGTTACTGCTGCAGAGAGGGCTACTGCTGGGGTGTGAACTGCAGGGTTCATCAATTATAATTTGTAAAGGCGGAACTTCCCCATATGCAGTGGCCAATACAGTATCCTACAATAAATAAACAAATATTTAACACACCTTTACATTTTTTGGTTAAACGTGGCTTTTCATCTTACCTCGAATCCCAGCTCCTGAGCAGGAATCCCATCCACTGCTATCAAGCCGAGTGCTTCAATAGCTTGGCTATCAAATGCGTCCACATCAACAGGCTTTGGGCCGCCTCCGGTGCGCATTTGGTCCGCTTTAAGCCTTCTCGCCCGACTACGCAACTGCTTTTTCCAGTTTGCCAGCGACTATAAATAGAAATAAATAAAAAGAATTGTTCATTAGGGTCTATTTTTTAATGGTTATATTTTGCACAAACCTCCTTCCACTTAAGTGGGGTACGTGTGGGCCCCTTCAGCGCGTTTAAACTGCTGCTGACTTCCCCCCACATATCTTGCAGCTGTCTTGGTCGCGCAGGCGTACGCAATATAGCACTGGAGCTGCTCCTGCGATGTCCGCTCAAATTTTCTGCAAAAAAAATATGAAATAAATGTAGATATACGTATAAATATCTAAAAAAATAAAAATACACTTACTTTTCTCTCCGTTGTGCTTCCATTTTTTTTTGTTAAGTTCATTAATCAGCTGTGAATTCATCATCAGCTGTCAACTGTGGTGACAATAATTTTACTTTCACCACAAGGTGAACTTTTCCTTGTTACGAAGTTGCCAGAATACGCGTAACAAGTATTGGTTACAAAATTGTAACAAATTTATGGTAACAATTTATTGTAACCAAATCTTTAGAATAGGGGTGTTAATATCGCTTAGCTGTCCCGTACAAATTAAGCTGTAATTAACTTTAGTAGGGTAAAAACACACATAATATTGGAATTTAAGCATTTGGAAACGATGGAACATGCCAGAGCAAAGGATTTGCCTCAGCTGGAATTTTCTTGTATTTATATAAGAGACAAAAGGAAATTAATCAGCTAGTATGTAAAAAACTATAAAAAGCTATTATTTTGCATCACAGGATTTAACTTTTCGCCGCTTATTTTCCAATAGACTTAAAATTACTTCTAAACGTTTCAAATTACAAATCAGATCAAAATAAACATCTCCCTGAAGAAGCCGGGAAAATCCGGAGAAACGTTAGAGAAAATTGAAATTAACGTTGTGTAATTTTCATTGAAAATTGTTATGTATTGAATAACTACTTTATGTGTTGAATGTTATGTGTTGAATAACTACTTTCATACAAAATGTATGTAGTACATTCAAACAGCTGTTCTCTTCTGCTATGGTAAGTTCTGTTATGGCGTGACTAAAGGGCTAACTATAATGTGCATGTGTTGGCTTAAGCTACTGTCAAATCTGAACGAAAAGCCTGTCAAATGCTTAACCAACTAAGAAAAGACTTTGGGGTGACTATAATGTACTTACATGAAGTTGAAACTATTAAGCCACAGTTGCACATCAATGTAATATTGGTAGGTTTGCAGAAATTTTATTTGTTCTCATGTTTCGTAAATATATGAAATTTGTTCACAAAAATTTATTGAATGACCATAATATGTGACCTGGTCTACGGAAGATGAGACGGTTTTTCACGTGGTGAAAAGCAGAAAATCCTAACTTGCTTAGAAGTGTACTAAAAATGTAGAGAAAGAAGAGTAAAAATACGACAAAATATAATTTATTGGTAATGAACAAAATACATTGAATTATAAGCTATAAAGACATGATTATACAGTAGAAAAACGTATTATGGGCCAAAAATAATAATGCTGAGTAGTTTATGTATTTTCCTTTGTTGTCGTTTTCCTTGAGATCTTTTTACGTGTTGATCCTAAGGAAGATGGACCTGGTTCCTCGTCTGGTTTGAGAACATCTTCACTAGTTTTTGCCTTTCGTTTCTTCGATGGCAAATCTTTCGGCAATGGAGCCACAATATCTACTTTAGATATATCCGAAACTAAGCTGCGAAGATTGTGATAGATGTACCACTGACGTTCCAAAGATAAACCGGCTGGTTGTATAACTTTCGGCATTTCAGGATCGATAGGTTTTAACAGAAGCTTAAAGGACTGCACTTCTTCACTGTCTGCGAATTTCTTTGTTTTTACACAATCTGTAGAGATTATGAAATGATGGAATTGCGTTATTCCAACAAGTGACTTGTACAGTGGTTTAAAATAGCTGTCCCATTCATACCAGACGACTTTTTCAGCCGATACAGCTTTATTATAACCCCCAGGTGATGATGCCTCGACACACTGCACTAAATCTGCATACGTGTCGATGTTACTTTTGAAAATACCGAAGTAACGATCAGGCGCGAACTTAGTGTGCCCGGTAAGTAGAAAATTGAATAAAATAGTTTTGTTAAGACCCCGAGCCAAACACCATTGCAGATATGATAGTACAGTGTTATTCTTATTCTGCCCAACACAATTGTCACAGAAAAGAACGAGTGTTTCAATGTCTTTATAGTAGGTTTGCAGGTGATAATGCAGGATGCTCACAACACAGTTAGGTCCTTTACCAACATCATCTTTTTCGTCTATCATGTAATTGTACTGTAAAAAAAAATATAAGTAAGATCCTGTAAAGGCGAGCAATTTGAGTTCCTATGATTCAGTTTGATATTCTAACCTGAACTTTTTATTTTTCGTCTGTAATTCCGAAGACTCCGCACTTCTTGGTTGCTTTGAAGTATGCTGTACCAAGTTGTTGTGGACTGACAGGGTAGTGAACGGTTTGGGCAAAATCAAATGACAGAACGACTGCTGTAGGGTCAGTATTTCTACACCAACTTTGATAATATTCTCGTTGATTTCGGGCTCGGTGGAGGTGATCAAGAAATTGATCGTTCGCGTTCAATGTCAGTAACACCTTTGCCTTGCGCAATCGATATTGTGTTTCCTATTAAAAGAAAAAATACTGAATTTAATCTCAACGTTTGATACAACTATAAAATGAGAAAATAATGAGCTACTTACCACGGCAGACATCGCAGAGATCATCCGCTGGTTTCATAACTGTAACATGGGGTATGTATTTGGACCATATCCGTCGAAAACTGCAATTACTCATCTTCAATTCGTCATCACTGAGTGAAGAAATGTATTTTCGATAAATTGAGGACTTCGTCTCGCTGGATGGCAGTTTCATTATCCGAAAATCCTTAAATTTTGGGAGTCGTCCGGGCAGTGGAAGAGCCATTAAATCGGCTATAGACTCGATGAATTTAACAGCTTTTTCGATGTCAGCCGGTTTAAATGACTTTGGATGTGTACTCGGTTTATTTGCCAGTCCGTGTTGGCGCACTGTTACACACTGTGCGTGAAAATGACGTACCAAATTTTCGTAACGCTTCGTCGTACAGGCATGTACAAAAAGGAAAACCGAACGACAAACAGGTGCTCTGTAGAAGGTAAATTGAATTCTATGCCTCATAACTTCTGTATCCTGTCTCTGTCCATATTTCTTCCGCCCAGCAAGCTTTGCGTATACACTTTCTAGCTTTTCGTTACTCATAATTCCAGCTTCGATGTGACTTAGTATCACTAAATCAAGTTCATTTTTCGACATCTCTAAACAATTGTTCCGCGTCATTTCCCGTGGTATCAGTGTATGGCATTCATTATTACAACAATCTTTTGACAGAAATTTTGTTACCAGCTCCTCCTCCTTTACATCAACAACATACAGGTCCATGTTAACAGAGTTTGTTCGGTATCATCTTCTGCCTGAGATACACATACTTCGTCTTCATCATCATCGCTCTCTTCATAGTTTTCATCATCGTTTTCATCACCATTTTCATGGAAATATTGTCCGTATACGGCACTGAACTCCTCATCAACACTCATGTTTCATTTCATGCGAAATGCGAAGACGATAATCAACAGAAACAGTAAACGTCACTTCTTCAGTGATACTTTTTTAAATGTTCCACACTAGCAACTTACACGATGAACTATAATAATATTCCGACCAACAACAACACTTACTGGACCAACAACAACACTTACTGGACGTCCGGCGCGGAGAACAATTAACGAGAAACTGACGAAACGAGTTGCTTACTTTTAACAGCTTTTTCACAGAAAACTAGTTTTCGCACGTAAGCTCCCTTTTCGTAGACCAGGTCACATATATGTAAATCATACCTGAAGTATGAATTTCTACGATTATTTTATTAATTTTTGCAAAAATTTTAATGCAAAACTGCACCCGTTTTTCTTTCGTGTAATTTATGAAGAAAAGTACTAAAAATGCATCAGTGTGCATCTATGAATCAGATTTTGTGTTTATTTGGTGAAAAATGGATAAGAAATTTAAAATCCCTTAAATTGATTAAATTTGCATTGGAAGGGATGTGCACATTTATAAAAATAGCTGAATTCCATTTCAAATTTGCTTTTTACGTATACCATGTACAAACAGCTGTTTACGTACGGAATGTGCGTTCATTTGACGAAACATTTTATAAAGTACATTATAGTTTGCCACATACAAAACATACATATGTATTCCCACAGTTACTTAAGCTGGCTTAAGCCCACACATGCACATTATAGTTAGCCCTTAACTCCGCCATAGCAAAACGTCGGAGCTTTTTTCGCACTCCAACAACAAACTGCACACGACTACAATTGCTCAAGTTTTGCTTTTCCACTGGTCAAATTATAGCTTTATTTTATAGTTCATTCGCACTGGAAAATATTTTCCTGTTTTCATATCAAATATCCTAACAAAAACGGAAGTGTTCGCATTGGTTTTTTTTTTATTTTTTATTACTACAACAAGAGCCACACCCACCGTACGACAATGGGCATTTTAGTTTTTACAAAAAAGTATAAAAAATATATCGAGGGCTTATATTCAATAATGTATTTTGACGAAATCTTTTTTATGCCAAACTCATCACTGATCTACTGTAAAAATTTCAATTGAAAAACTTAATTTTTAGTACTATATGTAGCAATATGTCAAAAACGACTTTTTGCGAAAAATAACTTTTTTATTGTTGAATATGAATCTTTGGGGACTCAGACACAATATTTTTTTACGAGTTTTTTTTTAAAAATTAGTTGTATTTCAAAATATAACACAGTTTAACCATTTTCGTGGGCTTAAAAATTAAAAAAAAAAAAAACTGGAATTTTTTAATTTTTTACAATAAACTGGGTTAGTAGCCTTTCATTTAAGATGAATATTTCATTCGTACACTGAGAGAAAAAAAATTATTATAATAATAAGTGGTAAAGGTAGATTTACGACTTTTTCATTTAAAATGGCACAAAAACGGCTAAAGATTTTTGGCCAAAATTTTCTATTTCTCGTTTAGAACCTTAAAATCTAAAATTCCACCAAGGCGCTTCACGTCACAAAGCTTAGTTTGGACGTTATGAGTTGAGGAAGGTAAAAAAGCTAAAAATTTTGGATTTTTTCCATTTTTCGTGAAGTTTTTTCAATTTTTTTTTCCAAACGAAACATTGTACTGCGAAGCGCCTTGGCTAAAAATGAAGGCTAAAATGTCCGATATATACATAGATATATGGAGAAAAATATCGCTACATGTAACTCTTTACAAAGTATTGAATACGATTACGAATCTTCAAATGAAGAAGATATCGAGGCTGTATATATTACATGTTCGCAACTGCAAGTAATATTAAACGAAATGAAAATATGTGCCTAATAATACTGTGGATGATTTAGTTTACCCACCGGATTAAACTAAATCGACTGCGCTGAATCTGACGGCACTAACCGTTTTCTAGGTTAGCTCTTAAAAAAAGTTATCACGACTCAAAATTCTGGCTCTAAAATGGCATGTTGATAAAAACTTTTGATACGCTGGACCGATATTGATCGCAATAGGCTTGTTTTAAAGGTAATAATATTTGGCAAGTGTTAGGTGAAGACATCTATACATTTTATCTACAAGTTTTAATTTTATAGTCTTCCAAATCTAATTTTTTAAAAATTTTTCATCAAAATTTACCAACTTTCGTCCATTTAAAATGTTTTCTAATGAATTTGGCTCTGTTTTTGAAAGAGAGTTTCATAACAAAAATTTTGATGTATGACAGTACCACTCAAGAAACATGCTAAGTAGTAGCAATATTAAACTATAATAACAAAATGGGAACGAAAACCGAGTACTAACTTTTTTGGTAAGGAAAACAATTTAGTTAAGTTACAAAAAAAAACAATTCCATTTTAATTTTTATTTCTTAATTCAATCGAATGAAATTGAACAAAAATTAACTACATGAATTTAAAACTAAAATTTAAGAAAATTCATTTTTTTTATAATATAATTTATTATAGACATTTATTTGTCTTCCTCCTGCCAGTTCCAACAAATATCCCCTAAAAGCGAATCAAGTTTTTTGTCACTATACCAGTGTTCGAGTCTGGCTGTCACTTGGTGAAACCTCTCGCCATGTTCATCAGACTCCGGTGGCGATTGTTCATTAAATTTTTCTGCATGATAGTGCAAAAAATTTACTTTCAACGACATTCTGACTTTTAATTTTTGAAATGCGGTTAGCATATTTTCAATTTAAATTCGCCAATTTCCAGACCGATGATTTCCTAAAACATTTTCAATTACCGATTTCACACAATTCCAGGCCAATAGCTCGATATCAGTCAATGCAACTTCAAATTGTTGGTCCTTCATTACACATCGAAAGTCAGGTCCATTAAGTATTCCTGTAAAATAAAAACATTAAGATTTGAATTATAAATTTAATTGAATAAAGAAGTTTACAGTTCATACCTTCTTTTACTTTCATGCCACTTAATCGTGGGAAAATTCGGCGCAATTCGGTAAAATCATTCCCATCTGGCTTCAATGCTTTTATGGAATTTTTTACAATTCCAAGTTTGATGTGGAGTGGAGGAAGCAAAACCTTTTCTATCGACACAAGTGGAATTTCAATAACATTATTTCTTTGCAATCTGATTTGGCCACGTAAATGCCAATCCCGTTTACTGTACTGGTCGCCATCAAAACGGGTATCCCATAAGCACATGAAACACATATTTTTGGTATAGCCCAATTGCAGGCCTCTTAAAATAGCCACCACTTTTAAATCTGCGCAAACTTTCCAGTTGTGGTCTTCATGTTTAATTAACTGCATTATTTTTTTCATTGATTCGTATGTCTCCTTAGTATTTGTTCTTAGTGCTATCGGAATTGAACTTTTTAAATTAGTGGCCTGTAGCTAAACTGCTTTTAAGCTACTTTTGGACGAATCAATGAATAACACAAGGGAACAAAATCGAAAAAATTTTTATACCATTTAAAACCACTAGTTTTTTCGGATGTATTACGACATCCATGTTACAAAAGTGGACAAAATTTTAAATTCTGGATAAGTTTTTTTTAAATAATTTTTTAAGTAAAATTGTAAATTGTTTAAAAGCTTGTTTCACGGATTTTAACATAACACAAGAACGATTCATCCCACTTTACTAGTGAATACACCAAATAATTTGCTACTAAAATGCCTACAAGTTTTGATAACATTATTTTTTAGCCTGCACAAGAGTTACGTAGTTATCTAAAAAGTTGTGGTGAAAAATAATATTTTTCAGCCAAAATGTATACAATTTTTTTTTTAAAAAATTAGAAAAAATCCTAAACGGCAAAAAGTGCTCGGTTTAGCACTTTGATAGTAAAGCCTGACCTGCTATGAATAAAATGAGACATTTCATAAGAAAATCGATGGATAAATTTAGATTTTATTCACAATTAGGTAAAGGTACCTCATTTTGTCCAAAATATAGAAATTTTTTTTGATGATTCTGAGAATGAAAAAAAATCACAAAATGCGATTGTAAATTCTGGGAATCGTAACACATTTGTATTCAACACCTGTTATCTTGTTGCAACCCCTCACAAAAAAGAGTTTTGTAAAAAACCCCACACAAAAGGCACTTGTTCTACCTATTTACTGCAACAAGAACCTAAAACACACTTGACAATCACACCCGCAAGCAGTATATATAATAGTTCAAGTATCCTTTCTTAATCATTCAACAAGTGTACGCAATAGTGAAAAGTCTAATTGACCCGAAAATGAGCAACAAATTCAGAAAGTTTTCGTGCAAAAACGACCAGAATTTATTTTGTTACGTTTGCGGTAAATACACCACCTTGAAAAATAAACAAATTTTCTCAGATGTGGTACAAAAGAAAAATATAAAGATTGCTATAATATAAATCCGCACAATTTAAACCAGCATTGAACACCGAGTACTATATGCATGTCATGTCAATTGAACTTATCTTCTAAGGTAAAGTAAGTGTAGGTTAATAGATTTGGAATATTTTATACTAACAGTATTTCTTATCTAAATTTTGAATTCTTCATATTCCTTATTTCAATTTTTTTTCATTTTACAGACGACACTTAGAAATTTGGAAGCCTATGCTATGGAGAGAAACACCGAGCCACGAATCTGATTGTTATTTTTGTTTAAGTATAACAAGCGGCTTCGGAAAACATATGCGATGGTCTTACCCCACGAGGTCTGCTGATGGGTTTACACATACAGTTCTACATTCGGAAGAAATTGCAAATGCAAAAGATCGGGGTGCAAGCTGCAGTCAAGTGCTTTCATCTTCACCCGGGCTCTCCACCACAAGTATGTGTTACCAATCAGATAGTTCAGATCCAGCACTACGATCTACATCAGCAAATGACGAGTTCATCCCACACAAACATTTCTCGCCGAGACCATGGAATCAAAACCAGCTTAATGATGTCATTAGAGACCTTGGATTGTCGAAGAAATCTGATTTACTTGCGTCTCGGATGAAAGAAACAGATCTGATAACTTAAGAAACTAAAGTATCGTATTACCGTACTCGGGAAAAAGGCTTACTTCACTATTTTGCTGAAGAGGGTGATTTTGTGTACTGCACAGATATGTCTTGTTTGATGACTGCTATGGGCTTACACCAGTGGTCACCGTCCAAAGCCCCCAGGGGCCGAACACGATCGGCTTTTTACACGTACACAACACGAACGTCAACAAAAAGCATATCAAAGAGCGTATGAGAGAAGAAAATTTCATTCAGTAGCACATTAGCTTTCAACGAAGAATGGTCATGCCGCTTTGTTCTGGATTCAGTACAAATACACCAATGCATTCACATTTGATTAGTATTCTCTTTTTGGTGACCACTGGCTTACAGAGATATGAGTCAAACGAATGGCGTTTATTTATCGACTCATGAAAACGCAGCTTGAAGTGTGTCCTTTTGCATAATGGAAATAAATTTGGCCCCTTGCCGATCGCACAATCAACCAAAGTAAAAGAAGAATACTCTGTAATTGCATTGGCCATGAACAAGATAAAGTACGATGAACATAAGTGGGAAATTTGTGTTGATCTAAAGATGCTCAATTTCCTCTTAGGTCAACAAAGCGGCTTTACCAAATATCCTTGTTTCATATGTTTATGGGACAGCAGAGCTAAATCAGAACATTAGACGAGAAAACAATGGCCTACTAGGGAAAGACTGGTTCCAGGTATGCCAAATGTTATAAACGAAGCTCTAGTGCCCCGAGATCGTATCATATTACCCCCTCTTCACATTAAACTTGGTTTTATGAAACAATATGTTAAATCACTTAACAAAGATAGTGAATGTTTCCAGTATATTTCAAGGAAGTTTCCCAATCTGAGCATGGAAAAGCTGAAAGCAGGCATATTTGACGGCCCACAAATTCGCAAATTGGTGAAGGATACTGATTTTGGCAGTTCAATGTCCGAAATTGAGAAGAATGCATGGGATTCGTTTGTATGGGTTATTAAAAAATTCTTAGGAAATAACAAGTCTGATGATTCCGTTGCGCACATTGAAGAGATGTTATCTCACTTCCACCAACTTGGATGCAACATGATCATCAAAGTACACTACCTGGACAGCCACTTAGATCGATTTCCTGAAAATCTAGGAGACTTGAGTGAAGAACAAGGCGAACGATTCCGCCAAGATATCCGGACAATGGAGGCACGATACCAGGTTTGGTGGGATGCACACATGATGGCTGATTTTTGCTGGAGTATTTAGAGTAACACTGCGTCATTCAAGAATAGTAAAAAATCGTATAAAAAAAAATTCCAGAGTTTGTAGTTTAAATTAATTATTTATTTATTTTCTTATTTTATTTCTTATTATAAATTCAATTAATAATATATAAATTTTAATAAAATATAAAATGGTTTTAAGCTTCAATCAACCGAAAGAAGATTATTAGCAACTATGCTTGTCAAGTGTGTTTTATCTTCGTGTTGCATTCAGGTAGAACTGGGTTTTTACAACACCCTTCTTGTGTGTGTTTTTAAAAGAGCACAAGCATCAAAGACAAATTTGTTGCTGCTCAATGTAACTATTTTCAATCGAAATTAATTTTTTTTCATATCAGAATGAAAAAAAAAATTTTTTATTTTTGGCGCATTTTTGTTGAAATTGTAAAATTGCAATATTCTTACCTAATTGTGAATAAAATCAAAATTTATCCATTGATGTTCTTATGAAATGTTTCATTTTATTCATAGCATGTCAGGCTTTACTATCAAAGTGCTAAAGCGACAAGTTTTTGCCGCTTAGGATTTTTTCTAATTTAAAAAAAAAAAATTTTGTATACATTTTGGCTGACAAATATTATTCTTCACCACAACTTTTTAGATAACTGTTAACAAAACTTCTAGGCATTTTAGTAGCAAATTATTTGGTGTATTCACTAGTAAAGTGGGATGAATCGTTCTTGAGTTATGTTAAAATCCGTGGAACAAGTTTTTCAAAAATGGACAATTTTACTTAAACAATTATTTAAAAAAAAACTTATCCATAGAATTTAAAATTTTGTCCACTTTTGTAACATGGATCTCGTAATACATCAGGAAAAATAGTGGTTTTAAATGGTATTTTTTCCTGTTGACCTGTGTAATCGGCAATCTCCAGGATTATATTAATTTTGCATTGTTAAAACCAAGCCACGGATGTCAGTACAATACTCGAGAGAATTATTCTCAATTATTCTTGGTGCTTGATTGCCTCGTAAATTTGTACATCTGGTGCCAAGATATTAGCTTGTTTTAACTCTTGCGAAAGGATTGCTCTGTCTGCGACAATTTTAGGCGCCGTACCATTATATCCAGACGATTTTGGGAGATTTCAATGTATGTGCATGGAATCAAGATGTTTGACGGATGATACACTGATACAGCCGCTCCGCAGGTTGAAACAGATTGACATATTGACGTAATATCTTCTGTTGACATTTGGTTATCCGGAACAGGAATTTCATTAGAATGTGGCAGCAGAATTTGGGCATATGTTGTTGCAGTGTAAGATACAGAACAACTTTTTCTACCGTTCATACCGGCTGTATGATTTATGCACGCATAACACACAGCTTCAACATGGAGTATGGGATCTCTCCAAATCATTGGAACACCAAATAACATGGCGTCTCCGTTTTTTTCTCGTCTTTTAACGTGCATTTAAAGATTTTCGAAAAACAGAGCCAAATTCTTTAAAAAAATTTTAAATGGGCGAAAGTAGGTAAATTTTGATGAAAAATTTAATATAAATTAGCTTTGGAAGACTCCAAAATTAAAACTTCTAAATAAAATGTTTAGATGTCTTCACATAGCACTTGCCAAATATTATTACCTTTAAAACAAGCCTATTGCGATCAATATCGGTCAAGCTTATCAAAAGTTTTTATCAAATAAGTAAAACAGTATTTTTCAAACATGCCATTTTAGAGCCAGAATTTTGAATCGTGATAACTTTTGTTTAAGAGCTAACCTAGAAAAACGGTTAGTGCCATTGGATTCAGTGCTGTCGATTTAGTTTAATCCGCTGGGTGCCCCGCTTGTCGGGGTTTTCAACTAGCACAGTGCAATTGATCAAATTACACAAAACTTTAACCAGATTCCGAAATCGAAAACGTTATCAAAAATGTGCCCATAAGCCGTAGATCTAAACGAGTCCATAACTCTACGCCAAACAAACGAAGTGTAAATTGTCGAAAGTGGATGCGTGGACAACAATATGTACATATGTTCAACGGTTCATGAAGTTTTCAAACAAACCTCCCCAAAAGCAACAAAGAAAATTGGGCCAATCTGTTCATCGGCCACTTGTAGAAAAAGTAAAGTAAGACACTGCCTAAAATTTGATGAAGGAAAAAGAAAAAAATGTTGAAACATTTTGGAACACGACTTGGGAATCGAAGCGGGAGTTTGTACAGCGCTATATAACAAAGATTCCCAAAAAAAAAAAGAAGCACACTTAAAAGCAGTAGAAAACAGAACAGCATTATGTTTAAACTACCACACAACCAATTTTCGTTGCAAGTATGTGTAGCCATGTTCTTATCAACGCTATCTTTACGTATTAGGATGGTTAAAGGATGGATTAATTTGAACGGTAAACCAATTTCGGCGGCACTTGTACCAAAAACAAACAAATTGTAAAATTTTCTTGTTGTAAAATTTTCTTGTCCAAATATCTGCAGAATTTAGACAAGATGGAAGGCTATTATTGTCGCAAGGAGACCACTAAAAAAATACATTACAACCACATTTGAAACCAAGGCAGATGTTTTTAAAGATTACATTGAGATATGTTCAGAGAAGGCTGTAAAGCCCGTTTCTATTTTACCTTTTCTACAGTTTTTGGCGAACAAAATTTAGAGCTCTTTCAGCCCCGGAAAGATCAGTCCGATACTTGTGAGGGTTTTAAGGTCCAATAATTAAGAATACGATGCACATATTATGGATAAACAAAGGACTCAAGTTGAACAACAACCAGATAAACTTGCAGCTCAAGAAGGACGATGTCACGTGTTCACCATGAAGCTTTGTCCGAAATTAAAGCCTTAGCCAGTTATTACCAACAACGCCTACGGTGTACAATCTCACCACCCATCAATAAACAAATTACTGGTGGGACGAAACTGATGGAGACCTCTCCACTTTGACGTTTTTTCGTGCATAATACACCATTTGTCAACACACTGCCTAACAGATACTCAACCAAGAATAATTTACTCCGATGGTCGCGGATACCAAAACCGTAACCACTTTTTGTCGAATGCTTTGGCGAATTTCTCAATAGAAAATAAGAAAATCATAGAACAAAAGTACTTGCAGAAAGGACACACAAACGGAGTGTGACAGTGTTCATGCAAAGATAGAGGCTAAGTTGAAATAGTCCACAATGTTCAACGCTATAATTTAGTGGGAGGGGGATACTTATTCACAGTAAGTACCGAAAGTGAAAGCAGGTTGAAACATATGTTGCCGATTTTGGTATGTCTTCTGAATCTGCCAACAAAACAGGATATTTTATCATGTTAGTTTTTCTTGGCCGAACGTGCTAAAATGGAATGTAAAATTTATATTTACACCCCACGTGACAGACAAATTGATTGAAATTTGGAGCAAACTTAATATAGGATTTATATGCAAACGAAATGTTGTTAGAAAATTCAATACTTTGCTTGACAAATACTACGTTGAAGGTAAATGCAGACCAAAAGGCCTACAATCCATAAAAGAACTACTTTATATTGGAAATGAAAATGTGACTTAAAAGCAGCTCTAGTTGACGCAGCTCAGTTGAAAGAGTTCATGACGAATCAACATAATGACAGAGGATCTACGATACCGGAATACGAGACAAAAATTGAAGAGCAAGTACCTACGTCTACAATAATACAAACATTTGCAGAGAACCGGGGTCAAACTTACGTACCAGAAGAAGATAAGGATATTCATTATGAGCATAGTTCACATTCAATAGACCCACAAGATGCATCTCAAACAAGACGATGCTTTGAACTTTGCTATGTGTGTCAGATTTGGTGTCTCTGATAGAGTAACATCAGCATTCGCAACCTCTCTTATGGAAGACATTGGTGTTAAACAAAGTCGTGGCAATCTTGTCATTATGGATAAGAGTAAAGTTCGTAGAGAAAAAGCTAAACGTAGACAAAAAGTGCTACTTAATCGATATGATGCTTCCAATTTAATTCGACGGCAGAAAAAATGATTCTTTAACGATGGAAAAAATCAATAACAAATTTCATTCAAGGATGGTGAAAGAACCTCATTTAGTTGATTTAAAGGAACCACATTCCCAATTATTAGGCTACATAAAAGTGGAAAAAGAAGACTCTGATCTGAACACAAAGTCATCAAATTGAACGAATTTTTCATCAAAAAATTCGCCAATACCTCTGGATTATTAGATTGGCATAAGTTGTGATGGTGAGAGAGCAAATACTGACCTAAAAAAATAGAATTTTGCGACGATTGCAGGTAAACAGACTGCATTGGTTTGTCTGTCTTCTCCACTTTACCGAGCTTCCGCTTCGACATTTGTTTGACACCACTGGAATCTTGAGCAAACAAATTGAAACTTGTGAAAATCTCCCGGTATGTAATTCTTATAAATTATTTATTACTATTTTTAACTCTATTTCTTTACTACTTTCAGGCGGTAAACGGTTTTGAGATGATCACACTGGAAAATATATCTGACTTAATTATTGTTGAATTAACTACCGACGCAATGTACTTGTACAAAATGGCACTTGCAATTTATTCTGGTGAGGTTTCGGCAGAGTTGTCCAACATTAAACCAGGGCCAATTGCACATTCTCGCTGGCTCACCAAGGCCAGTAGATTATTACGGTTATATGTGATAACTAATAAGCCATCTAAAAATTTAAAATTTCTGGCAAACTAAATATTACAACTCTGTCGTGTATGGTAGTGTAATATTTTATACGCCAATGTACTTCAATATTAAATATTACAACTCTGTCGTGTATGGTAGTGTAATATTTTATAAATTCATACGTTGGACTCAATATTTGGATTCGCATTTAAGAGAAATTGTTAATATTGTTGTTAAAGAAAACGCGTATTATGCCCAAGTTGTTCGACGCGACTTAACTCTTAAAAAAAAGTTTTCACTACCGTAACCATGTTGTAGATCCCCTACAACTGAGAGTTTACAAGAAACCTACAACAATATCTAGAAGCCATACAAGGAGCGGAAAGACACGTTCAATTGCTCGCTAGCGTGTCCAAACGAGTTGTGGAATAGAATCGAGGAGTTATGGCGGTGACATTAGAAAGCCGTGAAAAATTCCCTAGACTTGAAAGCAAGAAAGACTTGCAAAAATAACTCCTTCTCCATTATTTTCCTAAAGTCGTGTTTCTGTTCCTTTTATTACTGAATTCAATTGAATTTTGTTTCATTTACATTTTATATGCTTTTGTCCCTTAAGTTGAATTTTTAACGAAAAACAATAAAGTAAAATAAGGAAAAAATATATTTTTTAATTCTTTGTCTTAAATTGAATGAAAACGATTTAGGTCGTGAATAAGTAACCCCCCCCACCATAATTATAGCGCTGAACATTATGGGCTATTTAAAATTTGAGACTGCATTATGAGAAACTCAAACATTCGTCAAGTTTCACAACAATTTCGTAAATTTTCCCAAAAAATGGCAATAAAATCCCAAAAAATGGATTCGCTGACCCAAAAATCCCCTAATACACATTTAGCTGGAGGAAATAAAATTTTCTTTTGCCTTTTTAGTCCAATATCTAACTCGGTTATACGATATTTTAAAAAAAAACTATTTTGGAAAATACGGGATCTCGAAATTCATTTTAGAACTATGGTTTCTTGGGCAAACTTTCTTCAAATGATCCATATAACAAGAATCGTGATGAGCTTTTGTCGCAAAAAAATTTTACCCACCCTAATATATACAGTTAACACTGGACAAACGAACAACAGTTGTTGGACAATGTAACAGCAAAACCCTAATACGATGATCGATAAGAGTTAACTGCAAAGATGGAAACACTGAGCTGCGGTGTCACATTTTACCGACTCAATGCTTGCGTTGGTGGCATGATTTCCGTCGAGTGCTGCTACTGGGAGAAACGAGTTGTCAGCTTTATTACTTTTAAGTATTTGAATTGTTTTTAGAATCACAAAACGCGTCAGTAGTTTAATTAACTGGCGCTCAACCGGGAAAAATTCACAATTTATAATAAAATTGAAGGAAGACAACATCAACCAAGGAGAAGGAGGAAATTTTCAATAAATAAGTTACAGCTTTCAACAAAAGTTACAGCTGCCAACGAGATCGAGGACATTTATCTAGCAAAAAATCTTAATAGACCTAAATTTGAAAGAAGGCAAGAACTACCAACAAGAAGGAGGGAGAATTAGTTTTAATCTAGTATTACTCTAGTATTACTTGGAACGAAGAAATGTAAGTGTATTGCTCATCTTTTAAGGTTGTGAAAATTTTTGAATTTTTTTTTGTAATATCAAAAGCTAGTGTCAACTTGTGTGTGGGAGTGTTTTTTTTTGTGCGTTTTCATTTTATATGAGTATATAAGACTTAGACAATTTACATATTGCGGGATCTAAACATCAATAAAGAAGAAAAAGATAGAAAAATGAATGTGGACGAAATTTAAAAAATATTAGAAACTGCGGTACGTGTAGCGACACAAGCGCAGAAAGTATAATTCGGAAACAAATCGAAGAGCTATCAAAGCAAATAGCCAGTCTCCCAACAGGGAAAACAGAGATAAAAACATCCTCAATTACTTGAATTAACCACAGGACGTTGTAAAATCATTGCCTGAATTTGAGGGGAAGATTGACAGTTATGTGTCATGGAGTCAGGCAGCCCATACTGCCTATAAAGTCTTCGAGAAATATGATGGTAGCTCGAAACATTTTCAAGCTATAGCGATAATTCGGAACGCGATTAGGGGTCCAGCAGATGCGGTGTTGGCATCATTTAATACAGTGTTACATTTTGCGGCTATTATTGCCGGACTAGATTTTACATATTCTGACAAACGCCCAGTCTACCTGATTGAACAAGAGCTTAGTACACTGAGACAAGGAGCTCAAACAGTTGCTCAATTTTACGACGAAGTTGAGCGGAAACTTTCATTGTTGACCAACAAGACTCTCATGACACATGATAATGAATTTGCACTATCTATTAATGATAAATACAGACAGGACGCGCTTCGTGTCTTCGTATCCGGTCTTAAAAACCCGTTATGTGATGTTCTTTTTTCGGCTCGTGCGTCCATCATGAAATCATGAACGATGTGTTTTTGCGACGACATATGCTAATTGAAATGAGGACAGAAAAAGTCGAACAGAGGCAACAAAGAAAATTCAGGTAAAAACATATGCTGATCATGCCAATAGTGCTCATTGGAATTTATACCGACAAAAGAATCCCTATTACGTCAGGAACGTTCAGGCAAATTCATAGACTTATACTAGAGACCAACCTGAACCTATGGACATAGATCCAACATCTTCTCGGTATAAACAGCACACTAATAGCAGTAAGGTAAACTGGTCACAGGGCCAACAGTTTAACCGCCAAGCAGTATCCGACAGGGATACGGGTCCCAAATTTCAGAAGATTTACAATATTAGTCAGGGAACTCATTCATAGGAATGCCGGAATGAAGGACAGTATAGTGATTTGGCGCAGATAGAGCCTCAATCAATTAGGGGAAACTCCCTGCTACCGTTCATAAGGCGAACTGTAGCAGGAAAGACCATAAAACTTCTAATTGACACTGGGGCTTCTAAAAATTATATAAAACCCATAGCGGAACTACAAAATATAATGCCTGTCAATGAACCATTTTTGGTTCACTCAATTCATGGCCAGGATTCCGTGAAACAAAAAGTTTATATAAATATATTTGGTAAAAATACAACGTTTTTTATTTTAACATCATTATCCACATTCGATGGAATCATCGGCTTGGATTTACTTAAATAAGTCAATGCGAGAATTGATTTGAAAGAAGGGAAAAATGTTCATAACTCTGGATCTGAGAAGATGAATTTTTTCGAATGCAAAGACGTCAATTCCCTAGAGATTGATAAAATAGAGGTACCTTTTTCAGTAAAGGCAGAATTTCAGAAGATGGTGAAAAGAAGAATGAAGGCGTTTGCTCATCCTAATGAAGCTTTGCCTTACAACACTAATATCGTTGCTACCATTAAAATGGAGGCCGAAAGTCCTGTTTACTGAAAATTATACCCATACCCGATGGGTGTGGCTGAATTTGTTAATGCCGAAATAAAGCAACTCTTGGCTGACGGCATTATCCGACCGTCCAGGTCGCCTTTTAACAGCCCAGTCTGGGTTGTTGACAAGAAGGGAGTCGACCATTTTGGGCAACAAGAAGAAACGTCTTGTAATAGACTTTCGGAAGCTGAATAACAACAATTGATGATAAATATCCTGTTCCAAATATAACAGTGATATTGTCCAATTTAGGCAAAGCGAAATACTTTACAACGTTGGACTTAAAATCTGGATTTCACCAGATAGAACTTGCCGAGAGAGACGGGGAAAAAACTGCCTTGTTCCAAAGGGCAAAAGACGATGTTCTCAGGGAACAAATCGGTAAGACATGCTACGTCTATGTAGATGACGTTATTATATTTTCAGAGACCAAAGAAGATCATGTTCATCATATCGACTGCATTCTTAAGAGCCTGCTTGAAGCGAACATGAGGGTCTCGATCGAAAAATCCAATTTTTTTAAAACAGAAGTTAAACACCTTGGGTTTGCTGTGTCGAGGGGTGGTATTAAAACTTCTCCATCCAAGGTCGATACAATTAAAAACTACCCTGAACCTACTACATTATTTGCAATCAGATCATTTCTTGGTCTAGCTAGCTATTATCGGTATTTTACAAAGGTCTTTGCTAAAATAGCAAAGCCATTAACCGATATTGTAAAAGGCGAAAACGGCAAAATACGTGCTACCCAATCTAAAAAAATTGTAATCAATCTCCAAGAGGATGAATTAAGAGCTTTCCGTAAATTAAAGGACATTTTAACTTCAGGGGACGTAATGTTGATGTACCCAGACTTTGGAAAGCCGTTTGACCTTACAACTGACGCATCATCTCATGGTCATGGTGCCGTTTTATCAAAAGATGGAAGGCCTATAACAATGATTTCGAGAGTACTGACAGATAAGGAATTACATTTCGCCACAAATGAGAGAGAACTTCTGGCTATTGTTTGGACTTTAAAATCTCTCCGACATTATCTATACGGTATAACACCCCTCAATATCTTCACAGACCACCAACCTTTGACATTCGCAGTTTCAGATCGTAATCCGAATGCGAAAATAAAATGCTGGAAAGCTTTTGTCGACGAACACAATGCAAATATATTTTCCAAACCTGGAAGGGAAAATCAGGTTGCAGATTCATTGTCTCGACAACACATTCATGTAACAGAGGATGACAATTGTTCTGATTTAGCTACAGTTCATAGTGAGGCGTCACTTACTTATACTATAGAAACCACCGACCAACCAGTAAACTGCTTTAGAAATCAAATTATCATAGAAGAGGCTGCATTTCCTACTACCCGCACTTTTATACTCTTTGGGAATAAGACTAGACACGTCGTGCAGTTTTCCGATAAGGATGCACTACTATCAAAAATCCAAGGCATGATAAATACGGTCGTTGTGAATGCAATACATTGCGAGCTACCTGTTTTAGCTCACATTCAGCATGATTTGGTTCAACTTTTCCCTGCAACAATGTTTCGATATTCAAATAAACTTGTTTTGGACATTTTTTAAAAAGGTGAACAAAGAGAGATTGTGGTGACAGAACATAATCGGGCTCATAGAGCAGCGCAGGAAAATGTTAAGCAAATACTATTAGATTATTACCAAATTATTCAATGAAATAGTCGCGAATTGCAAGACTTGTTCAAAAGCTAAGTATAAACGACATCCGCAAAGGCATGTTATAGGAGAAATAGTTGTACCTTCTTACTCCGGAGAGATTCTCCATATTGACATTTATTCCACCGATAAGAAATTTTTTCTGACCTGTGTGGATAAATTTTCAAAATTTTCTATCGTACAACCGATACAGGCTAGGACAATCGTAGATGTGAAGGAACCTATTCTGCAGTTAATGAACATTTTCCCCCAAACTAGAGTCATCTTTTGCGATAATGAAAGGTCCTTAAATTCTGAGACAATTAGAACGACTTTGGAAAACCAATTTAATATCAGAATTGTTAACGCCCCACCATTGCACAGCATCTCAAACGGACAAGTTGAGAGATTTCATAGCACTCTTGCGGAAAGATGTTTGAAGTTCGAGAGGAAAATCGATGACACAGTAGACCTTATTTTGCAGGCGACTATAGAATATAACAGGACAATCCACTCTGTAACCAATGAAGACCAGTAGATACTATTCATTCTGCCTCATCTGAATTAAGGCAGAAGATAAAGGAGCGAATTAGAAACGCACAGGCTAAACAATTGGAACATTTTAATGGAGACCGTGGAAATAAAGTTTATGAAGCGGGAGAAAAAGTTTTTGTGAAGAACAATCGAAGGTTAGGGAATAAGTTGACCCCTTTATATGAAGAAGCTCTGGTAGAAGCTGATATGGGGACGACCGTTCTCATTAAGGGGAGGGTGGTCCATAAGGACAATCTCAGATGATTTACCTTTTTATGACAAATACTTTTAATTTGTGACGCCATAGTCAGGAAAGACTACGGGTATCAGGCAAATTCAACCAATCATGCTATTTTCCAGATGAACATAACTCTTATGAACACCAGAACGAGCAAATTGACACTATTAGATTTTTCTAAACCCAATTAACGAATTGAATGATATCCGACTATTTCGGAACGATTTGATTTGTACATTTTAATGAGCAATACACGAATAGTAGTATGTTTTATTTAATGGATGTATCTAATGTTAAAGTTATATTGAATGAAGATTTGTTATATGTTATAATTAAGTACTCAGCACCTAGAAAACTAGCGCATTCCCGGCTCCCCATTTTGAAAAAATGATCCAACTCTCCGGTAATCCAAAATTGTGGCCGATTTTCAAACCCGTACTTACTCAGTCCATGGCTACCAACCCACATTACTACAGACTATTAAAAAGTATTACCTGTGATCAGCAACTAATTACGGGGATATGGACGCCGTCCATACATCCTCAACTTTTAAGAACAAATAATCGCTGTAAAAAAAATAACGGCAACGCTCGCCATTGACGGTAACGGCAGCTCCCTAATTTTGGAAGAAAAATGGGCCACGATGCCGCCATGCCAAAAACCGCACAAAACAGTCACTTGTTGTTGATGCATCTGCTCCTCTTCGACGACGTGTGGATTTTCCGAGCCTCAAATGCGACAATTTTGTTTTTTAACGTAGCCCCGAGGTGAAAATGAGCTTCATCGGAAAAGAGGATTTTTCGTAAAAAAAGCTCACCTTCAACCAAGTGATCTTCAGCCCATTCATCGAAGAGAAAACGCATTGGATGACCACAATGCGTCGTTCATGGTTAAAGGAGACTTTATAAGTCTTCGTACCGAGGTATTTATGCAAAAGTCGGCTGAAAGAAGTGCGAGAAATGTCCAATTGCTGCGATCGGTGACCGGTTTAATGTTGACGTCTGTTCGAGCACACTTTCAGCTACAGCTGCAATATTTTCCACTGAATATCACATACATGAGTTTTTTTTGTCCAATAAGGGCCCGTATTTCCCAACCCGCTACACAAATTGATCCATAAACTGCATAGACGACACTCTTTCCTATCGAATTTATTTCGTAGATTTCTTACAGTTTGAGTTGAAGACTCAAAACTTTGGAAGAAAGTTCATAATTTCCCAAATTTTTTCAAGGACAAAGCGACCCATTTCGTAAATCAACAACAAGGTTCTAAGGCACCAAGTAATTTTTGAGATAACCCCGATTGAATCCACGTTGTTAACCAAATTACTACAGGAAAATATGTAGTTAAAAGCTGTTCTATTAGATATCTCCCAAACGATAAGGGATATAATTATGGCATTAACAGTAATTGAAAGCCCATTTTAGTCTGATGAGATAAACAAATCAATTTTTAAAAAGTTTTCAGTTAGAACCTTGCTGTTCTAAAATCGCGAAATATAAAATTTAACTAATAACAGTGTGATAGTTTATGGCAAATATTTCCGTAGACGAGGCCGGGAGGACGGTTTTACCCTAATTCGGGTACGAGGAATCGAACTGCATCATTAGTTTTTTGATGAACAATTACGGTTTCATAGAAAATTTTTGTTTTTTAGTTTGACTAACAGAGTCGATTTTTTTTTGATTTTTCGATATTGGCTAACTTCAATTTGGTTGGTTGTACCGATAAACTTTCTTCAACAAAGTTGTTTCAAACGCTTTGCGCCTCAACTTTTTGGGAAAAAGCATACATCTAAAACCAGGTTTTTGGGCATCGATGATTCAGAACATCGGCATTAAAGTAATTTTCCGACTTTCTTCGAGTTTTCCGTTCACAAATTGCCAGTAACCAGATTATTTTGCCAAATAAGAGGAAACCTTTCACTTGTAACTGTATTAATTTCCTCATCTTCATTTTCAATTATCAAATACCACTCAATTATCAATTTCAGTTCATTATACTTTTTTCTACACTGAAAAAATGTTTTGGAAAAGATTGGACCAAAGGAAAACATAAAAAACAAAAAACATACAATGGTTAAAAATAAGTACCTTCACCTACTTTTTTATGGGTTATGCAGAAAACAGTACAATTTACAAAAAAGTACGTGTACTTTTGACAACAGTACGTTAGTGACTGGTAAATCGATTTCGATTTAAGTCGTAAATCGTTTTTTGGCTTTTAAAAACGATTATTAACAATCGGTTTTCCGCGTTCAACTTTCAACTGAAATCGACTTTTGAGTTCGATTAATCGAAATACCAGTTGACCAAATTAAAGACGTTGTTATAAGAGTAAAAAATAAATAAATGGTTTCCCATTACATCCCATGAAGGAATCGGGGAGAGCTTCTCACAACCAGTGAGCTGTGCGCTTTCTAGTTTTATACTCACTGATTGGGACCTACAGTTTTACACCGGTTCCGAACGGTATTTTTTGAGAAACTTTTTCATGGCTAAATACTCGATAGTGTCGCCATCACTATGCGAGGTGACCGCCATCGAAAGAAATTTTATGGTGGTCAGAGCATGGATCGAACCCAGGATCTCAAGTACAAAAGGCGCGCACGCTACCCATTGCAGCACCGACAGCACCACCGAAGAGTAAACTATGCATTTATAATTAAATTAGTTAGTTTTACGACTCGCTTTCAAACAGGTGGGCAGGTGGAACAACATTGCAAACTTTTGATTTTGGTAACGCCTTAAGGGGCTCTGAGATCTGTGGATAAATTGCAAGGACTCCAAGTTGACATCAACCTATCGAAGATGTAAGGTGAAATTGGAGGTTTGGACAAACTAGTTGAGGTAAAGTCAAAGTTAATTTAATATCTACTTATCTATCAGTGTTAGGGGAAGTTGCAAAAACGCTCATACGGATTATCCACAGGTATAAGGGCCCCTTTACAAAACAAATGTAATAAGTGTCTTTACACGAGGCGAACGACAATCCGAGTGAAGTGTAAAACAATAAATATAATTAAAACTCTGCCAAGCCAAGTTTGGCATTATTAAAAAAAATATTAATGTGTAAAGAAGCTCGGTGTTCTGTGTGCACAAAGACATTAACTTATTGTGGAAGCACCGTGTCTTTGTCAGGACATTTAAAAATTGTTCACCATTTGAGTATAAAAAAATAATATTTCAGAGCAAAAAATAATGTCATCCTGATGCGATAAAAATTTGTGATGGGGACAAAAGAGATGAGATTATAATCAGCGAGCTCTGTGCTTTCTACTTCTACACTCATTGATTGTGACCCTACAGTTTTACACGAGGTATTTGAGAAGTTCTTTTGTGGCCAAGAGTCGAACACGTTTACCATTGCACTCTTTTTTCATTGTAGAGCAAAAAAACCGTCAACTTAAAAAAAATCGATTTTTAGTCCCGATTAATCGATTTTGAAAATCGATATGAAATACGTTGATCGATGAATCGAAAATCGATTTTCAGTACGTCTGGCAAGCCTATATATATTTTGTAGGAAACCGTAATTGAACTCAAAAAACTAGTGATGCAATTCGATCCTTGTACCTGAATTACTGTAAAACCGTCCTCTCCGGGATTGTCTATTTTTTGTTGATTTCCACAGTGTAATCCGTCACTTCAACTGTGGGAAATTGGTCATCTGCTTCGAAATAATGGCGGGTTCAAATTCGAAATTTTACGTGGCCTCCCCTTTACTAGTTCCATAATCGGAATCAAATAGGATAAACATTAATGCTCGATGTCGGGACAAGCCAGTGTATAAGTGTATGATCAAATACTAATTCGAAAATTTCGGCCAAACAACAGTGTGTCATGTCAACAAATCAAATGTGAAGTATCGAACTGAATATTTCCACACAATTCAAATATATGTATGTATGTATATCTGATAAATAATAGTGACTCACGAGGTTTCTGTAATTGATGTCAATTTATTGCAAAAATAAACAAAAAATATTTTAATTAGCATATTTTGACTATAAAGTGTCACATTTGACTTTAAAGCCGTTCTCCCTGGACCTCAAGGAAAACTTTTAGAACTGGATATACGAAAGACCTATAGTAGTGCTGTTGATGATCGCGCTGTCATCGAGAACCGGGTCTTTACTGCTGCTCTGAGTGTTAAGCTGTAGATATCATTCATAAGAAATTCTTGGGATCTTATGGAATAAAACTGTTCGGCTTTTATGATTATTGCATGAAATCAAATGTTGATTGAAAAACAAGTCTCACAAATATGATAATTGTATCACTTAACCACGAAGTCATCGGCTCCCTCTTGCTCATTCCACGCGGAACGCAATACGTTTCTATGAGTTACCATTTAAACGATGGCAATTTATTCAAGATCTAGTTTCGATATACATACATACACAGGTTCCGAAATACATGCATATATAAGTATGTGCAAATACAGTTAGCGCCAACAATATTTGAACACGACATGTATGCAAGTTTATTTTTACTTTGTTAGTGACTGGTGTCTCTGATCGCGAATCCGGTATTCAATTGGCTGGATTGACTACTTGTATGTTTCTTGTGCATAATAAGTCATAACTCCACAACTTTTAGCTGATTTAGAAAAATTTATTAATTTTATTATATGTGATATTTATGCTGTGGAGGATATAACAAATAAATTTTAATTTTAATTTGATTAATTGACATTTATAATTGCCGTGTTTTATATATAAATAAATACCCTAACACCGAAAAAATATAAAAATTAAACGATTTTTCATTGTTAGTTAATCTCTGAAAATCACTAGCGGCATGTTTATAAACGAGCACAGTGCACATACATAAGTATATGATTTAGAGAATCTATAAAATAAAGCAAAAAATTTTTGGTATTTAGATATTTTTTGTCTCATAGCAAATTTAAATATTACATATTTATGCCCAGTATGACTAATCTGACCAACCGTTTTTGATCGAAAAGCGGGATTTTTTCCCAAAAAGTCGATTTTTTGTAAACAAATGAGTTAAAATTTAAAAAAATTATAAATACTTAAATATTCTCGATTTATTTACATTTATTTTTCTATTCTGTTTATCAATATTTTTAAAAGTCGGACTACAAAATTAACTGTTAACAATACGAACAATTTTCTTCTTAAGTTGCAAAATAAATGTTTAAATATTATGCCCACGACAATTCTGAGAAAACGGCAACTTTGTAACACATCCGACATTAAACAAATTACGAAAAATAAAAATCGCCAAAAAAATCTTATCAGATTATTTCAGTTAGTAACTGATTTCAACAGATGTCAGTAGGTTTCAACTAAACCTCTAATGATGAAGCTCACAAATTTCGAAACGATAGTGACATTGTGAATACAAATCCTGCTTGTGAGTGTTGACAATTTTATATTAAAAAATATAACTCCCAAGCTAAATTATACTTTGCTATTTCTAAAGACCGAAACGTTATAAAACGGGACTTTTCAGTAAAAAGCGAGATTGAAATCCAAGGCGGGATTAGACATCGAAAAGCGAGATCACCGCGCCAAAAGCGGGATGGTTGGTTAGGTTAAGTATGGCATACAGTACTTACTGAATAAAAATTGCTATCAAATTTCCCAAGCCACGTCCCAGTAGGACAGGTTACTATACGTGTTCGCATTCCTATATTATACAAACGGTGGTGCAATGGTTAGTGTGCGCGCCTTTTGTACTTGAGATCCTGGCTTCGATCCCTGCTCTGACCACCAAAAAATTTCTATCGACGGCGGTCACCTCGCATAGTGACGGCGACACTATCCAGTATTTAGCCAAGAAAAGGCTTCTTAAAATACCATTTGGAACCGGTGTAAAACTGTAGGTCCCAATCAGTGAGTATAAAACTAGAAAGCGTTGTGAGAAGCTCTCCCCGATTCCTTCATGGAATGTAATGGGAAACCATTTATTATATGTATCTGTTACTATGGGTATAAATGAGAGCATGAGTGTAACATAGATTGTATGGTTTTGCTTCTACACACTCACTGTACTCGTGAAGAGAGAAACTGTTACTTCTTGGTTTGTATTGAGTGGAAAATGTATTTGTTTGTTGAACTTGAGTAATCGAACAAAATTTGATTCAGATTTATTGTCATCACGCAATAAGTTACTTGTTGTCCCAACATACTTGACTATAGAGATGAGCGATATTTTTCGAGCGGTGATTAAATAACCGTGATTGAAAAATCACTGGTAGCTGCAGTGGTCGAATGTGTCACGTAGCCGTTACTTTGAATGTCGTTCTTTCAGCGTTGTCGTTATTTTATTGCAGCAGTTCTTTCACTGTTGTCGTTCCTTTAGTGTTGTCGTTCTTTCGCTGTTTTAATTTTTTCTGTACTCTCTCGCAATGTTACCGGTCTTTCAATGTTCTCGTGTTGTTCAAGATGTATTTGAAAGGTGGAAGGACTTTATCAATAAATACAACAAGCTAACAAAGAATTCAAGGAAACAAAATTGCACACGAATTAAAAAAATTAAATCAGCTGTTCAGTGCTTTCACATTTTAAATAAATTTTGGCTGCTGTTCTAACTGGATGTCTGTTTGATTTTCACTGTTTAGCGTCGTGGGGTCATGGCAGATAGAACAAATGATATATTTCTATTAAGCTCTCAAATCGAATTGAATGATACCGAACGATGATTTTAACAAACCTAAATGACAAAAAAAATCAAATCATGTATTTTATTCAATAAAAATTATTTATTTAAATGTATATGTATCAAAATATATATATGTATATATTTATTATTATGTATTTGATTTATAAATAGATTTTTTTTGAATTGTTATTAAAACCACATAGCAGATATATAAGCATGTGCATATGTTTGCATTAAATTGAAACACCGTGATCACGGTCACTGTTAAAAAGAACGGTGATTTAAAAATGACGTTCGCTGAGAACGCCGTTCCTCAAAAATCACTGGATCGCTCATCTCTACTTGACTATCTGTCGTATTTCTTTGCGCAAATTGAAGACAAATAAATGTTGTGATCTTGTTCTCTCTATACTCACTCACATCCAATGGAATAGAGAGAATAACAATACCCACTTATAACAGAACCCTTAAAACACTCATCTATGCAGTGTTGCATACACTCACTCACCATACATAATCGAGCATATAGAGATGGGGGTAGCGTAGCGACCACGGTTGCCACAGGGATAATTTTTTAATTACCAAAATTTTCCAAAAAATGTACCAAAAATTACACAAATTTTTTTATTTAGAACATTAAATGTTTATTTAAAATAATTCGTTACAGAAAATCATATTACATACATACATCAATAAAATATATAAATAAATGGAACTGACCTAGTATAGATCGGCACGTCCAATTTTGTTGCTTTTGTTTTTGGGTGTAGGGAACGTTATTTTGAGTAAAAAAAGTAAAATAAAAAAAATCGGGGGGAACCCCTATTTTGGGAGTTACGGACCCCCAAAGTTCGGGCATACAGGATGGTATTACGAGTGTGGTGAAGTCTTGTGGGACCGATTTGACCACTTCTTTGTGTAAAAGGAGTAATTTTTATTTTTTCTTGCGATCTCGATAACTAAGATAGATATAAAAAAAATTTATTTAATTTTTTCGGCTTATTTTTTGATTTCTATTAAGACCTACATTTTTTATCTGTGAAATGTTGAAATTGAAAAAAAACGATATTTTTAAAAATGAATCATCCGATATCTCGATAAATATGACAGTTATTTATATAATTTTTTATGTTTATTTCGACTCCTTTTACATAAAAAAGTTGTGAAATCGGTCCCATAACACGGCACCACACTCGTAGTATCATCCTGTATGTCCGAACTTTGGGCCCATAATTCCGAAAATAGGCGTTGCCGCCGATGGTGATAGTTTGGAGCCGAAGTCGAGTTACCGACCTATTCTAGGTTTAAGCCAAAACATAAAATATGGCATAAATGCACTTTCTTTGGATTTTATTGCCTTTCAATTGCAATGCAAAATTATTTAGTGCACAAGTACTCTAAGGCCCAACGATCAAACATTATTTAAACTCTGAGTTAATTTTTTAAGTTAATAGTTGATTGCTGTTTAAACAGCCAAAGTTGGGCATTTAAACTATGATCAAGTGACCGTATGATTTTGACAGAAAACAACAATATGTACAAACACAAAGCTTCTTTAATTGTTAATGCGAACAATTATAATCACCATTCTAGTTCAAATAACAATAAAAACGTACATATCATTTAACTCGTAGTGTAGTTACAACTTTATTTCTGCTCAAATATTCTACAAATCCATTAAATATTTTGTATTTTATCACTTCACTTTTCTTTTGCAAATGGCGTCAGTTTGATGCATTGCAACGATTAGTCGATAAATGTATGAATACCGTTTATTTTTCGTACCACTGTTGCCACATGGTAGTAATATTATTTGACAAAGCACTGAAAAACACCTTTCGTAGTTAATGTCAGATCAAACATAAATCAAAATCAACTGATGACCAATTTAAATAACCAGTCAAAAATTGGCCCTAACACTTTTTTATTCAGACCAATCAAAGCACAAAGAGTTCGTTAGTGCGAAAGATACGAATGTATTTGGATATTTAGTGCGAACGACGACAAGCGCGTGTTTTGGATTTTGCATGGACATAATCATTCAATTATCCCAAATAGTGTTGCCAGTGCTTCATGGTTTCTTCTGTTTGTAAGTAACATTTTAGATCACATTTCGTCAAATTTTCTAATAGAAGTATGAAATCAAATGCTTTTTCTTATACTAATTATTTCATGTCAAAAGGTTACAAAAATTAATAAAATGTTACCATGTTACCAAGCCGTTTAAATGTTACCAATTTTGGTTGGATATTACCAAGTGTGGCAACCCTGGTAGCGACTATAATTATTGGCACCCATAAGGAATTTTCGACTTCTAACATGTGTCATACATTCTGTTTTTAAGAGAACGTGTTGGTGGATTTTTTTTATTAGATACAATTTATTTAGATACAATTTTTCAATTAGATACAATTTTTGATGGTATTGCTATAAACTCTGTGCGATGTTTAGGAATCAAAAAAAAATCTTTTAAAAATTACAATTATTGGCACTAAAATACAACTATTGGCACATCAAATTATATATTCATTGACACTTGACTACAATTGTTGGCCTTTTAAAAATTCTAATAATTGGAATATTACCACAGTTATTAACACCCCTTAAAATTGGCACCATGAGAATTCAAAAAAACTTAAAAATCCTTAATTCTTATTCTGTTTAAGAAGAGAAATAAGCAAAACAAATATCATTTATAATCAATTTTATTCACATACTAATTCATATTTTATAGTTGGAAAAAACTAAAAGTATATTTAACAGGTATATATTTGGTTAAACTTTAAACTAAACATTTCCATTCAACAAAAAAAAAATTAATTATATTTAGTACATAAAGCATAAAATTCGCTTACTAAATAGGAACATAAAAATTTCATTTAAAAATAAGAAATAAACAAACAGATTAATGGACTAGCTAGGTAGCTATATACATTATTTACACAAATTTTGATATCTTATCTTGGCAGGTTTTACGTATAAATTTTGGTAAATAAACATAATTTTCAAGCAATTATTGCACCTTATGCCACAATTTTCTGATTTAACGTCGCTAGACATAGCAAGAGTGCACGAGAAACACATTTGTCCAGCACATAAAATATTTTCTCCGATACGATCTTCAGTAGCGGTTTCATATGTGAAAAGATTTCTGGTGTGATTTCCGTGTTTTGCTGGACTGAGTGTTTCTTTAGTGATATCCTCATTATCTATATTATTATAAATATTACAGGATGATAACCTGCTTTCCGGTGAACAATTTTGTAGCATTCCTGACGTTACTGTGTGTGATTGTTTTTTTATTAATACTACATTTTGGTTTATTTAGAGGTTTTGGTCTTTTATCTTTGTTCTTAAGTATTTGTTTCTTCAATTTTCAGCTTTTTTTCTTCCTTATCAGCTTCAATTTCCCTTTTTTCTTCCTTGAGTTTAGCCTCCTCTTCTATCCAAATGGAATTGGTGATAACAAAACTCTTATTAGTTTTTGGAACCTTCGTCCCTTTTCTAATTGGTGTTTCTGGCCAGTCTAATATGTCATTCATACTCATCGCAGATTGCTTTACAGGATTTGGAAGAGAAAAGCTGTCGGACGGATTTATAATTTCATGGTCAAGCAATTCTGGTAATATGACAGCGTCGATAATTGCAGCACTATCCAAATTTGTAAAGTTTAAGGTTTCATCTTCTAAGAACACAAACTCATTCATAGTACCAATATCAATTTCAGATATGTTAGTTATTATGTTTGGAGGATCTGTTTACCCGGCTGTATTATTCACAACTATTTGTTCTTTACGTTCAAAGTTGTTCGTCTTAAAATAGCAATATAACTTAGGCAAAGCTTTGAAATCCTCCGTCCTTTCTGGTGAACATTCTTCTTCAGCCATTTGTTCGAAAAGGTTTGCCTTGTCTTTTCCTAGAATGGTACAGACATTTCTAAACACATTCGTGTCTGATATGATGGTCTGGATCTACCTAAACATTTTGATCAACTTCTGGCTGTTTTATTCCAAGGATATAAGCCACATGCTCTAAATGTTTTTTTCATGCTATTAGAACTTAGACTATTTTCTACCACTTCTTTCAGCAGTGGACCAAATAATTCTCTATAGAATAGTTTTTCGAATTTCTTCCCCCATTCTTTTGTATGGATAAATGATCATCGGTGGTGTCATGATTCCAGCCGCAGAAAATGTAAACATTACAGTTAGGTTGGATTTTGCTAAAGCTCTGTCTACTTCATATATATTTTTTGATCCATTTACAGCTAGTACGACTTTAGTGTTAGGACAAAGCATAAAGTTGGTTTCATCTCCATTGAATATTCTGGTATAGAAAAGTAGTCGTTCTCAACCAAGTAATTTTCTATCTTGTCAAACCAGCCAAAAATGTCAGAAGCAGCTTCATTGGTGCTGGCAGATGAGACGGCATCGGTAGCTCTAAAGGCTAATGTTGGGTGCCGCTTTGAAAACTAAGTAAACCACCCTTTACCTGATAAATTTTCTTCTCCAAAAGGATGATCCCGAGTATTAACATCGAGAAAATCTTTAACAGCATGGACCACGTCTTCCTTTCTTTTGGGAAATCCTTTCCGCTGAGAGACTTTTACCCACTCCACAATAGCTTATTCTTCTGTCTCTGTTAAAATGGTAGGTGGACCTGGTCGAATTTTAGACGAAATTGTAGCGTGGACCGTGGTATCCCATATGTTTTTGATGCAGCTTTTTTCGAAATTTTACCTTTCTTAATTTCGGACAAAGCTTTTTGCAGGAGACTTTCATCATATGAATGTTTGTTTTAGGCATTTCAAATATTCTGAAAATATGGGAAATTCAATAATTAGCCCCCAAAAAACGTACAATGAGTGGCAGTGCCAATTATTGTAGTAATACCAATTTCAATGATTGGCACCACCTGCCAATAATAGGATTTATAGTTATTTGGAACCAATTGTTGGCACTGACGTTTTATTACAATACTCCGGCAAAAATTTATATATTAAGATGAAATTAAACCATTTAATGTTATATAAAGTAAACTAATCAAAAGGCTTAATTAAAAAACATATAAATAAATAAATAATGGTACTTACCAATCTTCAGCTCACTATCGAAATACACACTGAAATCCTCGCACAAGCTCAATTCAAAAACACACTTCTAACTCGGAATATTACAAGCAACTGAGCTGTTTAATGTTTTGCAACAATAAAGCAAAAATAAAGGAAAGAACCCAAAAAGTGAGAAAAAATTAGCTTAGAAACAACGGGACTTTAACGGATGCTCCATAATGCTATGCAAGCAAAGGGTGCCAATAGTTAGGGCAATATTTATTGGTGCCAATAATTGTAGTCGCTACGCTATATATAACTTGATACGGAAAAAAGTTCACTCATAGAAGGAGTCATATTAGACCTAAGGTATCTGTGGACCAATTTCATTTTGGGACTTTCTAAAATGTTTGAGCCACGCCCGTCTGTCTGTTTGGCTGGTCAAGATGGTAACTGTCGTAAACCTTTACCGATCACAATGCAATTTTGTCATTGGCTAGTATTGAAACAAACTTAGTTTGGCATTGAAAATGGATGGTATGACCCTTCTGGTACATCTCATTCAAATGTTGAGCAAAAATCCTAAATGCTGAACTGCTAACATGTCACTCTGCTATTGAATATAGGTAAATTTACCAAGGGTAATTGAAGGTTTGTCGGCTGCGAAAACAAAAAATAAATCAATTCAGGCACAGAAGTTAGGCATGTGTTTAATTGAATTAATAATTATTCCGAAAAACCTAATCTTTTTTCAATCAGAAAAATGTTCCTGACCTTGTAAGCTTGTAGTATGAACTTCTCATACATTAACTAAAATGGAAAACGGAACCAAAGGATAAAGGTGAGGGTATGTTTACGCGAGTTTCCCCGACTGAAATTTATGTTCTTGTTTCGAGTTAGGTTTTTTAAATTTACTTTTGGGAACTTTATAATTATTTTATTTTAATTTTAAAATCGTGCTCAAATTTTATTCTTATTTTTATTTGTTTAAAATAAATTGTTTTATCAAATTTCGAAAAATATGGCTTTTAAATTCATATTCAAAATTAATAATTTAGATTAAATTGAACGTTTTTGTGTAAACTTTCATATAAATTATAACTTTCAAAAATTAGAAAATGGATATCATTTAAGACTAAAATTAAGAAGCCATATTCAAATTTCGAAATATAAACTCAAATATAAACTCAAAAGCGGTTAACCAAGTAAACACTTTAGTAAAAGCTGTTTCCGGTTTTTAAACTTACAAAAGTAATTAGATGATTGAACCGTCTAATCGATTTTGGCCAATAATGAACCTAGACGTAAATTCACAAATCGACAAGTTTACTTTTGTTTTTTACAGACGTGTTCTCCGTACATCAAAATTAATGAAATTGGTAATAAAAAGTATGGACCAACATACTTTTGCAGTAAGGGACTTTTTAAAAGCCAACTCACGTACACATTTACCATTCACATCTGTGACAATTTTATATTGGTTATAACTCCTGGTTGAAAATAAGCATTAGTTGCGAAAAACAGCCATACTTTATAGAAAAAATTCAATTTTTCGACAAAAGATGCTAAAACTGAAGCGAGAAATGTCAAAAGTTGGCAAAAATTAGTGTACCAAAATGTGTATATATTCTTGATCAGTTTAAGACGTATAATCGAACACACCAGATATATTATTTAGTTATTTTTTAAGAAAATGTACTTATTTTCAGAAAGGCTACTTATCTCAAGAAAGGAAAATGTATTATTTTATTTTTAAGAAAATGCATTTTTGTAAGAAAAGGTTTTTTTTAAGAAATGTGAATTTTTTTAGAATTGGTATTTTTTAAATTTTTAAGACTAGGTACTTACTTATCTCAAGAAAAGTTATTTTGTTTCATAAAAAATTTACTCTTTAAAGAAAATGTGGTTTTTTTAAGAAAAGGCAATTTGTTGTAAGAAAATTAACTTTTTTAAGAAAATGTACTTTTTGTGAGAAAATTTACTTTTTTTAAGCAAAGGTACTTCTTTAAGTTTGAGGTTTTTGAGAAAATTTACTTTTTTAAGAAAAGGCACTTAGTTTAGAAAATTTGCTTTTTTAAACTTCTATCACTTTGGCTTTTCTAAATTTACATTTTATTGGGTTCAAAACTACAATATAAGTATACACTAAACTAGCTGGACCAGGCAAACTTCGTTTTGCCTTCAAAGCTTTTGTAATGCCAAAGGGTGAACAAAAATACAATGGGCAAATATACCTGTAGTTGACTGGAATATTATGAAGAAGAATGTAAAATAACTATTTGTTAGAAGTGTTTGTTCAGATTTCGATCGTGTGCTGATTTGTTTAAGAAGCTTCTCATTATACTATAATAGCTGTACCCGTTGCGCTTCGATACCCGTGAATTCAAATTTTTATGAAACACAATTATGTTTTTTTTCTATTTATTCAAGTGCTCATAAATATTTGTCCGAAGATTAACCCACACGTGAACATGCAACATATATTGTGAGTGGGAAAAACACGGATTTGTCAAATTTAAGTCACAGACTTGAAGCAACTGCCCCTGCGCATTAATAATGGTCATCGCAAATGGCAACCGAATCGGAAACTATCATTGGAATGTGTGGAATCAGTACATCGGCTCCTTTGTAATTTCCAGTGATTATAGTAGCCTCTATTAGATTATTCTGAATTTTTTTAAAAGGGCATTATTGGACCACCGATATTTATGATGCTCTCGAAACTGAGCTCAATGATATTCACTCGTACCTGTGGTACGAAGCTTCATAGCTTTCTTAGCTTCATAGTCTGACCTTTTTAATAACCGTATTTTTATTGGTTTTCCCCAAAAAGTAATTTGCAGCATACCGGTAGTATATGTACCGAACCCCATATTCCTACACTGTATCAAAAATTTGTCCGTACACCAGGCAGTTGTAAATTTCAAGTTGTATGGGCGGTGCCACGCCCCTTTATCCAAGCACGTCCAAATATAACCAATGACTGTCAGCAGGTCAGCAGTACCTCATTGTAAAATTTTCATAACAATCGGTATATTAGAAAAGCCGTGAGAGCGATTTTTGAAAAGGGGGCGTGGCACCGCCTGTGTTACCCTTATCATTAAGGGGTATGAAAAATAGATGTTGGCTGATTCTCAGACCTACCCGATATGCACACAAAATGTCATACATATTGGTCCAGCCGTTCCCCTGGCTGTAATTCGAGCTGTACGAACTAGAGGTGCACATTAGAGTGGCATTTTTTCCCTTACTTTTGAAATTCAAGGATTGCCGGGCCGCATATTATGCCACTTGATGAAAAAATGTTATGCTATAAATTTGGGGAAAATTGGACAATGTTAACACGTCGCGCCCGAAGGTCAAAGTTCAAAAATTTTGAAATTATGTTTTTCTAAGTGACAGATTGTTGCAATATACTTATTTTTCGGCAGATTTTTGCGAAACTTGGTGGGATTGCAACACAGAAGTTACTTTGTATCTGGTAAAAATTTAGGCAACATGGGGCAACGTTAACACGTAGCGCCTTTAGGTCAAAGTTTTTTTTTTTTTTTTTTTATTTTTTTTTTTTTTTTACCAGATAAACAACAAGTTCATAGTTACAATTCTACGAAGTTTGTGGTAAAAATCTGGTAAAAAATGAGTATGTTGCTCGAAGCTGACTATTGGAAATACATAGTTCATAAATTTTTGAACTTTGACCTTGAGGAGGTAAGTGTTAACGTCGCCCAATTTTGTCCTAATTTTTACCAGATTAAGAGGAACTTCACTGTTACATTTGTACCGAGTTTCATAAAAATCCGAATAAAAATTAGTATGTTTCTGCAAGTTGTCTATTGGAAATAGATAAATTAAAAATGTTTCAACTTTGACCTAAAGGCGCTACGTGTTAACGTTGCCCCATGTTGCCTAAATTTTTACCAGATACAAAGTAACTTCTGTGTTGCAATCCCACCAAGTTTCGCAAAAATCTGCCGAAAAATAAGTATATTGCAACAATCTGTCACTTAGAAAAACATAATTTCAAAATTTTTGAACTTTGACCTTCGGGCGCGACGTGTTAACATTGTCCAATTTTCCCCAAATTTATAGCATAACATTTTTTCATCAAGTGGCATAATATGCGGCCCGGCAATCCTTGAGTAGAAAGAAAAAAAAATTTTCATACAAAAAAATGCCACTCTAGTGCACATGGATCGATCCACTTCGGCAAATGGATCACATTTTTTTGTTTTTGTAGTTTCGGCTATTTGGGATCAGTTTTGTGATTTGTGATCCTGAGTCATCCTAAAAAACAAAAACAAATTAAAGGCAAAACGTAAGCATGTGTGCGTACCTAGATAAACTTATTCTCTCATCTGACGTTTCATTTCACACTCTTCGTGATGCGGTCGGTGTGATAGAGAGATGTTTGACGAAAAGTGATATACACCAGGTGGAATTACAATAACTTCTTGCTTTAATTTTTCATGCCATTTTGGTGAAAAACTGTGAAATTTAAATGTGTTTTAAACTTTTTTATTGACTGTTATTGTTAGCATACATTTGTGTTGTATTTAACACATTAATTTTAACACACAAAACGAAATGCCGTTGTTGTTATTTTGTTCGTTGTTTTGAACCATTGCCTCTATCTGGTATTAGTAAAGCAATTCTTTTCAACATCAAACGTATACATCACACGAGGACAAATGTCAGAAATTTGGTGAGTGAAAGATTTTCTCTACGTATGTATTACTCTATGGTGTTCACTTGTGCGACAAAAACCATCGTACTCAACAGCTTTCTAGTGGATGATGTGTGACTTGTGTGAGTATGTGTGTCTGATTTCATGCTTGCCAACATAACACAGCAAACAATTGGAAATTGAGTTATGAGAAAGGAAATTTGAAAAATAAAAGTAGTTAATAAAGTTATTATGAAATAAATTTTATTGTGTTATTTATTAAAATAAAAGTAAACAAAGTTGATTTAATTCATTAATTAATTAAGTAAAAAATAATTATTTTATTAGATTATTTATTATAATACAATGTAGTTAATAAATATGCTATAAACTAAATTTTATTGTATAATTGGTAAATTTTTTTATGTTTTTGTTTTGATGTTTTGGTTTGATGTTTTTATAACTCATAAATCTTCGCACTTCGAAAATGTTCGCTGGGAATATAATTTGTGTTTACTTGTTGTTGTAGCGTTTTGTTTCGACTCATCCATAAATTTGCATTTGCCAGAAAGGGATCAAGCAGACATAATTAAAAAACAAAAACAATGTGTTGGGATCGATCCATGCGCACCTCTAGTACGAACAACTTTTATACCAAATCTAATCTTCTTACCTCTGATAATTCATGAGATTTTGCCATTATGAATTTCAAGTTTTATTGGCGGTGCCACGCCCATTTATCCAATCTTTTCCAAGTATAGCCAACGACTATCAGCAGGTCATCAGTACCTCATTGTGAAATTTTCATAATAATCGGTCTATAAGAAAGGCCGTCAGAGCGATTTTTAAAAGGGGGCGTGGGACCGCCCCCTTGTATCCTGGCTTCGGACTGTACAAACAGCTTATATACCAAATATTATATTCATACCTCTGATAGTTCATGAGATACAGCTTTTGCATCCAAATGCATCCACACAAATTATCAAGGCGATTGGTGACAAAGTCCTCCTACATTCTGTGAAAATTTCAAAAAGATCGATCCAACCGTTTTCGAGTCTAAAAAAAAAAGTATCTCATTACATGCCATGAAGGAAAAGGGGAGAGCTTCTCACAGTCACTGAGCTGTGCGCTTTCTAGTTTTCACTCACTGATTGGGACCTACAGTTTTACACCGATTCCGAACGGTAGTTTGAGAAGCTTTTTCATGGCTATATACTCGATAGTGTCGCCGTCACTTTGCGAGATGACTTAAGGTGGATTTAAGGTGATCAGAGCAGGGTTCGAAGCCAGGATCTCATGTACAAGAGGCGCGCACACTAACCATTGCACCACCGACGGCCTATACGGTACTAAAAAATGCAAACAAACACAAACTCATTTTTATATGAAACAAGAAATTTCACACCATATGTTAGTCTAGACACAAACCAAAGCAAAAGCACCCAATATACTCGATAATAATAAAGTTGTTAAAAAAAATTTGTTTAATTTTTTTTATTTAGCCCCATCCCGCAACGTGCGATAAGGAATAAAAATCAAAATGGAGTAAATAACTAAAAATCAACACGTAAATGTTATTTCGGATTTATACATATAATAAAGTTTAATTTTTATAATAAAAATTGTAAATGTTACGGTCCTTGATTCTAAGACGAATAGTCACTGAAATTAATAAAAAAAATTATTTTTGGATTTCTTGATAATATTTATGTACATTATAACTCCCATATATGGGCAGGTGCTCCTAGGACTTCTTTGGAGCTTCTCGACCGTGTCCAGAGGAGAGCTGCGGTGTTAACAGGGGACAGTTGGGTTTCCAACTCTATTGCCTCCCTTGAGCATCGTTGAAATGTGGGTTGCGTGTCGCTGTTCTATCTATCGATACGCGGCTTTCCAGGAACTCTCATTCGTTTTTTATTGAGTGGCCGATTGACCGCACTACACACTATAGAGAAAATTCGTTCTTCTGCCGTACAGTCCGTATGTGGAATAAACTTCTGGCTAGTGTATTTCCCACCAATTGTGACCTACAAACATTCAAGGCAAACGTCAACAGACATTACTCCCTCTTTTCACCCTCCACGCCCACAATTTTCCATCGCCAACTAACGGTTTATTACGAATAAACACATTATTACTGCTCACATTTTCAATAAACAATATATTATAACAAGTATAATACCAATCAAAATTATCATGAAATCGAATCAAAATTGATAAGGTTCGTCAATGTACACCTTTTCAGTAAGCAAAGTATGTAAAGATGTATGAAGTTGAATTAGAGACGAAAACATATTTGTCATTTTCGTAACTGCATATGTACTCTATATGCAAAGTATGCGAAGATGTGTGGAGTGGAGTTGTTTTTTTTTTTGTCTCCTACCAGAGAGTAATACCACTGTGATACAAAATTAAATTTTTTCAAAATTATGGGGTTCTGTCAACGGATTCTGGTAGAACGGTCTGAAAAAAAATATATGTGTATCGACGTTTGCCACACCTGATCTCAATTTTTTTTAGGAGGGAGTCAAAGTTTCCGCCCCACGGAACTTTCCTGCAACATATCGGCATTCAAAACTGTGTGTTCCTTACATCTGAGGTACAAAATATGTTCAGAAGTTTTACAGAAAAGATTCAGATAAACATTTTTGTGGAACAAACTAACCCTCTAACTGTCACGTTTAACCATAATTTTTACTTTTTTGAAAACTCGCAAAAAACTCCTATAAACCGACGGGGGGCGTGGTCAAATTTGTCTACAAAAATTATCGCGATAAAATTTCACTATATGTGTCCGAACACTCCAAAACACAAATCTAGATAATAAGCAAAAACTAACTACCTTCTAAGGGTTAATAATGAATTTTGTCATTTTGCTGTTTCCATTAAAATAGTCCACATAATACATATAATGAATTTTGTCCTATTTCTGCTTTTAGTTCTATTTATTTTTTAAAGTACTTGGTAATTCTACACCTTTATCATACAATGACCAACATAAATCTGATATTAAAGAACGTAAATCCAAAAGAACGTAATCCAAAATGACATGATCATCACTATCAAATAACAACGCAATGACACCAGGTCCGTGTACAAAAGGCCTTGTGGGGGGCGAGGGTTATCCCCATCCCCTGAATGTTTTTGGACATTTACATCAGTAAGGGCTACTAAAAACAACAAAAAAAATTGTTTTAGTTTAGTGCAGAAGTATGCATCATAGATAAAGGATAGATTGAAGGTGTGGTAGGCAACATCAACAAGGATTTTGTTGTCCGTTGCTCTGAAATTCAACCCAAACGAACACCAACAATAACAGTAAACAAAAAGAAACAATCAATATAACAAAATTTGAACTTGAAAGTGGGGAACAAAACGACATAAAAAAATTAAGTTAGTTGTTCGAATAACACAACCTGGAAAATTATACTTTATGTGTATGTATCAAATTTCCCACAGTGTTGAATAAACGTCAATGAAAGTTATGAGAAACTTCAGTGAGAGTTACAAAACGACAACACAGCACCTAGTGGTAGCACTTGACAACGCCTGTGCGATATCTACTTAATTCCTTTATCTATGGTATGCATGCTTTCTCTGCAAATGGGATAGCTGGTGGAAGGGCAACCAGTACTCCACAAAAATTTGGGATTCAAGAGCTGAAAGAAAATTTTGTGAGCAAAACATTATAAATCCAGTGCTAGTTCCCGTTGAAAAAATTCTTTTGCCGCCTCTGCACATAAAACTTGGAGTGGTGAAAAATTTCATAAAATGTTTAGATAAAAATGGTCCAGCATTCAGGTTTTTGAAAACATTATTTCCAAAACTTAGCGGAGCAAAAACTAAAGAAGGTAAACTTTCTGAAATTGATTTTATTATTTATGACTCAAAAATAGTCTTATAGGCGTTTTTGTTGGCCCTGACACAAAGAAACTCATGCAAAATTCTCAATTTGATCAATTGCTCTCTCCAAATGAACTTACTGCGTGGAACAGAATTAAAGATGTAATAAAAAATTTTCTGTGTAAAGATCTTTCTCCTAAGAAAATATCGTTCTCCTTCTCCTCATATAGACATACGTTGACACTATCCTAAATGCATTTGAAGTACAGGGTGTCCATATGTTGACAAAAATTCACGTTTTAAATTCTCATACTCATGTTTTAAATTCTCATACTTTCAAAAACAGCTAGCAACGGAGTCCGATGAACATGGTGAACGATTTCATCAGACATATCTACCCTTTGAAGAACGCTGCAAAGGAAACAATTTACGTTCTTTAATATCAGATTTATGTTGGTCATTTTGTATGATAAAAGTGTAGAATTACCAAGTACTTCAAAAAATAAATAGAACTAAAAGCTAAAATATGGCAAAATTCATTATATTCAGCCCTGTCATGGCTTTGCTTTTGCTCCTATACATTATTTTCGAACAAACATCTGGCAGCTCCATGAGAAAAGAATAGACAAAACAAAAACAAGGAAAACAAAATAAGGGACCATGAAGAAATTTGTTTGAAACTAAAAGAAAAAAGTAACTTTAGACGAATGTGAACAATTTAATTACTTCAAACAGAGAAAGTAGAAACATAGAAAGGAGTTTCAATAGTAGCAGTTATCGAGCACCAAAAGAATCAGTATTTTCTTCAAAAATTTAACCCGCGAAGTTTTAGAGACGCGTCAACATATGTGGCAATGTTGTACAAAATCGTACGTGGCAACGAAGAACTATGATAACTTTTTGCGTTTCGTGCATATTCTTTAGTAATCGTTTAAAAAAAATTTTATTAAAGAAAAAGTTTTGCAAAATTATATTTTTAAAAGTACTATTAAACTAAACAAAATACTTTAATCAATAAAAATATAATCAGCAATGGTTTTTAGTGTTTCCCCATTACATTCGTCAATTTCACTGCAGTTTTACTAACTGTTTTGAATACGCAATATTTTTTCGTTTTTGATTTTCAGTAGAAGGACAAAACGAAATTGAGTTCACTTTCGAACGAAATTGCACTCTGTGACATGGCTGATGATGTGATTTTTAATGAAAACAGCATAATGCCAAAATTCATTGTTAACCCTTAGAAGGCAGTTGGTTTTTGCTTATTATCTAGCACTTGGGCTAAAAATTACGGAAATATAAAGTGAAATTTTATCGCGATAATTTTTGTAGAACATTTTGACCACGCCCCCTGTCGTTTCGGAGGAGTTTTTAGCGAGTATTGAAAAAAAAGCAACAATTTTGGTTAAACGTGACAGTTAGAGGGTTAATTTGTTCCACAAAAATGTTTATATGAATCGTTTCTATAAAACTTCTGAACATATTTTGTTCCGAGGGGCGGAAACTTTGACCCCCCTAAAAAAATTCTGATCAGATCTGGCAAAACGCAGATACACGTATATTTTTCTCAGAGTGTTCTACCAGAATCCGTTGACAGCACCCCATCATTTTTTTTGGTGCCGCACAGAGTACTTAAGAGTTTCCATTACTCTCTTCGATGTCTCTTTATGACGTCGATGTAGTAGGCCATTCAATCCCGTTTTATTTGCTGCTTTATTTTACCAATTTTACACCTCCGTTGGACATAAATCGGACAGAAATCAAATTGAATGCAAACAACATAACACATAATTTAGCTGTCACTAGTATCAATAAACACTATTTAAAATTAGTTCCTGTCTTCTTTGGTCTCTCATTCTACATCATTTCCCTAGTACCTTTTCGATCAGCTGTGCCATAGAAACCCCCTGCTCCTACACAATCTCCGTATACTTTCCGAAGTATTCGGGAAAAGTTCTATTGGGAAGTAGAAAGTAGAGCAAAGGTAATTACTTATTTTAAACACCACATTATTCTTGTTTGGGCACAGAGAACCAATTTTGTGATAGTTTTTTTATAGGTTTTAATAATTAAAAAATGTAAAATAATGGCAAAGGTGAGTATTTTATTAATATATAATGAAATTTTGGTGAACTTGTATTTAAGTTATCTTAAGATGAACTAACGGAATTATGAATTGGCATTTTATTTAGACTTACAAAAAACTATAGCACATGACAGACATAAGGTCATAACAGTTCTTTAGGACAATCAATTATCTTACGAATTTATTATAGTTAAGCTGCGGATATTTACAAAGTTTTTTAAAAAAGTGACTGCTGCGTGTCAAATTCAGAGTTATTCAACAAATGGCGACATTAACAAGACGAAGTTGACAAAAGAGCCTCTATTTAACGCTGTTTGGCTTAATGGAAATACTTCCATAAGGAAACGCAAAACGTAACCTGCCTCCTAGTATGAATTTTTCCTTTGCGCGTCCAATATAACGCACAAATCTTTGCAAACATGACAGACCCTAATTATTATATCATATTAGTAAACTTTCGAAATAATTTGTTGTTTTCATTGCGAATACCTACTGAAAATGTTGCCAGCACTTGTGAATGCTTTTTTCAAACACAAAAAATAAATTAAATATGAAGTAGGCCAGAATATGCACATTCAATTTACACATGCATACATTCATTCATGCATAAATTTTGAAGTCGTAGATCAGTTAACTAGTTTTTAAATTGTTGCTGCATTTTGCTTCACGAGTGTTTTTGTACTTGCATCAAAAAATAATTCCTACGCTTCTGGCCCAATACACGACAAACGGGGCAAGCACGATTCACATAACGCTTTCGATAAATCTTCGATTCTAAAACATATTGAAAGTTATCATCCAACCATTTCAAATTACAGAAGAGAGCACGCACCGAATGTGAGATATTTGCCAAGACATACATACAAATTATAATAAAAAAGAAACGAAAAATGTATCTTATGAATTGTATAGAAAAATTGTTTCTGAAAATAATACATATTTCATTTTCAAAATTGGGACATGATGAATGCTGGTCATGTGAAAAAAAAAACAAACCTGAAGAGAAAACAGAACATTCAAAATCTACTCACAATGAGAAGAGTATCGCAGCTCGAGAAGTGTACAGAAAGGATTGTGTTCACACTGAAAATGATGAATGTGTAATCGTTTCTGCAGATTTGCAAAAGGTAACAATTATTTTAAATTAAAAATATGTTAACACTATCTGTGATATTAGGATAGGTAATAATGCTTCCTAGGTGTGACATGTTCAAAGAAATCATTTTTACTTCCCGAATTATTGCATTTAATGAAAGTTTTGTACCGGATGGGAAAAACCCAGATAAGCCAGTTGCAGCTATTAGGCATGAAGGAGTTTCCGGCAGATCCAAAGATATTCTTTCTGCATTTTTCAAGCTCCGCAGAGATACCAACAATTTCATTTTATGGCTTGATAACTGTACCGCGCAAAACAAAAATTGGGCATTGTTTATTTTTTTTATATATAATGTTGAAAACATAAATTTAACATATTTATATATAGGACATACGTTTATGTCTGCTGATGCCTTTCATCACCAAGTTGAAAGTTCATTAAAAAAACAGAAAAAAGTGTATGACATTACAGATTTCAAAGATTGCGCTCAAAGGAGTAATTCAGGAAAAGTTGAAGTGATTGACATGCAAGTGGAAAACTCTGACGAAAGGAAGGACCACTCGTCTCAACACAAACTTAAAACAACTGTTCCGAGAGTTTATTTAAAAAATTGGTAGAAATAACATTTGCAAAAATCCATATCTTCTCGTTATACAAAACTAGATTAACTGATACAAATTACATGAACTTAAATTTCATAAAAGCTGCATCAGTAAAATCTGGAATTTTAAAACCTGCAGTCAAAACTGTTCCTCGTGGTATACTAAGTAAAATAAAACAAAACCTTATAAAAAAGATCAAAGAGAATTTGCCCAACAACAGAATAGAATTTTGGAAATCTCTTCCAGAAAAAGAAATTGCACCGACCGAAGAAAGCGATTGAACCTTTAAATTTAGTTTTACTATCTAATTCATAATTTATTTTGCTTTTGTTTTGTTTTAGAATATGTTTTTATTGATATGAAATAAATCTTTTGTTTTTATTGTGAACAAATGCAAGGAAATTTTGAACTTATTTGTACAATTTGGTTTTCGTTATATTTTATGGCCGAGTAAACTAAGCAAAAAAGTCATATGTTCATTTTCTCTACTTTATCATCAAAATTTCCCCTGTTTGTTACGATAATAAAATTGCATAAAAAATATGTTTTTAAAAAGTTTTTGAAATTTTCAAAAAACATTTAATTTTAAGGCTCGAAAGACAAAAAACTTAAAATCTAAATATCTCAAAACTACTAAAATGGAGATGCGACTTTCTTGCTTAGCAGGGCAGTATACAATACAAAGAACTTACATATAGTAAGTATAAATGCAGATCAGATGGCGTAATAGTTACTGAAACTTTGGCTAAAGTTCCATTGGAAATGTTACTGACGCATGCATCCGAAAGAATAATAAAAGTGCAAGAGGAAGTAATATCTACATTAATGGAAACAAAAATCGCAGACATTTTATACGCCGAAATAAATTCCGTAAGTAACTTCGAAGCCGGGTTTGGTGAAAAATGGTGGCGCGTTAAATTTAAATTAATTGGTGGCAATTTAACATTTATTGGTGGCAAAGTATTAAAAATTTTGTCTAAAACTAAATCTAGCCAGACGTGATCATTATGCGGTGCCACACCAAAGGATTTTAGAAGCATAAGAGATTTCGAAAACGCAAAGTTTAAATCTAAAGCAAAGAATTTAAACTATGGGATAAGTCCTCTACATTGCTGGATCGGTTTTTTTTTAACTTGTTCTGAATGCAGTTCACAAAATTGATATTAAAAAGTGGAAAATTAGAAATGAAAGTGACAAAGTGTTAGTTGCGAGAAGAAGGTTGACATCCAACAGTTATTTTGGGATGAGATTGGTTTGCACGTTCATAAGCATAAAACTGGAGGCTTTGGAAGTACGAATGACGGCAACACGTCCCGATGCGCATTCAAAGACCATTTACAATTTTCTGAAATTACTGGCACTGACAAAGAACTCATTTTCAATTTAAAAGTCATTTTAATATGTTTGTCATGTCAGCTTCCTTTAGATGCGAAATTTAGAAACAAAATATTAAAAATGTTCATGCAAACGTATCCATGGTTACCAATAACAGCAACTGTACATAAGGTCCTTCTGCATTCGCGACAAATTATTAACACCAAACAATCCTGTTCAAAAACTAATTTTATTTATTACTTCTTTAAATTGGCAAAATAAATTGCTACTGTTATCTTCAAAAGCTAGTGTGCACTCGAACAAAAATATTAAACATAAGCTTGGAAACCGATATACAAAGTCTATCAAAGATTTAAAAAATCTTCGATCCGGGAACCTATTACCCGGAAACCCAGTTTGTAACTAATTATTAGCGAATATTTTAGTTCACTTTGCTAAAGTTTTTTTGAGAGTATATAAGATTATAAGGTTCCCTCACTTCCTTTTAAGAGTCTTCCAAAAATCGGTCAGCCATTTGGCTGTAATTAATTTTGGCCAAAGGAAGGGGAAAATTTTCCTATAGTGCACTGATATTAATTATTTTATTTCAGTTTTATGATGCTTACCATGTAGTTATATGAATGCACAGGTCTCTAGGGACATTTTAGGTTTGTGTGTGCTCATAACTTTATTTTTCCTGCAACAGAAATTTGAACCGACAACGCATCCTAGGGAAATCCTAGGATCCATAGAACCACTTGTTCAAAATTTAAATTAGTTTTAAGGTTTAGTAAATGGATGAACGATCAGATTGGTAGCGACCTTTTGCGGACGTCGCACAGTGTCGTGAGCGTGGCCAAAAATGCTTGTACTCGAAGTTGTAGTTGCTTACACGATAATCGTTTCAGAGATATGAGTTTTCAGATATATGGGGTTTCCAAGCTAAAGTTATTGTGCAATGTCATGTAAAATGTTCAACTTCACATTTTTTTCATAAACGTTGGTCAGCTATGTATGTAATCCATTTGTTACAACAATAAGCGTGTTTTGGTTACACCGCTTGCTTATATATTCGCTTGTTTTGTATGAAGCACTTAGCGAAGACTTAGCGAGAACTTTGCGACAAGATACATTTTCGCTAAGTTTAAAACAAAAAAATTTTTGACATCTTTTACCGTTTTTAAACATTTTTCATATTTTGAACAAAATGACTTCTCGGTAAAAAGCCGTTTTCTTTGCAACTTAGCAAGCGATAATCGCTTGCTGGTAACCAAAACACGACTAATGTGCTTTCAATATGGCAACACTGCTTTTTGGGAACCAATATTACCCATACGAAATGTAATGTCAGCTGAATTTCTGTGTCAAAAAGAAGCAGGTGTTCATTAAAATCATATTTTTAATTCGTCTGTTAAATCCAAATATAATCACAAATAAACAAAGATTTTTTTGATTTTTAACTAAACTTAGGCAGACTTAAAAATATATATTTTTCAATCAAAAATTTTGCCAACTTAATTTTTAGTTTAGCGAAATTTGAATGCAGATATATTTATGCTACCAAAAATTAGTCACATAGTGAATTACATTGTATTAGTGCAATATATGGTCCTCTGGAGATGGAAAGACGTTTTTGCAAATGTTTTCTTGTGGGTTTTGCTTGCGATATTTTTCGAACACTTGCGTAGTGGAAAATTATCAATTGAGATGAGTTTTCGTTTGCATTTAGTTGGATGAGTTTTTCAAAAGTAGCATTCCAAACAACAGCTGATGAAGACCTGTGGCTAGATGTGAATATCTATACGGTTTGGCATGAATCATGAGGATGCATTTGCAAAACTTTTGTTTATAAAAAATTGTATCTCTATTTATAGAGATATAGAATGGAAAAAATATAAAAAATTAGATCAATCTCAATTTCACCTTTTGCTATGTAACGGGATTTAATAGATTTGTTTATAATCCTGTACAACTCAGAATAAATAGCCTTCCACAATTTTAGAAATGCCGAGAATATACATACAGTGAATGGTACATCAACTGGCTTCCTAAGGTGTATGGCTGGAAATTGACAACAGCTACTATAATCAAAGATTCCCCAAAAGCATCTTGCTCCGGCATAGGTGCTACTGTTTATCTTGAATTGGATTGCTCGTATGTACAATTCGTGTACAGATTTTGTCGCTGCTGACTGTATAAGTATACTTGTATTCGCCTGTCTAAAATAGTTCGATTCGATTTTGCATTTATAATACAACCATAAAAAGTAAACGCTTTAGATTAAACTTCATTCATAAGTTGAAATTTCTGGTTCAAAACAAATTAAGAAGAAAATATTGTCTCACGTCTAAATGTCAAAGTCACTCGGCGAGCATGTCGCTGCTATAAAAATTGACGCCATAAAACGCTCACAAGAAGATTAAACGATAAAATAATCAGGTGTTGATGTCAAGCATAACAGTAACTTGCTCGCATGGCAACAACATTATCTGCAATTGTCGCTGTTAGACAGTGTATCCAAAAAGTTTTGGGACAACTTGGTTTTTAAAATTTATTTGACTATATCTTTTTTCTTCTTAACTTACATACAAAATTAGAACACCATTTTCTACAGGGTGGTCCAACCAAAACGCGCGATGTTAATTGTAAATAAAACAAAAAGTTTTCAGAGAATTATCTTAATATGTTTTATTATGCTAGAAGCATCTATGACAATTATGTGTGAAATAAAATATCGGCCAAATGCTCGCCACGGCTTCGGTGGCATATTTTCACTGACTCTGAGACATAATTCAGGTTCAACGTCGTTATTGTGTCGAATTATCTAATACTTTAGCTCTTGAATTGTTCTTGGCATATTGACGTACGCGTTTTCTTTTAAATATCTCCAAAAAGAGAAGTCCAAAGGTGTCAAATCAGATGATTGTGGCGGCCAATTAACATCGCCACTACGTGAGATATCACGGCCATTGAATTTATCGCGCTAAACAGACACTGTTTCGTTTGCTGTGGCAAGTGGCACCATCCTGTTGGAACCACATATCGTCCAGGTCCTCCGTTAATGCATTTTGATTTGAACGCCCATTTTCGTAAAAGGCTTCAACAACCTTAACGCAATGATCAATTGTGAACCTCTCCATGGTTGAACTTGTCAAACACTGAAACAAAGAAATGTCAAATTAAATTGGGCAAAAAACTTGACGATAAGGTGTCACTCACAATTAACACCGTGCATTATGGTTGGACCACCCTTTATGAGGACCAAATTATTAGACATTTAAAATTAAAGATTTAAATAAGAAGTAAATCGCTAGGATAATTAAAAAAATGCATTATTTTTAAATCAATAAAGTTTAGGCAGCCTTCTAAAAATTTGATTTTTTCTAATACAAATCCACTCCTCCTATTTATTTGGTTAGACCTACATTGGACTGACTCTAATCGTCTATGAATTCTAAGTTCGATGTCTCCACTAGCGTTATATTTGCCCATTCCGTGCGTTGGCCTCCTTGAGCGAATTTTTTGAGGTTATGTGATGACTGAGTATATTTTTCTCTAGCAAGTGCCAAATGTGTTCATATCCGGCGATTCGGGCGGGAGTTTTAATTGTTTTCAATGGTAAATTAACCATTCCTGAACAAGATGCGACGAATAGTTCGGGTCGTTATCTTGTTCGAACATAAATCGTTGCCCATTTAAGCACAATTTCTCAACACTTAGAGCCAAATTTTCTTTTCAAATATTCAGGTACAAGTGCTTGTCCGTTCTCTCATCAATGAATACCAGATTTGCTACTCCAGATGCCGCTATACAACCCCAAACCATGACATTACCGCCACCGTGTTTAACTGATTTAATTGGATTATTTTGTTGTAGCTCTTTGTTTGGTTTTCTGAAAAATTTTTGAGCGCCATCTGAATCAAAAAGGTTATACTTTGATTCATCCCTGAATATAACGCTGTTCCAAAGTGATTCTCGCTTATTAATGTGGAGTTTGGCGAACTCAAACCTCTTTTTCTTATTGACTGCCGAAATTTACTCGAAATCTACTGCCTAACTTTACTCGAGGAACTCGCCCACGATATCCAGCCCTGTTTATAATATTCCGAACCATTTGGGGATCAGTTTTTGATCAGTTTGCCGCATCTCTCGGCACTGTTTTACAGCTGAAGTCCTTGAATTTGGAATCACTACGGCCACTATAATCCACTCTTGGCGTGGTGAGAATTTGTTTTAGCCGTCCAGATTTGCTCTCACGCTCTAGTTTTCCGGTATTTACATAATGTTTTATAATATTTCGCAGACTCGAATATCACCTCTGAACTACGGACTTTTACTGGAATTTTCTGTACTACTGCCCAGTTTGCTGAATCTACCACGAATTCCCGATCAACACTATCTGCAAACGCCGATAAATTATCTACCTATGAATGATTATGCTTAGAGTCAGGAAGTAGAGCAAACATAATTGAAAGATTACAGTTATATTATAAAAATATGAAGGACCCACAACGTGTGCCTAAACTTTTTTGATGTGATTTCTTGAATTTTTTTCCTTTTCTTATAGTTTGTGATGGGTATGAAATGACGAAATATTTTTTGTGATGCATTTTGATGCGAAGGCACTAAAGATGATAACTGCACCAAATAAAACTACAAATCAATTATTGCTTAGTAATTTAATTCACATTCTCGACAAATGTTGCGTGGGCCAAAACTTTTTTGACTCACTGTATGCAGCACTGCAGGAGCGAACTCGCTGCTAAAAATTATTTCAGACAGAAATGGACTGATTTGCATCTTATTCTGTACTGTACATTGCTCTCGTAATTCTGGTCGTAAAATAACTGCTATTATTAATTCACTTTTAATTGTTCATTCACAACCTGTGTGATTTTTCCCATCTTCCCTGAAGTTGATCGCAACATGATTTCTCAATTTTAGTTGTCTTTGATCAGAGTTATTTTTAGAAAGTTATAATTCCTTTTTCAACTAAGATATAATGATTTTTCCGGTTAGTGAAAGAAATTTAAATGCAGAGGATGGAATTCGAACTCGAACTTACATTCATCATCGTCAGCAGCGTCTAGCCCGTTAAACCGCAGCGCTTATTTACACTTATCACTAACCGGTATTTCGTCTAGAGTGATATTTGACACTATTTACAAGTTGCCTTCGTACTTACACGCACTGGTGCTGAACACGCACTTATAGAACGCAACTATTCTTGTTGTAAGTTGTGTTCTATTTTTGGTCTGGCCCTACCATGTGATAGCTCAATTTCAGTTGCCTTTGATTCAGGTAATTTTTTGGAAAGTTGTAATATTAGAAAACGTGTTGCTTTTGTTTGCTTTTTGTGAAAATATGATGATTGACATAATTTTGATCTGATTTTAAATCGTCGTACACGATTTCAAAACCTGAGTGCGATCGAACAAGACGCAGCATTGGAAAATTTTAGCAGATATTTGGAGCAGGATTATGAGGAACCTGAACTATTTGAAGGTTGAGGTGAAAACGACGATGCTGATTATGTATCAGAGGATGCTGCGCCTGACGTGGAAGGCGAACTGAATATCGAAATGGCAGAAGAATTAGATTCCGATGAAGAAGATGACATTCAGCAGGAAAGTATTGTAAGTGCAGTTATTGGAGGTTCACCGCATTTTGTTTCCAAAATTGGCAATAAATGGTATGTAGACCCACCAATAATTCGCCGCGTTCGCGCTCATAATGTGGTAAATTATACAGAACTCAAGCCAGGTCCAGCACCCGGTACTGTTGCTGATCCATTGTCAATATTTAAATCCATCTTGACCGATGAAATCACATATTGTATTATTAGAGAAACGAACAGAAAAGGCTGGAAATCTCATTGCGAAGCCAAAACAATGGTGTCCACTATCGTTGAAAGAGTTTCACGCATATCTCGGTATTTTACTGCATTCAGGTCTATATCGGTCCAATTCTGAGCCAATAAAAGAGTTGTGGGGTGCTACACTCTTACCTACATACAAAGCTGCAATGTCTATAAAGCGTTTCATAGCCATCACTGGAACACTTCGTTTCGATAATGGTAACAGTCGAGCAGAAAGGCAATTTATAAGTAAAACGGCAGCAAATGAAGGCATTTGAACAATGATGCTCACTAATTTAGAAAGAGCGTATACACCACATGAATCTATAACCGTTGATGAGCAATTGTTCCCATATCGTTCCCAAAATCATATTATCCATTGAAGGTTATAATTTATAGCGGAAAACAGCCTGGTGAAGAGTGTGAAGTCAATCAAGGTCAACCGGTTGATTTAAATTTGGTAAAAAAGTATGAAGCTATTTAGAACCAGCTTCGAATTTAATTTCCAAAGGTTTCGCTTTTGTTGGTACTGTACGTAGTAATAAGGCATTTGTGCCAAGCGAATTTCTGAAACATAAATCCCGTCAAGTATATAGCACATAGTTTGGATTCTTCCAAGGAAACGTTTCTGTGATTATTGCTATCAACTATTGCTATTAGTGCTATCAACTATGCACTACACGACTGGAGTAAATGAAGGAAATTTAAACAAAAAGCCTTTGGTAATTCTAGATTATAGTGACCACAAGTGTGGTGTCGATACAATGGGGCAAATGTTGGGTACTTACACTTGTAAACGTGCAACAAACCGATGGCCACTGGCTCTGATTTACAACATGGTTGGCATTGCTGCACTCGCATCTTTTATTATATGTATATGATGAATTACAGCCCACAACTTTATCAGACAAACGGCGTTCATTTCTAAAAGCATTAACGAAACAACTAGTCATGCCTAATATGGAGGAACGTGCTAACAATGTCCACATTACATGCTATCCGCAAATACGTATGGCAAGGGAATCATTTGGAGAAGTGGTAAGTTCTTACAAACCAACATAATATCACATATTTTCATTTGTTTTTCGTTCTTTACTGGACAGGTAGTACAGCGGTCGGGCGGAGGTACTGCACCACTATTGGCTCCCCGTAATAGTCGCTTATGTTGTTCAGAATCGTAAAGGCAACGAAATACTGTTTATTCGTGCTCTGTTTGTCTACAGACTGTATGTGTCGAACACTCCTCCACCCTCAAAAAATGCAATTCATGCAATACTTCTGCAGGCGAGTAGATTTATAATCACAACAATACATATAAACACTAAAAAATATTTTATGTCATTTTAAATTTACTTCTTTACTTTATATTACCTATATTGAATTGGCATACCTGATACAACCTCAGTTATAGGAAATGTTCCCGTAGAAAAGTTTTGAATGAATCGTCTGTACCAACCTGTCAAGCCGAGGAGGAAACTTCGAACTTGTTTCAAGTTTTTCGGTACAGGCCAGTTCGTGATTGCATTTACTTTGTCTAGGTCTGTCGTTATCCCACCATTTCCTATGACATATCCAAGATAATTCCGGCGTGTTACACAAAAATGGCTTTTAGATACATTTAAAGTCAAGCCAGCTTTGCGAAATTGTGCAGAAATCCTTACAAGGATTTCAAGATGAGTATTGAAGAAGTCTGAAATGTCCAAGTTTACTTGCCAAAATGCGGCTGTCAAATCCAGTTTGAAAATGACATTTGCCTTTGGAAGTCGCGCAAAAATTTCATAAATTTTCGGCAACGGATACGCATCCTTTTTCGTTACCGCATTCAGTTTTCTGGCGTCCAAGCATAATCTTACCTTGCCAGGCTTGACTACGAGTCTCATCGGTGAGCTCCAGTCGGATGTGGAGGGCTTAATAACACCCGACTTAGCATCCGGTCGATTTCACCGTAAATTAACCTTTCTAAAAAAATCAGCTTTATTGGAGTAGCATCTCCGACGTCAATATTGTGTGAAACCAAATTAGTTCCCTCCAGTCCCTGATCTTGAAAATTTGGGAAAAGCTGTATTACTGAGTTAAGCTGACGGCGTTCCTGAGCAGAAAGTGGGTATAAGTATTCCTCCGACTCATCAAATTTTTGGACTCTTTTGCAATCAGTGTTGCCAGTTTAGGGGATTTATCCCCAAATTGGGGATTTTTTTTTCAAAATAGGGGATTGGTTTTTTGGTGTGGGGATCTGGGGATTTTTTGGGGATGAAAATTTAAGATGTATTAAAAGCGCTTCTTTTGTATCATTGTTTGAAAGTTTTGATCTGGCACTACCTAAATCAAAGCAAGCGTACACACACAATTAATATTTGATTTTGCGTATGTGTGATTGCAAAAACAAACAGAAGAAAATTAATGTGACAAGTCTATATTGTTTTTGTTGCGTTGCAAGTAAACACTTGCAAATCGTTGTTGCTAAATATTATCAGCAAAAAGAACTGCATACCCTGGTCAGTTCCTGAAAATATGACAACAATAAAATATGTAACAAATATTTTTGATATTTGGCGTAACTGAAAAAACCAGAAGTAGTGAAGAAGAAATAACGAGAAATACTAAAACTATGTACAACACAAATAATGAAGTAGATGCATCTGAAGATTATGATACTGACGTATTTGATATACTAAGCCTTAATGACTTTTAGCCAATGAGTACATAAATTAAAGCCAGATCTCATTTGTCATAATCGTATTGTTATAACTGATTATTAATAATACTTTAATAATAATATAATACATATTAATAATTTAATAATAATAGAATAATTTATTTATGTTTAAATTTTTCAATATTTAATTTTTCGTTTTGTTAATCTGAATTCTAAATAAATTTTAATTTTAAAACTTTCTCGAACTTCCGTTAAAACTATGGGGAATTTTCCGGGGATTTTAGCATTTTTTTTGGGATTTTCGGGGATTAAAAATAACAATTTGGGGATTTCGCCTAAAAAAAACTGGCGATCCTGCTTGCAATCCTGTTATAGAGGAAGCAAGTGTGAAGTGTCCATGGTGGCAAGGACATCTACTGATGCAATAATGTTCGGTATAAGGTCAAATTGTTTCCAAAAATCGATACCGAGTGTATAAGGCGCTGGGTTATGGATGGTATTATATATAGTTTAATAGATTTGTCAACCCAACACTCGCTGCATATTGCTATCAGCAGTTTTAACGTAAGACTTACACTGAACAAAATTGGGGTATTTTGAAAAGTCATGTTGAGCTAAATCCGTTGCGCCAGTGTCCAAAAGACCATATTAGTTGAAATCTAAAAACGAAACTTTAGCATAGTATCTCATATCATTAAGGTTCGATGCTATGGTATGTACGAGAAGTTTATGACAATGTTTCCGCATTTTAAAAAACATCCTCATTCGGATTGTGGAACGTTTCGGTGGTCTGCACGTTTCTGCCGAAATGCTGGAAACATTAAAAATTATATTTCGCGCTGCAATATATAATTTCATGCGCTCGTGATAAGGAAGTTTTGGGGAAATAAGACGTGAAACCTTTAGGTCCGACAGCTTATGTTCTTCCTCACTATGTTTGAATATCTGTATTTGCCTCGAATCATTATCCATAATAATGTTTTTATTTGGATCAAGTTCCGTTAACTGATCCTTGTTGTAGTCTCGATCAATATCTATTCGTTCTTCCGTATTTGAATTAAAAGTAGGGTCGCATGTAAAGGAGATTGAGGAAGAGTCTTCTTCTGAGTTTAATCCTTTTGAGGACCCAGAGGCATCAAGTTTTTGGAAGGTTTTCTCTACGAGCATGGCACTTGGAACAATTTAGCTTATAGACATTTTTTAAACCGCATCCATAGCAAAAAACTGCCCTTTCCTCTACACAATTTTGCCAAAAGTGGCCAACGGAATCACAGTTCCAACATTTAGTCGGTTCTGTTCTAAATCTAAATCCGCATCGTGAGTATCCATTTCCGCAATATGTCTGCGAGGAACAAAGTTGGTTGCAGGTTTTTTGGTGATGAGGTTTTTACGAACATGTTCGTCATTGAAAAAATTCTCCCGCATCTGAACTAGTTTGCGGAGATGCGTTAATGAGTGAATGGGAACGTACAGAAAGTCTTGACGAGTGCCAGGACGAAGATTTCTTGCTACAATCTCAATTAATTCATCTTCAGACATCGGTCTAGGCAATTTGTTCAACATAGCAGAGATCGAATCAAAAAACGCATCAAAGTTTTCAGCAGGCTTCTGCTTGCGGCTGCGTATTTCCTCTCGTATGTCAAACGAGGATTTGAAGTCCTTATATTGACAACGCTGTTTGAATCTGTTTGAATTTATTTGTCTGAACCATTTTTGGCAGAATTATCAAGGACCGTAGTTTCGACAACTGTCATGAACGTTTACATACCGGACATTCGGACGAAGTAGACAAATGGGATTCAATACAGTGTCTATGAAAACCGCGTGAACACTCACTAAAAATGAGACAACTTTCACCTTCAGACATTGTAGTATTACACTTCTGACACCCCGATGGTTCAATCTGTATAGGTGCCGTTGTCTGAGTGAGTGGTAAGTCAGAAGGCGGAGAGTTATCCATTGAAAAAAAGATAAAGGAAGCAAAGAAACCCAATAATAATTAGTTTCCAGTTTCCCAAGGGTTATTGCAAGTTAAATGACATTATAAAAGTGCCACTAAAATCTTTATATATTTTAGAAGAAATCGATTTAATTGTTACACAGTTTAAATATTTTAAAAATAATCGATATTCTAATACTATAATGGATGTCTTCTTTCAGGATACTGCGAACAAAACTATAGATTCAAAATTAGAGATATCCTTGACTACGCGATTATACAAAGTGAGCTATGGCGCACTTTTGAAAAAAAATTGGTACACAACTAGCAGTTACGAAGTTGAGTTTGTTCCAATGACTCTTAATTCCAAAGCAAAGGTCAAAATATTACGGTCAGCATATACATTTGTATATAGATTTCCAATTTACTTTGAATTTCGCACCTTAGTCACTATATCCAACAAATTAACCAAATGCGAAAGAAACAGAATAATGACGTATTAGCTTAAATCAAAATCTATCCGAAAAGGTAAACATATTTTCATCGGTCCGCTAATTCGAAAACATCAAATTGCTGAAAGTCCAGAAGAGTAATGAAAACTATTCTAGAAAAATGTAAAAAAAGTCAATACATCTTTTTGGTATATTGCGGTTGAGCTTTAAAAAAAAGAAAAGTATGGAAAATAAATGGGCCAAAAGAGCGTTTTCTTTCGGTTCCCACGTTGGGCGCCAAATTATTTAATGTACACGAAGCTTAGTGGATCGAAATGCATGTCGTAAATCTTAAATATTTGCATCGAATTATGCAGTTAGAGGGTGGGACTACGGGAGCCTTTCATTGCCGCTAGCTGGCAGTCTAGGGGCGAGTTCGGTCCTTCTCTAAATATATTATATGCCTATTACATTAATTGTTATAGACTCCCTTTTTTATTTATATAGTTCACAGTTGTGCTCGGAATAAACTGCCCCATTTGTCAAATTAAAAGTGTTTGTAGGATAGAGAGATGAAAAAAAACGTAGCTAAGAAATATCTGGACTTAATAGAAAGTTCCCCCAGGATGTCGTGGAGGAAAGCGCTTATAAACCTTCGCCAGCCTTCAACTTAAAGAGCGCAATATTATCATTTAAGATCCCTATCATCTTTTCGTTTTCAATCTATAGCCGCACATCGAAAATATTTTAATCTATACTTAAGTACATACTATATATACATAGGTATTATCTTATTCTTATTTAAGCATAAATATATTCAAATTCTATTACGCGAATATATTCGAGTATTCAAAACAATATTCTCCTTCCATAGGTTAGAATTTATTTGTATTCAGCCCAATTCTAAATATTCCCAGGGAATTAATTTTTCCCAGGAATAAAATCCACCTAGTCTAAACAGACGGGGAATAGAATAATAAGGGAGATAGAATTACGAATTTACGAAGAATTACGTAGTCAGCTGTTGCAAAATGCAAATCATTTTAAGCAAATAAAACTTAATTAATAATCAAAATAATTGAAAATGTACACCATAGCCTTTAGAATGGCCGGAGAAGAACGACAGGGAGCAGGAGATGCAACAACAAACGTTTGCAAGGAGATAGTTACGCGACGCGACGCAAACTTTGTAAATACTAAGGGAACATTTTTACTTGACTTATCTCCAGTTCTGGGGCATTTCTTGGAATGGAATCAACATTTTATCATCAATATAAAGTTTTAAGCTGAGCTGAAATATATATATTTTTTTATACGATCGGCCCATCTGCTTGAGATATGGGCTTGCAAACTTGAGTGTATAGTCGGCCATATCACTAAAACTACTATTCCGACCTTGTTGAAATTTATGTCATTAGAAAGGTATTTTTAAACTCTACAAATACGATTAAAAATATTTTACTTTTTATTAACCCATTGTGGAATAATTTAAAAAAAATTATTTTATAACCTCACTTTTTTATTTAAAATCAATATTTTTCAAAAACAGGCCGTGGTGTTGCTACATTTTTTCTACACACCGCCAATAGAGATGATTTCAGGATTTCTTTCAAGGTATAATACGGCTCAGTAGCCCTTGAAATATATAAAAAGTTAAATATTATATATTTGTTATATTTGTTTTCATCAAAATATCAAAAATTATTTTAAAACAATCGCGCGATTTTTCTGATTTTGCCACACATCGACTTAAAGTACAGAGGGAATTTATACCCCCTGCCTGAGCCAAGGTGGAATATAAATTTAACGATTTTCAAAAATTTATTTATTTATTTTCATTTTCATTTCGACGCTACGGAAATTTACTCGAACCGAACATGTTACATATCTGAACTTTGAAGGGCCATAACTCGGGAAATATGGGCCTCTGAGGAAATTTGTTTTTTTTTTTAATTTAAAAATAAATTCTATACAAACCCCTAAAAATGAAAAAATTCCTCAATTGCCCCTAAAATTGAGTTGTTCCAAAAAAAGATAGGAAAAGGGCGCTGGTCCATATTTTCCAAAATATAAACCTCCAAAGCTTGAATATATAATCTGGCGTAAGTCAGCCATTTACTATCCGATCTAGTTGGAATCGGTACCATTACAAAGGCCTTTTAAACCCTATACAGCTGAGTATAAACATTTGTATTTATATTAACCAATTGGGGAGCAAATTAAAATAAACGATTTTTAACCTCACTTTTTTGATAAACATTTTTTTTCTCAAAAAAATGGCCTATTAAATTTCATTTTTGGTAGGTTCCGATAATAGACAAGACCTTAACTTTTTTTAGGGTTTAATAATCACCTATAACCCTTCGAAGACCGGAGATATTAAAGTTCATAGTATGTTCGTATTATAAAGCTTTCTGCGTGGCTTAGGGATTTTCTCGTCTGGTGCGAGTTCAACACCCGTTTCCTAGCATTGGCATAGTATTTTTGTGTTAAATCGCGCAATTTTTTAGAAATAATTTTTTAATTTTTGTGAAAAAGTGGCAAATTTATTCAAAACTTTGAACTTAAATGTCTCTTTGAATTACACCTTAAGAAAGGCAAGTCTTGTCTATTATCGGAGTTTACCAATTTTTTGAAAATATTAAATTTTTATTAAACAAGGGAGGTTAACAAATATTGTTTTTTTAATTAACCCCCAATGGATTAATAAAAATAAATATGTATGTGTATATACAGCTTTATAGAATTTAGAAAGACCTTTGTAATGATGCCCATTTCTACTAACTTTGATGACCTCTTTTAAAACTTTTGAACTCAGTACAGACGCTTTTCTCGCTGGTGACATTTTGGTGTAGATCTGAGAGTTGGTGCTAAAGTAAATTTATTCCGTTAGAATAATGTCAATAATATTGATTAAAATAAAAGTAATTATTTAATTTTTTATGGAAAATATTAAATACTTACATTTTTGCGCAGCACCATTAGCTATTTTTTGGGGGATTTACTCCCAAAAGTTGTTACCACATTCTCCATTTTATTGACATTTAGAATACCTACTTTTCCTACTTTAAAAACAATAAAAGGTTTTACTTTCACTTACCAACTCGCATTATATGAAGAAGGCCTTCCGTAATGTCTAGGTTGATGGTTGTTATCTTCTGTATGGAAATTTTATGTAAATTTAAAAGTTCTTGCTTTGCGATATTTAGTACGGTCCTTAGATTAAATTTGAAAGTTTCGTATAATGTATAAATAACTGGCTGAACAGAAAAGAATTTAAATTATCTTAAAATTAATGTCTTTATACTTAGAATCCACGTCCGTCGTCTTCCTGGCATGCTGGTTATGTCGGTGTGAAATTGCTTATTGGTGTATTCCATATTAGAAAGGCATTTTCACTGTGTATTAATGTATAAAGACTCCGACATCATCATGTGTAGAGTTGTGGCCGCTAGATGGTGGACTTGATCTGATGGACTTACACGGGGGTTACACGGTCAATTTTTGCCTTTCAAGTTTCAATACATTCATACTTTTTTACTAATACACTCACACTTTTAAAAATTGAAAGGAACTTGCTTTCAATTTCTCTTTCAAGTGGAGTGTTTCAATTTTCTTTCAAGAAAACAGCTGATTACATATGTCATGAACAGTTTCTCGTTTTCCTCCTTACAAATATTCTGCCATCATAATTTTTGACTTCTACTTTTACAAATATTAAAATATTATAAATAATGAAAAATGTTTGTGAGTAGAGGTAATAAATACAATGATATGTTGCGATTCATAGAGCTATACAGAAGACATGAAGGTTTATGAAAAATGAATATTGCTTTCAAGTTGCGTGCAGCCTACGTCACAGCTATCAATTTACATGAATTTTGACAAGCAGTATGTGTACAAAACTTGAAACAAAAACTTGAAAGTGTGGCTGCAGCGTTAGCGCTAGAAGAATCATATGTTGATGGAATCAGAGACAACCATATTTTATCCGGCGAAGTTGTGCAGGAAGGTTGTGCTATTAAAACTCAAGAGTGGGCTCAGTCTCACTTTATAATTTTCTTCGCTTTGGTCACTGTTTTTGGTACGCGGAATGTTGGACTTTCGAAATTTATCGAAATACTTGGTGCAGATGTGTTTAAAGCAATTTTGATGATAACAAGCACTTGAGTACAATTTACAAATTGAAAGCAATAAAAATAAATCCACTATTGAGGCAAATGATTTCTGATGCGGGGATTCGTTGAGATGAACATTTAATAAATTTAGCACGTGATATTCACAGAGTGTATCGAGGGTATTTGGTATAAAAATTTGATGCATTTTTGACACACAAATTAGTAGCATCACTTATGAGATGGAGTCACCCTCATCCATTCCATGGATGGCGTGACGGTGCACCCTTTCATTATTCTTGAGATGTATTATATCACAGATTGCCGTTGATTTTGCAATCAATATTTATTTTGTATAAAATTTCGCCAATTTCGGAACTCACTTGCAATTTAATTGTTCTCCTATACATCCGCAAATTAAGCACAAAGGCAGTAATTGGACTTCAAGTGCCAAAGGTACTTATGATTTACTTGAAATTTAAAGATTAAAGAACACTGGATGAAAAATGAAGTTCTCTTCACAATGCTTGTCAAATACAATTATCTTTGACTTCTTTTTTAACGAGGGTGGAGAAAATTGTCCGAACTGGTGGAATCATAAAGTTGCCACCCATGCAGCTTATTCATCGATTCAGGAAGCACCAATTATGAAGAAAGTACCATAGGTTTGACATTACGATAAAATTTAATATTTAATGAATTAATCTTGAGTACATTTTGCCCACATTTCACGAGTTTTCCTCCTACTTATTAACTTCCTAACATAATGCTGCGAAATTTTCAAACACTTGAAATTTTTTTAAATTTCTTGAAAGAACTAATTCTAATAAACGTATTAGTCGACCACATTTTATCACAGGTTGTGTTTATCACATTGAATAAAATGTACTATGTACAATTCACAGCGTACATATGTAGATTCCTACACTGTACTGATGTGGAACTTATGTGATATAAATATATGTGATCTGGTCTACGGAAAGGGGGCTTAGGTGTCAAAAAATCAATTTTCACTTTTTGGTTGATTCGGATGGAAGATGAGATGCTTTTTCACGTGGTGAAAAGCAGAAAATCCTAACTTGCTTAGAAGTGTACTAAAAATGTAGAGAAAGAAGAGTAAAAATACGACAAAATATAATTTATTGGTAATGAACAAAATACATTGAATTATAAGCTATAAAGACATGATTATACAGTAGAAAAACGTATTATGGGCCAAAAATAATAATGCTGAGTAGTTTATGTATTTTTCTTTGTTGTCGTTTTCCTTGAGATCTTTTTACGTGTCGATCCTGAGGAAGATGGACCTGGTTCCTCGTCTGGTTTGAGAACATCTTCACTAGTTTTTGCCTTCCGTTTCTTCGATGGCAAATCTTTCGGCAATGAAGCCACAATATCTACTTTAGAGTCGTCCGGGCAGTGGAAGAGCCATTAAATCGGCTATAGACTCGATGAATTTAACAGCTTTTTCGATGTCAGCCGGTTTAAATGACTTCGGATGTGTACTCGATTTATTTGCCAGTCCGTGTTGGCGCACTGTTACACCCTGTGCGTGAAAATGACGTACTAAATTTTCGTAACGCTCGTAACAAAAAGGAAAAACGAACGACAAACAGGTACTCTGTAGAAGGTAAATTGAATTCTATGCCTCATAACTTCTGTATCCTGTCTCTGTCCACATTTCTTCCGCCCAGCAAGCTTTGCGTATACACTTTCTAGCTTTTCGTTACTCATAATTCCAGCTTCGATGTGACTTAGTATCACTAAATCAAGTTAATTTTTCGACATCTCTAAACAATTATTCGGCGTACTCTCGATCATTTCCCGTGGTATCAGTGTATAGCATTCATTATTACAACAATCTTTTGACAGAAATTTTGTTACCAGCTCCTCCTCCTTTACATTAACAACATACAGGTCCATGTTAACAAAAGTTTGTTCGGTATCATCTTCTGCCTGAGATACACATACTCCTCATCAACACTCATGTTTCATTTCATGCTAAATGCGAAGACGATAATCAACAGAAACAGTAAACGTCACTTCTTCAGTGTTACTTTTTTAAATGTTCCACACTAGCAACTTACAGGATGAACTATAATAATATTCCGACCAACAACAACACTTACTGGACCAACAACAACACTTACTGGACGTCCGGCGCGAAGAACAATTAACGAGATAATGAGAAACTGACGAAACGAGTTGCTTACTTTTAACAGCTTTTTCACAAAAAACTAGTTTTCGCACGTAAGCTCCCTTTTCGTAGACCAGGTCACATATACTTACATATTTCAAACCACACATATGTATAACAATTAGGTAATCAAAACAAAGAAAAAAAAACATTATTATCAGCTGTAGACCATTGACTAAGCCTTAATTCTCTTAAGTGCTGAAAAAGATCTCTCAACAGAACTTGTTGATACTGGAATTGTTAAAATTAACATGATTAATTTAAATACTTCAGAAAAAGTATCCGACAAATCAAAATTAATTAAATCACTTGGTATGTCAAAAACAGCAATGTCATAGAAATACGAATGGGCATAAAACACAACTAATTGGTTTTTTAATTTAATGAAATCAAAAAAGTTTCCATAATAATTTGTTAAGCTTTCAAATGCTTCAGTCGGAAATATTTTTTGATAACTTACATATCTTTTTAAAATTTAGCAATTCTACAAATTTTAAATTTTTTAAAGATTTAAATCTAGTTTCCATTTGTTCAAACAGTGTTTCAATTATTTGATTGTATGTTTTTTTTATACCTCAAATCGAAATTTTTAATGTTTCTCCACGCTTTAATCTTACTCGAGCAGTATCTTTCGTCATAATTAATATATTATCAACCTTTGATTTGTTTGCTAATATTTGCTTCTTAGTTATTTCAATACGTTCGCAGCAATATTGAATATCAAAAGAGTTTTTTTGAAGAATATCAAGCAATTCATCAGTGTATGAAAAAATGTCGTTAAAGGTATTTAGCATGAGAACTGTTAAATGAATCTAAAAACTGCATAAATCCCCTAGCTTGAACTGCATCCGCACCACAAATATCAGGATCTTCTATCATTTCTTCAAATACTATTATTAGATCTGAACGATAAGTGTGGACTATATTTACAAGTCTAGAGGAATAGTGCCATCTTGTTGCCACAGTAGGTATTCTTCGTTTTACCACCTGATCGAAGAAATAAGTAATTTTGGTGGATTGATTAAAAAAAGCCGACAGCCCTGATAATGTTAAAAAAAATATTTTTGTTTCTTGTATAAAGTTGACAGATTGCGATAAAATTAAATTTAACACATGAGCATTACAATGGATCAAAATAGCATTAGAAAGCTGCTCTCTTATACCCTTTTCACATTTACCGCGTTTCAGCTGAAACGCGGTAAATGTGAATAAGCTATTACTTTAGCCTGTGTGCCATTCAATGGCACTAGACATGACAGCCGCGCCATCATAGGTTTGAGCTACCAGCTTTCCTCCCCAATTTTTAAGCTTTATTAAATCAATCAATTTTGTAGAAATAGCATCTGCCGTACGATCAACACTTACGTCCATAAATTTGTAGAATCTAGCAACACCTTTTTTTGTCAACATACCGACAAATTATTGATAATTGAGACTATTTGTATATCGGTTGTTTCATCCAGCATTACTGCGATAAATAAGGTTTCATTTAACTCTTTTCGATATTATTTAATATGACTGTACCAATAGAGTTAATTATATCGTTTTGAATGCGGTTGGAAGTGCCTTTAGAAATCGTGGATGTCGATAAATGGCGATCTAATTTACTATCATATTTAGCAATTAAGTGTAAAATTTTCACATAATCTCCTCAATTGTCGGAATTTTCTTTTTCATTGTTACCTCTAAACGCAAGTTCCTGTACACCAAGAAAACATACCGAATCGACTAAGCGTTCGAATACATTTCGGTTTTCAGAAACTTGTTCATTATGTCTCGATAATGAAATGCGTTTTTGTTCCTCAAGTAAAACGCCAATTCGAACTTTTCCAAAAGTTTATAATGTCAAGGGGTTACTAATGTGAACTTGAGACGTTTGATGTTTTATCATAGAAGCAGTAAAATGATTTAAACACTTTTCATTTTTAGAAGCGAAAAGCAAACAAGGCCAACAAAATAATTTGTTAATAAGGGGACAACCACATAACCAAGTCTTTTCCTTATAATTAGAAGTCTTGAAATGATTAATAAATTTTTTATTCTTTGTTGTTAAATTTAGAAGTTCTGACGTTGGCCTTCCATTTGTAATTATTTGAGTTTTTTCTTCGACTTTTAATCGTGAAAAAGGACTATCTAAGCAAATTTCAATAGAGCATCCACATATCATTTTGCAATTTGCGTCTGATCTCATTCACAGACAGATGATGTAAAATGAATATTCTACAATCAATTAACTATGGTTCAGAATTTATGTTGCAAACAATTTTGTTTGTATGTGAGTGTGTTTTTCCTTAACATTTTTTGTCGTTCTTGTTTTAGTTTTTTTTATGAATGTTACTGTAAAACTATTAACAGTGGTGCTATGCTGTAGGAGAACAATTTGTATATAAATTTGCTTTGCTAATGTTAATACATATGGGGAATTCCAAGTCAAATCGGACAGCATGAAGAATTTTTTTTTTGGATTTGTTTCATTTTTCACTATGTTGATGTCCCTTTTCAACAGCGTGTCTCAGTAAATTTTCAGATTTTTGGGGCAACTTGTTACAGAGATATCGACGTGTAAAATAATCGCATTATAAGGAAACTGTGTTAAAATAAATACTCATAACTTATTCAATATTAGTCCAAATATAACAAATTTTTTTTTATTGTTTTTATTCCTTTGTAAACTATCCAAAAAAAAAATAGGAAAAAATTGTGCACAGTGGGCTTGTATTGTATTTTTGGGATTTAAAATTTAAAATAAATTTTTCTCAGTGTATGTAATCTTCGATTTTCTTCAAATTTTTTTTAAAATAAAATAGAATATTTTTCACAAATTTATGCCAAATTTGGGAGTGGGGTTCGAAAAACTACTATATTTCACATTTTTTTAAAGTTTTGTAAGAACATATTTTTCACTTTAAAACACTGCGCATTTTCTTTTAGTTTGTTAAAAATACGAAAGTTCTTAATTTTTTTTTATTTTCTTTAAAATTTGAAAAACGTTTTCATTTTTTGATCTAGAGAAGTTTTTAGCAATTATTGCACCACCACAAGTAGGAACTATTGAATGTAATTTTTGCGTGCCCGGAATAGATTTAGCCGTTTCATATCGCTTATCCAATGTTTCTTTTGCATCAAAATAATGCTGTTCTGGAGAAAATGTTACTTTAATGTTTGGTAAATTATTCGGCTCGGATGCCCATTGATACAGTTCCACAGCAGTAGTTATTTGCTTATCAATTTGTCTTTGAAGACTTACTCTACTGGCAAGTCTTTTCAATGTGCCTCCAATACCGTCACATGGTCCCTTACCATGTGCTGTTGCAAAATAATGCCATTCTGCAGCAATCTTAAAGTCATCCTTGTGAAAATATATGTTTACAAAATGTTTGAAATTTTTGAATTGCTGGGGAGCGCCATCAGAAAAGTAAAATATTTTAGATGCATTTGGTAATACTTCTTTTACAAAATCATTAATAATCCTTAGATAGACGTATACAGCAATTGAATCATGATTATTGCCATCAGATATTACGACCAGACTTCGATGAGTGAGCTCTTCATTATTCTTAAAATACACAACTATCGGGAATATCGTTGCCTGATTATTGTTCCAATGAAAACCGGGTGCTGCGTTTTGTATAACAAATGCGTAGTTTTCAGCAAAATCACAAATCACCACAACTTCATCTTCTTTTAAGGATTCTTTGGTTTGTTTTAAAAAAGCAGATTGTTCTTTTGCTACAAAATCATGTGTTGAAAGACTGACAAGATGATTGCAAAATATTTCAACGAATTCCGATGAAGTTTTCACTAATGTCTCGAGGCTGCAACGAGTGTTAGATATCCAATATTTATACGTAATACTATCAACAGCATTGTTGTCAAATAAGTTGTGTAATATATTTTTAATGACATCGATTCCTGGACAATCTCCACATTTTCCAAAATGGCAATCGGATGATGGAAAAGGACACACAATCAGTTTTAAACAGTCACTATATTGCACTAGAGGTGCTGCTTCATTATTAGTTAATACTGCTAACTTAGCACCTATCATGAAATAAAATTATATGTGCACGAATAGGATAAACTATTAGACATATTTACCTAACATCATAAGTTTGATATTCTGATGTGTAGCACACACGCAAATCGTATGTGTACCACTAGATCCAGCAAGTACACAATGTTGAGGCCTCAGTGATGCAAAAATTGAAAAACCGATGCAATAGTTAGGATATTGTCCTTTAAACGTTTTATATAGTTCTTTTAAATTACACAGAATAAGTCTTTTTTGCATGTGTTGTCTTTGCCCATCATCATTTCTCACAGAAATAAAATCCTTCTTACCAGGCAAATTGACACTAACGTCATCACTTTTATAAAATTCTAGAACTTTATTTTTAACTTCAGGAGATATGAATCGCCCTGAAAGTAAATTTTTTTATTATAAAATATTCTAAATTTTTAATAAAACAAACTCCATTTTATAAAAATTTGTTAGCACATTACCTTTTTTTTTTCAGGGACTGACATAACTCCTTGATTTTCCTTTAAGCGTTTTGACACAACTGCCATATGCTTTGTTGCTCCCATGACATCACAAATTTTATTTATGCTCCACGAAACTGGTAATAATGTCAATATTTGCATTTTTTGATCTCGATTAGTGTTTTCATCGTCAAATTTTTCTTTTAAGTTTTCGATCATGTTTTTAAAATGCAAAGAATTTTCATAAAGATTATCTGTATATTCCAGACCAAAAAGCGTTGCAAATTTACAGCAAATTTCCTCATATTTGTCCTTTACATATGATGGCTTATGTACAGAATATTCATCTATTACAGATATATTCAATAAAAGTAAAGCTTGGTTGACTATAGGTAATTGTGTGTCAATACTCAATTCAGAGAGTGGACTTATTATTCTTGCAACTTCATAATCAGCATCATCCGTTGCAATTGTTGAAGAAGAGGAAGGTGATTTTAAGGAAAGCAAGTTTTTTCTACAATTTGAACACAGATAATGTGAACGACTTAGGCCCCATGATTCTTGCAGTTGTGCAGAAGCTTGTCTTAAATCTTTCTTAGGCCGGTGATTTTCTAATTTTAATGGGTTGCAGCATTCTTTAAACCGATGTTGGTATTCCATATTGAATTAACTATTCACCAAAAGCTTTTTATAACTTTAAAATAATACTCGGCGTTGCAATTATAACTATAAAGCACTAGAACTTAGAAAATTTGTTTAACTTTATAAAGAATTAGAAGAACAAAGCAAAATCGAAAAAAACACATTTTTGTTATTTGCTTTGAAGCAGCAATGCAAATTCTTTCATTTTACTACTTTTTTCTACACCTGTGCTCTCTGTCTCCCTCTTTTACTATCATTTCAAATATATTAAAAAAATGTGAAATATAGTAGTTTTTCGAACCCCACTCCCAAATTTGGCATAAATTTGTGAAAAATATTCTATTTTATTTTAAAAAAAATTTGAAGAAAATCGAAGATTACATACACTGAGAAAAATTTATTTTAAATTTTAAATCCCAAAAATACAATACAAGCCCACTGTGCACAATTTTTTCCTATTTTTTTTTTGATAGTTTACAAAGGAATAAAAACAATAAAAAAAATTTGTTATATTTGGACTAATATTGAATAAGTTATGAGTATTTATTTTAACACAGTTTCCTTATAATGCGATTATTTTACACGTCGATATCTCTGTAACAAGTTGCCCCAAAAATCTGAAAATTTACTGAGACACGCTGTTGAAAAGGGACATCAACATAGTGAAAAATGAAACAAATCCAAAAAAAAAATTCTTCATGCTGTCCGATTTGACTTGGAATTCCCCATATGTATATACATTTCATTTTGTATAGACATTTTGTGCGCTGACTGCTATATTTTTTGTTGTATGTGTTAATGCTGTTCGTTAACAGTTTGAACACGAAATGTATATATATATTAACATTAGCAAAAGAAATTTATATTAAAATTGTTCTCTTAAAAAATTGAACCAAATGTTACAGTTTTACAGCAATAACAAAAATAAACAGAACAACACAAAATGTTAAGTAGAAGAACTTGTAGCAAGAAAAGAAAAAAACCCACGAACACAAAAAAAATATGTGCAACAGAAACACACACAATTGTATTCTAAATTAAAAAAATGAACAACTGTTGGATATACATATATATGTCGCTGAAATATTTTCGGACTTTAGGAAATAATTATAAAAAATATAACATGATTATCAAAATATTTTAGGGTGCTCAGAGAACACCTCCGCACCTTACCTGGCGTTTACACGGGACAGTTTTGCTCCGACAGTAGCAATACATTCACACATTTTTACTACCACACTTACACTTCTCTCACTTGCCTCGCCACTGTCTCTGATTTTTCAATGACAGTAACTTCGGTAAGAGATTTGACATAAGCGGCCAGATCATGGCTGAACTAGTAAAGGTTGGCGCAATAGAACAATTGATTTTGCTTTCTTATGACTCCATCTGTTAAATTCAGTGTATTTTGTTGTTGTACTTTTTTGTTTACTATTTGTTCATATGGATCTGTGTTGAATTTGACGGTTAGAGTCATGAAACAGAAACTAAATGTCTGTTGTTGGTTCACACAATTACAACAAATCCTACTGCGTGAACCTCTACTAGTTCAGCCATCGGTCATATCGGTGACGTTTCGTAATAATTTGAGAAAAAGCAAAACATCGCAAACGACTTTACTAATTGGGAAATATATTTGTATTTGAAAATTTTGCTAATTTTTATTGAAATATTGTTTGACAATACAAACATATAAACATGAATACATGTCTAATTTTGCAGAGTACATCAGTTCCATTGTAATTTGGGGAAGTAAGACAAAACACAATGGCAAAAGAGCGAAGGAACAAAAAATCAGAGCACGACATTTTACGAAACGACACTGTCGGCGGTTGCTTAACACTGTACTGTCTTTGTAACTGGCTGGACGCGTACGTCACACAAACAATTTTTCTTTTTGTGACAACTAATACATATTCTCAACTATCTTGTCTCAAACTGTCCCGTGTAAACGCACCGTTAGACGGAACGGTACTGTCACTAACGCTGCAGCCACACGTTAAATTTTTTTTAGGTTTTTACACATACTGCTTGTCAAGATTCATGTGAATTGATAGCTGTGACGTAGGCTGCACGCAACTTGAAAACAATTTTATTATTCGCGATGTAATCGTCATCATCATGTCATCATTTTTAAATCATTTCGTCTGTATGATGAAATATTAATGTTCCATAAAACTTCATGGCTTTTGCATAGCTCTATGAATCGCACCACATCATTATATTTATTACTTTATTGCTCACAAACATTTTTAATTATTTATAATATTTGTAAGAATAGAAATCAAAAAATTATACTGGCAGAATATTTGTAAGAAAAAAACCAGAGAAACTCTTCATAACAAATGTAATCAGCTGTTTTCTTCAACGAAATTTGAAACATACGAATTGAAAGCAAGTTCGTTTCAACTTTTGAAACAGTGAGTGTATTAGTAAAAAAGTGTGAGAGTATTGAAACTTTAAAGGCAACAATTGACAGTGTAACCCCCATGTTAATCGTTGTGCGCCAATTTGCGACAATCAAATTTATGAAATATGAGGCAAATATGAGGCTGCAGAGAATTTGATTGGAACAAGTTTTATATTGTTTGTCGCGTTCCACAACACATTAGGCGTCAGCGTGGGTTTGAACATCTCGATTCACGTTGTGAATCTTTGAGGCCCCACGTTGGGCGCCATTATGTCCGGTTCCAAGAGAACAGTAAGCGTCAGCGTGGGTTTGAACCTCTCGACTCACGATGTGAATCTTTGAGACCCCACGTTGGGCGCCATTATGCCACTGCAACCAAATTGATATTACCGAAAATTCTTATTTTTGCTTGCTTGAGCACCATTAATCGGCATGCTTGGTATGCCATGCTTATGACGGGCTCAATGATGCAAAAACAATCTGACTTGGGAACACTAGATTACATACCAAGTCTACTGGTCATGAATGACCGAAAATTTACATAAAAATAAAAAGAACGGAGCCCGATCAGAATTTTCGTTAGTATGAACAAAAAAAAAAACAACACAACAAAAGAAACAGAATCGAAAATTACACTCGAGTGTATGCGCTCCTTGTTTTACCGAACCAAAACAAAATCCTCGACGAACCAGTTTGATTTATAATTAGCCCCAGGACTATTAAACGTAGCGACGATTATCACGTAGCGACGATTATAACAATATAGAGTCACGGACCAATTCGGCCATGACAGGTAAAACAAATATATGAATATAATACAATTTCAAAATATGTACAAATACATAATATGTTCTGTCCGATTGTCGTTCCCTTCCTACTGTGCATAGCCCATTTCGGCTGTACTTATTGGCCGATAATTCTTTCCACTTGCTTGGCTTGGAATTATACAGAATTTATCTTATATTTACCTAATCTATAAATTGCATTTTCCTTTTAATCTCTTTTCAGGGATGCATTATATTATGATTTTTATTAAGCGAATGTTTTCTTAATTTAAGAGATTGTTTTCTTATTCATTAAATCTTTATCTAAACAAGTTGCTTATTTCATTTCAGCAATTTGCTACTTAAACTATTTGCTTATTCTATTATGCCAGCCAATTTATGCAATTCGCTTAATCTACTTAAGCAAAATGCTCATTTTATTATCTTATTCGCTTATTTTGAATCAGTTTAGTTACGCATTTTCCTTAAGCGATATAAGCGACTGGCATATATTTTTAAGCAACTAGATTAATTATTATGTTATATTAATTTTATTACTACGTTTTGCTCTTTTTTTAAGCCTTCGTTAATTTATTTTCTTTAAAAGTTTCATATTATTCCTTCTTTTTCTTTATCTTTTGAGCCTTTTTCAATTTCAAATATATTCGGTTAAAATCTATCTTTACGTTATAACTATTTAACTCCCATATATCACATTAAGTTTTATTTTATACATTTTTCATTAATCTCATTGAAATTTGTTTAAACACTCATCTTGCCTTATGGGAATTTAACTTTTCAGGCTCTAATTTTCCTTTTAACCGAGTTTCTTTATATTCTTGGTGTTTTCTTAAATATTCACCCTGTTTAACTTTCATATATTAACTTATAAAATGTCTTTCTTTTCTACCTTATTGAAATTTGACTAAACAAACAGTTTTATTTATGGACACTTAACTTTTCATTCTGTAATTTTCTTTTTGCCAAATTTCTTTATACTATTTTTATTTCTTAAATAACTATTTAGTTTCGCTGCATTTTAACCGGTCATATTCAGGCTATGTGTTGACCTGCTTAGCTTTTCACTGAGCTATTATTGTCCATAAACTGTTTCCATCTGGTTTAAATAAGCAAACTAGCTTACCTTATTTCCTATGGGACTAGTGAAATTATGATTTTGCTGAGGCTTAATTACCAAATGAGGCTAAGATGTTATTTCAGATGATGAGGATGATGTTTTTGGGCTATAGATTTCTAGTGGATACTGCTGAGAAAGGTGGTGATATTGGCTTTAACGCCCGATGTACTATGGCTTATACGCTGATGACTGCCGGTGTGCTTATATCGCCAGATGTTGGTGGCTATGGCTTCACTGTTCGAGGATGGTTGTTATTGCCTGATGTTATTAGGGCTTGTTGGCTTTATTTAAATGATCTTAATATAAGGCCGTTATGGTGGCGACTGGAGGGTGTTGACCAACTAATCGGACAAAACGTAGACACCGCTAGCCGTCGATCGGGAAGCCGACAGGCGTCACAGTGACCGCCGGTGATCTCAATTTCCCACGGGTGCACGCTTCTCTGCAAACTGGTGTTCTTTCGTGACACACGTACTGCCTCTGTGGGACTCACGGGCACCGACTGGCACTGTCCAACCCGGTAGATTTCTCGCGGTACGACGGATGGTTTCCCGATTAATTCCTTTCGCCGGGCACCGTACGAAGAAACTACACACGAAAGGGAAAACACAATGCCTTGTCAGAACACGCCGCTTTCACAAGCTATCCATGCTTACTTGTTTGATATTTTCCCAGAAACTTGTTGCTTGATGGTGTTTCCACTGGGGAAGGAAACAATGGTGATAATTGCTTATGAAAAACACTGATTGCAAATAATTATATCGCCACTTGGTTTTACTTGGCTGTCGCTGTACTTTTAATATTTCACTTACTGGTTGACACTGGTTTTCCTAATAATGGTGTTGTACCATGTGCGTTAAAACTCGTAACGAACGAATCTGTACAACGTTTTACAATGCGATTGTTTTAGATCTTTTCACCAAATGGGTGTTGCCAGATTTAAATCGGCAAAATTGCCGGAGCTATGGCGCCGCCACATGTTCCCAAATTCAGTACAATAAAAATTGTTTAAAATTGGTGTGTTCGGCAGTTGCCGCCGACACTAATTCATTTCAATTTGAAACGTTAATGAAAATAATTCATTTGGTTTTGCTTCATTTATATTTCAATTTCAGTACTTATTTATTTGCACAGTTCTGTATTTTACAATTTAACTATTTACCAAATTCTATCTCGTTTATGTAGTCATTACTTGTTATGATCCTTGGTTATTTGCTATTCCTTCGTAGCCCTTTTGTTTGTTTGCCCAATCGGTCATGTGTACATATACATACATGTACGTATGTAAGTACCAATATTTTTTAATTCAGCTTATAGCATTAGCCCAGCTGATTTCATTGTTTTCATTTCGTTCGTGCCTATTCTGTCAAACTTTGTTTACATTTTTGTTCTTGTTTACATTATTTGTTTGTTCACAAAGATTCAAGGAATTTTAATACAGTGGGTTAATTTAATTGTGAAAATAATTTGTTAAATATTAAAGCGTTCTACTTAAAACTAAAAAGAAATAAAAAGAGAAAATGCCCGCCTGTTGCCTTTGCAAAAAGAAAGCGGTAGGTAGAAATGGTCCATTTATCATGATTCCAACGGATGAATGGAGAAGAAGCTTGTGACGTGAGATTTGCAGGATGTAGAGATGGGAATTTTAGTTCATTCAAGTGAGCGCTCTTTTTAGTACCGCCCAACAGAGCGAACTATTTCATTCACATAGTTTGTTACAATTCTCTTTATTTGGCGCTAGAATCGGCACACCGGCTGCTCACAATGCATTCAGGGTGGTTCCTTCCTGCCATATTCTAGCCCAGAGACAAACATAGATTAGAGGGTTAACACAAAATTTAAAACACGACGCGCAATTTCCATACCATGAGCTTTTGATGTTGGCTCCCATCGTCGCCCGCCCGACCGTGATCCACTCGCGCCAAATTTATTTATGAGGATCCCAATACACCACACACACACTTTCACGGCTTACCTTACCTTACATTAACCTTCCCTCCTTCATATCGTTTCGTTTTCACATAAAAACACAAAAATTACATATTTATTTTAAAAAAATTGTTGTTCTGCTTAACCTAAATCTAACATCTACTCTTCTCTCGATATGTTTTTTTTCTTTTTAATATTGAAACTTTGAAAGTAATTCTACCTTAAATCAAAACAGGGACCAACGAATAAACCCAAATACCAAAGACTCCTCAAAAATGGTCAACAAATACTTCTCCAATTGACTACAAAACAATGTGATAATTTATCTAGACCCCTCTTTATTTTGGTCCACAAAAAGAAACCTTAGACCTTCCTAAATGAGCTCACTTAAACGGTGTTCTGCCACTATTGCAGTTTTTCACAGAAAAAAAATCACTAAATTTTGTACCCTATAGAAGGAAACCACACTCTATTTCCTTTTGGTATTTAAATTTTTACAAACTTTAAAACTATCATAGTTAATATGTTGCTTTTCTTTATTTCTTCAGAGGAGGCGCCGCCACACATTGGTTGAAGAGTGGCCGAAATTCACTTTTTTTCATGTTCGCCGATTTGGATAATTTTTTGGTATTTTGTTGTCAGATATCTGAATATTATGATTCCTTAATATTAGGCTGATATATTCATTATTTGTTTAAACAGACATGCTCGAAGTTCATATATGTTCGCTTATTTAAAATGGCATGCAAATTTACTGTATATTCAATCTTTTGGTACAGTCACAGTAAACTTATCATTTGACTTTGTTGTATATTTTCGTAAGTGACAATTGTCATAGATAACGTTTGCATTAAAAAAAGTTGGAAAAAGTGCCATATAAAAAATTTCGTAGAACAAAATATAAACAACATCACAATTTCTATGTTCATCAACTTCAGTGTACTGCATCTTTTTAGCCCTGTGGAGCCCTGTTTAATGAAAGATGTCAAATTACAGCTTGAGGTCTCAGCTAAAAGAAAAAAAATTCAGCTGCCCCTACTGGCTAGTTTCCAAAAAAAACAGTAAAAACTATAAAGTGATAAAGTAACAAAACATTAATTTTCGTTCATGCTTGTTGTTGTTGCCATAGGCTGAGGAAGCCTATACAAAAAAAAACCGCGAAATGTTAAATAAGATCAAACCCACGCAAAACAATAACAACTTCTCGCTCCAAGAGATAAGCACGTCGAAGGCAACAACAAATTGCATGAGAAATATTCTACGCATAGACATTAGAAAGATCTTATGTGAAAGCCTATGCAAAAAAAAAAAACGCGCCGAGAACTATTAAATAAGATCAAACCCACGCAAAACAATAACAAATTCTCGTTCCATTTGGGTATAAATTTCTAATATTATTGATATGCTAATTTACATTTCATTGGCAAGTGCAGTGATAAGTGGTGTGTTATTAAGTGATATCAAGATTTTATATTATTAATTATGGAAAATTTTACAATTTCTTATTTTAATATTTACGAGTTATTCATTGATACCAATCGTGATATTAATGCTACTGTCAGTCATTGCAAATAGGAACGAAGAAATGACTGCTGAGGATGTTGAAGTCTCTACTAGATTTTTGAAAAAACACTTTTTAACAAACTTCAATGATTGATGGCAAAAAGCAAGACGCATAAAAACCACATTTCTTGATCTTAATGAAAATTGGCTGAAAAATGTTTACAAACTGTGCAAATATACCACAAACAATGAAGCACCAAGCTGTTCAAATATTGTTAAACGTGGACGTCCAGTAAAAGCCTTTGAGGATTCCCAACCGCGAACGAAGAGGACAAAGGTACAAGATTGTTGTAAAGACACCTCAATGGAGTTGATATCGTCTGCCGCAAAAAAATGTGAGTGTTTAGATAAATCCATTAAGGCGTTCACCCCGGAGAAGGCACTTGGGCTGATGCTTGATGCTTCGTTGTCAAAGCATCAATATGAGGTTTTGCGCATTACAGCTAGAGAAATTGGATGCGAATAAAGACTATAGCGCTCAAAGGTGCTAATCAAAAAATTTGAGTACGATAATGATGTTAAAAAATTATTAAAAGACTATGCTTAAATTACTTATTCATGTTTGTTCTATTTGTTTTTTCTATGGGAGGTGGGCGTAAAAGTGGGCGGATCTGGAATATATATTAGGAGCCCAATCTACAATTATAATAATTATTTTTTGTGAAAATTAAGTTGATGCATTAAAAATCAAGGGAGTTATGCCACTTTTCAATACAAGTTGTATGGGAAGTGGTCGTAAAAGTGGGCGGATATTTTTCAAATTTCACACAAATGATTCTGAGTGTTTAAAAATGATATGTGCCAAAAAGCAATGCCGTAGGTCAAAATTTAATTTTCTCTTTGTATGGGAGGTGGGCGTAAAAGTGGGCGGAACATTTTGATTTTTCCAATTTTTTTTTTGATTCAAACAAAAAATGCCTATGTACCAAGTTTCATTGTCCTTCGACAACTTCTTCTATTTTTGTGGTTTCGGTAGTCGACACGAATGCCGGAGATCGCCTTCAAGATCTGCCGCGTTTACCAGCAAGTCTGTTGTCCTGACGACTACCTTCTTTAATTTTTCTATGAACGAAAGCACTATATAAGAAAAATAAATCTTTTCAGACCAAACTCACTTTTTTTATTGATTATTTGGAATTTTTTTTTTGGCCAAAGGACTCCACTGCATACAGCAAAGATTTCCCTTGCCTGACTTCTGCAACAACAAAACTTTGTATCACGCGCCTTCATTTTATCCACTCACTATTACCTTGAACACTTTATATTTTTGCCTTTACTTATTTTTTTTCTTAGCTCACAACCACCTTGAAATTTGCTTTTAAACGGACTATTTCGCGCTTTCCCTGGATTGCGACCTTCTATAGTCCGATTTCCCCCTCAAACTGTTGATGAACTGTTTGCCCTCCATTATCACGTCATTTTTCCGTTCGTTTTCATTTCAAGTCGGTATAAACATTTTCATAGTAAAATTTTCGCGGGTTTCAATATTATGAATGAAATTTACATGAACTGTCATTCCCCTTTGCCCAATCTGGCATAATTTCTATGCATCAGGAATATTCTCCGGGTGGCCATTCAGTTTGATAAACGTGGTTGGCAACGCATCGCCAATATGCCGGAAATGCATGCATATTTTTTTAAACAATCCCACAGCAGACTGGTAAGTATCTCTACACTACAATTTTATTAATTTTTCCCTTCTTTTTCAGCCCGAGGAGTCATCGACGCCCTATCCATTCTCTGGGGAATAACGGCGACCTTGGAAGCATGGGTTCCTATGGGATTTTCCGCCAGTATGGACCCGAAAGGACGCAATTTACTTTTTCTCGAATCGCCCCCACCTTAAGCTGTTCAGAAAATTAAATTAATCTCTGGTTTCTTTCGTTTCAGATTTTCTGGTGTTTCATTTATTTATTTTTTCTTTTCAGCTTTTCTTTCTTTTCATTCCAGTTTTATTTATTCCCTTTCCAGTGCTTTTTTTCTCTTTATTTTCAGGTACACATAATTTGGCCCCACGGGAATGGGTCATTTTATGTCATAACGAGGGAGACCCCATAGCAATGGGCCTCCCCAGAATATAATCCGGCCATAGGGAGACCCTTAGGTCCTCCCTTGAATACTGGCCTAATACTTTTGAAATGAATATGGGTGGTTATGGCCTCCACCGGGCAAAAAAAGGCCACCCTAAGTACCCTCCACGCAAAATTTTTTTTTTGATTGTTGGCCGGTGTTAGAGGTAAGTATCGCAACTGAAAGAGTTAAGTATTCTCTCTATAACTTTTAACTTCATAGGCAACCTTTGGGATGGTGGACAATATGCGCTCAATAATATCAGATACAGGCGTTCATCTGATATTATACATCGATCCAGAAAACACCAATGGCATTTCGTGTTCGTGTGGTAAAATAGTTGTGTGGGATACAACCCAAAGATATGTGCAAGATAAAATTTAATTTCAAAAATAAAATTTGCCTTTCTCTTTGTTTGTGTCTCATAGGTGGCGAAGGAAGGATGCTCAGGCCCACACCTTAGCAACAAGTTCGTTGTATTATTTCAGCTTAACAGTCCACATGAACTGTGAACTTAAGAGGTCATTTCAGTTCAACTTGTAGTTTTAGTTTAATCGGAGCGAATAATCGCGAAAATTGTAAAATTTTTTGGATACTCTGATATTCGTTTATACTAAATCGACATATTGAAGATCGGGTTAATGATTGGGTAATTCCGATTCTGAAATAGTGGTGATTCCGTATTTTTTTATATTTTGGAACAACTGTTGTGATTAGCGTTGTAGTTATTGTGTAGAAGTCGGTTACATATCCATTCCACAAAGATTAGCACATTAGAAACCTTTGTGCAGATTGAGTGAGACATTCCACAAAGATTGGCACATTAGAAACCTTTGTGCAGATTGAGTGAGACAAAGAGAGCATGAACTAGAAAATGGCGGAGGGAACTGCACGACTGAAATACAAAAAACTGCTGAAACAAGTGAACTACTGAAACAAAAGAGGGGAACAGTATTGAACTAGTTCATCTAGTTCACAAGAGTGAATCGTTCAATTGAACTAGTTCGCGAACTACACAACTCTAGCAGGACGCAATTCTCAAGCAAGATCTCATATGTGTTTACCACTTTCTGTCTTTAGATATTAAAACAAGGTCAGAGAGATATGGTTTAATGTCCAATGCTGTGCCTTGCATTCAGCGATTTCCATTAGATAAGTAAGTTATTCAGATAAATATAATGTAGGTTGAGTTTTCCAACAGCAGATGTCTATAACAATTGTCCCCAGCACATGAATATGGATATGCCAATGGAATTAGTGTCGACAAAATATGTTCTTTAATAATTATTCGGTTCAAGATCAATAAGTATTAAAATTTACTTTCTCATAGAAAATTAATTACATACAAATGAAATATGTGAAATTGAGTATTATGGTGGATGGTTGTGAAAATATCTATTTCAATGCCCACCAAGGAATATCATCAGTTCCCTTCTCCACAATAGTAATTAATTAGACCATAATATGATTTATTTTTTTATTATGTTTAAGTATAGTAGTGCATTTTAAAGTGCCCGTAAGATATATAAACGGCGAAACACAAACCGAGTAAGTGTACATAAGTCCAACTGTTTTTATATTATATTTTGTCTGTTTTATAAATTTTAACAATTGTATGACACCAGTTCTTGAAAGCTCTATGCAAATAGAAAATAACCAATATAAAGCAATGAACAAGAAATTGCAAGAGGAGAATAGGGAGTTGAAGCATAAGCTCGCCGAAGCAAACTCTGTTGTTAGTTCCACAAAGGCATTATTCACCGAAGGGAAAATTAGAAAAGTGATGTCCTGTGAAAACGTGCAGTGGAAGTGGTACAACATTTCAAATGCCATATGTATGCATACATCTGGGCCTAGAGCCTATAGTCACCTCTATAAGAAACGATTTCCGTTACCCCGTGTCTGCACTCTGCAAAGTTGGGCTCCGAAGGTTAACATAAAAGAAAGATTTCTAATATTTCTTTAGCTGATTTTATGAAATAAAGTACTGAATTAACAAGCGAAGACAAAGTGTGTATAATGGCATTTGCCGAAACGGGGGGACGATTTCATAAGAATATCAGTGAGCTATGTTCAAGTGGTAATAGCCAGAGGACTACGGGGATCAATGAAACTGACCGTATTTTATGATTTTGACTGTCAAATGAAAAAATAAATTTTATTTTCCATAATAAGTGAGCTTAGCGACGCAAGTTTCCCGGTAGTGGCGATGGTATGTGACATCGGACCAACATCTGATTATTCTAGATTTATATTGAACTTTACCTCAAAGCTCTTTTGCATTAGATAAACCTTGGTTACAAAATCCAGAGGACAAAGAGTTTACTTTCGCTGATGCACCACATTTGCTAAAACTAATTAGAAATCATTTTCTGGACACTGGATTTTTGGTTAAAAATGAACTGGTAACTTCACTCACAATTGTAGATGCAAGGAAGCACATCTCAAATAACGATGTGTTAATTACACTTAAATTGACAAACTGATCATCTTTCGGTCAAAGGAAGAGGTAAATATGTGTACATCAAAACAGTTTGAATAATAAATAAGCCCTAAGGCCAAATAAACTTTAGGAAAACAGAAGGTTAAATTAGCAGCACAGCTGCTTTCCAACAGCACTGCCAGCGCTACTAGACGCCGTCATTACCATGAAATGTAAACATACAAACCACTTGAAACAGCTGATCTCATTCAGTTAGTAAATAATTAGTATGACGTTCTTAATTCAAGTATGAAAAAGTTGAGTTATCCTGGTAAGGTATTTGCTGTTAGGATTAGGTTATAAGCTACTTTATATCCCCTAAGGAACCGTTTGACTTGGCGGATCAACAACAGACGTTAATGCGTATGAATGAAGTGATGTCATCTCCGATAATACCAAATAAGAAAACCTTGGAATGGTTCCAAAAAGGTGTCTTAATGACTAATAATCCATTGCAAATGCTTCTAGAGTATGTAAAACGAAAGTACAATATGAGCTACATTGTAACGTACCGGCTAAACCAAGATGTCAACGAGCATTTTTTTGGTTATGCGGAGTAAAGGTGGATTATATGACCATCCTCCACCTAAAGAAGTTCTATACAGACTACGGAAGTACATCTTGGGTGCGTTTTATATATTTTGTTTTTAACTCAAATAATTTATACATTATTTCATTATTTTCAGCACGGAATACTGAGACCTTACAAGGCACTGGAAATAGTATATCTGAGTACTCAATGGCTCGGTTCGTCTAATACGCTGGCTATCACTAATTGTAACCAGAATGAGAGTGAAGTAGCATGCGCAGACGAAGATGATATACATATCTGATGAAGAAGAAGTGGATATTCTTCAAGAAGACGTGTTGGAATATATATCTGGGTACAATTGGTATTAATTTCAAAGGGATCTCTGTAAAAACCCGTCAGCAGATTTCGTTAACTCTGTGAAAAAATGGTTTCCCGTTACATCCCGTGAAGAGATTAGGGAGAGTTACACTCACTGATTGGGACCTACAATTTTACACCGGTTCCGAACGGTATTTTGAGAAGCTTTTTCATGGCTAAGTACTCGATAGTGTCGCCGTCACTAAGCGAGGTGACCGCCGTCGAAAGAAATTTTAAAGTGGTCAGAACAGGGATCGAACCCACGTTCTCATGCACAAGAGCCGCGCACACTACCATTGCACTCCCCGAGCACGTGATAAGCCTTGTTTTAAATGCCGGATCCATTTTCGTGTACGGCAGAATAATGGCTACAGAGAATAATGGGTTACGAAAAGCTATTAAAAATAAACTTGTAAACTGTTAAAATTAACCCATAACTCTCTATCAGTTATAATCCAATTAATTGTGATGTAGTTTTATTTTATTTTAATTGTGATATAGTTTTATTTTATTTAATATTATATGTATAAATAAAAATTGAATAGAAATTGCTAGTTAATAACTAACTAAACTAATAACAAACCCTTAGTTATAATTTTCTACAAAAGTTTTTAAAATTTTTTTTAATCCATATCTCAGTTGAAGATAAAAATAAATAAATGTTTCCCCATAAAGGGAGTGGGGAGAACTTCCCACAACCAGTGAGCTGTGCTGTTTCGAGTTTTACACTTACTGATTGGGGCCTACAGTTTTACACCGGTTCCGAACGTTAGTTTGAGAAGCTTTTGAAGGTAAAATCGAGTAAAAGGCAAAATTCCTTATTTTAAAATTTCTTCAGATTCTACAGAACTGCAGACAGTAAAGTAGGTTCGTTATTGCCTTTAATTTCAGTACACACACTTAGTACTTTGCGTTTGCCGATTCCCAAAACAAAAATATGGTAAACATTTTATTACCTTGATCCACAGATCTCGCACCACAAAAGTAAGGGCACCATTGAAAGTAAAGGAACTATTTACGAATCTATTTACAATGTAAAAAGTACAAAAATTCGTTTTAAATTTACAACAATACCGTTTTTAATTTTGTCATCGCTACGCTTTGGGAAAACGCTTTTCAAATAGTCGAATGCGTTTGGACAATTTACAACGGCCACTTCGATGAATTTTTTAACAATTCCCAATTTTATGGGGAGCGGTGGCAGCAAGATGTCTTAAGTATTGTCAATTAAAGGTGCATTCTTCAGTTTATGTTGTTTCATTTGTTCTTCCACACTTCCTGTTGGTCTCCACGAATTACATTGGTATTGATTCAGAGGTGAGGGCAAATCCCAATTACAAAGAAAACAAAAGAATTTTGGAAAGCCGCCCTTATCGATGATCCCTTGCAAAATGTTGATGACCTTCAAATCACAACAAATCTTCCATTTATTTTCGTAGTATTGGATTTTTTCATTACATCTTTCAATGTTTCATAGCTTTCTTTCATGTTAATACCCATTGCCAGCGGAATGGAAGGTTTTCGGTTCGACACATGCAACAACCATCTATAAATAATCTCCACTCACTAGCGATGTAGTTCATTCCCATTTTTACGACCAAAGCTTTTATATCGTTGCAGTAAGCGAACGAATTGTCATCATTTAGAGTGTAGAGCATCTGAAATTCAGCTTGTCGTTTGCGGTACGCCGTAGAGTTAACATTAGCATGTGTGAGTTTTCTTTGCTTTAAAAACTCAGTCAAAAATATGGCAAGTCGCTGCGATGTTCCCAATATGGCCACAATTAAATCCATTTCCTTTTGTGTTATTAGTTGTGGTCCATCTCTTCCCTGTTGGGGCTCATAATCGGTATCACATGGATCTTCATAAGTAACACCACTTGCTATAGTCATTCCTGTAAATTCTGTCCTACGATCTGGAGTTGGTAGTCTTGGTGATACAAAATTGTCCGGTGCAAGCATTGGCAGTGTGGCTGTTACAGTTGCTTTATAAATTTTGTTCTTCTCAGCATGTCGATTTAGACGACATGTGTAATTTACGTATGCGTAGCAACTGGTGTCATCACCCAGGTGATTAATCCAGTTTACCGGCTTACAATACATCATACTATGTTTGCCTCCACACAACCATGCCATGAGACTGTTATAACATAGGCGACAAACTGTATTAGGTCTGTAATTTTCACCGGTCAAGTCTACTTCGTCGAAAAACAACTTATCTGCTCTCTTGAACTCACTACTTAGAATATTCTTTTCCTTTTGAAATCTTGTATAACTTTTTTATCTGATTTGATGACCGCAAACGTAGCAAAATAAATCAATATTTTCACACTGCATATTGAAATTGCCAGTTGCCAATGTTGTGTGCGAATTATGCTGTAGCACTTTCTCTATAACTTTCACCGCTGAGCTCTCGTCGACGTCGCGCTGTGTAATGCCTCGATGGGAGGGTCGTGTCGTTTTTTTATTGTGTGCTGCGTCCCTTGTAGCGTTTGCTAAGCTTACTGATTTGCCTGTGCTGCTGCGGTCGGTGAGATAGCATAGTATCTCAATATTGATGTAAACGGTGTTAAGAATCTTTCCTAGGAAGGTCATATGTACATTTTGTAGTTGATTGTTTCCCTGAATTTTGAAGGTTTTGCTACCTATGGACCTGAACAGGGGGAAAAAGGTAAACAAAAATGAAGATGAAGTTTTTTTAATATTATACAAGAGCTACAACGTTCCCTCAGAGAGTAAATCAAAATTTCGAACGGTATGCAAGATATGAGCCTGAAAAAGTAATCAATTTTTTCCAAAAATTACACCGAGGCCACAAATCTTTGTGGGCCCATAAAAAAGTGCATACTTGTTCAAAACCGTTGACATTTGCTCTAGCATGTATGCAACAGCTGTTTCGTACTCATATACAATAGGAAAGAAAGCAAATGCATTTCAGTATTCACAATAGTGTGCTGTCAAGCGCCTACAAATGAAAATATGAACTATCGCCTTTTTCGATACACTTGCATTCGCCTATCTCCCATCCCCAAAAAGATGATGTTAGGCACTTAAATTTCGTCAACAGCTGCTGCAATAACCTAAATAAATAAATCTTGGTAAGTACGTAGCCCTTTGATACGTTGCTAAGTAACGGCAGTGAATTCTTTTCTGTTCGAAAGAATACTCTAAGAAGGGCAGAAAAGAAAAAGGAAAATCAGTTCGATTTTAACGACGAAAGGGACAAATTGTATTTAAGCGCTTCGCGAATAAGCGGTTTGTTTGTTAAATAAAACATATATAAGGGTGATTTTTAAAAGCTTTTGTATTTGCTACGCAAAAAAACACATAACATTTAGAGAAATTTGTGAAATCTTTATTTGAGTCGATAGAACGGTCTATATAATTCAATGTCCAATTTGGCATACTCTCTCCAACATATTGGCTGGTATCTCACGAATAAATTCTTCAATATTGGCTTCCAGTGCCCCTACAGCTGCGGGCTTGATCCTATGGACATAAGCCTTAACATAGCCCCACAACAAAATCTAAAGGCGTTAAATCGCACGATCTGGCCACGTAGTGGAGTAACAGAGGCCCAATTGCTGCGAACGGGGCCGAATCGATAATTCACGGTCATCAACAACACTGGAGGATACAGCTGTGATATTTTCCTCCGTCCGCACTCTAAGTATGCGTGCTGGTGGTTTAATGCCCAATAATGTAAATTTGATGCGAAATTTAGTCACAAGATTCCGAATAGCCGCCTCAGAAGATCGCCAAACTGACCATAAACTGGAAGAAGTGCACGATGCACTTTCTTAACCGAGCATGAATTTTGATAATAAAATTCAATAATCTGCAAGCGTTGTTCGTTTGTAAGTCGATTCATGGTTAAATTATAGACCAAAATTAATATGTTTGACAGTAACATGTTACACGAAAACAGCTGAGCTGCCAAAACAGTGTTGCCGAAAGAAAGTTACTAGAAAATCACCCTTAAAAGCGACTGACAAAAATTTGCTTTTGTTTTTCGAACTCAAACCCTGGTCAAAGAGATCCAAAAAGTACTAGGAGTTCACTCAAACGCATTTCATGCTTATTTCATACTTTTTGCATAGTTTATGTAATTTTACTTCAACATGGTTGGAATTTCTATAGTTATATACAATAACACAATCAAAAAGCTGCTCGTGTATTGAAATATTCAATGAAGAGAGTAAGAGAGAGAACAGAGAATGACTAGGGTTTCACTCGTTGCTTTTGTTTGTATTTGAGTAAAGAGAAATTTTGACTGTCTACTTGTACATCGTTTTTGAACTCAACATCGACAATCGTGTGATCCTACTTTAAGTGTTGTTGTTATCGTTTTCAGTATTTCACTAGGGGAATATCTGTTCAATGGTGTTTGGTTGTTGCAGGGGGTTTCTATGGCGCAGTTGATCGAAAAGCCACTAGGGAAATGATGTACAATGAGAGACCAAAAAAGAAATACAGATTAGACATCATGCAGCAAACTGAGTTTAAAAGTGTTTGATTGAAACTAATGAACTCTAAATTATATTTGCAAAATACGCATTCCCTTTTATTTCTGTCCGTATTATGCCAACTCAAGAGTAAATTACCAAAGCAACTCGAACTTGATGAAATGGCCTACTACCTAGTCGTAATGAAGAGGCATCGAAGAGAGTAATGGAGGCTCTTTAGTATTGCTCTGAGGTAGTATTAAAGGGTTTTTCAACAGAGACGCTACAAAAGTAAATCGATAGGGACAGCAAACGACGCCATATTTTTTCCCGCTCTTTTGACATTTCTCTTCAGTAAGGTTTGCCATTTCATCATTGAAAGATATGCGAGCCAACAACGAGTCAAAATTATTAAAATTTACTACCGAAATTTGGAGCCAGTGGCCTCAACTTTAAGAGGCCAACTTTAAGAGGCCTCATCAATCAGCGATGAGGCTCATTTCTGGCTGAGTGGCTTCGTCAATAAGCAAAATATGCGTTATTGGTCAGTCAGAAATCCACACGTAATCCATGAGTCATCATTGCATCCCGAAAAATTACGGTTTGGTGCGGTTTATGGGCCGGCGGCGACATTGGGCCGTACTTCTTCCGTGATGATCAAGACCGGCACATTACTGTGAATGCGAATCGCTACCGTTCAATGATAACCGAATATTTTTGGCCCCAATTGGATAATATGGACTTGGAGGATATGTGGTTCCAACAGGACGGCGCCACAAGCCACACAGCGAATGCCACAATCAATTTATTGGAAACCAAGTTTGGTGAACGTGTTATCTCACGAAATGGCCCAGTCGATTGGCCGCCTCGGTCGTGCGATTTGACGCTGTCAGATTATTTCCTGTGGGGCTACGTCAAGTCTATGGTCTACGCCAAAATTGCAGCAGTATCGGCCGATTTATGCTTGAAAACCGTCGAAAATTGGGTTCAGCGTCTGGACTTCTGCAAGCGTGCCCGTGATGGCCATGCAAAAGAAATCGAGTTCCATACATAATGGCATCGAACGTACTTTCACAGGAATAAAGAATATTATTGGTATCTAAAACCGGTTTTGTTTTATTTAAAAAACTTTTGTAGCGCTCTTATTGAAAACCCCGTTATTAGCAATTATGCCAATTTAGCTCTTTTGGGGCTAGAATTAGCACTTTTCGACCTTGCAAAACGCTAACAAAATTCCAATGGCGCTTTTTTGGAAAAACGCGTAATGTGCACGCGGTTTGAGTTTTTATTTAGCCCCTTAGCCCGTTTTGTATACATCGCCGATGTTGCTAAAGAATGTATTTTTTTTTTTGTATTTTGGGCATTCCCGTTGTAATATGACATTTTTGTTTCTAACGGTCTTGAAAAACTGTTAATTTTTATTGATGCATTACTGTGAATGACGGGTGAAATATTTTCATCTCCATTGATCACACATGCTAAATTTGCTTCTTTTATTGCATTGGTTATGGCCCAAAAATAACGCAAGGTATGGGAAGCAGAATCCACTTTTAATCCTGTAGATGCAACACAAAACAAAAATGTCAGACAATGCTGGTTCCATCAAATCTGCACTCAAAAAATTGTTCTCTTCGGTTGACCATCTGAAAGGATTTTCCAAACGGGAAAGTTACAATTTAATAAAAACAAGTGGCGTGTTAGATATCAACGAATATGCCCTCATTAAAATGACCGGCCAGGCTTCGGTGGTTCACGCGAAAACGAGAGTTAAAATTTTCGATAACTGGTGCATAAATCAAGCTGAATTTTAGCTGAATCTGCGAGTTATGGATCCGCACAAGAAAAAGTCTAACTGGCTAAAATGCACGGTGTCTGTGGAGATATCCTTAAAATCAGGCGCGCAGAATGCTCTTTGTGGCATCAGCTGTGTATCAAGTAGCGACAACCTGTTGGAACCACATATCGTGATCGGAAGAAGTACTGAGCGATGATGCCTCCGGATCAGAATCGAGACCAACCAATGACATTCTGTGTGTGTATTGCCAATTTGTAATGATATTATCGTCCTAAATCCGGCAATGCTTGTTTACGTACCGGTTGATTCAAAAATGGGTGACCGCCATGGACAGTCAAAATCTACCGGACCCTATTGGAAACCACTTATTTATTAAGCGCTTTTTATCACTTTCAGCATTTTTCTAGTCGTTTTCGTTATTTGGCGCGTTTTAGCACTTTTTTAGTAGTTCGACGGCGCGTTTCGTTCCTGCAGAGTTGGCATCACTGATTACACTACTCAACAAAATGAAAAAAATTTCATGTACTCCGGATGCGATAATTTTTTCTGTGTAGATAACCTTGACATGAGCTCGAAAAACGCAATAAAAATTTTTTTTTTCGATTGTTTTTTTTTTTTTTAAATTTTAAAATTTTTTTTTTGGTTAATTTGTTTTTGTATGAAAAATTGTTTCAGCAACTAACTAATGTCGCCAAAATATATACTAAATGGATGGTAGTAGACCCCAAAATATAAATAATGTGCGTCTTCATTCATCGGCTAGCTACAGCGGTCGTAATCGGTTGTTGAATCAGGAATTTTACAAAATTTTACCGAAAATTTACAAGTGAAAGCCCTTTAAAGCATTTTAAAAAAATATTAATTCACAGAGTGCATTTTTTTTTGTATTTTATACGCAATGTGGCAGGTTTTAGAAATCAAACAAGCTACTTTTTAAGAAAATCCATGAATTAATAATGAAGTTGTGAATTTTTTACCTTTGAAATTATCTCACTAGTCAACCAAATGAAAAAATGTCATGTACTTCTAATGAAGTATTTTTTTCTGTGTAGATAACCTTCAGATGAGCTTGAAAAATACAACAAAAACTTTGTCGATGGTAAGGTTTTTTCTTTTTTATTACAAAAAAAATTAAAATTTGTTGGGTGACAAAAATATCGTGAATTTTTTCGCTAAAGCCCTCAGAATCTACTTTTTAGTTCGAACATTGCATTTTACCTTTGATATTGTTGTGGGTCTGTTTCTCTTATCAGGAACCAGATATAGTCCCGCATCATAGCTTCGTTTCAAAATCCTTGGTATCGGTGCTCTATTTCTTTCATTTGCTGATGAAAACGCTCGCCATGCTCGTCACTCACATCGCCCAGGTTGTCCGGAAAGAAGTCCAAGTGCGAGTGTAGAAAATGTATCTCAAGCGACATATTTGCTCCAATTTGTTTATAATTTTGGAGTAGTTGTTCGCCGATCTGTCTGTAATTTAAGCTTTTGTTGTTTCCAAGGAATCCGGAAACAATTTGCCGAAATGAGTTCCAAGCTGCAGCTTCATTTGGTGATAAAATGTGCTCAAACTGTTGGTCTTGCAACAACTTTTTAATTTGCGGGCCTTCGAAAACGCCTTCCTTAATCTTTGCCGACGAAAGGTGAGGAAAAATGGTTTTTAAATAGGCGAACGCTTCACCATCTCTGTTGAGAGCTTTCACGAAGTTTTTTATGATTCCGACTTTATGTGAAGAGGTGGGAGAAAAACATTTTCCTTTTTTATGAGTGGTGTATATTTCACACACGGGGATGAAGTTAACTCGTTCTGTCCAACTCCTCCTGGTGTAATGATGTTGACGATCGCGGCTGTCCCAAAGGCAGAGAAAACAACAGTACTTTGTGAATCCACCTTGTAATCCACAAAGGATACCGATAACCTTAAGGTCGGCACAAACTTTCCAATCGTGCCTCTTATAGTTAAGGCACTTTAGTAGATTGTCCATGACTTCGTATGTTTCCTTGGTGTCAACGGCATGAGCAATTGCAATCGAGGGTTTCTTGTTGCCGTTGTGCAGTAAAATTGCTTTAAGGCTCTGCTTGTTGCTGTCGGTGAAAAGACGCCACTCTCCTGGATCGTAAGAGTACCCGAGTTCACCAAATAATCCGTGAATGTCCTTACAAAAACAGACGTTGCCTTTTTTTGTGTAGTACATTGCGTATGGTTCATGACGCTTCCTGTAGATTCTTGTCACAACAAAAATTACTTGGATTGGTATTGCATTCAAATCCTCGCGAACGTTTGCTCATTTTGAGGTTACTTGCGAAAGTAAGTGATATTTGGCAATTTTCATCCTTAAATACCTAAAATAAAATCAGGCACAACAGGTAGTGGTTAAGGTAGTTGCAGAGGTAGCAGAGTGACCAACAAAACGCATTGTTGCGTAGTGACATTACTACCTTCCGTTATTATTTTGTAAACATACCCATGTGCAATATCTATAAGTGATACATACCAGCAAAGGTACGCATACATTGAGCCATCCCTCACTGCGATTGTTGCATTTTTCAAGCTCATCTGAAGACTATCTACACAGAAAAAAATACTTCATTAGAAGTACATGACATTTTTTCATTTGGTTGATTAGTGAGATAATTTCAAAGGTAAAATGCAATGTTCGAACTAAAAAGTAGATTCTGAGGGCTTTAGCGAAAAAATTCACAACTTCATTATTAATTGATGGATTTTCTTAAAAAGTAGCTTGTTTGATTTCTAAAACCTGCCACATTGCGTATAAAATACAAAAAAAAATGCACTCTGTGAATTAATATTTTTTTAAAATGCTTTAATGGGCTTTCACTTGTAAATTTTCGGTAAAATTTTGTAAAATTCCTGATTCAACAACCGATTACGACCGCTGTAGCTAGCCGATGAATGAAGACGCACATTATTTATATTTTGGGGTCTACTACCATCCATTTAGTATATATTTTGGCGACATTAGTTAGTTGCTGAAACAATTTTTCATACAAAAACAAATTAACCAAAAAAAAAATTTTAAAATTTAAAAAAAAAAAAAACAATCGAAAAAAAAAATTTTTATTGCGTTTTTCGAGCTCATGTCAAGGTTATCTACACAGAAAAAATTATGGCATCCGGAGTACATTTTGACTGTTGACTAGTGTTATTAGTGATGATCATGGTTTCTCTTATGTCAAATTCATATGCATATTGTTTGTGAACTTTTTTGTTTACTTTTACAGTAGATACACACATGAAGAAAATTTGACAGATTATGGACACCAAACAAAAACAAAATGCCTGTGTTTGTTGTAATAATTCCTAATGCGTTTACCTTACTTATTTTACCATGGTGATGATCTTCTGGTGTTTGACATGTTGTTTTCTTCTGTCTCGCGGGGTAGCATATTTGCTGTTCAACTATGATGTCTGCCATTTGTGCTCTTTTTATTTAACACTCCCGTCATCGGTCGTGTAATAAAAAAAATCCAATGAGTGTTCGAACTCACGGGTGATGTGTTAACAGATTCTTGTTACACGGTACTGTTCGATTTCCATGAACACATTAGTAAATGTTACATTGGAAAATAAAAACCAGCCTTCAATCGTATGACGACGTTACATTTAAATAATATTAATACTTAAAATTATTTAAAGACCAGTGCAGGCACATGTGTCATAATTTTCCTGCTTAATACTTTTTGTTTTATTCCCACAAAAACAACGAAAATGCAAACAACTGACACATGTACACTCCGGTTCACTTATATAAAGGCACTAAAAATTCCATATTCAGCAGCCTGTTTCTTTTGCAATTTTGCAGAATTTTGCAATGGAAATGGAAGCTAGACATCTTGAGATATAAAAAAATCATGACAATAGTGGTCTATTAACTAAATAACTTTTTTGAGCAATTTATAAAAAAAAGTCAAAAAATGTGCTATTTTTTTTTGGTTCACTTGAATAGAGGCACTTTATTATTTTTTCATTTGTTTTAAAGTTAGCGATGGTTTTTTGTAGGGAGCGTTTGTTTATTACAATTTATTACATCTTAATCATTTTACGAGTCAAAATGGCAAAACAAAAAATTTTAAATCTACCGGAAGAAACTAAAATCGATGTTTACCGTTCTGAAGTATATTCTAAGACGGAGCCCAACAGTTGTCGACAATTACATCAAGGACCCCGAGTTGTATGAAAAAAATTTTATAGGAAGGGTTTCACTGTCTTTATCTACATACGTATGAGAATAGAAAATTCATCAGAATTGCTTCTAATTCTGCCTTATCCTTGTCAAAAATTAGAGCTCAATCAGGATTGGAAGCGAGCAAGTCATCAGTACGCAGAATAATTAAAAGCTGTGAGTATCTTAAATACCTGAAATTTGTCATACCACCCGATCGCCATATGTTATTGTATAATGATGCATGTGTTCGTGTACCTATTGAGCGGACGGCCTCGTATGCCATGCGTTAGCCGGGCTTGTAACTCGTCGGACGGGGGGGATCTTCCCACTCGCTAGGCTCAATAACGATCGGATGATGAACATTTGTACATACGAGCTTGGATCAAAAACTTTCGACATAAACAAAAAAAAGAACGGAGCCCGAATAAACTTATCAAGTAATGCAAAAACAAACTCTGAGACAAGAAATTATTGCCTGGGAAAAAGAATAAGATGATAAACAAATTCATCTTGCGTCAGATGGGTCGACTGGTGTTATTGCCGACTGATGCCCTCCCTTAAGAAGCCCTTCACGCTTCACCATGATATCGATCCTACTTCGATATCCCATAAACGTCGGTTGCCGAGGTTACTTACCCTATTACTCTACCTAACCGTTATGATTGCTCACTCAATCATACTGAATTTTGATCACAAGGTTTTCAAAATACTTTACAAACTTTATTTTCCAAAACTTAAAACGACAACTTAACTTTAAAGCCCTCGCTCAACAAAACTAGCACCCATGGGTGTAAAAATCCTTCAATGATTTTGAATTCTAAAATTAAAAATTTACTTAAACTCTATAAATTACTCTAAAATTTACTTAATCAAAAATGAACCAAATTTACCTTACACGACAGACTAAATAGGCCATTTTACGCGACTCTCCCGAAATCTATCACACGCACGAAAACTTTAAATAACGACCGAAATAATTCCCGACGAATTTTAACGAACTAGTGACGATCTAGTTACTCGCGACCGGGTTAGGATTCTCAGAGGCAATTCGCATGAGAGTTAGTAATATAAAAATATATTGCAATAAAAAAATATAGTATAACAAGTCGTTTGCAAACAGTCACTCAGTCCAAGAATATTTTCTCCACGTTACGGGGATGGTTATTTCAAGCCCATGTGTATGGCTTACAAAACTTTATTCACTTACAACAAATCTTAAACTCTACTTAGAAATAATCTGACGTTCAAAAGATCATTCCGATGTTTCAATACGTTATTTCATTTCAATTCAATTCTCGTATGAAAATTCTGACTACATACGAGTAAAATCTTCACACGACTACTCTTCAAAATCGTGTGCTCTTTCCTTTTGGTTTCTACTAGGATATATATACTTTCTTTTCAACTTTCAAATTACTCTGGAACATGAGCTCTTTTATTTATTTGCACTGGAAATCATGTTTCTTATTTACTTTTAATTTTATTTTATCCTCAAAACTTATGTTTAGGACTAGTTCGTTTTGTCCATCTGATTTTAATGACAAGCACTTATGATTATTTAACACTTATTTAACTCTAGCCTAAGGTCCCTAACTATCTTATGTAACTTTTGATACGTTTAGGTTGACGTAGGCCCCATCTTTGGCTCTATGCTTCGGCGAAGTTGACCTCTATTGAGGTTATGTGTCGGTCCGTACGTAATAATTGAAAAACGGACTTACCCTGGGCCTCTTTAGGTCTTACTTGAGCTGGATACTGCTGTGGTTAGCTGGATGTCTGATGGTGATGATATTAGCTGGATTTGTGCTGGAGGTTTGATGATGGTGTTAGCGATGATATTACAGAATTATGCTGGCTGGTTGATGATGATGTTGGCTATTAGGCGTTATAATGATGAAAACTGGTTGCTGCGGTTGAAAGCGGATGATGTTTCGCTGCTGATGAGTATATACTGCGGGCTATGGGTGCAAAAGAATGGTCAAAAACGACTCCAAACCGTTTGCGCGGGGTTTTTCTTACCTAGCCGTCGCTAGCCGACACGATTGTGACTAGCTGCCGAGTCACTGGTGTCTCAACCAAAAATGTTGGTTTTCGGACACAAATTGTTTGTGGACACTAGCACTAATCACTTTTTAATATTGTTCACTGTATTTTGGGATGCTCCTGGGTTTCCCGCTGGTGTTCTCCTTCGCCGGATCACTTGATGAATGCTGGTGCTGCAAATGTTGAGTCGCCGTCTAACCTCGGGGTAGGAAGATGGCGGTTCAAATTATATGTAATAATTTCACTAAACCTTTACTTACCGTTTGTCTCTGCTTCGTTGTGGCACGCGATTGGTGAATTTTCCAAAATGGATTTGGCTCCCGTTGTCGCGCGGTTTTTAACTTATCGATTGGTGGTACGCGTTGATAATTTCATAATGAACATTACGATGACGGGCGGAAAAAATATGACATTGATGCAACTCTAACAGGTGCTTTTCTCAAAAGTGGTTGTTGTAATCGATGTATCCATACAGGTATGTTCGCAAAAGGTGGTTGTTGTAATTGGAACAATCGTATGGGGTGTGTCTACAAAGATGTTTGTTGTAATTTTGACGCCGTTAGGGCGCCGCCACAAATTACAAAAAAGCCGTCACTTAATGCTCCTCGTACGGAAAAGCGGCTTTAATTCGCAAGAGACTACATGGTATGGGATGTGCAGGCAAGAGGTCATGTAAATGCCTCGAGAACCGTTGTATTTACGGTGAGAAGAGGTTTAATTTGGATGGGCCTGATGGCTACAACTATTATTTCCATGATCTGCGCAAAGAAAAGCGTTTTTGAACCGACATCACAGCCGATAGGGCGGAGTTATGGTGTGGGGTGCTATTACGTATTATGGCACCATCGATCTTGAATTTCAAAGTGCAAAAAACGTTATTGGAATCGGCTTTCCGAAGTTCAGTGAACTATTTGGTCCCATATGTTGGATATTGCACCAGGATAAGCCCCCTTACACAACGCCAGAGTAGTAAAGGAGTTCGCTGCAATATTTGGCAACTGTACTCTGATTTAGTTCCTTTTTAATTGTGCTCCGTGAATTTAACTTTATTTTCGTATTTACAAGTTTAAATAGTGCTTGTTGTGTTAATAGTACGAAGATAAGTTAAATTACATTGCTTGATATAATTGTGTGTTCAGTGCAGTGCTTGTTTATACTGTTTTTGTATTATTGTGTGAAATTGGAAATTCTGTTGGTCGTGTAAAACACAAACAACAACAATAATATTTGTTTGTCATTGTTGAGAACGTCTAACGTTGTAGTTGTTGGATTTTTGTTTTATCTTTCATTCTCTTTGTTTCTTCATTTGTGTGTCAGAGTTGCCATCTGGTTTTGCGAATTAATATCAAAGGGATAATAAGTTCATACGTTTTTGGTAATTTTGTCGATTTTGGAATTCTGTTTTTAGGATTTGTTTCTTATTTATTTATTTTTTTACTCTGACTTAATTATGATGACTTGCATGAACAAAGACTGTAAGGTTAGATCGGATACCGATACTCTGATTTCATGCTGGTTGTGTGATGGCTTGGTACATGTCAAATGTGTTGGCCTTTATGCAAGAGTGGCAGACAATCTTAGTGATGACAAGGGTCTTCGTTGGTGTTGCCTGGATTGTAGAAAATTAGATGTGGAGTTCTACAAATTTTTCAGGAGCATGAAGTCCGAATTTTCTGATATGGAAAAGGAGCTTTCGGCTTTATCTGGTCGATTTTCCAAGCTTATTGGGATGTTTAATAAATATCCGGGATTTGAAAAGAGAGCGGGTTCACCGAAAGCTTCCTCGCCGAAAAGGAAGAAGATGGCAAAGAAGGCCCCTCCATTGTTGGTAATTCCTTCCTCGCCGAATTTAATGGACGTTAATTCTCCAGTTTCAAGTCCAATGAAATCTTCTACCCTTTCTACTTTTGCTGAAGTCGTTTCTGTAGTTACTATAGCTTCCACGGACAGCGATAAGTCATCTCCTCCGGGTGGTAATCCCGCCCCGGTGCCAGGACCGGGACCAAGAACGTTGACTGTCGTACCGGCAGGGAAGACAGTTTTTATGTGTAGACTTTCCCCCGACACGACCGAAGAGCATATACGACTTTACATATCGTCTAAATTAGTCGGGAATAATTCTAACGATTCCATACAGTGCTTCAAGCTGAAGTCAGTATTTTCGTAACGTAGGTCGTCTTTCAAAATTATTGCACCGGATGATCTATTTGTCAGACTGGTGGATTCGGAATTTTGGCCTCACAGAACATTCGTAAGGGAATTTGAGTATCGGGATAATGGTAGGCGTGATAATTTTGCTAGATTACCGTCTGGAGTTAAGGCAGCTCCAAAAAACTAATTGGGAGTTTGAATATGTCGTATCAGAATGTTCGCGGTTTGAATACTAAATTGTCTGGATTATTTGTTGATAGCTTTGGTTTTGAGTTTGATTGCATTTTCTGAGACATGGCTTCAACTTAATGTTTTTAATTCTGAGTTCTGCAATAAGTACGTAGTTTATAGAAAAGATCGTGTTGGTAAAATTGGTGGTGGTGTTTTAATCTCAATTGAAAATTCTTTATCATCTGAGTTGGTTACAGTTGATGACATTGGCAATCGTGAGTTTATTGTGGGTGTCCATTAATTTAGGCAATTTGAAATTGTTTGTCACGTGTTCTTATATACTGCCATCTTCATGCTTTGAGGTATATCAAGAGCATATTGACCGTATTTTAGTATTTGGTGACTTTAACTTGCCGTCTGTGACATGGGTGTCTTTACCCGACACCAATTCTCTGACTCCATTGACACCATGTGATTGGTCATCTGATTTTGTTACGCATATTTCCGAACTTGGATTGATTCATTTGAACGACATTCCCAATTCTATGAATCGAGTCCTTGATCTAGTTTTAGTGGATTATTCTAACAACTTTGATGTTTCTCGAATTGATCCGTAAATTTCTCCTGAGGATAGTAAACATCCAACGCTGAGAATTAATTATACATATGATACCATGCAGGTTGGTTGCAATCGCTCTTCATCCTATGTTGGTCTATGCTTCTCGCGTGCGAACTTTATTCTTTTGAATAATCTTATATTTGATACCGACTGGCATAGTATATGTCAGTGTGATAATGCTGTTGAATTTGAAATCGCCCTGGATGATTTCTATAATATTATTAACGGCTATATTTCTAAGTCTGTACCCAAGAGGGCTATAATGGGTAATACTGGTCCCCCATGGTCCTCAAGGGCTCTAAACAGTCTCAAGAATGTAATCTGGACTGCTAGCAAACTATGCTAGGTATATTATTGCTAGCAGTAGATGCAACTCTAAATCTCGTGAGAGTTACAGATTTATTTGAATAAGTTGAAGGCTAATTTTAAACGGAACCCCAAATCATTCTTTAGATTTGTTAACTTGAAGCGTAATTCCTATTCCACACCGTGTAGGATCAAAATTAACGGTATTGATTATTCCGATGAGGAGTCTATTGCTAATTGTTTCGATTGTTATTATATAAACTCGGGTCAATGGGTTTTAATTGTAACATGCTGAATTGGATTCGTTCTTACGTAATGAACCGAGAACAGATGGCATCATTTGGCCGATCATTCTCAAGATCTACTTTTGTGTCATCTGGGGTGCCTCAGGGCAGTCATCTTGGCCCGGTTCTATTCTTGTTATTCATTAACGACTTACCCGCCTCCATTATGCACTCTGAATTGTTAATGTACGCTGATGACGTGAAGATCTATTTTTCTTACAAGGATCCTTGTCAATATACTTTACTTCAGAGGGATTTGTCTACATTCCAGATGTGGTGCGAAACCAATTTGATGGAGCATATTTTAAGCATATTTAGGTCATCATTTTTATCGGCAAAATACATTTTAGGTGGCAATGTTCTTGAATCGGTGGATTCATTTGTTGATCTTGGTGTTCTCTTGGACAGAAAATTGAATTTCAACTCCCACATAATTACGATGGTAAATGAAGCTTATGGCGTTCTGAACTTTATTAAACGTTGGGCAAAGGAATTTTCAGATCCCTACGTTACGAAAAATCTTTTTACTTCACTAGTCCGCCCTATTCTCGAATATGGATCTGTTGTTTGGGACCCCTAGTACAATTTTTATGTTAATATGATTGAATCGGTCCAGAAACAGTTTCTCATTTTTTGTCTGAGAAACCTTCAATGGAACCCGAACCATAATCTTCCTTTGTATAGCAGTAGACTAGCATTGATCAGACTGCCGACTCTTAGTAGTAGACGTACCATGAAAAACTCTATTACAGTTTTGAAGATAATTGATGGATGTATATGTTCTGAATTTCTGTTATCTAAGAATTACATACATAAATGCCCTATTGAGACCCACGAGGTACTATACACTCATTCATATCGAGTTTCAGCGTTCGAATTATGCGTCCTTTGATCCAGTTAGGAGAATGTGTCGTGACTTTAATGAGCTATATCAGTTTATTGATTTCACTGGTAGTTGGGAAACTACAAAACCTAGGATAATTTGTCATTTGAACATATTGCATTAGTGGGCGTCAACTCAAAATTTTCAATTTGTCACTTTTTGTTAAAAAACGATATATATTAATCAACTCTAACCACTGTAAATTGTTCCCATTCTTTTGACTACTCTTTCTTAAAAAAAACGTTATGTCGCTCACCATGTCTTCCGAGTACTTACTTTTGTATCAACAAAACAGATATATTTTTAGTTGTACTTACATGTTTCAGCAATTTTGATCGAAGATTTTTCAACTAAAGGGAATTATTTCGAATTGTGGCCTTATTCATTTTATAAAAGTAACAAACAGGATAACAGTATTTTGAGTTGTCGTAGTGAAATGAACCAAGGTAAAATTATGATGAAATTGTAAAATATTTTATTACATCTTTTTCACGTAGCAACCTTGTTTTGATTACATATCACTGTACTTTTGGATTTTCATTTTTTCTATCTACATATATGACATAGTCTTTTAGTTTAAAATCACTTAATTCACTTTTTTAACAACGAAAACACGCGTTTTTTGTTTAAAAGCTACAATTGTGTTTTATAATTAAATAATAAAGTTAAAATGTTTGAGTTACAATTGTTTGGTAACACGACGTGTCCCAACGTAGAACATTATGCGGATTTTCAAGTAAGTTTGTATTTCTTAGTATATCCTTGGTCTTTAAAACATTTATATTTATTTCAGATTACTTCCTGCGTATATGGATATGTTGCCTTTATCAGATATTAAAAAACGAGATATAAGCGACCTAGTTAAAAAGAACATAATTCCAAAGAATTACTACAATACTTATTATAAGTACCTAATAGATAACTAAATTAAATAAATTTCACCGCTGTTTTATGTCTGTATTATAATCAAAATAATAAATATTCTTATAGCAACAAAACAAATTAATATTTAGGATTTTATGATTGTGTTATTAATCACCGCCGATATTTTCAGTTAAACTGGCACAAGTCGAAATAATGCCACTACTTTTTTCAAGAAGACGGAAGTAACTCGAAAATTAGTTATTTTTCTGTAAATACTTAACAAAACAATAAGAAATCGAGTGTTATATTAAAGTTAACAAATTATTTTTACGAGGGCATAATTTTGTTTTATTATATTCCTTTAATATTATCATAAACAGTTTTTTGCCCCTACTGAAAAATTTAAAATTTTGAGTTGACGCCCTTTAGTTGAACAGGTGCGATATGTAAATTTACTTTATCCTTACTATCTGTCTGTCTGTCTGATTTATAACTTGGTTTTCGTTTTGCTCGTAATTAGTATATATTATGAAGTCTGTTATATTAATATCTCGTGATGTACTTTTATACTTATTTATGTTAGTGTAATACCAACTGGTGAAGAATTTCTGTAGTTGGTTGTAACGTGTGAACTTATGATCCTTGCTCTCCCGTTATAGACCGGTCTATAATGTGTACGCTGTCCTCACGTTATGGGGACGTGGCCCTCTCGGTCTGTAGGGGCGGGTAAGAGTGGCGGCGATGGGTTCGCTCGATTAAAAAAAAAAAAACCAAAATGTTAATATTCTTGACTGGCCACCCTATTCGCCAGATCTAAACACTATCGAAAATGTCTGAGGTTGGTTATCTCGTAAGGTCTATGAAGAAGGTAGACAATTTGATGACAAGCAGTCACTAATTCAGGCCATTAAGGATGCTTGGAATCAAATTTCGTTAGATTATATAAATTCTCTTTATCTCTCAATAAAAACCGGTATATGTGAAGTTATTAAAAACAGAAGGAGTTGTACCCATTACAAATAGTTCTTAAATAAATTAAAAATACAAGAAAAACAGTTTTTCGTTAAAATTAGTTAAAGGGTCTTTATTCAAGTGAACTAAAAAAATAGCACATTTTTAAACTTTTTTATAAATTGCTCAAAAAAAGTTCGTTAGTTAAGAAACCACTATTGTCCTGATTTTCTCAAGATGTATATCTTCCATTTCCATTTTAAAATTCTACAATCGTTTACAAATTGCAAAAGATACAGGCTGCTGAATATTAAATTTTTATTGCCTTTAAATAAGTGAACCGGAGTGTACATTAGGGTGTCCCTTATATGGCAAAAAAAAATTTGTTTTGGAATTTTTAATATTAGAAAATTATATCTAAATATGAAATTTTATTGTTCTATCATGATTGCAACCCGTGGCCACTAAGGCAAGAAGTTTTGCATAATACAGTAAATGAAAACAATGAAAATATACATTAAGAATATTTTATTAAGAATATTTTAATTTTCCACATTATATGGGATATCTTTTTTTTAAAGTATTTTTTCTGTAGTCTGGAAACAAGTTTCTGTGTTCCTCAACCCAGCGCTAGAAAAACTGTTTTTGCTCTTCATCTGCAGTAATAAGTCCGTGAAAATCTTCCACTAATTTGACTGCTTAAAAGACTTACTTTTGTTTTGGCTTCTAGAAATGCAGCGTTATTTATCCAAGAGGCCACATTTATGCGAAGAAAACTATCATCGATCTGTAATCTAGCAAGAAATCCTTTGCTCTTATTTGATACGAAACTATCCAGTGTTTTAGCTGAAATAAAGAAAGGTTGTTATATAAATATCCAGTGTTAATTTTTCAAAAAAATTTAATTTAACACAAAGATAACATTTTTAAAAAAATAAATGTGACTCACCAAACAACGATTCTGACATTTCATCGCTCCTTGGAATATATTGTTTTTTTAAAATCTTATATTTCCCCCTGTTTAAGTTAACAAGCATATTTGTTTTTGTTTTATCATCCACTTCGTCATCAAAAAGTGATAAAATGACTGCCTCTTCACTTAAATACCATAAATGCTTACAAAATAAATCGCTTAATGAATAAATCGCTCTGGCCTTCCATCGTGCTTGGTGTAAGGCTCCGGGGGGCTTGATTCTTTTTTTCTTTTCTGGATCGCCATTCAAAAATACAACGCATAGTTCGATTAATTCACGAAAAGTTTTTTTTCAGTGCTGCTTTACAAAACTTTAAGATGGATAAAATTTATTCATCAGGAATGTGCCTTCTAACAAAATCGATGCATGGTTCAATCTTATTTAAATCGATATTTTTCCAATTGTCTCTAATTGTTTTAAAAATTGGTATTTTTGGAGATCGAAAGTTTTTCTTAATTTTGGCTTCAAATACAGTTTTAAGCACTAGCTCATAAATATGATGACGACAAGCGAAAAGCGCCAAGTCTCTGCCTAAACTTTGCTCCAAAAGAGCACAAGCACCATTAAAACAGCCAGTGTTCGTTGATATTGTATCACAACACATTATTTGCACCTTGTCAATGAGGTTCCAGTCATATATTGCTGTTCTAATAGCTTTTTCTTGGTGTTTACCAGATGAACTCTCCAATTTTGGTACTGCAAGAAGTTGTTCTTTATCGCTATAAGCCGGCTAAAAGTTTGCCATCCCAATGGACGGTTACGACATCAAGTACGTTGTTCTTAAAGCCACTTTTTATAGTTTCTGCGCGGGATTTTCTCATGTGTGCACGAATTCGTTCAATTGAAGATTTATTTGTTGAAAATTCATCGCATCTCAGATCCAGTGCCTCTACTATAGCCTGAATAATATACACGGAATCTCTTATACTTAGCTGGCACCTGTCTAAAACTGCGAAAACCTTGGGTGTTATCAGATTTTTTTCTCCTCTTTTTGAACTGTCACTCTGCAAACTTGCCCTTGGCTCTGGCAGGATTTCGTCGTCGTGGCAATATTGGGGATCTTCGGTATCAGAATTAATTATTTCGTCCTCGTCTGAAACTTGTCTGCATTCAACATTTGATATAGAAGTCTATGCAACTGCCGAAAATTCTTGTTGCCTTAATTTTCTTGTTTCTGCGTGTAATAATCTTTTTCCGGATCTTTCTTCTTTGTCTGCCAACTTTTTGTCTATGCCAGCAAAGCAACCCGGTCTACCCAGCTTCTATTTTTATAATTTCAAGGGCCTCAATATGAGCAATATCAAATAAGTTATCAAGATCACTTTCAAGATCATTTTCACGGGTCCTATAAATATCGAGACTTTTATTAAAATTTTTTTGCAACTTTTTCCAAAGTGTATATTTATTTAAAAGCTTCTTGACATAGTTCGGAATTGCCTTAGTAGGAAATCTTGCTTTCTCCCAAAAAATTACACATTCTCTAATTACTAGATTTGCACTTTGTCTAACATCGAGCTTGACTTCGCGAGTATTGTTAAAAATCACAGCGAGAACTTGTCTATTAGATGGCAGTTTAGCACCATTAATTTGATGGCAAGGAATTCCGACGAGAAAAATTTTTTGTTTTTACGCTTCGTAATTCGACGGACATTTTTTATAATTAAGGCACCGCAACCACGCTATTGAAATGGCAAATTACCATCGAAAACAAGACATTAATTTGGCAGTTGAACAGAAAGGGGAATCACCTTTTTAGATAGACATATATAACATATATCAAAGCTCATTTTTGTGAAAGGAATGTAAACGAAAGCTATAAGAGCGCTTTCTTCTGTAAAGTTACAAAGAGTCCCACTTGATGATGAGTGTCAAATTCATATCATCAGTTGGAGACTAAATTCATTAATCTTAAATCAGCGTCATGATATAATAATCAAAGCTCTCGTAACAATATTATGTCATGATATGTAACTTATACCAATATTGACCAAAAATTGCACATACTTATAACACTGAACAAAATCGGAAGCCGCCACGGGTTACCATTCTTATACCAAAGTAAAATTGTTCCTGGTGGTTTCTTATAAGGCATCTCCACTGGATGATTACGAGCCATTTTTGTATTTTCGCTGAAATTAGATAACATTTTCCATACAAAATCGAAATTTTAAATTAGCTCATTTCAATGAAGTTTGCATTGAAATGAGCATGAAAAAGAATTTACTAGACACCCTGTGTATCAATTCCACTTTTTAATCCCAGTATTCAGATAAACCTGAATTTCAGGTTTCCATATGAAGTCGTTGTAAAAAAGCAAGTGGTTACTTACGTACATATATTGGCATAAAAGTATTTTAGCAGCAAAATCAGATCTGCACCAAAATTTCACCAACGGTAAAGGCTTTTGCGCTGAGTTCAAAAATAAGGTTTATTTTTTGCACTAGGTCGAACTTCTTGAGATATAGGCCTTTAAAGCTTGAGTATATAATCGGTCATATCTCAGGTATTTATCATCGGATCTGCTTGAAATATGTATCATTACAAAGCTCTTGTGAAACTCTATAACTCTGTATATAAATATATTTTATTTTATTAAACCATTGAGGACTCATTTAAAAAATTTTTTAAATCTGACTTTTTTGGTTTAATCAACTTGTTGTTCTTGTCTTTTGGTGTTGTTGTCTTTTGTCGTTGTTGTCTTTTATTTCTGTTGTCATTTGTTGTAGTTTTTACACACCAAAATAAAAAAATTATTTCCAAAAACTCGCGCGATTTTTATGATTTTGTAACACATCGACTTATGGTATACAGGGAATTTGATCCCCCTACCACAGCTAGTTGGAATATAAATTTAGCGATTTATGAAACTTATTTCATCAGGATCGGATAATAAATGGCAGAGTTATGCGCGATTATACATTCAAGCGTTGGAGACCTATATTTCGGAAAATATGGACTTCCGCAAACTTTTTCTTTTTTTTTAACCCGCATTTAATGCTCTACCAGGCAAAAAAACGAAAAAAATCCAATCTTGTTGCTAAAAGAAATTTGTTCCCATATATTTTATATGCAAACCTAAATTTCAGTTTCAGCTGTGTACTACGCTGAAACAACGATATGTCAAACGAAATTAATATTGTTCGGTGTAGACGGGTTCAAACAAATTTGAAATTGAGCAGTCAGTGGAGATATGGCATTAGCTTATTTCGAAACTTTTTAGCGGGTATGCGCTCTCCCTAACCCCCTCGTGGGATGTAACGGGAAACCATTCATTTATTTTATGCGCAAAAAAATGACGTCCAAAAATAAGGGACACCCCACTGTACATACATACATTGTTATATTCGTACATACGCTACACAAGTTCACACAATTTTCGTTGCTCTCTTAATATCTCATTTGTATCTATTACCTATAAACACGTCAGTATTCTCTTTGCTCTGAGGGTGCTCCGCGCCCACATTTTATTTGACTTTCACAATAATAAAAACGGCGTTCAATCATATGATGACGTTTCATTTAAATAATATTAATACTTAATGACACTTACAGCCTGTTTCTTTATCTCGAACGAATAGCTAAGCGGACGAAAATCAGTTACTCACATTCGACTCAAATTTGGTTTATCTAAGTCGAAATTTTCGCTCGCCTGACTTCATGTTTGTTCCCAAGTGACAGCACATTCGAAATAGAGGAACCAAAGTTTGTACTGAAAAATTGTATGTTTTCATTGGACTTGAAACGACAAGATAGTGAAACCCAATCCAACTTTTTTTGTATAGAACACGAACGATAACTTTCGTTCGAGATAGAAAAACAGGCTGTTAAAAATATTTAAAGACAAGTGCCATTATTTTCTTGCTTAATACTTTTTGTTTTATTTCCACAAAGAAACAAAGAGAATGCAAAGCAACAGGCACATGTACATACATTTTTACGTTCGTACATTCGCTACACAAGTTCACATAATTTTCGTTGCTCTCTTAATATCTCACTTGTATATATGTACGTATAAACATGTCATTATTCTCTTTGGTCTGAGAGTGCTCCACACCCACACAAGACAACTATTCGCTGCCGCTACATCAGTGTGTTTTTTTACCGCAGTCTGACAATCTGTGTTACGCAGTCAGACAAAACTGTGTTCTATATAGGGGTGGTCACCCTTATCATTTAGGGGTATGAAAAATAGATGTTGGCCGATTCTGAGCCCTACCCGATATGCACACAAAATTTCATACAAATCGGTCCAGCCGTTTCAAAGCAGTTTAACGCCAAACAATCTGTGTGATCGCACGGGGACAAACTGTGTTTGGATGTGTTCACTTTGTGAGTTAAGCTTTATACTCACGCAATTCTTTCCTTTAGATTGCTGTCTTCCTTTCACCTTATGTTTGCATTTTGATACCATTTGTAGACTCTTGTCTTCACTTTTGTTTTGGTAAAATGCGTTGTTATTGAAGTTGTCTTTCACCTGCAAATAAGTGTCTTTGGAGCGTCGCACAGTTGTTTTTCCCCATAAATCGATGGGACAAAAATAGTAGGAATAGACGAAGATACATGAAACGTGGTGTCAACGTGTATTTGGTCATAGTTAAGAAAAATTAAATTTTGGACCCAATCGGACCACGTCTTCTGGTACCGAAAATCATTGTGGGGTCTCAAAGTTTATCACTCTATAACAAACTATTGGATGCCCTGATTCTTATAAAATTTTTCACGAAGTAATGCTCTGACAGTGTCCACATCCGTACGATATTTCGGTGGAATTGGAAGACCTATTCTGGTACCCACCATACAAAGGTTTGAATGGGCTTTGATAACTCATCACACAATAACTCCCCAATGGATTCACTAAACTCAGAACGACACCTGATTTTTACGATCGTCATATCTGTAAAAGTTTTGGGAGAAATCGGTCAACGGCTTTCAGTACACCCACACAAATAGTCCAATGGGGTTTGAAAATTCATCACACTGTTACACCCTTCAAGATCGTACGATAATCTCAAAACTTTGCTGGCCTTAATATTTGTGTTGCTATCATCTTTGTGCGAAATTTGAACAGTTTCAGATCACTTGTTCTTGTACCTCCCCCACAAAGGATCCGAGGCACCTTTAAAATTCATCACGCTATACCACCCTATCGAATAGCTTTATTGTGACCCACCACTGTCCAAAAGAATATTTTCACTATCGCCGCGTTTGACCGAAACTTTGGAGAAATCGGATACCGGCTTCAAGTACATACCTCCCATACAAAGGGTTAAAAGGGAATTGAAAATGCATCACACAATACCTAACAGCCTCTTCCACCATTTGATTTGCTGGAAACTTTGAACAGCGTAATATTTATACCTTTGCCAGTTTATTGTGCGATTTGAGCTCAATCCGCTTACACCTCGAAATTATGTAGTTTTTAAATTTGTTCACGTTTTCCTGATGATAATTACTATTTTCGGGAGGATCGTATCATATTACTACAACATTTTTTAGCGCTTCAAAACACTACTCTCTGTAGCCACTCTTAAACAGTTGAACTTCCCAAACGAACATAGAAAGTTTACTACAATACATACTAATATTCGAGAAAATTTACAGGCCCTCCACTGAGCCTTGAGGTTAAGAAACGCGTTCCCAACCGATACCGGGTTTTCCGATATTCTATGGTAAAAAGTATATTTTTCGTTACCAATTTTTATTAAACAAAGAATCAGGCATTATAAAAAAAATTTGCATTTTTCTCGTCGTAACATAAAATTGGCAAAATTGTGTATTTTTTTTTTTACAGAAAAAGTGATTCAATACAGGTAGAAATTACTCATTTTCCCAGTTTTAGGAAAAAAAAGGTTAATTTTTTCTTTGTGTTAAAGTAAATACATGGGCCCAAACAAACGGCGAAACATACAACTTTAGAGCCCACTCGTGCCTTTCAAACAAACTAAATTCAATGAAGAATTTTTCATTTGAATGGAAAGTATTGCTAGCTTTAGAGAACTGCTAATTTGATCAACATTTATACACAACTTTTTGTTGGATTTTAGGATTTGATGGGATACAGATTATACAGTTTTTTTGGATTTGATGGGATACAGATTGTACAGTTGGATCTTCGTTTCTCTCTGATATTCTAGCTTAAAAATAAATAAAAAATAAAAACAAGTTTTTTGTTTATAAAATTAAGAAGAATGTTTATTTCTCATTTTCCAAATGACAAAAAAGGGGTGCTTGCTTATAGCGTATGACGTAAAAATTGATAATTTTTAAGATTTTTATGTTATTACATATAGGTTGTGTTCTTACTTTAAAATTGTCACTCTATAAGTATAATTGAATCTGTCATTTGAGAAACTTCTCATATACAAAAAAGTAAACTTTCGGGAAATCAAAAAAAAAAAAACAGCTGGTCCATAACACTCTAAGTAAAACTTGAAGTTTTAAAATGACACACAAAAACACCGAGACACCCCAACTAATTTAGTTAGCTCAAAGTAACGAGATATTTCGATTTTAAGTTTGTAGTAGATTTAAGGTGATTTTTGATTTTATTTGAGGGAAAACCTGCAAAAGCTCTTGTTAAATCAATTTATATATTTTTTTCGACAAAATGTAACCCCTGAAATAATAGACATCTATTTGGAAGCAGAATTAGTTTACCTCTTACAATTTGGTGCCATAATAATTATACTAATTTTGGGATTCGGGATTGGCATCCCTATTACAAACAGATGCTACAACATATATGGCAATGTCTTTCGTGACATACGTAACATTCGCAGAGTTTTTACAACATTCAAATTATTCTATCTCGTGAACTGTTGAACATAGAGCTATAATTTTTTTTTGGAAAAATTATTTAGCTTAAGCTTAATTAAAATCAGTGATTTAATTGAAAAAAAATTACTGAATTTTGGCTGTAAAAATGGTGTAATTTGTCGTGACTGACGTAACGCGTTTGTTCACCAATAATTCAGGTCACTTTTCCAAATGGCATTTCTCTAAAAGTTTCAATGTGAAGTTTATTTTTTTTGTCCGGATATCTTCTTCTATGTCTATAGTTTAGAATACAATCAGTATAAATGCGTCAAAAAATTATGCTCAAAAGATGTTGAGGTTTGAGCGAAATAAGTTCCGTGACTGACGTAACGTGACTGACGTAACATTTTTGGTATTGAACAATTCTAATACGTTAAGATACATTCTGAAGCCGGTGTACATGTAATTGTATATCATTGTGTTTGATTTTTTGTTAGTTGGTATGAGTTCCGTATTTTAGGGTATGTTTGGGCGGATGATCACCATCATCACCATCCATCATCTTCGTACGCTATTGTAAATTGTACGAAAATGAGGAATTATAAAAAGACATTGCCATATATCAAAGTGTTCACTTTGATAGATTAGTCCCTACCCGCCGCTATAGATGTTAACACATCAAAAATATAAGCATTTTGAAAATAGAAAAATGAGTGACGAAAAATGCAGATCACATTGCGAAAAATTTAATATGTTTTGTTTTGTGTGTAGAAAATTTACACCGAAAAATCATCGACGACATTTGTTTGAAAATGCCCTCAAACCTTACAATCAGTATTTCAAATGTTGATCATGCACCTGTATTTACGTGCATCACATGTTTTAGTGCATTAAACAATTGGTGGAAATTACGGCGATATTCGATGCCATGTGGCCGTCGGCGGTGCAACCCTGCTCTGACCACCTTCAAAAAAATTTCTTTCGGCGGCGGTCACCTCGCATAGTGATGGCGACACTATCGAGTTTATAGCCATGATAAAGCTTTTCAAAATACCGTTCGGAATCGGTGTAAAACTGTAGGTCCCAATCAGTGAGTGAAAACTGGAAAGCGCACAGCTCAGTGATTGTGAGAAGTTCTCCCCGGTCCCTTCATGGGATGTAATGGGAAACCATTTATTTTATTCGATGCCATTTGGACTTAAAATGATATGGACCGATCCAGGGGAACATGATACATAAAATTGCTACTCAATCGAAACAGTAAGTTCACTTAGATAGACTATATATGGAATACACAATAATTTATTTTTATAGAACGATCCGGTTTTATATACAAAGGTGTGCCAAGTGCTCACCTACCAGTTCCACACAGTGATGAATTGCCTGCCCCAGTACAACCATCGACATACCAATATGATACTGCGTCCTATGAAGTACAATCACAAACTTCAGCAACATCATTACATCATGCTCATTCTGATTAACTTATACAATATACAATATCCATCATTAATTTCGCAGGAACATTTCGATGGAATCGTTCGAAATCTGAAGCTATCTCAAAATAATGCAATGATTTTGGCTTCGGTACTAAGAAGAGTCAACGTGCTGGCACCAGGTGTAAAAGTTACATCTTACAAATACCGGCAAGAACCATATATGCCTTATTTCATGCTTTCCGAGGACGCAACTTATTCATATTGTCAAGATATTCCCGGGTTAATGAATGAAATGGGAATCTGCAACTATAATCCATCTTTATGGCGTCTTGTCATAGACTCTTCCAGGTCCTTACAATTTTTTTGAGTTCTGTTGTTGTCATCGATCACAATAAGTTTCATCACATTTTGAAGCAATTTTTTGGTTATGAGCCAAAGCACCGCTACTTACTCTGTGTGTAATTTTGTAAGTTAGGAAAATATAACCATATACGGACACAACTACGTGATAAAAGACCCGTGTCTCCCAGTTTTGCCCAAAGTCATGCACTTGTTATATGGGCACACAAAGATTTGGGGCCTCGGTGTACTTTTTGGAAAAAAGTGATTATATTGTCAGGCTCATATCTTGCAAACCGTTCGGAAGTTTGATTTACTCTCTGAAGGCGTAAATCTCTAGCTCTTGTCATAAAGAACAAAAATTGTGAATATGTAAAATCAAAAAAACTTCATCTTCAAGGTCAAAATCGCAAAAAACTTTAAAAAATTAAATTTTTTCCTTTTTTCGCCTGTTCAAGTCCATAGGTAGCAAACCGTTAAAAATTCAAGGAAACAATCAACTACAAAAATGTACCTAAGATCTCAAAAAAACAACTTTCTAGAACATATGAACTTCCTAGGAATGATTCTTAACACCGTTTACATCAACATTGAGATACTACGCTATCTCACCGACCGCAGCAGCACAGGCAAAGCAGTAAGCTTAGCAAACGCTACAAGGGACGCATCACACAATAAAAAAACGACACGACCCTCCCATCGACGCATTACACCGCGCTCAGCGGTGAAAGTTATAGAGAAAGTGCTACAGCATTATTCGCACACAACATTGGCAACTGACAATTTCAATATGCAGTGTGAAAATATTGATTTATTTTGCTACGTTTGCGGTCATCAAATCAAAAAAAAATTTCTACAAGATTTCAAAAGGAAAATAGTCTTTTAAGTAGTGAATTCAAGAGAGCAGATAAGGTGTTTTTCGACGAAATAGACTTGACCGGTGAAAATTACACACCTAATACAGTGTGTCGCCTATGTTATAACAATCTCATGGCATGGTTGTGTGGAGGCAAACATAGTATGAAGTATTGTAAGCCGGTAAACTGGATTAATCACCTGGGTGATGAAACCAGTTAGGGTTGTAACAAAGAGTAGTAGCATGGATATTTAGTAATAATTGGGTTATTCACGAAGGGCTGATTAACAGTGTAACCGCGTAAATGATTAACTCACCAACAACAAAATATATGGAAATATTTTCATCAACTTCGAGCAACCCTTGCCTTTGGGAAGTGATTAATAGAGTAGTGTTGGAAAATACCACAACTGACAACACTAAAAACGGGAATTTTTAGCATCTGGCATCTCAAATTTGATATTTAAATATTGGTAGCATTGTTGTTTATGTTGCTTTTTTTGTGCGAAAAAATAAATATCAACATGAGTGAAGGTAAGTAAAACAATTTTTTTTCCATAGATTTCTTAACCAAATCATTTATCCATTTATATTCCATTTATTTATATTCCATTTTAGTATCGAATGATAGCCGAAAAAGATATCGGGAAACCGAATCGAAGAAGTGGACCGAGGATGAGGTGCGGAAGGTGCTGCACTACATGCAGGCCCATAGGAATATCGAGGTAAGTTATTGACATGCGATGATATTACATTTATAATGTATTAATTATTTTATATTATATTGCAGAAACCAACAGCCCAGATTTATTATCGAAAGCTGTTGGAAGATACCCAAATTAAGGCAACGTGGCACTCACTAAAGTGCAAAGTCCGGTATCTCAAAAACAGTTGGAATAAAGCTGAGGCGTGGAGCAATTCCACAGGTGCCGGAATTGAAGACGAAGACGGTGCAACTACTGTCAGAGGTAAACAATTTCTCCGTTTTAGTTTGTGAGAAATGATAATTTTGGTTTTTTTATGTGCAGATAAGATCATTCAAATGTGTCCCTACTACGACGAACTGTCCGACATTTTCGCGGAAAAGACAGTTGCAATTAATAATCTCGTCACTATGGACTCATCAAGCCTTTTTACTGACGTCGAGTACATAGACGAAATTGATGTTTTGCCGCCTGACGATGAAGAATCCCAAAGCTCTTCTGGAAATGTATCGTTTGTTAACAAAGTCAAACGTGCATAACAGAAAAGAGGTTTGGATAAACTGGCGGTAATGGAATCCGACCGCAGCGAATTCAGGTCACGACAACTTCAACTAGAAGAAAAAAAGTTTGAGCGGTCCAAGAAAATGGAGAGGAAAAAGTTAAAGGCAGAGGTACAACAAAGGGAAAAAGAATATGAATTGAAAAAAATGGAGCTGGAACAAAATGAAAGAGTTAGAATTCATGAACTTAATTTGAAGTATCAAAACAATAAATAAAGAAGAATAAATAATGAAGTATCAGATCAATAAATAAGAACAATAAAAAACAATAAATAAAATGTTTTTGTAAAGTATTTTTATTTAAACATTGAATTGTACAGTGCTTGTCTTTTGAGCTCCGGTGTAGATGCTGAAATAGATTGTTGAACTTCGCTTGTTTCGACAGCCTCGTTTTCAAATGGTGAAGAATCGTGGTTTTCCAACAAAATATTATGAAGCACACAGCATACGAGTACCCATTTATTAAAAAAAACTTGACTTTTTTGTCTTTAATTTTAATGCGCATTTCTTTTAAGCTGCTAAACTTTTCCTTCAGGATACCAAAGCAATTCTCTACTCTGACACGGTATTGGCTGTGCCTTTTGTTGAATGTAGCTTGTTGATGGGTACTTACTAGAGTTGAATTGCTTCGGTATGGTGTAATTAAATGCTTTGACAACTTGTATGCGGAATCTCCTGCAATCCATTCTTCGCCACAAAATAATTCATTGGTTTTTGTACCAATAACCGATTTACTTGAAACCTTCGAATCGTGGTAGCTTCCGGGACTACCTATGTCTGCATGGATTATTCGCAGTTTGTAGTCACATACCACTTGCAACTTTATTGAGTATATTCTCTTCCGGGAGAAATATACCTCATGGTTTTCTTTGGGTTTTTCAGATAGCTTTATCTCGCTGCCGTCTATGTACCCAATGCAATATGGTAACTCATTGTATGTCTCAGCAACAAGTTCACGACGTTCCGTTGGGTTAGGCCAACGAATGTAGTCCGTCATGTTTTTTAAAATTGCTGAAAACACTCTTTGCGTGATTTTATGCAAAGTGCCACCATCTCCAACTCCAAACGTTGTCGCAATTTTTCTTACTGAGGCACTTGTACCCGATGAGCCCAAACGGTATAACACGACTACAAGTTGTAGATCCACGGGCAGTTGGAAATTAGTATTTGTAGTATGAAAACTTATATCATCTGAAAACAAATCCATAAGATGTGCGAATTGCATTTTGCTAACACGTAGCATTTGCAAAAAACGTCCATCGTCGAAACAGCACAGTACATTCTCTCTCCATTGAACAGATTTCGGCACATGTAATTCATCTCCTCGTCGGCAAGAACTAAGTATTATAAGGTCATCTATTAGTTCATCCATTTCCTCATCAATGGCATCCTGGCAATCGTTGGGGAAAGCAATGTCTACAAAAGCAAAATCATAACATTTGCACCGTATACATCGCCGATTACTTACCTTCAATTGATTCAATTTCCAAAATACTCAAATGGACTCTGAAGTCGATTATTTCGTCTTTTATGCTTTGCTTAGGCATTATAAAATAATTTCAATAGTAAACAAAAATTTAATTTGTCGAAAAGCTGATTGAAAACAGCTGATAGAAAAAAGTAATCAAATATGCGACTAACTAACATATAAGGGTGTTCACGCAGCACAGAGATTATTTTTAATCTTTTCATCAAATATCCTATTAATCAGCCCTTCGTGAATAACCTTAATGATTCAGTGTTGTAGGGATTAGTAGTCTCAGCAGGGATGGCACTACAATACTATGCTATCTATTACAAAAATTATAAAAAAAAATATTCGTATTATGTTTCTAATGTTGATGGCCCTGGACTTGCAAATCGCACTCTCTTAAGTTGAGGATCCAAATCGTCGTCCCAATCTGACTCTGATTCAGAACTTATGGTGTCCACAGGCACGTTACTTCCAGACTGCCCTCCATCATCAGCTTTTTCTGATACTTCATTAACATCATACAGGGTGATCTTGTGACTCCAACAACATTTTTTACTTTCGTTTTTTTTACTTTCACTTTCACTTTATAACTTTCACCGCTGAGCTCTCGTTGACGTCGCGCTGCGTAATGCCTCGCTGTGAGCGTCGTGTCGCTTTTATATTGTGTGCTGCGTCCCTTGTGAATTCAATGCAGATGTTTGCTTCCAAGTAGTTTTTTGATAGAAGTTTTTTTGATTTCAATTTCAACAATTTCAACTTTATGACAAGTGCTCCAATGTGTTACCAGGTATTTTTGTTATATTTTGGGTTGTTTTTATGTGAATTCAATGCAGATATTTGCTTCCAGGTAGTTGTTTGATAGTTTGGGCACGGGAACTCACCTACCAGCTGACAATTACTTACGTTTAAAGGTTTGGAAATCAAAATTTTTTTAAGAAATCGCGTATTTTCTTACACTTCAATTGTTTTTAAACGAAATTTTGCCTCCCAGAAAGTATTTTTGTTAGAAAAACTTCACTATCTCCGGTCTTAGAAGGGATAATGCGGAGTATTATACCTTAAAAAAAGCTTGAAGTGTTGTCTTTTACTGTGTCTAGGAATAAATAATTTTACTAGGGCTGTTTTTGAGAAACCCAGATTTTTATTAAAAAAGTGAGGTTAAAAAATATATTTTTTTTTAATTTGACCCAATGAGCTAATAAAAATTAAGATATTTATATACAGATTTATAGTGTTTTCAAAGGTCTTGTCAACGATACCCATCTCAACCATATCGGATAAGAAACGGGTGAGATATAAGCGATTATATACTCAAGCTATAAAGGCCTATATCTCAAGAAGTTGGATCAGCCTCCTTAAAAAAACTTTCGGGTTTTAATCAGCGCTGTAAGCCCTACCAGGCCAAAGATAATTGGTGCATTTTCCATAAAGTAAATTTGTTCGTAAAAGCGGAAAATAAAAAAAACGCTTTTTGGGCGATTTTTCGCTCATTTCTTAAAGTTTTTTGCGATTTTGATCTTGAAGATAAAGTTTTTTGATTTTATATGTTCTTTATGACAAGAGCTGCAACTTTCCTCAGACAGTAAATCAAAATTCCGGTTTGCAAGATATGAGCCTGACAAAATAATCAATTTTTTGCAAAAATGACACCGAGGCCCCAATTCTTTGGTGGCCCATAATAAAAAAGTGCATGACTTTGGGCAAGACTGGGAGTCACGGGACTTTTTTTTTGGTATTTTATCACGTAGTGGTGTCCGTATATGATTATATTTTTTCGTGTTGCACTGTGTTAGCTACAAGGGAACTTAAAATGAAAATACAAGACAGAAATATCGTTGGAATGCATCTTTTTATTATAATCTGGTACATATGTACATGGTCCATTTCAATAAATCTGGTCAATGGTGGCTTGAATATTGGCTTCCGATACTGCAAGAGTTCTTGGTTTGTCGGCATAAACCAATACCTTAACATAGCGCCATAAAAAGTAATCCAGAGGCGTTAAATCTCACGAATGGGTGGGCCAGTGAACAGGACCACGCAAGTTGCGCCGTCTTCTTGGAACCAGATATGGTAGACGTTTAGGTGATTAATATTTGGAAACAACAATTAAGTCAGGTTGGTAGCGCTCGCCATTCACCCTAATGGCAGCTCCTTGCCTGGATTGTCAATAACTGCACGAATCAATAACCGCACGAATTGCTTGCTCACTAGGCCGATTATGTTGATCGTAATATTAACGAAGTGCTCTGTGAACTTCGAGAACTGATTTATTTTTTCAAAGTAAATTTCCACAATTTGGAAGTGTTGTTGCAGCGTTAAACGTTTATTGATGACCTGCCAAACCTTACTGAACAGAAATGTCAACGCAGTTTGACATTCTCAGCTGTGAAAACATACCTAGTTATCGATGTCGATATTTCTCATGCAGACACCTATTTCTCATGCACAAAACACCTGTTATATCTTGGAGCTTTACGAACCCGAATCAAATAATTATTTTGCCAATGTTTAGCGTGTGTGGTCGTCGGTGGTGCAATGGTTAGTGTGCGTGGTTCTTGTACATGAGAACGCGCGTTCGATCCCTGCTCAGACCACCTCACATATCTTTCGACGACGGTCACCTCGCCCAGTGACGGCAATACTATCGAGTATTTAGCCATGAAAAAGCTTCCCAAAATACCGTTCGGAACCGGTGGTGTAAAACTGTAGGTCCTAATCAGTGTGTGTAAAACTAGAAAGCGCACAGCACACTGATTGCGAGAAGCTCTCTCCCCTAATCCTTTATGGGATGTAGTGGGAGACTATTTATTTTTAATATTTAGTGTATTTAATATAAATAGTCGCCAAATTCTATGGATGTGCTGATGTATATACGTATGTATATTTATTGTTAAATTAATTCAGACTACACAATAATTTGATATTGATATACAAGAGTTTAGTTACAGATTATAACTTTTCTACTTAAACATTTAGTTGACAGAGTAACAATATGTATATGTATTTAATAGTGTTTTTGGGAAATTATAGTTGTAATTTTATCGTTTTTATTGGCCCGCCGCGACAGCCCACAGAATTAATTTCCATCCGCTCTAGTTCGTTCAATGGCATTTGATCTACTAAAGTTTTGTAAAACTATAGACTTTTTATGTATTTGTGAAATAGTTTAATGCAGAAAAAAAATAAATTTTTTTTCGGTTTTATAGATTTCGGTTTTATTATTTTGAAAAACAAATTATTTCTATTTTCGCCTTTCTTGAATTGTATCTCATACACTTTTGGAAGTGTACAGAGTACACAAGTTTTTTTTATATTAGAAATTAGTATTAGCTTTATTTTGAGTGGTGAATTGCGCAATTCTCCTGCAGTAGTTGCATTTTTTTTGGCAAATTGTGTAATATGAGATATTTATTGGGCATAGCACCGGAAAATGGGCACGTATTGGTATAAAATGTACTACCAATAGTAGAAGGAGGATTTCCCATATTTTCAAATGCGTACTTTTATTTTAAACACAGATTAAAATACTATAGATTTGTAATCCGTCTTATCTGACGTTTCACTTTGTGCTTCTTCCATGAGGAATCGAACTTATGTCAGCTGTTTAATTACAACAAATCGTGCGAACATTGAACAAAATTCTCCATTTTTAATTTTATGCATTCACAATGTTCATATATTTACATATTTTGCACATTCACAGTAAAAATGTATTCTCCTGCCATTAAATGTTCGATTCCACTCAGTCAAAAAACAAAGCGAGTTGGTGAGTCTATAGTAAATATTTTAATCTGTGATTTTAAAAGTTGTTGGGACAAAAATAGTCATTCACGTTTTGAAACTAAAATGTCTGACTTCTTCCCAAAATTTACCCCATTTCCTGAATTTACAATGTGGGCAAACGTTACCCTTAAAAAATGAGGATCACTCCCACTTTGTCTGCAATAGCTCCAAACTGGATGAGATACAGTTTAACAAAGTTGAAAAATGTGTAAATTTTTTTCAATTCTAAAAAGTGATCATAAACTTACGTCCAAATATGTAAAAAAAACATACATTTTGTCTCACAAGGAAGTTTACATTTGTTTACCTGACTGCATAAACGCTTTGAATCTTAGTGACGCGGGGGTATGGCAGTAGGTAGCCTAACTCCTGGCAATTCTACCACTATGGATCGTTTCTCGGGACCGGTCCGCTCGCTGTGATTGCGAGAAACAGGGATTCAGCGACTGTAGCGCGTCTACGTTTATACGATTCCTCTCATTCGAAAATTGGCCAACAAATTGGAAGAGACCGGTTCAACACTACGAAAGCCAAAATCTGTGCTGCCAAGATCTTCAAGAACGCCAGAAAATTCCGACATGTTCAATACGTCTCTGCCAAGTGTACGTGAAATTTTTCCTGGCAAATTGGCCTCCACGCAGTCCTGACTAAACTCCTAAGGGTTTTTTCCTGTGGGGTTATCCCAAATCTAAAGATTATAACAATAAACCGTTTTCTCTGGCGCATTTAAAAGAAAATATTCGCTACGAAATGGAAGCCATCATGGAGTCGACCTACTGGTCAGTCGTTGGAAATTTGCCCTTTCGACGAAATGAATGCAGTGGAAACAATACTATTTTTAAGAAATAAATTCCGAAATACTGTACTTTGATATCACTGTGCAACAAATGAAAGGTTTTTGTATATGGCCCCAACCAAACCAAAATGATTATGAAAGTACTTGGATATTGTGTCACAAAACCCCTTTCGGTTTTGCCCCTAAACGCAACAATTTCTTGAACATTCCGATGAAAATTTTTGAGGTAGGTCAGGGACCTATTTTTGAATTTACTTCAATAAATCCAAAATAGTTTGAAATATTCCATTACAACTTTTGACAATATTGTAGCTATTTTCCCGTTTCACAATCCCCTCCAACATATTTCTAAGGAAAAGTGCACTGTTACACAATTATTTAACGAAACACCATGGAAATTTCCACATATTTTATAGGCTTTGAAATTTTTTGCCTAACGGTAAATAAATTGCGATTGCTGTCTTCAAAGTATAGGGGCAAAACCGAGTGGGGTTTTGTGATACGACGTCCAAGTACTTTCATAATTTGTTTGGTTGAGGCCCCAAAACCACCGTTGCACAGTATAAATAACAAATGTTGTTGCTAAAGACATCTTTTCTTTATTTTATCGTCTCACAAAACATAACTTTTCTTTTGAGACCCTCTGTATTTAAAAAAAGTGTGTTCCATAGAGTAATGACGTAAAGACGTAACGCCAACTCTCTCAGTAAATTGAAGAAATTTTGTGTTGCAGATGGGAGGTTGGATTTTGGAAAGCGTTGCATTAATAATACCAGATAGAGACAATGGCTCAAACCATCAAACAATAAATCAGCAACGGCAGTTCGAATTGTGCGTTAAAATTTTTGTGTATATACACCACAAATATATACTTCTGTTATTATATATTAAATTTCAGTTTTTCATCAAAACAACATGAAAATTTTAAGTCAACAATTTTTGTAAATCCATCTGATGTAAGTCAATTTACGTCACATAACTCTCTATCGCATCGACCGCACCAAGAATAGTGTGAAAGGAAATGTCAGTTGAGAACAATAGCAACTCTATAAGTCATTACTCTATGGTGTTTTCTGTAATATCGAAAAATAAAAAAATAGGCAAATTTAGCCTAATTTTTAAAATGTACCTACTGATCCGTTGCACAGTGGGACTGGGTGGATCACGGTAATAACATCACAACTTTTAAAGTATTGCACTGATGTTGGAATGTACTAGACAGAATATTGCACTCGGAGGCAGCGTGTGTTAACGCTGTTGGTGCTACAGGGTGTCAAAGTTGGCCACTTTGTTGCTGTTGCAATTTCGAAAGCCTGGTACTTCTAAACTTATTAGGCGATGACAAAGATTTTTTACTTTTGAGAATCTACTATGCACGACAAACTAAAAACACACTAAAGGTACGGTCAGATTGGGCAAATATATGATCAAAATATGTTTCATCATATTTGCTCAAAATGATTTCAAATCAATACAGGCTTGATTTTGTGTTCACACTATGCACATTTATTTGCCTCTTTTTGTTTGATCAAACAGGTATCTGTGGTCACACTTGAACAAATAATTGCAACAAATAATTGTTTGATCAACCTGCCTGAAAATACAAATTTGTTTTCTGAAAAGTTTTAAAGAAATTGGCAGTAACTACAATTTTGCATTTTCAACAATTTTAAACAAACTGCAAGAAAATATTTTAAATAAATATGATGCAGGAGGATGAATGTTTTCTTGTTTTATGCTGAGGTGCAGCGACGGTGCCAATTTTTTTATGAAAAATTTTAAACTAATTAGCAGTATATACGATTTTGTTTTTCCAGCAGTTTTAGACAAACTGCAAAAAATATTTTAAATAACTATGTTGCAGGAGGATGATTGTTTTCTTGTTTTATGCTGTGGAGAAGCGACGGAGTTAGTTTTGGAAGAGGAGAAATCGTAATAGCAAATTTGGGCAAGTATAGCTCCCACTGGAATTTCAGGTAGAACTCATTGTTTTAAGCAAAAAATTGTTATTGCCAATTTTGGTGACGACCCTTATTTCCGGAGTTATGGGCCTCCAAAGTTCGGATATACGGGAAGATATTATGCTGAATGAGCCACCTTAAGCGATTTATGTGGCCTTTAATATATTGTTGTTATAAACGAAGTTAAAATAAACAAAAAAATTAATTGAAATTTTTTGATAACTCGCTTAGTTATCGAGATATCCTATGTTGAAATTTTGAAATATTGTCGAATATTTTTTAAATTCTTTTTTGCGAGTTTGACAAGCTTGCTCTAAAATCACCTAGCATAATTGCAAGGTCTGACGGAGGAGATTAGAACACCATTTTCAACATTTTCAGTAGCTTAAAAATTCTAAATATGGCCAAATTATCCTAATTAGTCGCAGCTTAGTCGGTTTAGAACCGATTTGAAAAGTTAGTACAGATTAACAAAGCTAAAACTATGCCCTTTTAACTATATGCACAGTTGTATAGCCGTTGAACCAAATTACCAAAATATTTTTAAAAATGTTTATAACATTTACCAATTCTTCTTTTTAGTTTAATGTTGGTTATTTTTTTTTTAATTTTTGAGTCGTAAAAGCTGACAACACTGCTTATACCACCTGTTATTTACCATTGTTTGATCTTACAATTCTTTTATAAGATCAAATAAATGTTTGCTCAAAAAAGAGAAAACTATTTGCTCGTTAGTGGTCACACTGTGGTCACATTGAGCACACTTTTATTTGATGGCAAATAATTTTGTTTGACCAAAATCAGCTGTTTTGTTGTTTGCCACACAAAAATATTTTGTGGTCAGACTGGGGCCAAGAAATATTTGACGTTTTTGGTCAAATATTTGCCCAATCTGACCGTACCTTAAGTGTTACCGTTATTAAGATGTTCTCTATCAAAGGTTACAATTGTAAATTTTTTCACCGACTTTTTCAGTTTCTTGTTAATAACTCGGCCAATTGAGGGAAAGAATATTGATAAAAACACCACTAAAGTGGCAACACTTCAGTACAGAATACACTCTAAAAGTTTGTAAGTTATCTCAAGCTGTTTGTAAATTTTTGGAAGTTGGAATTTTTTTTCCTCCTGAAAAAAAACACAATATGTTTCCGAAGAGGTACCATGATTCATTCAATATTTTCTTAAGCTTATTTCAAGGAACGTATACGAATTTTTAAATTTTTCTGAAAGACAAGGCTTTGGCAAATCAAATTAATGGAAAATTATGATCATTTCGAAATGCACCTTAGAGTCAGTATTCTCTGAAAACGTGATTTTTAGACAAGTTTTTCACGTTCTATGTTGGCAACAAATTTGCTCATGGTTTTAATATATTTTTTTCTAGTTTTATTGTATTTAGATTTTAAGTTTCTAAAATAGACTCCAAAAACGAAATAGATCCTACGCTTAAATGACCTCAGGAGAGCTTAATAAAAATGTCGAATTTTCATAGAAGACTTGTGTGGGAGTAAAAATCTTTAAGTTTATTTATAATATGGAAAACAACTTAATTGGCCATACATTGGCTTATAACATATAAATATAGCCCACTTGGGCTAAGATTTGTGTTTTGAGTGTTCTGACACGTATAGTGAAATTTTACGGCGATAATTTTTGTAGAACATTTTGACCACGCCCCCCATCATTTTGGAGCAATTTTTTGCGAGTTTTCAAAAAGAAAGTAAAAATTATGGTTATACGTAACAGTTAGAGGGTTAATTTGTTCCACGAAAATGTTTATCTGAATCTTTTCTATAAAACATTTGAACATCTTTTGTACCTCAGAAGTAAGGAACATACAATTTTGCATGCCGATATGTTGCAGGAAAGTTCCGAGGGGCGGCAACTTTGACCCGCCCTTAAAAAAATTTCTGATCAGATGTGGCAAAACGTCGACACACGTATATTTTTCTTTAGACCTTTCTACCAGAATCCGTTGACAGAACCCCATCATTTTGAAAAAATCTAATTTTGTGTCACAGTGTTATCTGTATTGTTATCTGTTTATGGTAGGCTGCAAACTCATAAGGCACGGCCCAGATTCCTTGGGCACAGGGGTTAAGTTAAAGAGAGCCTTAAGTTGTGCGTTTAGTAGGACACGTTTGTTATCGAAACCTTCAACAAGGTTTTTCCAAGCCATATCAAACCTGTCGTTTGTAAGAGGACATGTTGTCAATATTGCTCGCGCTTCACCCTGTGTCTTTTTAAGTAAATGACAGAGTTTCTCAACACCTGTTAACCGTCGATTGTTCGTGTACAAGGCAGAGAACATGCCTCTAAATGAAGGCCAAGAGGCCTAGTCACAGACAATTATGTCAGTATCACAGGGTGGCAGAGAGATACTAGGATACGAAAGGAACCAAATGTCTTCGTTCCAGTTTTCACTCGCATTTTGAGAACTTAATTTATCAACTAATTCATTAGCCTCAGGTAAACAAGTGGGACGAGCACTGTATGCAACAAAAAACTATCGTTTTATTCTTTCTAAATCCACTTCTTCTTCGGATGACTGGAGAGAAGAACGTCGCACAGTGGCACCCATAGAGCAAACGAGGTTGCAAAAATAAAAATTTTCATGTGCGCCTATGAAATTTTGAATAAACCCATCTTGTAGGAAATTTTTCAACGATTTCAAATATGCTACCCTTAATAATATCAGATTTTTACTTTAGAAGGTATAACCGTTCAAAATTGACCCATTTCCGGTTTTCAAAAAAACACAATTTTTAGGTAATTTGGTCCGATTTCAGGTGTAATATCACGAAAACTAGGTAACGAATCGTCTTTTGTTTCTATTGATTAACGTATTTATTAAATATATAATAATTAAAGAAATGTACTGTGTGCTTTGTGTTTCTCCAGCTAAATCACTATTTAAAAACTATCCATTTTTTCACTATTTTTCAACTTGGACGGAAAATAAAAAAAACTATATTTTTCTATATTTGTCATATTTTCAAAATATATGACCCGGTAAGTTAAAAGGGACCTATGGGCCTATTTATACTTTTTTGGTGATTCTTATAGTAGACAACACGCACTTTCTAATGCAACAAACCACAGCTTTCTAGCTGCATTAGTTTTGGCAGAAATTAGCTTCAAATTAAAAAATCGTTCCTCAAAGGCTTTTGTGGTCGCTGATTATGAATTTAAAGTCGGATTTTTAAAATTCAAAATGGCAGATCCAATTTGGCGGACTAGTTTTTTACAAAATTTTCGGGATAGCTATTGAAAATTTAAGATGTATGATTATAATAGATAAATATCCGATGTTTTTAATGAAACGAACAGCAGATTTAAAACTTCACTATTTATTTTAAAAATCAAAAAAAAAAAAAACAATAACTTAAAATACTTAAACTAAAAACAATAACAACTAAAACTAATTGTTATTCGTACATATTCTTTTTTTCGATTTCACTTTTGATTCTGAATTAGCATTTCTTCTTTTCATTGGTACATCTACCAATTTTTCATCTTTATTTTTTTTTTTGAGACAAAATTAGTTTTGCTTGTGGTGCTACATCGTCGACTTTTTTGATGTCAGAAACTAAGTCCCGAATATTTTTAAACAGATACAACTGTCTTTCTAAAGATAAACCCTGTGGAGTTATAATGTTCGGCATTAAATCATTTACAGGTTGTAACACGAGTTGAAATCTAGTTGTTTCATCACTGTCTGAAATGATGAGACTTCGTGATTCCAACCATTGGTTTGTAAAATTTTTTTAAATAGCTAACCTAGTCGTACCAAACTATTTTTTTTGCAGAAACAGGTATATTACAACCGGAAGGAGATGAATCAGTTACACATTGTATCATATCTCTATGAGCGTCGATGTTACTTACAGCATACCTTGATTTAAATACACCAAAGTACCTGTCTGGTGAGAATTTGGTATGCCCAGTTAGAAGAAAATTGTATGATAATTTTTTTTGTAGTCCTTTGGCTACTCGCCACATCAGGTATCCAAGAACAGAATTATTCTTATTTTGTCCTACGCAATTATCACTGAATAACACCAGAGTTCCCATATTATTTAATGTGTTGAGATAGTGATGAAGGCAGCTAATGACGCAATTCGGACCTTTTCCAATGTCATCTTTTTCATCAATCAAATAATTGAACTAAAAGAGAAAAAACGTAGGCAATTTAAATTTGGAAATTTACTATGCAATTCTTTTGATAGATTTTATAACAATTTAAAACCACATACCTGTAATTTTTTCATTTGTAATTCCAAATACTGCACATTTTCGTTTTGCTTTAAAATAAGCGCTTGCAGGCTGCTGTGGGCTAACAGGATAGTGAACCGTTTGCGCAAAATCAAAAGATATTACTTTTACTGTTTGATCACTGTCTTCACATAAAGCTTTGTAATACGCTCTTTGATTTCTAGCTTTATCGAGATGGTCTACAAATGCGTTCAACTTCTGTTCCCGTACTTGATCGGTACAATTTTTCAATTCTGAAATCGCCAATGAGTTACCTGTACAAAAAAAAAGATTAATTCGTTTATTATCTAGTTATAAATTTTAACGAAAAAAATTTTTTTAATTAAGATAAATTTTTACCTCGACACACATCACAGAGATCGTCAGACGGTTTCATCACAGTAACATACGGTACATACTTATTCCAAATGTTCTGAAATGTTCTAACACTTGCTTTTCGTTCTTCTACATCGAGTGCCGCAATATGTATTCGATAGATTGATGACTTTGTCTCACTGGATGGTAATTTCATGACACTGTAGTCCTTAAGTTTTGGAAGCCTTCCTGGTAATGGAACAGCCAGACGATCAGCAACAGACTTTATAAATTCTATTATTTTAGATATTTCGTCTTGTCGCATCGCTAATGGGTTAGAACTGGCTTTATTAGTTTTTCCATAAATTCGTTCCACGACACCGTAATCATTAAAGTGATTTAATAAAGCTTTATATCGTTTTATTCCACAGGCGTACAAAAATAGAAACAACGTACGACAGATAGGCAATTTGTGATAGGCGTAAGTAACATTTCCATGCTGTCCATAATTTTTTTTTCATCTTTTGTTGCATCAAGGATCTTCAAAAAATTTACATACAACTTCTTCTTCCTGTATATTTTGAAGGGATAATTCACACTCAATGTTCAAAGTATCTGTTAAAAAATTTGTATTTGAACTGAAATCATCTGTTTCACTGACAGCACTAACATCATGTTCCGAATTGTTTTCATTTTCACACAAATACAGTCTTTCCACCTTTTTAAACTCATCTTCTGAACACATTTTACCAATAAATAGAATTTCGAAACATAAAAACCCGATCTTGAAATGAGTAGATAACGTAGCGCGCAGTAAAAGAGTTAATAATTTAGTTCACTCACTTTTGAAAAAATCAAAGCCTACTCCTTAAAAGAATGCTATTTTTACAATTCGAAAAAACTAATTTTGCCAATAACTAACATTCAAAGGTAATATTAATTTTATTTTTTAGAATTTTCCAAACAAATCCAATAATATAACAAAAATAGTCCGCCATAGAGGATCCGCCATATTGGATCCGCCATTTTGAATTTTCAAAATCTAATACCAGATTCGTAATCAGCGACCCCGAAAACTCCCCGAGTAACAAGTTTCAAGTAAATCCAATATCATAACAAAATCATCCGCCAAATTGGATCCGCCATTTTGAATTTTCAAAATCTAATACCAGATTCGTAATGAGCGACCCCGAAAACCCCCGAGTAACAAGTTTCAACCCATAAAAGCGTTCAGGCGTATCAAAATCAACTTTTTAACTTCAAAGTCGTTTTTCTCCAAAACTAATTTTCTGAGCATAGGTAACATATCTTCTTTGATTATTATCAAAAGGTTTTATCTACCTCTAGGCGCCACTTTGACTTCTAGAGGTAAAAAAACGACATGGTTCCAGAAATTGTATGGCGTGCATCCCTTGCATAATAAAGACTTAAACTGCGTTTATGCTGCCGTCGAAATCTGGAGTTTCTTGATTTAGGCCGAAATCTAGTGGAAATCTATTAGATTTCCCATACATTTTGACAATTGCAAAATCTAGTCACGTTGTTAGATTTTTTGAAAGTCGAATGAGAATCAACGCATACAACGCTGTTTTTGAATTCACCACGGATAATAGTAGCAATTTTTGCAACTGTTCACCAACACCATTAATAAATGTGTCAACCATAGACTAATACATACCTAGATAAACTTATTCTCTCATCTGACGTTTCATTTCACACTCTTCGTGATGCGGTCGGTGTGATAGAGAGATGTTTGACGAAAAGTGATATACACCAGGTGGAATTACAATAACTTCTTGCTTTAATTTTTTATGCCATTTTGGTGAAAAACTGTGAAATTTAATTGTGTTTTAAACTTTTTTATTGACTGTTATTGTTAGCATACATTTGTGTTGTATTTAACACATTAATTTTAACACACAAAACGAAATGCCGTTGTTGTTATTTTGTTCGTTGTTTTGAACCATTGCCTCTATCTGGTATTAGTAAAGCAATTCTTTTCAACATCAAACGTATACATCACACGAGGACAAATGTCAGAAATTTGGTGAGTGAAAGATTTTCTCTACGTATGTATTACTCTATGGTGTCAACGAGATTTAATTTGTAAATAAATAAATAGAGAAATAGAGGCTTGCCGGCGCAACATCAGAAGAAATAGAGCGTTCCATATCCGAAAAAGCACCCAAAGTCAGCGCCTTAAGCATGCCGTTAGAGTGATGCTCTCGCTAACGAAGTGACACCAACAATCGCGCAGGCTACCCTTGAAGAACTGTGTCCCTGTGGTGTCTCCATTGGAATACATATAATAGAAGTAAGTAAGACCAACAATATTCAAAGTATATTTTAGCTATAGCCAACAGTTTATGCAAACCTTCCCTATTTTTAGAGATAAGCTATTGTGGAACGGCTCCTAAAGATAAATTCGCATTGATACTAGGAAATGGAAAATATTAATAAATGTCGGAAGACATGACACTGGCCGTTGTACTTTATTTGGTAGACTATGCCTGAGACATCTCCTGTGAAAGCAAGGCAGACATGGTGAGGCGACTGCCACTGGAATATAAAATTTTCCAATTGTGGGCTTATACTAAAGTGACATATGCACTGACTGGTGAATTAACTATGCCTTGGATGTTGCATTTTGTAATCCATTTGTACTGTGGGCGGCCACTAACATACGCAACGTCTTCAAATTAGGGGCGTGTACTGAGTCGATATATTTTCTGGAGCATGTACTTTGGTACGCCGGTGATTTTGCCTAGTTTGAATGCAGGAGACCGGGTATTGATATACGTGTATTTGTTTTGCATCACCGACAAACATACCTTCTCAATATAAAAAATGTTTTTGTTTATTTACGCTCAAATGTATTGAAATCTAGCCAAACGTCAAAATGTGCCAGTATAAACGGCTTAGATTTCGTTTGATGTTTTCATACGAAATCTAATGATTTAGTGGCAGCATAAACATGCTTTTATGTCCATGGAAAACCATTGCGACGTTATTGTTTTTTTTAAGGTATATGATTAATATTTTTCATTGTGTAATGTTGTGACTGACAATTAGTTTGATCTAATAGTTTCAAAATTGCATTTTACGTCGGTTGCTTACCAGTTATTCTTCAATTCAATATTTTGTGACAGACACAGGATGCACAAAAAACTACTCTGACTTAAAAATTACTTTGGCGTACAAATAGTTAAGCATCCATTCACAGAACACTATTGACTTATGGTCCCTACAGGTAGGCACAAATCTTATTCGGACACGTGTATAATATCAAAATTGCATCATTCAACCTAAATCCGTACGTATGCAGGTAAAAGGTAAATTTTTAGGCATGGTAGCATTACCCTTTTTATAAATCCTTAATCCAAAGGGTACCTATCAGATAATAGATTAGACTAAGTATTGCAAAATAAGCATAATCCATGGATTAGTCTACGACTGAAAGTTGGTGCAATAATGCATTGTTTAAACAAGTTGGACTCCAAGTAGGCTGTCTCAAGGACAGATACGGAAACTCGAACAATAGAAACACTTCTACGAGATTTTTTGAAAATGATGAGGCAGTAACTGAAATCACTGGAATTGTTTTAAACTGCAAAGAAAACGTCAAGTTGATAAGTACAGATGTCGGTTGATTGGAGACAAACTAGATTTGGGTAGAAAGTTACGTAAACGTGGTACACTAGGGGCGTTTTTTCGTAACTTGTAGACGTTAAGTCATACAAACTGGTAACATGCACGTTAACATTTATAATTTTACAAGTTGAGACTTACGTCGATAGAAGTTATGACAAGTTATCATTTGTTGTATGATATATAGTATTTCATTCTCATTTTTACATTTCCACATTTCAAAAACTATTAGTCTGGAGTGAGAGAAAGTACGTTTTCAAACAAAATAATGAAAAAATGTACCAAAATATAATTTTTCTTTTAAGTAACCACACGGCGAGGATGTAGTTCGTATCCTCAAAATAAGCTCAACCTCGTATCTCCACATATTTGTACACAAAGAATAATGAATATTCCAAACATATACATCTATTGAAAGCATTCCCCGGTAGGATAAAAATAGTCCAAAATGTTCAACGTTTTGCAAAAGGAGATCAAAGTATTTTTATATATATATACTGAATAAACTCCTGTTCAGATGAAAACAATTATTGAGGGCCCTGGAGATCCAGACGACTCTCCGTTAAACCACGGGGACGATAACGATGATGTACTCCACATTTCTGGCCACAGGAAAATTTTGCTGGACGCAGTTTCGATACACAGAAAAGGGAACGGCTACAAATAGAAAAACTGCCGATTTTGAATTCAGGAAATTTGGCGAGAAACAAACCGAATGTACATGTACATAATTTATAGCTTCCGAAAATTGTAGTGGGACAGGAAATGGTTAATAAGCAATTCTGAGATTAAAAATATGCAAGATAATTTTGTACAATCGGATTTTTCTGCTTTCTTTGCGAAAAATTTATTATTAGTTGTAGTTTTCAGAATACATAAAATTTAACAAATATAGAAGGTAGGTAAGGACAGTTGCAAGAGTATAATTCCTTCTTCAGGAACTACATAACATCTGTGATACATATGCTCTTCTTTACTTCTGTTTTGCAGGTGCTTACCAAATTTTTGACACATTTTAGCATTTATACACATTCCATAATTTTTCTGGGCATCGATACACTACTCTAACATGCAGACTGTTTATTTTCCTTGTTCTTTACCAATATAGCTAGTTTTCGTTTGTTGTAAACGAAAAATTTTTGTATTGAATGCTTTGAATGTTACGTAAGCTTCCCAGAGAGTTGACATTTAAAAATTAATAATTATCGTGTGATGCCAAGTTGGTTAACGACTACCCATTTTTTTCGTAACTCTTTAACTTAACTTACACAAGTTACGAAAAAACACCCCTACTGTAAGTATACGGACGTTGAATGTTATATTTTTATCATTATTTTCTATTTTAGTTGTCATGCAATAATATTTTCTATGTTCACATGTAAATTAAAGTAAACACAAAACTTTCAGAAAACTTTAGATAACTTAACCATTTATCTGCAAATTGAGTGATTCATTAAAACGTCCAAAATAGCTACTGTTTCGCTTAATATTCAACAGTGAGGACAGCGATATATTTTAATTTAAATGTACATACATTGTGCTCATATATTATTTACAATGGAAATGGTGTAGCGTAAACCACACCAAATATTACTATGTACAATAGAATTTCCTAAGCTTTTTTGTCTTAATATAATAATGTTAGGAAGGAATTCGAAGATAGATAAGAGAAAACACATAAATTACACTGGTCTACAGTTTGACTGCAGAAACGAAACATGGTTTTCAGCTAATCTGGGTGCGCTGAATTCGAATCTGGCATGAGAATTGGGCTATCACGTCTTGTTCATTTTTTATCGCATGTTGGCAATACTGTAAAACAGCCAACACTGACACTAAAATTTTACAATTATTAATTTGACTGAAGGACACATTCATTCTAAATCGTCATAATAGTAGTGTTGCAGAACGGCCTGTAATGAATTACATTAAACAACACGGCCTAAAATTACATTAAACAACACTGCCTGTTACGATCAGCTGCGGCCGTGTTCATTACATTATGTTTGCTTTATTGTGAATTTACATATTTATGTTTGACGTTTATGTTGTAAGCCGTGTTTTGCATTCTCCTTTGTTCTCTTTCGTTTGGCGCACTAAATTCGGTGACAAGATCGCCATTTGTTTTAATTATATTTCGGTCGCCAGAGAAGGAGGTGCAAAATTGCGGTGAGTAAATAAAAATAAATAAATGGTTTCCCATTACATCCCATGAAGGGACTGGGGAGAACTTCTCACAATCACTGAGCTGTGCGCTTTCCAGTTTTCACTCACTGATTGGGACCTACAGTTTTACACCGATTCCGAACGGTAATTTGAGAAGCTTTTTCATGGCTAGATACTCGATAGTGTCGCCGTCACTATGCGAGGTGACCGCCGCCGAAAGAAGTTTTTTTTTTTTTTTTAAGGTGGTCAGAGCCGGGTTCGAACCCAGGATCTCATGTACAAGAGCCGCGCACACTAACCATTGCACCACCGACGGCCACATGAGTATTGTGAGTATTGTGTGCTATTTTATTTTGTTATTTAATTGATATATTTTTTGTATTTAGAAATAAACGATTGTGCAAGTTTTTGTATTGTTAACAGCGTTTCAGCATGTCAGGGTGATCGTGTGTTACTAATTCAAGCTATTTTTGCTTTGTGTGTGGTGAATATTTGATTGGAAAAAAGGATATGCAATATCAGAATCATTAAAATATGCATATTTACATTATTTTGGTTTTGCTGTCAGAAACTTGGACAAACCGTGGACACCGACAATGTTTTGCAATAAATGAAGAACTGTTTTATACAAGTTGTCAATTGGCGAGAAGATCTATTTAGATTTTTCAATTCCAGTACTTTGGAGAGAGTCAAGTAATCACTAAACCGATTGTTATTTCTGTTTAACAAAAGTTGCTGGATTCAATATGAAAAATCGAAAACATATTACATACGCGAATGTCCCATCGGTTTCCAAACTAGTTCAACGTCCACCAAATGATCCATTACCAGTCATTTCCAATGCTACGACCAGTGAGTCCGAAACATCTTTCACCAGCATTGGTAGTTTTATAAGGCTGATGATGAACGCCATTTAGTGACTCAAGCTGAGCTGAATGATCTAATTCGGGATTTGCATTTAACGAGGGAAAACACAGAATTACTAGTTTCACGCATACAGCAGTGGAAACATTTTGCAGTTGGGACAAAAGTAACAATCTATAGAGATAGAAGCTTGAAATTGGCTGCATATTTTGAAAAGAAACACTCTATTCTATACTGTACTGGTGTTGATGGTTAATTTCAAAAATGGTCCAGCCGTATGAGAAAACTGAATGGAGATTATTTACTGATGGCTCTAAGTACAGTTTAAATGCTCTTCTTTAGGATAATGGGAATAAAAAATCATCCATACCAATTGCTCATACCATTAATACAAAGGAAAATTACGAATCAATAACTGAAATTTTGACATTACTCAAAGACAACGATAATAAATGGAAGATCTGTGGTGACCTTAAGGTGTGTGATTTAATTTTCTTTATACATATAGTATAGACCATCGTAAATACCTGTTAATTAATCTGTTTCAGGTCATTGGTTTGTTGACTGGAATGCAAGGCTGTTTCACAAAATATTGTTGTTTCCTTTGTCTATGGTATAGTCGCGTAACATATCATCATTTTCAAATAAACCATTAATTGATCCTAATTCCGTTCTTCTTCCGCCGCTGCACATAAAATTGGGCCTTTTTCATTTAAATACTTGTTAGCGGTTTTTCCTAAAATAGCATATGCTAAAATGAAAGAAGGCATATTTGTTGGCCCTCAGATCAGGAAGTTATTGAATGATGACAATTTTTCGCAATGTTTATTGGAGAAAGAATATGCAGCCTGGAAATCTTTCAAGAGCATCGTGGACAGTTTTCTTGGAAACAACAAGAGTGAAAACTACAGACAAATTGTTGCTGAGTTATTGAAAAATTATCAGGAATTAGGTGCACGAATGTCACTCAAAATGCATTTCCTTCATTCGCATTTAGATTTTTTTTCACAAAACCTAGGTGCGGTGAGCGACGAACAAGGGAAGCGTGCTCACCAAGATTTAATGAGAATTGAAAGAAATTATCAAGGATTTTGGGACAAAAGCAACAAAATACAAACGACGTTCAAAAAACGCCATTCAGTTTTGAAAATTCATTAATTTTTAAATACAAAATTTGTAAAAACGAATAAAAACATTTTTTTCTCGAAAACCTGACGATAGAGAAAAACCAATTACAGATTCGAACTCAGCCCACCAAATTACCCTAGGAAAGACCTTGTAGACCAGTGTTATTAGATGTAATTTAGAATTATAGAGTCACAATATTCGCTCGTTTTGTTTTCAACAACTTGTATACTAGACACAAAAGACACTTCAACGAGAATTATCAAGATTATTAACGTTGCGCCCCGATGGTAATATAATTCAATAGTTATCGCTATAATTTCTCTTATGGTTTGGTACTATTGTAGTAGTTATCTCGAGAAGCAATATAACGAAGTAAAGGGATATGTATTCTTATTCATCACAGACAGAGTCATCTCACAGATGTTCAATGTGATGGAGATATTATACATACTACAAACATATATTGTTATGAGAGTTTCAAATGAGTATGACACTCACTTATTCCAATCTTCATCAAACAGTCGTTAACACGAATGTCAGATTATGCAATATTTTCTAGCAGTGTGTTAAAGTCTGGCCTTGCCTGTCAATGTTGCTTTTAGGAGAGCGGATACTATGTTAAAAATCATGATGTGCTAAGAATTGCGATTGATATTTTTTAAATGTGGATTAACGTTACTTAACGTTAAATTACTTGACGCTTCAGAGGAGATAACAGCCGTGACCAGAGAGTCAACAATGAAGATCAGCGAAACTTACGCAGTCATCATTTAATTTCCACACGGGAAAAGTATTCGAGATGCCATATCCTTAAGACATTTCCGTAAATGTTGTCATTTATCTCTATTGACCAGTTTTTCAGTCAGTGGTGATCTTTGTTTCTTAGTTTAATTGTGGTTAAACATCGAATTGTGTTTTTTAGTCATTGTTTAACTATGATTTAACCACCCAATATTGGTTGGTTAACTTATAGCCAGAACCATATTATTTTGACAATCAAATTACTGACTGTCAAAGTGAGAAATGAAGATTGTCTAAAATAAAGGGTCCGCCATCTAACGTTTTTTTTTCAACTGGTGCTTATTTCGTGAATGGTAACACTTAGCTCATGTCTGATTTGACTGATAATTAGTTGTATCCTTCCGCTGAACGAATATGGTTGTGTATACGCTTGAACAACGCTGGGAAATATTGCGACATTACTTTGAAAATCATAGTAATGTTGCAGAATGTGAAGCTACACTCGATATTTTGCGCCCTGTTTTTGAGGATCGCATTATCAGCCGCAGAGCTGATGTCGTTTGGCCACCTCGGAGCTGCGATTTGACACCGTTGGACTATTATTTGTGGGGTGCCCTCAAAGATAAGTGTTAAGGCGACAAGCCAGAGACAATTGACGCTTTAAAGGACAATATTCGTGAAGCCATTGGTGAAATACAGCTGCACAATAATGTGCTTAAAAATTGGACCGATCGTGTAGGCTACTGCATGGCCAGCCGAGGCAGCCATTTGAATGAAATTATTTTCCATTATTAACCGGAAGGATTGTACTTTCAAATAAAAAAAGAAATTTGAGAAAATATTCAGTAGTTACATGTTTCAGATTTGCGTATTTGTACACACACATACCTTGAGTCTAGATCAGTGGTGGGCACCACTCATACTAACAAACCTATTATTGTGTGAGTGCCACATAAGCTGACTGCGCCGCACATTGCACTATCAAACAAACAATTTAAAATTAAAAAAAAAATGACAAGCCATCAAAATTGTTTCAGTTTTTTTCCTCAGAAGTTATTACCTCGTCAATGTTTATATCAGTTTCGCAGCATTTTATGCGCATTAAATCTGATATATGAATATCCGAAACTCGATTTCTCAGATTGGTTAGAATTATTTTTAAAGTCGAAAATGATGCTTCACAATTGTAAGTAGTGCAAACATTTAATAAATTTTATAAATTTCTTGTTTGAGAATAGAATATTTTTTCTCAGAAACCGCTTTCCAAAAAACGTTTCCCATTTCAAGTGGTAGCGACAAATCGTTTCTTAACAACTGTAGTTCATTATGAAAATGTGGTGGTTGTTTATTAATATCACAATTCAAAGGATAATTGTGAAGCTCTATCGTAGATTATATTAATTTAAAATCTTGAAATATTCTATTGTAACTATTAAATAAGTCTGTTATAATACCACTATATTCTGTCAATTTATTTATATCGTAAAGATCATTGAATACTTTTTTGGTCTTTTCTGAGTTGGGTATATCAAAATTTTTTAACTGGGTTATTATAACTTGAAGTTTTATTTCAAAATATTGCATAGAATATAATAATTGAAGAATGGATTTATTTCTACCCTGAAGTGAGATGTTAAATTGGTTTAAGATATTAGAAATGTCACATAAAAATGTCAAATCTAACAGAAAATCTTTTTTATTAAGATTATCAATGATTTCTGCCGAATCGGAATATGTATTTGGCTCAAAAAAGACTAAAACCACCTGCCTTAAATCAAAACGTCATCCTTGGGACCTACCCCGACGAAGCCATCGCACTTCTGTGTGGAGGAGCAAATCACCGTAATCAGCATCAAGTTCTTCAAGAAGCACTTTAAATTTCCTGTGACGTAGTGAGTGGTGACCTCCCCTTATTTTATTTATTATTTTAGTAGCTATTTCCATGACATATGACAGTTTCAATTCCTTTGAAAAAAGAGATTGCTGATGAATAATGCAATGATATGTTGGAATTTCAATACCATTCTTCATTAAGCAACCCCTTAGTCCTCGGTTTTTACCTTTCATAACTTTCGCTCCGTCAGTGCAAATAGAAGAGCATTTGTTCTTATCAAAAATCAAAAATAATTTTTCACTTTTAATTTTCTACAAATTTTCTCCTGTGACGCCAACATGCATTGATTCAAGTAATCACATTTCCTCAGTTGTGTCCAAATTCTGATTAACAGATTTTACACACACAATTAGTTGACTCAAATCATTAATATCCGTACTTTCATCAAGACACAAAGAATAAAAAACACAATCCAATAATCTACTTTTTGTGCATTAGTATAGAAAAGTACTAATAATTTCAGTTCTGCGAGCAACAATTCGCTTAGATAACGGTATTTGTTCCATTATCTTCCCCGTCTCCTTCCCTTTATCTTCAAACACATTTAGAACATCCTTGAGTAAATTCTTTATAAAAATGCCGTCATCAAATGGTCGACATTTTTTTGCCAAAGCTAAAGATATAACAAACGATGACTTTTTCAAGGCTGCGTTATGTGTTGATGCATTTTGTATTGTTACATGATCGCTAACTCCGGGCATGTCATCAGCAATAAATTGAAGAAAAAAAAGTGTTTTTAATTGCAAAAGTTCAAATATCTCTCCCTTCCCCCTAAAGAAGCATAATCTGAATGCAAATAAAAATAATGTCGCTTTATTACGAAAAGCAAATTAAAGCTCGAGAAAATACCGGTTGGAATAACCGGGTTTTCCGGTTTTCAAAAAACATTAAATAACACTTTTTTGTTTTTTACAAACAAAAGGGAAAATTTAAATTTGCACGTATTTCAATATTAAAACAAAATTTAATGCGTTTCTACCAATACTTATAATCAGTGGCCATATTAGTGCGCTGTTGCCAGGTTAGCTTGTTTAGCATAATTCATAATTTTTTTGCGCCAGCATAATTTTTTTGAAACATGATGCTAAATGCTTTTTAGCATAATTGTCACCAAATTTTTACACAATTTGTTTTTTTTCAGAAAATTTTTAGCATTATTGCTTATATATTGCACAATTTTCCATCAAAATTTTTTTGTATTTTACTTTTTACTAACATGTAACAGATATATTTCCGAATAAATATCGAATCTTTAGGAATCTGAAAACACACCGTACATTTATATTTTGATTCATGGATTCATACATTCTTTCTTATGATTTCTCCCGAATTATTAACAAAACTTTAACACTAACAAACATTTATTTCTATGCAACTTATTTCACACTTTTACAATTACATTTCTTTGATGTGATGATTTCGGAATCTTTTAATCTAATTATTTGGAAATATTATATGTATTCCAATTTTGCGAAGAGGAAGAGGAAATGGAAATGGTAAAGTTCGTTGACACCGTTAGGGTTTCACTGTGAATCAACAGGTTATACTTTTGAAAGAAAAGAAAACCGATACGTTTTTCAGAATAATCAAAGAAAACGGTAGCTTAAGGTACACTTGCATCAAAAAACGGAATTTTGGTTTTCATTAATGGAAAAAACATGATTAAACAGAAAATATAAAATTTTTGAAAAATCCTTATCATACAGTATTTTTTTTTAAATATTTAATATGAAAAGCACAAACCCGTATGTATGTTTTGCGCTGATTCTTAAAAACTTATGGGCCTCCCAGATTAAAGTTTCACGATTTACTACTAATAAGTCTAGCTACAAATACAACGAGCGAATGTAAATGGTGTTAAAATTACAACCAAGAAAGTTCTGATAAATCATCGGAGCTATTGTTTTATAAAAAAAACATTTTTGAAACAAACTGATTTTTTGTTTTTATGGAATCCATTTTAGTTTTTGGTTAATGTATGAGAAATTCATACTACAAGCTTACAAGTCATGAACATTTTTCTAATTGAAAAATGGTTTAGTTTTTGTTGGAAATAATAGACAATTCAGTTCAACACACATTCACTGGCATGACTAGTTTCGAACTCCGTGACAAGTTCATCATCAGATGCCTAACTACTCTGCCTAAATCGTATGTATACAAACTCAATTCTGCAATTCACATGTGCGAATTAGTATCGATCGAAGATCCCTAAGTATCAACATCACTGAAAGGCCTATAATTCCAACAACAAGAACATGCAGAATTTTTCCACCATGTTATTCTTTTTCCTCATGCATTCTCGCATTGTTGCAGTGCTTTGAAGTGAGTTTTCTTTAATCTATATCACAGAGTTGTATTTTTCCGTGGTATATCATTTTTGAAGACCGTGCTAGTGTCAAATACATTTATTTGAATTTGAATTTCATTGACCGATTTTGGTTAATGTATGAGAAATTCAAACTACAAGCTTACAAGTCATGAACATTTTTCTAATTGAAAAATTGTTTAGTTCCATTTTAGATTTATTATTCGATCTTTAAGATGTTATGGTTCTTTAATAATTTTTCCGGTTCAAGAGCAATTTCTAGAAAAAGTACTTTTATAACAAAAGGTAAATTTTCTTAGAATATAATATTAAAAAAATAATGGGAAATTGATTATTATGGATGGTGGTTGGGAATATAGCTATTTCAAATACCACCAAGGCATATCACCAGCTCCCTTCTCCCTAAACTGGGAGAGTACACGAATCTCATGGCAATCGTTGTTTCTGTTTTTGAAACAACAACATCTATGTAATGGCTTTCGATGAAAGCCTGTATAGGAAAGAAATGCTGTGAATATTGATCGTTGTGGCAAAGTACTGATGTCTACTTGTGCGAAAACATCGACATCAGTAATTTGGGCGAAAACATCGACATCAGTTTGTTTTGGCAATTCTCGATTAGTTGAGAGTTGTTTATCCCTATAATGTGTGATGGTATACATAAATACTTGTGGAGAAGGGATATGCCTTGGTGGGCCTTAAAATAGCTATATTCCCAACCATCCACCATAGTAATCAATTTCACATTACTTTCTTAATATTATATTCTTTGAAAACTTACTTTTTGTTATAAAATTACTTTTTCATAGAAATTGATTTGGAACCGGAAAAGTTTTTATGGAACTTTTTGAATCAAAAGTACACATCTCTGATTTCAAAATAGTTTTTCTTTGTTTATAAAAGTTATACGAATTTGTGAATAAAAATAATGCTTAAAAACGCAATCGTAGGCACTAGATAACACACACAGAGCAAATGTATTTAAAAATTAACTTTTTTTTTTAATTTTAGCATAATGTTTTTGGATTTTGCATAATTTTTTGGTGTTTTTAGAATAATTCCTTTCCATTTTGCACAATTTTGTTTGGTCATTTAGTATAATTGGTGACTAAATCAAATGTATGGAATATATGTATGTATGTATGTTTATACACATTTTTTGAGATGAGCAATATGAAATCAAGTTAATAAAAACTGTACATTTGATTTTTTTGTTTGAATTAGTATCTTAAAAAAAGTATGTATAGCATTCAAATGGTTTGACGACATTTGGTACCTCAATTCAGTTTAATTATGGATGATACGGAAAAAAACTCGTTCACAGATTGTTGAAGTGGGATTAATTGCCAATGGAGCTTTATGCAGCTGGTTCAATTTTGCTGATCTCTTTGAAAATGTATGTAAATAATCAAAATCTTTTAAGGTACTATTGAGCTGCACTTCCCGATTTTGGCTGTCGGATTCAAAGTACTCCATATCACAGTCTGAGCTGTTGGTTTAGTCTAATAGTTGAGACTTACTTGAGAAATAGCCTGCGAAATCAATATCATTTTTTTTGGACGAATATGATAACAATTATTCAGATATGTGAAAGTTTCTTGAGTGTAAACATAATATGATTGCATTTCACATCAGTTCTTCGTTGCTTAATTATTTGTACTAAAGATGCAAACAAATTTTGAGGAATATCTTGTGGTTGAGTAATTGTTCTCAGTAAAAATGTAAATACTCCTTTCGAATCCGATACTATTGCAGAGTCGTTGGATAACTTTTTTACAGCGACTTCCCTGCAACTTATCTAGTTTTTCTCTGAACTTTTAAACATTTTGACACATTTTCTTAGGTTTGCTACGATTGGTTGGATATTATTTGCTAGTTCCCCTCAATCGATGGAAAAGAATCATCGAAAGATCTTTCGAAGAATTGGTAAATATTATAAAAAATTTTAAAAATATTTTGGTAATTTGTTCTGTGTTCATAGTTAAAAGGGCATAGTTTTAGATTTGTTAATCTGTACTAACTTTTCAAATCGGATCTAAACCGACTAAGCTGCGACTAATTAGGATTATTTGGCCATATTTAGAAGCTACTGAAAATGTTGAAAAAGGTGTTCTAATCTCCTCCGTCAGACCTTACAATTATGCTAGGTGATTTTAGAGCAAGCTTGTCAAACTCGCAAAAAAGAATTTAAAAAATATTCGACAAAATTTCAACATATGTAGGTAATCTCGATAACTAAGCGAGTTATCAAAAAATATAATTTAATTTTTTTTTGTTTAATTTAACTTCGTTTATAACAAAAATATATTAAAGGCCACATAAATCGCTTAAGATAGCTCATTCAGCATAATATCTTCCCGTATATCCGAACTTTGGAGGCCCATAACTTCGGAAATAGGGGCCGTCACCAAAATTGGTATTTACAATTTTTTGCTTAAAACAATGAGTTCTACCTCAAACTAAACTTCCAGTGGGAGCTAAACTTGCCCAAATTTGCTATTAGGATTTCTCCTCTTCCAAAACTAACTCCGTCGCTTCTCCACAGCATAAAACAAGAAAACATTCATCCTCCTGCATCATAGATACATATTTAAAATATTGAAGAAACAAAATTGTGTTTGCTGCCAATTTCGTTAAAACTTTTCAGAAAACAAATGTGTTTTTTGACAGCTGGCTTAAAATTTTTGAGAAGACAAATTTGTATTTTCTGGCAGGTTGATCAAACAGTTATTTGCTGCAGATATTTGTTCAAGTGTGACCACAGGTCAAATATATTTTCCCTACTGTTTATTTGACTCTATTTGATACCTGTTTCATCAAACAAAAAGAGGCAAATAAATGTGCGTTGTGTGAACACAAAATCAACCCTGTATTGATTTGACAAAATTTTGAGCAAATAGGATGAAACATAGTTTGATCAAATATTTGCCCAATCTGACCGTACCTTTATATCCCTGTTATTTACCATTGTTTGATCTTACAATACTTTTGTAAGATCAAATAAATGTTTGCTCAAAAAAGAGAAAACAATTTGCTCTTTAGTGGTCACATTGAGCACATTTTTATTTGATGGTAAATAATTTTGTTTGACCAAAATCAGCTGTTTTGTTGTTTGCCACACAAAAATATTTTGTGGTCAGACTGGGGCCAAGAAATATTTGACGTTTTTCGTCAAATATTTGCCCAATCTGACCGTACCTTAAGACACTAAAAAAATCCAAGCCAAATTTAATTTAAGTTTTGCTTCACGTATTTTTCTATATTTTCAGATGTTGCCCTAACTATTGAAGACCTACATTTTAAAATTAGATTGATAGAGTATAGTATATAAAATGTTTTCTCCACTGGTATCTACATATCATACGCTAACATTCAGATATTTTTTGTTGGAATTGTCAGACCATTTGTCCACTGCAATAGAAACCCTTTCGTTGTTAATTTTTTTTCTTTTTCAACGTGGATGATTTTTATTTATTCGGCCTTTTCATTGGCACTTTTTAATTTTCTATTAATAGAGATATACAATGGCCTCGAGCTTGACTAATAAAATTAAAAAGTTTTTTTTTTTTTAATGTGGTTACAAAGAAAAAATTTTGTATTCGAAAAAGCCGAATAGTTCGACATAGTAAAACCGGTTAATCGAATAGTTCGAAGACCGCCCATTTTAAAAAGCCGATTTAAACACAACGTAAAAAGAGCATTAACCCGGTTTATAGAATAATTCGGAAACCGGGTTTGACAACTGTAGGTGTAACTTTTGGTTGCTAAAGTTACCGAAATGTCAAAAATTCGATCCCAAACAACAGCTTTCTTACGAAACAACTTCGGCGTAACAACAACGAAATTGATTTATACTTCAAATTTGTTTCTTCAAAACTTTTGATGCACATACATACCAACATGATGCATGCTACATTTCAACATCCTTACAATTTTGAAAATGTAACCGAAATATATCAAAATGATCGAAAAAGTGAAACTGTAACTCGGTTTTGCTACAAGTGCATTTCGGGACGTGAAGGAGTTAATAGTTTTTCTGAAATTGTGTATGTGTATTCCAATTGACCCATAAGTCAAGTCCTGTTCCATCAACTTTTTTTTTCCGCCCGGCCTAATGTTTATTGAAATACAATATTCCAAGTCATATATATTCTTATTATTTACGTAAAACTTTATTTAAAATGTTTCTGCTAATTGATAAAGTAAATTTTGAGAGAAATTCATACAACAAACTTAAGACGTCAGGAACATTTTCCTAATTGAAAAATGGTTTGTTTATGTTGGAATCATAGATAAAGGAAATAACTAGATATCGCACCTGCCTTGGAAAATTTTTTGTCAATGCGATATTTTTAAGATGGAGCTGAAAATATACCCACAGAGTAAATCATACTAGAGAGAATATTTGGCTCATCTAACGTTTCCTTTCACACTCTTCTTAATGCGGTCGGTGTGATAGAGAGATGTTTGAAAGAAAAGTGGAATTACAATAACTTCTGACTTTAATCTGTCATGTCGTTTTGGTGAAAAACTCTGAAATTTAAATGTGTTTTGCACTTTTTTATTGTTATCATACATTTGTGTTGAATTTAACACAATAATTTTAACACACAAAACAAAATACCGTAGTTGTTATTTTCTTGGTTGTTTTGAACCAATGCCTCTATCTGGTATTATTGAAGGAATTTTTTTCGACATCCAACGTTCATATCACACCAGGCCAAATGTCATAAATTTGCTGAGAGAACTATTAAGTATTAGTCTATGAATAAATATACCATTCAATTGACATTACTAGTTTCGAACTCCGTGAAAGTAAATTGTTACCCATTATATCGCATGAGGGACTAAGGAAAGCTTCTCACAATCAGTGAGCTGTGCGCTCTCAAGATTTACACTCACTCATTGGCACAGTCGGCTTTACACCGATTCCGAACGGTATTTTAAGAAGCTTTTTCATGGCTAAATACATCGATAGTGTCGCAGTCACTTAGCGAGTGACCATCGTCGGAAGAACTGTAAGGTGGTCTGAGGACTGAACCGTATTTCTAATGTACAACCATTGCACCATAAAAGCAATTCAATTCTAGTTTGCTTAAGGCCCTGACTTAATATCCTAGATGATGGTGCGATTTATTCAAAAAATAATCTGACAGAATCTTATCACACTTGAAGAAAATCGCATTACACTTGAAAAAGTCCGATCCGAGTGTGTTGTGGATGCCAGACCATCACACAAAAATGATGCAAAACCATATGTTTTCACATAATGTAAGGTTGGATGCCAATACATCACGTTGGTTCTTTGGATTGCTTTTGACCATATTTTGATTTCGTTTGTATTTACAACATACTCACTTTAATATTTTTGGACATATTCATTTATTTATTCTTTTGCACAACTATTATTTATTCTTTTGCACAACTACCTCACGAAAACTGAAATAATTTTAACAGAATAATAGCCCGTCTATTTTTGTATCAGCTGGCATTGTTGTTATTCTTATCAGCTGTCTCCCAAAACACAACCCTGATCGCAGAGAAAATATTAATTTTTTGCAACTTCTCAAGAGAAGAGCAAATCTAACAGACCTGACAAAATTATTTTCGTTCCTCTTTCATACTTATTCGCATACAATCCAGACTATCCTATTTTTCAGCACACATACGATTTTTGACAGATCCAAAGACTAAATCTGATAGTGTGTCATGGCCTTTAGTAATGAAACGATTATTAAATGAAAAATCGCTTTCTTAATTAAATTGCACACATTTAAATATGAAGTTGTCTGTTGAGAGGAAACATCTCTTGAACGGACACACATTGATGGTCCCTTCAGTGTGCGTTCAAGAGAGATTTCACTGTATTGCCAACCAACTTTGAATGTTCTGCATTCTCGTATTTCTCTCGTGACACATTTTGGTTCAAGTTTCGTCGTTGGTCGTAAGCCCCTCAGTGAGTATTCTTAGTATTTTGATATTAATTTTTGTATTAAAGTAAACTAATTTGTATCCGTTAAAATTTATATTATTCGATCTCTCAGTTGTTATGTTCTCTAATAATTGTACGATTCAAGATCAATAACAATTAAAAAGTTATTTTTCTGTAAAAAAGTACATTTAATAGAAAATATTAAAAAGGAAATATGTGAAATTGATTAATATGTTTATGTGTTTATCCCTATAATATGTGATGATATACCTAAATACTTGTGGACAAGAGCGTTGATGATATGCCTTGGTGGGCATTGAAATACGTATATTCCCAACCATTCACCCTCATAATCAATTTCACATATTTCTTATTCATAGAAAAAGTAGTACTTCTTAATACTTATTGATTTTGAACCGAACAATTATTAAGGAACGTAAACTAATTTGATTTTACCAATTCTATTTTTTTTTCGCGCAGTAGCTCAAAGTTATATGAGAACACGCATTATTCCTTAATTTTATGCAAATTATGGCAGATTTTAATGCTTCTACTATAAACAAATTTATTTTTATTATGATGTTGATTGTTGACCTTTTATTTTATCTGGCTGTGGGCGGATTGGTTCAAATATTTTGCACCGAATTTTGAAGTTTGAGTCGTGCGACTATTCTCTATATTATTTTGACAACGAACCTTTGAACGAACCAAATAATGGCATTTGTTTAACAACAAGATAAATTTAGTAAGGTGATAGCACCTTACCAACAAAATTCATTTGGCCAACAAAAATTGTCAAATGATGTTTAAACAATTGTGTTTGCATTGTTTAAAATGAAAAATATAAAGATATGCAATTTCCAGTAATTTTTACAGTTTTGTTTTAATTTTAATCAGCTCATTAGAGTTGTGTCGTTCATGAACTATATAGTTCATTTAGAATGACCAGAAAGCACCCTTACGAACATAATGCACCTGTTCGAAATGGCTTGTTATGTCTGGGCACATGGTAAAAATTCTCTATCGGGTAAACGCGTCAGCCCAGCTGATTTCTGGTTGTTCATATTTTCCGTGTGTAAGCTGTCAAATTCTATTTTCTGTCTTTTTGTTTCTTAACAAAATTCAAAGAATTTCAATCAAAATGCAATTTAATAACATAGACTTTGTATCAAGTAAGATAAGCTTATAAAATTTTTCACATTTTGTGTACATAATGTTTTTCATTATTCAGCTAATTTTGCCAGCTTAACCACGGAATTGCTAATGCGACTACCTAATAGATAATTCTACCATGTCTGGGCACCTTTAATGAACGAGTTCGAGAACTAGTGAACGAGTTCGACACAAGTCTACAGCTCATATTATGTCTGTTCCTTTACTTTACCGCGAGATCCCGCGGGAACCCAAATTTACCCAAACTTACCCAAAAGCGTTCCCGTACGCAAAAATTGGGTAAACGAGAGCGACTTTTTGTTTCTCTTAACGTCAAAATGCGTTTCTCTTTTTACCGAACTTACCCAGACTTTTTCTTCGGGTAAGTTTGGGCAAAGTGTCAAACAATCAGCTGTTCGAAACGTCAACATAAAAACATATGTATTATTTGTGGAAAAAATAACGCAAGTGACAAAAAAATTATTGAATTTACAATTTTATTAACTTGAAAAGTGATTGCTTTGAAAGTGCTTATTTAAAGAAGATGTTAAGTGTGCAAATGAACAGTGAAAATTAACATGATATGCAAGATTTGTTGTCAAACATATGTTTTCTGTTTTGACATTTGTTTTCGGGTAAGAAAAGTGGTTTTTTGCGTTCCTTTACTTTTGGGTAAATTTGAGTATTTGACAGTGAATTTTGCTTTTACTCTCATTTACCCGAAAAGTAAAGGAACAAACTTATTAAAACCGAAGTTTGTTGTACAACTGCAACAACATCTTCTGCTCCCACCACCCTATTGAATACATCTTGCTAAACAGGGACACAAATTGTTTATTTGTTTTGTTGTTTGTTCTTTACGCGGAAAATCAAGAAAATTTTTTAAATAAAAAACGTCCTTTGACTGAACTGCAACTTCCTCAATTCTTCCAAAGCCGTACAAATAATTGGAACATATTTTTTTATTTTCTTCATTTCGACGCCACCAGTCACTGATTTTTGTCTTGTTTGGTGCGGCGACTGAATGTTTATGAGCTGTCAAAATTGCATCACATAAATCCGCTCCATAGACGAATTTAGTAGATAGACACATTAGCTCTGTTTCTTTACTTGCACAATTTTACACAAAGTTACACAAATTTACACAAAGTTACACAAAAGCGTTTCTTTACTCCAAAATTGTGTAAATGAGAGAGATTTTTTTTTCTCTTATCGTCAAAATGCGTTTCTCTTTTACCCAAATTTACACAGACTTTTTCTTCGGGTAAGTTTGTGTAAAGTGATAAACAATCAGCTGTTTGAAACGTCAAAATAAGAACATATGTATTATTTGTGAAAAAAATAACACAAGTGAAAAAAAATTATTGAATTTACAATTTTATTAACTTGAAAAGTGATTGCTTTGAGAGTGCTTATTTAAAGAAGATGGGAAGTGTGCAAATGAACAGTGAAAATTAACATGATAAGCAAGATTTGTTGTCAAACATATGTTTTGTGTTTTGACATTTGTTTGCGTGTAAGAAAAGTGGTTTTTTGCGTTTCTTTACTTTTGTGTAATTTTGAGTATTTGACAGTGAATTTTGCTTTTACTCTCATTTACACGCACTTTACACAAAAAGTAAAGAAACAGAGCTATTAATTCTTTCATCTGACGTTTCATTTCACACTCTTCGTCGTAGGGTTGTGGAAATGTGGAGGTACATACAAGACCTGTTCACTTAACCTTTTTATTTCGTTTTCGTATAGAAGTGTGAAATTTAAATGTATTTTACACCTTTTTACAGTGTTTTATTTAATTGTTGACTTTTATCCTTGGTATACATTTGTATTGTATTTAAAACAACTATTTTGCCACAAAAACACGAAATACGGTTGTTGTTCCTTTGTTGGACGTTGTGTACTATTGTCGCTATCTGGTATTATTGAACCTATGCTCTCCATCATCCAATGATTACTTGCAGCCATACCTATGACGTTTAATTTATTGAGAGAATTCGTCTAAGATCCGCACTAAATTCGTCTATGATCCTCACAACAAAATGACAAAATTTTACCTATCATACCAAAATGTATTCACCCAATTTTACCACGAACTAAAAACGTTCGATCAGCCCACAGCCTCTGTGTTGAATTAGTTGGCTTGAGGTCATAAAATGAAAATGGCAGAGTGTTTGACTGTTTTCTTAAAATCTTTTAAATATTCCCAATATTTCGATTAGCATCGCTAATCATCCTCAGGTTTCTACATATGTACATATATTCAAAAATATAACATTAATCATATATTGATCACAAAACAATTGACAATAATTACATGAATATAAATAAGCTTTCGTCAAATACAGTTTGAGTTACCTGTGTTTGCTTATTGTGTGTCGATATATTTGAGCGCATCGGTCAATGTCGATCTTGGAATTGAGTCATTTCTCTGAGGGAACGTCAATTATGATCCGCATTTCGAGAGTAAAACGTCGCGACTAATTGAGTTCCTCCACTAAAATGTCAACGTCGTCAAAGTTAGGATTATGACCCGTCATGGGACAGTCTTCAATTTCGACATCATGGTGTCAACGCATACCTTTTGGCATATGTCAGTCTTGTCCCCATTGCATTTTATCCGATATTCAGTATTAGACTTATCTTTTTTCGTCACTTTAGATTTTGTCTGGATAATTAACCTACTCAGGGTATTGTGTGATCTAACACCAGCTCATTGAGTCTTTGTCATAGATATAGGAGTGCTTTACTCTCGGAGTAGCTAGGTATATAGGTCAGAGATTTCTAAATTTTTGAAGGGGTTTCGTCTTGTCCTCTTTGTGTAAATTGCCCTGTATACATATTCCGATCCAGTAGATCTTTTATAGTTGTGGTACGAAGAATTTCCTTTATTCTCCATTTATTGTCCACATGGATATTTAGTCGCTGATATTTAGAACTCAATTTCTGAAATTTGTCGCCAAATTGATAATAATTCTTCTAGGATGCTTAGAGTTGAAGCTAATTAGTCTTCCGGAAGCTGTAGACGTCTGGTACCAATCAAGTTTGAGTCGGTTAAAAAAAAATGGTTTCCCATTACATTCCATGAAGAAATTGGGGAGAGCTTCTCACAACCAGTGAGCTGTGCGCTTTCTAGTTCTAAACTCACTGATTGGGACCTACAGTTTTACACCGATTCCGAACGGTATTTTGAGAAGCTTTTTCATGGCTAAGTACTCGATAGTGTCGCCGTCACTATACGAGGTGACCGCCGCCGAAAGAAATTTAAGGTGGTCAGAGCCGGGATCGAACCCAGGATCTCATATACAAGAGGCACACACACTAACCATTGCCTTGTCGATTTACTACCGGATCCAGGTATGGTAATCTCTTTTACTTTTCCTCTTCCATCGTGATTTTTAATTGCCGTTGTATGTGTTATCGACTTCATTCCCCTTAATCACAACACATAAGTCGTTCACAAACTTTGTCAAGATTTTGGGTTTCACGTCCAACCTCGTCAAGTGGTTTCTCCGTTATTATGACAGCTATCAATGGTGAAGATGGTGATCCCATAGGCATACCTTTTCTTTCCTCATAAAATTTGTCCTCGTAGTCGAAATATCCCGACTTTCTTATGCAAAATTTCAGCAATTCAGTGAATAAGTCTTGTGGAATTTGTGTGAATTTTTACAGTATACTTCAATTCTTCTATATCGTCTTAATGGGCAAATGTATCGGTATACTTGGAAACAGTTACACCACGTCGAATGATACTAATATTTCGTCACTATCTATTGGGATATTGTCAATTCTTGATTTAAAGTCATCTTTATCAATATATCTGGAGTCCTTACTATTAAGAATACGGATGATATATTTACAAATTCCGTAGCCTAAAGGGTTAATTACCCGCTGAAAATTCTGTATTTTTTTGTTGTTTGGATGCAAATATAAAGCGTGTTTGGAGCTTGTGGGAAATATAATATACTTGTGTCCAAACACATTGTGTTTGCCATTCAATATTACATGTTTGAGACACAATGATTAATATGTTATAAAATATGTGTTTGCGACCCACATATATTTATGTTTGTGATACAACTATAACTGTGTTTGTTGCACTGTCTAGGCTCTCTCGAGAGCGAGAGAATAAAAGAGGGCAACGAGAGAGTCTATCTTGTAAGTGTGAATCTGTACTTTTGCATTATTCTCTCAGTCAGTGAGTCATAAACATGGTACAAAGAAATGGTAGAAGCACTAGCCCAGCTGATTTTAACTTTTTTCTGGACTGAGTGTGAGTAAGTTTTTCTCTTATGTCAAAGTTTGTCTGCAACCTCCGCTCGCCAGCAACTGCTGTTTTTGAAATATTTCTCTGCAAAAATTATATAGAAACGTTTTAATTTTCACACTTAAACACTTTCAATATATCAAATAACACTCAATCATTTTCTAAATGGCACTTTTTGCAAATTTGTTTACTTTTTCAGCATTTTTCTATCAGTTGACTTGGCACAACACAGCCACTGAGCAAAAACAAAATGCCTGTTGTTTTTGGCTTGTTGTATTTGTTGTCGTTCTGCATCTACCATTATATTTCTACCATGGTCATAAATATTCTTGAATGGGCGTGGAAATTGCAGATGAAGTGTTTCTTATTTTGCCTCGGACAGAGGACATCAAAAGCGGTTGATCAGTGAAAAACGAAGGCTTTTAAAGACTGTTAAATGGTTTGTGATGTTGCTTTTGTGTATGTTTCGTATATATGTATGTGTGCTACCAAAGGTGAGAAACGATTTTGAGGAAACAAACTGGAAAGGGCAACAACGTGAAGCCCGTTGTCTGTCTGAGCCTATACTGAGAAATCGAAACGGCGGACCATTTGTGCAATAATGTACAATAAAAAAACACAAGTAATTAATCCACGCTTGGCTTACATGAACTAGATTTGTATATTCCCAATAAGCACAAAAATTTCGAAAATTCAAATGTTTGAGTATTGTTTGAATTTACAATTGAAATCAAATACAATAAACACCAAAATTCCCAAAATTCAAGTGTTTGAATATTGCTTGAATTGAATCTTGATTTTAATCTTCGTTTTCAAACCAGTTTGAAGTTTTTTCAAAATATTTTATTTGAAATTGTCATCAATAATATTTGTCAGCTATGGGATATTTAATATTAATTTAATATTCGAATATATCGGAAAATGGACTAAATCAAAAACGGTGACTCTAAGGTGAATTCAAGGAATATGGTAAGTATTGATTTTGATTTCAAGTAACAAATAAACAACATTTTGCAGCGCTTATTTCTAGGACGAAGACGTGGAAGAGCTACAAACGAAACTTGTCTCTTGTATACCATTTACACATGGACTGCAATAACTCATTTAGCGGCCCAGAATCCAATCTAGACGAGCCATAACATAGGTAAGTACATAGATATCTAGATATCGAGGACCTGATTATGTTAATACTAATTCTATCATTGCAGATAATAAAACGACAAATTTGCAGCTCCATCAGATAACTCATAAAATTTGATATTTTAAATTAATTTTTATTTACAAATTATCCATTCGCTCTTCCTAGTTTATAGCGTTATGTATGAATCATAACAATTTATATTCCAGTTAAATATACTTATGTATTTCTAATTATGGTCAATTCCAAGCAACTGTGCTCGTTCTAAATAGGGGGTTGAAAATAAAATACACGGTTTGAATTAGAGTATATTAATACTGATTTAAAGCTGGAATTAAAATGTAATTTCTTCCTTGAATTCCAGTGCACTGCCTTACTTATTTTGACTTGAATTCAACTGTAATTCGAGCCTTGAATTCAACTGTAATTACACTTTAATAATCGAATTGAATTCAATGGTTAATTTCCCTGGAGATTGATATTGTTTTACAGTGTTATTGAAGTATAATTCAACACTTGAAATTGGAAAATTTGTCTGGAATTAAAGTTGAAATCAACTTCATTTCCAACACAAATGTTTATTGGGTTGTTTGTGTACCAACGCATAATGATAACCTACGCATAACCAGTGTTGTCAATAGATGTTTCATGTTGTACCTACATGTGCTTGAAAAATTCCCTACCTTCCCCTACACTCCCCAACAAATATTTCCCCACAGTTGTCCCTACAATACGTTTCAGTTAAATTTTAATAAAACACAAGATTAAAAGAAAATAAAATTTTATTTAAAGATTATAAATCATATTTCACGTAGTATAAACGAAAAAGTTTTGTACTTTGAATTCAATTCAGGTAAACAAAATGGTTTATTGTTAATTTGTTAAACTGTAGAGATCTTTATACGATAAAAGTTTTTTTATACGATTACGTTCACATTTGAAACTTACACAGTCAATTTGATTACATTGCATATATTTAACTTTTATAGTGCAAATAGAATTTAAAAGTGTGTGGGATAATTTATTCCTTTTTTGGTGCGTACGTCAGTTATTATTGAAAAAATTTTCCCCGCGTCAGCATTTGCATGAAGTAATCCTAGTATTGTGTTTACCAATTTTGGTAAATTTGTAAATATTAATTTATCATTAAAATCTTTTGTTTTGATAATCTTGGCCCAGAACACAACCACATCCCTACTTTCAAAAGATTTAATTTAATTTTTTGTAAAATTGTATTCTAATGTGCGAAATTCTTGTGTTAGATCATTAAGTGGTATCTTATATGTTTTACATATTAAATCAAATTTGTAGTCTTTATTATTTTCGGAAAAAGCTACCATGGGACTTAAAAACTCAATTTCTTTAAAGATTGAATTTGGTTAGGTGGAAGTATATTATGAATTTCTTCCAATGCCGTCAAGTAACATTTTCGGCCATCAGTTTTAATTTAGGTAACAGCTTCCTGTGGCAAACTTTTCAAAAATTCTTCGCATTCATTACCAAGAAAAACGTCTGTGATTGGAACAGAAATATGTGGTGACCTAACAGCACAATTAGTTTTTAATTCTAATTTTTTATACAGTTTTGACCCAATTTCAAAAATAGTTTAGATGACTCTGAATGTAGAAGGTGAATCAAGGGCTTTTTGGCTTGAAATAGAGCATTTAAAGCATTAAAATAATTTAAAACGTATTTTAGAAATAGTAGATATGCCTTATTACATCCATTCAAGAGATCATTGTAAATAATTTCTTCAGATTTCAATTTGTCCCTTGTATAGGAAAATTTAAAAAATTCAAGTAAAACTGACCAATTACGCAAGATCCTTTCAACACATTTCTGACGAGATAACCATCTAGTTTCTGAAATTCTCAAAATTTTACAATTACAAAAATTGCCTCGTTGAGCAAGACTTGACAAAAAAGTCTCCAATGATTTGGTTTTTTTCTGCGCTAACACATTTTTTTGTGAGCTTTTGAGTTTGCATGCTTTTTCAATTCAGATTTTCCGCAGCTCATATGTTTCACATAAGCATTGCACTTACACTTGTATTTGTCACCATGTACTTCGGCCAGCCATCCTTTGAATATTTCTTCTTCCACCCATTCAGTCCTAATTTTATGTTTTCGATACTTTGATGATTCTGAAGACTTTTTGCTAAAAAAAAACAATAAAAGTTTAATATTGTTATTGCTAAAATATAAAAAGAAGCTTACAAATAATTTTTTCCGGCTTTCTCAGAAAACGTTGTTGCAGTTTGTAACGAAAAATGTGGTGCCGGCAGCAGCAGAAACAATTCGAAATGCCACATTTTAACAGAGTTTGGTAAACACAAATAAAAATAGATTTTTATTAGAAATGAGTGTTTTTACACTGCAATAAAAATATGGTCACAAATTATACAAAAATTATAAAAGTTCGTATTTTGAAAGAGTTTAGCACCCTGTCCCTACAATGTTAAACTTTAGCAAAAAAACCTATATGTAGGGAATTTCCCCTACTATTGGCAACACTGCGCATAACTGAAAACTTTGGAAAATAAAAACGTGAGAGACAAACAAGAAAGGAGAGCAAAATAACAGTAGATTCCCATTTCATGAATAAAACAAATAATGCATTCAGTACAAGCAACCGTAAAATTGTGCATTTTAAGTGTTTTAATTGTATGATTCATTTTTTATAAATGTGGATTTATATTGATAAAATTAATTATAATAAATAATACATGTATATTGATATCAAAGAATAATTCGTTTCTAAATATTATTATGTTTGGGAGGAAATACACATAATATGGGGAAAACAGGCGAATGCTTCCACGTAAGTATATGAGTGTTTGGGATGAAAAACGCATGTTTACATGTAAAAGTATACATGATTGCCAGTAAACATGTTACTGTTTACATTTAAATACAAGTGAGTTTGGGACTTGCAAATGTATGAATGTTTGACGTGTGTTCCAAACTTATTTCCTGTGGTGCTACGTCAAGTCTATGGTCTATGCCAACAAGCCAGCGACGACTGATGAACTTCGTACGAATATCGAACGTGAAATTGCAGCAGTATGGGCCGATTTATGCTTGAAAACTGTCGAAAATTGGGTTCAGCGTCTGGACTTCTGCAAGCGTGCCCGTGGTGGCCATGCAAAAGAAATCGAGTTCCATACATAATGGCATCGAACGTACTTTCACAGGAATAAAGAATTTCATTGGTATCTAAAACCGGTTTTGTTTTATTTTAAAAAACTTTTGTAGTGCTCTTATTGAAAAAACCCGTTACATGGTGCCTGAAGAATATGTTAGAGAGGCCGTTATTGTTCAGCGTGTACTGAACATATCGGTCTAAGGGGGTTTCGTATAATTTTTCCACCAATCTGTTGTTCTCGTTCTGTTAGCTGCTCGTCGGGTCTTAATTAATACGTCTATATGTGCAATTGTTAATGTGCGGGCCTCTTGTACATGAGATCCTGGGTTCGAGCCCTGCTCTGACCACCTTCAAAAAAAAAAAACTTCTTTCGGCGGCGGTCACCTCGCATAGTGAAGGCGACACTATCGAGTATTTAGCCATGAATAAGCTTCTCAAAATACCGTTCGGAACCGGTGTAAAAGCTGTAGGTCCCAATAATTGATCATAAAACTAGAAAGCGCACAGCTCACTGGTTGTGGGAAGCTGTCCCCAATTCCTTCTCGGGATGTAATGGGAAACCATTTCTTTCTATATGTGCGAATGTCTCCCAAAATATTGTTCATCTTAGATCTGTAACCTTCCTTGTACATTGCCACTGCTTTTCCACCTTTGTCAGCACTCAATATCAGTATTTTGTCATTTTGATCCAAAAATTTCTTTCCCCCACTGTGTCATGTATTGATTTGTCCATTCGACTCAAGCCGGTTTTGCTTAAGTGGCTCTCTCTCTATGAGTGAAACCAATTTAGTTCTTGATATTTCCTGTCGCTCTCTTTATCTATTGTTTATTTTTGTCTCCGTTCAAGTTTGAATTATTCGATCTTGAAGTTCTTATGTTATTTAATAATAAAAAATATCTCAAATGGTTTGAGTTTTATTTTAAAAAAAGTTGTCACAACCTTATTGGAAAACCCTTTATTTATGTGTATTATCACACAGTATAGGGATAAGCAAAACTCAACTTGCGAGACAAAAAAAAACCATCCACAACAATGCTTTTATAGGAAGCCATTGCATATACGCAGAAGGTACATACATTGTTTTGCCAATCTCATGGCAATCGTTGTTTCTTTTTAGAAGCAACAACATCCATGCAATGATTGGTTTGGTTTTTTGATACAGTTTATATAAATGCAAAAGTAACAGCAATACAAATAAAAAACTATGTCTATAAAAATTTTATACTCGTTCAAATCAAATATCATTTATTGCATATAAAGTTATTTTAAATGTCATATGTGACAATAAAATTTAATTTAAATTCAGTTTTTCAATTCGCCTAGAGCTCGTTCTCATTCACATTCTAGCCTGTATCAAATTTGCAACTAGAAGGTCGATCAACTTTTTCATCGAATCCCCTAGGCTGCCCTCATCGACCCATCGTATTGTGTACAGTGTAATCAAAACCGAAACCGGTTAACCGAATTCGGGCCGGGTAACCATATATATGTCGGTTTTTTAAAATTAGTTATAAGTAATTATCATACATATTAGATATTTTATGTCTATTCTAAAGGGTTATCCATTTTGCGGTTTCAAAAGTAAACGTAAATAAAAGACACATAAAATAATTTTTTCCATGATATTTCTTTTTTATTATAAAGTTTGAACGTTGACATTATGTGTGAAACACTACATCATTTAAATGACCACCACGCGAAGTGTTGCAAGCATTCATTCTTTTGAGGTAATTTTCGACCACTTTTTGACACATATTGGGCGGTATCTCAGCCATAACTGGACGAATGTGGGTTCTTAAGTGCTCAAGAGTTAAAGGTTTATCTGCGTAAACACGGTCTTTCGTGTAGCCCCACAAAAAAAAGTCTAATGGTGTCAAATCGCATGATCTTGGTGGCCAGTTGATATCGCCACGACGAGAAATTACGCGGCCAGGAAATGTCTCTGGCAATAAAGCCATATTCGCTCGAGTTGTGTGATATGTGGCACCGTCTTGTTGAAACCACATATTCTCCAAGTCGTATTCTTCAATAGCAGGCAAAAAAAAGTCGGTTATCATATGTGCGCTTTCTAATTTTTCACTCACTGAATGGGACCTACAGTTTTTACACCGATTCCGAACGGTATTTTGAGAAGCTTTTTCATGGCTAAATACTCGATAGTGTCGCCATCACTATGCGAGGTGACCGCCGCCGAAAGATTTATTTTTTTTTTTTGTAAGGTGGTCAGAGCAGGGATCGAACCCGGGATCTCATGTACAAGAGGCGCGCACACTACCCATTGCACCACCGACGGCCATAACGCTCCGAATTGACGGTGACAGTCGTTCCATCGTCGTTTTCGAAGAAGTAGGGTCCAATCACACCTTCGGACCAAAGAACGCACCAAACAGTGACTTTTTCTGGATGTAATGGCCTCTCTTCAATTACTTGAGGATTCTCAGAACCCCATATACGACAATTTTGTTTATTAACATACCCAACGAGTGAGAAATGTGTTTCATCGCAGAAGAAAATTTTGTTCGAAAAATCGCAGTCCACCGCCTGTTGTCCAAGCACCCATTCCACGTATCTACGACGTTGTGAATGGTCAGCTGGCTTCAGTTGTTGTGTAAGCTGGACTTTATAAGGATGTAGGTGCAGAACCAAATGCAAAATACGCCATAATGTGCCGTAAGACAGTCCTAATTCCTGAGAACGACGAAGAATCGACACATTCGGGTCTTCGGCAACACTTTCACTTACAGCAGCGATATTTTCAGCGGAACGAGCGAAACGATAATGCACAGGCCTTACAATATCTGTAACCGCTCCAGTCTCTTCAAATTTCTTCATAATTTTGCCAATTGCTTGCGTAGTTGTACAATTATGTAAACCATAATCTCCTCTTAAAGCACGATATGTGGCTGTTCCAGAATCACCATTTTTGTAACGGGTTTTTCAACAGAGACGCTACAAAAGTAAATCGATAGGGACAGCAAACGACGCCATATTTTTCCCGCTATTTTGACATTTCTCTTCAGTAAGGTTTGCCATTTCATCATGGAAAGATATACGAGCCAACAACGAGTCGAAATTATTAAAATTTACTACCGAAATTTGGAGTCAGTGGCCTCAACTTTAAGAGCGCTACGTCCAATTTATGGTCGTCAGCGATGAGGCTCATTTCTGGCTGAATGGCTTCGTCAATAAGCAAAATATGCGTTATTTGTCAGACAGCAATCCACACGTGATCCATGAGTCATCATTGCATCCCGAAAAAATTAAGGTTTGGTGCGGTTTGTGGGCCGGCGGCGTCATTGGGCCGTACTTCTTCCGTGATGATCAAGACCGGCACATTACTGTGAATGCGAATCGCTACGGTTCAATGGTAACCGAATATTTTTGGCCCCAATTGGATAATATGGACTTGGAGGACATGTGGTTCCACCAGAACGGCGCCACAAGCCACACAGCGAATGCCACAATCAATTTATTGGAAACCAAGTTTGGTGAACGTGTTATCTCACGAAATGGCCCAGTCGATTGACCGCCTCGGTCGTGCGATTTGACGCCGTTAGATTATTTCCTGTGGGGCTATGTCAAGTCTATGGTCTATGCCAACAAGCCAGCGATGATTGATGAACTTCAACTAAATTGCACCGATTTATGCTTGAAAACCGTCGAAAATTGGGTTCAGTGTCTGGACTTCTGCAAGCGTGCCCGTGGTGGCCATGCAAAAGAAATCGAGTTCCATACATAATGGCATCGAACGTACTTTCACAGGAATAAAGAATTTCATTGGTATCTAAAACTGGTTTTGTTTTATTTAAAAAAACTTTTGTAGCGCTCTTATTGAAAAACCCATTAGTAGGTTTTAATAATTTGTATGTGTTGTGTGATAGTTAAGCGATCCATTTTCGTCAATGTCAGACTTTCAACTGAAAAGAACAAAATTTGGTTGAACAACTTAGTTTGACAGATGTCGAATTCCAGCCCTATACTTTTGAAACCACGAAATGGATAACCCTTTACAATAAAGGCTTAAAATCTAAAATCTGTTTGTGGTCACTAAACCCATCAGACAGGCACCAAAGACTGCAACGAATTAAGTGGTCCAATGGAAATAAGAGACACATGTGTCAATTCAGATTTAGATGTACTGATGACAACACAATTAGTTCACAGAAAAAAATTAATACTCAAATCAATCACGAAATTTGTCAACTCAATTACTTTTGTAGTTGAATTTCAGCTAATGAAGAAAATTGTCAACTCAAATACACAAATTGTAGGCCGGTAAAAACACTGCCGATCAACCAAATAGACTCGGTTTTTTTTTGAGAAAATTGAGTTTCACAAATTATTATATGAATATAAGTGGGAAAAACTAATTTTTTATTATTCATTAATCAATTTCAAATTAAACAAAACAAAAATTAGCGTTCTAAGTTTAAAATTTTTTAACACTTTTTTTAGATTACCCTCAAAAAGTAGTCTATTTTATCGCTCAACCGAATAGGCTCAAGGACTTTAATTTTATTAAAACCACAAATTAATGAAAAGACAAAGTAAAAAAGTATTTTCCTATAATATTTGCACGTTATTAATAATGAGTAAAGCCACCTTTAATTGAAACAACTTCAAAAATTTGGTCAGGGAGTGAGTCGTAAAGTGATTTTAAATAGTCCAAGGACACTTCGCTCCAGGGGCTAAAAATGGTTGCTTTTAGTGATTAGACGCTTTCAAACTGTCTGCCAGATTGATACACCTTACGTGTGAGCCATCCCCATAAATTTTCAATTATATTGTGATCAGGAGAGTACGGAGGCCACTCCATTAACTTTACATTTTGGTCACTTATCCATTTTTTTACCACTCGAGAGGTGTGAATTGGGCCATTGTCCTGTTGAAATGTCCAGGGTAATTATCCAAAAATGCTGGAAAAATGGGGAAATGCATTTTGGAGCACTTCTTTGTATTTATTTGCATTCATCCTGGATGAAACAAATTGAATTTCAAATGTCCCATAATAGGATATGGCGCCCCACACCATAATACCCCCCTCACGACTATGATGACGGGTGAAAATTGTTCCTCCTTTCTTAAATCATGGAAGTAATAGTTATAGCCATCTGGTCCATCCAAATTGAAGCTTTTTTCATCAGAAAAAACGACTTGCTGCCACTCCCTATTCCATGCCATGTGATTGCGGGCATATACACAGCGACTTTGCTTCGAACATCGGTAAGTGGTGTTTATTTTATTTTTAATCTCTTTAGATGTTTAGCTTTACGAATTACACGTCTCTGTTGCGGCTGGGAGTGCCTAATATGGATTAGTAAAAACTTCCGAAATGACTTTCTTTTAGTAAATGGTGAAAAATTACCATACCATATGTTTTCTTCATAAAAACATAAAATTCCAATGATTAATTGTTATGCTGTTTTTATATTTCGTAATTAAATTTATTTATATAAAACATGTTTCAAAACATATGTTGTTACTTGCAAATTCTTACTGGCAGAAATTTGTCCAGTAAAAACTTGTAAGTTCTCTATAGTTGAACTGTCAAAATATTCTCTCTAGTTACTTGCTTTTTGGAGTAAATGAACCATAGAATAATACATACATAGATAAACTTATTCTCGCATCTGACGTTTCATTTCACACACTTCATCGTAGGTTTGTGGATATGAGAGCAATTAAATTTGGAATTACCTTGTGCCAGGTGGAGTTGCAAAGTGTGTTCACTTAACTTTTTCCTGTCGTTTTGGTGTAGAACTGAAAAATTTAAATGTATTTTGCATTTTTTTTTGTGACTTTTGTCGTTGGTATACATTTGTATTGTATTTAACACAACTAGTTTGCCACAAAAACACGAAATTCGGTTGTTGCTCCTTTGTTGATCGTTGTATACTATTGCCACTATCTGGTATTATTGAACCCATATTTTCCACCACCCAATGTTTACTTTCCATCGTACCTATGACGTTTAATTTATTGAGCGAATAAAAGTTTCTATGTATGTATGTATTATTCTATGAAATGAACACTATCGAGTGGGAAATAGTAATTTGTAGGTCGTTTTGATGAAAACTGAAATTCCAGCGTATTTTGGATTTTCGTGTTGTATTTTATTGTTGGTGTATATTTTTTGCGTGGGTGACCCTAACAGCCCTATTCTGGCATGGTTACAAAAGTCACCACGGTTACTATTTGACAGAAATGTGACAATTGTCACAAATCGGTATTCTGACACATTTTTTTGGTGACAAAAGTAACAAAAATTGTTACCTGCCAAACACGAGGTAACAGCCGTCACAGCTGTTTTATTTGCCGGAGAGTTGATCAAGAGGGCGTAATTAAATGAAGGAAGGACTTTTGTTACTTTGTCCTATGGAAATGGAGCAGAAAGAAGAAAGAACTTGATTTTGTGTTAGAAAGATTGAAAAAGCGCGAAAAGTATTACAAAACTTTTAACGTAAATATCTCCGGTCTTTCAAGGGATATTGAGTAATATACCTTTAAAAAAGGCTAAGGTCTTGTGTATCATCGGAAAAAATAAATTTTTAACAGAAGAGTGAGGTTAAAAAATGTTTTTTTTTAATTAGCTGCCCTATGGGCTAATAAAAATAAATAGTTTATGCACTGATTTATAGAGTTTAGAAAAACCTTTGTAATGATTCTCATTTCAACCAGATCGGATTATAAATCCCGAAGATACGAACAATTATATACTCAAGCTTTAAAGGCCTATATCTCAAGAAGTTCGACCGACCGCGGGGGGAAAAACAACTTTTTGAACTCAGCGCATAAGCTTTTGTCGGTGGTGGAATTTTGATATAGATCACAGAGTTGGCGCTAAAGTAAATTTCTTCTTCTATATGTCAGAATCTCTAACATAGTTAGTGACAACGTTGGTGTGACTCCCTTATGTTTATCACATAAACCCTCGGGGGTCCCAACGTTGAGCACCACGATGCTAGTTTGGCAGTTGCTGCAAGTTTTCATTTAAAAATTTAAGAGTTTGCGTGCTGATCGAGTGAGTTGCTCAATATGCCATGCGTATGCCGGGCTTGGAACTCGCCGGACGGGGGGGTTCTTTTCACTCATCAACACAACTACAGCCTGCCACTGATCATTAAAAACACATATTGAGTCTTGAAAATTTACACACACGCTTTATCGACATAAAAATTTAAAGTGACGGAGCCCGAAGTTAATTTTCGTAATGATTCAAAAAAAAAAAAAAACACAAAAAGGAACAAACTAATAATGATTTTATGATGACCTGAAATAAAGATACTAATAAAAGCAAAAGAAAAATATAAAAAGAATGTTTTGTTTTGATTTTGTTAGGGAAAATTGTTCGCAAAGACAGGGACACTTACTTCATCCATGTCAATTCAGCTGATGGGTGACGATACCAGCTGGAACCCGCCCTCTCGAAACCCCTGCGGTTCCGCCATGACTCTGTTTTCTTCTTCAGAGTCCCAATATAGGAGTATACCTGGGGAGCCTTACTCCCTTATCCCCACTTGCTTACTTTTAGTTTTGAGCCAACATATTTTATTCAGACCAATTTATTTTCGTTACGTTATAATCGTTCATGTTTCGCATTTATTATTATTTCCTCAATACGTGGTAGACAACTTTTTCCAATTCATTTACTATCGTTGCCTACTGGTCTTAAAACTTAAAATGCCCCTAGGGCGAAGCGCTACCCTTACGTGGGTATATTTCGGAGATCTCAATCTTAACCCAAGATTCCATATAAATTCACATTTAATTCTTATTTTGTAACAATGATATTTTGCTTATTTCATTAGGGGTTAGTAGAAATTATTCTATCTGCCGTGACTTTGAGGGCCCAAAAGAATGGTAATTAAGTGGCTTTTTAATGCCTTAATTGCAATTTGCTAATTATTCACTGCTGGCGTTAATACATTAATCATTATCAACTGATTCCTTTATTAACACGACCAGAACTTTAAATTTTTACACTACTGAAATGTCCGTCCGAAAAGTTTTCGGTACCGACATTAACACTCGCCTAAGTGGCCGAGGTTGGCCCTTAAAGGGTCATTTTACGAAACTCTGAATCGTTAGAAAAAGGGGCTCTCTTCACCGAGGGCTTCTAGACCCTTTTATCTGCTTACCGAGACACTTTTGGGCGCACTCAAAACTCTTTTGGCCTTATAATCGACTTATCACTAACACTTGGTTTCTTCTGTTTTCATAAATTATTCAACATTCTATTACATTCGGCACTGTGGGAATGAACATTTTCCTTTGGCGGCGAACTACATGGAATCTTTTGCTTATCTATGTAGACCGCCGAGATGTTTCAACCGCTTATAGGGTTCTTACGGAATTTTTTTAGAAATATTTACTGAATGATGATTTAAGGGGCCATGATGGCCACCTTTGGCCTAATTCACTCGGCCGTGCCTCGTCGTCGGGATAAAGAAAAATAGAAAAGACGACTTACCACGAGATCAGTTGATTGTAGGCTTTAGATTTGAATGGTCAAGGATTTTTGGATGATTTAAATGATTGATGATGGGTGTACCCTGATTTCAACGACCTGTGTGTTTTTGTTGAGGTGAAACCTGGCTATTTGATGATTCTTGGGTGTTTTGATGAGGATGCCAACTGCACTAGTTAGGTCCTAGATGAAGAGTGGTGAGTGGTGGTGTTGATGTGAGTGGTGATGTTGATGCGAGTGGTGATGGACGACCGAATACAACTGATGGTGTTGTTGGTATGGTGTGTGCTGCTGGAGCTGATGGTATGGTCGGCTGCTTTGTCACCGAACTGGTGACTATTTTGCTGAGTGTCGCCTGACGTTCTGGCTAAACGGGCCTTGACCGAGCTTTCTCGGGGAACGCCTCCGAGTTGGCTCCCACTCCGAGGATTCCTTCTTTCCTTTTGGTTTACGTTGGCGATTTTTCGCTTATATTTTCCGCAGCAAGGGATTAAATGCTTACCGGGATTCAACAATTCGATTGTCGATTTATTACTGGTTCTACCTAGAGCGATGGTGTCAAACACAAAAATACTTTAGAGGCAAAGACTTTGAAGAACTTGACTGAATTCCGTCGCTTTTAGATTTGAAATGGCCGATGACGCTGAAAATTTTTATCGTGACGGACCAGAAATCAACTCTGGTCCCGTTATTAATGTGGCGTGACTTGGAAATGCGATGGTATGCGAGATTTTTGTCAATTTTTCTCCAAAACTGTTTTTTACGCTTCTATATGTGTGTATCAAAAACTTAATTTCACAACGACGTTTGTTTATGTCAGGGATGGTAAAAGTTGATAGTGATGACATGGTGCAATCATTCGGGTATCGTTTCCCAAAGTGATTGTTGTGATTGTTACGCCTTGCCGGCGTTACGGCGCCGCCACAAAGCCTACCATCCTGAGGACTCTCCAGTCGAAGGATGGGAGGGAAAACTTGGCTCCATGAAGTTTATGCTAGGGCTCGATCGATCGGGGGCCTTACCTCATAGGTTGTCGACACCGCTCCTGAAAGTTAATCCTGGCTCGTCCAACAGTAAAGTCTTGCTGGACCTCCCTCTAGGTAAAACTAGAGTTTGGTCACTCAGGGGCCTTACTGTACAGGCTGCCAGCATCACTCGCAGGATTAGCTATCGACGCATCCAGAAGTAAAGTCTTGATCAACTTTACCCTATCATTTACTTCCTTGGTGCTGGTTTTGTTTCTGGCATATCCTTCCTTTCAGGCTCATACCTTTGTTGTTATGCCATCGGACTATTGATCTTCGACGCGTGGCTGTATTATGACGCTTAATCACCGGAGTTCGGTGGCTGCGTTCCTGTGCGCGATGAGTGTGGTAGATGGTCAAGCAACGCGTCCAGCTCGTGTTCATCATTTATTTCTCGGGGACCTGGCTCTCCCGATAACTGAACTATTACTTGGTCGTTTATCAACCTCATGTTGCGGATGCCTCGCCGACCGAAAGTGCGTAGACCGAGCTGCTTATGCAGTCGAACGGCAACGGCGCTGTCCCGGGCTTCTAATTGCTGTATGGCAGCTCTGCCGCTCTCCTTCAACCGAGTGAATCGGCTCAACACATCAAATTTGCCTCCCGGTGTTGTGAAGGACAATGTAATCTGGTGCTGCTCCGGGTAGAGGACCATTGGAGAGGTGTTAGCTATGGTAACCTCTTCAGGCCTGAATTCTAGGAGTAAACGCTCATAGATCTCCTCAATTGCTCGCCGTGGGTCGGCTATGGCTGTAGCTGAGAGGTGTCGAATTGTTAACTTGCTGTCGGCGTATCCCTGAATCTTGCGCCGGTTGACGCTCTCCTCATACGAGTTCCGGGCGGCTTGTTGCTCTCGGGCGTACACGATGTTTCGGCGACGTGCCTGTTGTGCCTGGATATCCACCTCTAAGTATCCGTCCATCCTTCGGCGCAACTCCTCGTTCTCCGACCGGACGGTCTGCATTTCGGCTCTCAACAGAGCTAAATCCTGGGCCCATGCATTATTGCGCTGCTCATGCTGGGAGCTCATGGCTTCCATCTCCGCCCGTAGGGTCCGTATAGCCTCATGCGGATTATCGCGCAGCTGGCTTAACTCTTGGCGCAGCTCCACATTTTGCTGGTGAGTGGACTGCTGCTCCCGCCGAAGAGTCATGACATGTATGTCATACTGCGCCTGTAGTTCTTCGTATTGAACCCGCTGCCTGTGAATTTCAGCCTGATCTGCCGCTCGCTGCTGTTGATGGGTCTGCACCTCCGCTCGTAGAGAAACCAGCTCGCCTACGTCAGCGATAGGCTCGCCTACACTAAACCCGGGATAGACAGGTTGAATCGTGTAGCCTGCTCGTCGGCACACGGGACAGCCTGTGCGCACTTGATCGCGCCAGGTATGGTGGCATGCGCGATGCATCAGATGGCCACAATTTGTAACACATACAGCATCATCTGACGGTGCGAAGATTGATAGACACACACTGCACTCCACACCACTTGCCATCGTGAACTGCCTATCTAACTATTTATTGCTAACGAATGGGGTCTTGCTGAACGGGGCTTGTAGATGTTGTTAGGTGTATTGTACTAGCTGGAAAGATAAAGAATTTAAAAACTTTTTGAGGGCGTTCGTTTTATCTCCGTACAGGACACTATATATGGAAACCTAGTCTACTTGGGGACTTTTCGTCGGCAACTCTTGCCAACCCCTCACACTACTGAGTAGCGAGGACATCTCAGGTTTACCTTAATGTACCACCACCGACGTTAATTAGGTTCCAAATTATTTCTACAGGATCAAAGTTTTTTCTCGGCCCAGACTTCTTATGCGGTTTTAAATGAATTAGACGCTGTTCGGTTTACTGGCAACGCGAACCCACGTCCTGAGATCGATGTGGTCAAAAAAAAAACGGAAATAGGATTATTGTTTAATATCCTTCGCATGGAAAACGCCTAGCCTATTGCCCTTCAGGTCTTCGAGTTCGTATAGGCTATTACCTATAGGTTTGAGAATTCGACACTTCAGAAACTTTGGAGCCAACTTGGCATTAAAATTGTCCTTAAAGCTACTTTGAGCGAAATTCCGTCGAAACACTTCTTGGCCTGGAATATACTTCACTTGCCTGCATCTGGTATTGTAGGTCCGTTCGTTTCTCTCATAAGCTTTATGTAGACTCGTCTGGATTTTGGATCGAATTAAATCATGGGCCACTGTCTTAGGCACCTGTTCATTGCCCATTTCGGTCAAATCTTTCAACCTTCTCGCCAGTTCATACGTGCTCCCGTGAGTGATCATGTTTACTCCGAAGAGCGCAAAATATGGTGTCACCGCGATCGCGCTGTGAAAGCTTGACCTTAATGAACACTCAATGGACGACAAGTGTCTATCCCACTCACGGTGGTCTTCTTTCATGTATGATCTTATGGCTGACAAAACGGACTGATTCACTCTCTCAGAGGCGTTGGCCTGTGGAGAGTAGACAGCGGTCCGGAAATGTTTAATGCCGAAATTTGTGATGAAATCATTGAATTCACCACTGACGAATTGTTTTCCATTGTCTGAGACAATGGTCTCGGGGACGCCAAATTTGTGGCAGACTTCGCCAATCATGAATCGTACCACGCTCTTACTACTTGCCTTTGGCATCGCCTTAAGAAGTACGAATTTCGTAAGGTGGTCCAGGACTATGAAAATGTAACAATTTCCGTTCTTTGAGCGCGGGTATGGTCCTAAAAAGTCCACGTAAACGCGTTGGAACGGACGCTGCACCACTACTTCTTTGCCCATTGCCGGTCGCAAAGTAGTATTGGCTGCTTTGGACTCGCGGCATATCTGACATGCGTCAACGAAACTCTTCACCTGCGTTCCCATGCCAGGCCAGAAGAAATATTCTTTTATCCTTCTCAAAGTCTTGTAAAATCCTCCGTGGCTGGAGTGAGGTGGATCGTGCGCCTTCCGGATAATACCGTGCGTCAATTCCGCTGGCACCCAAATCTTCCACGCGAAATCTTCGTGTAGTGGTACTCCATCATACGGCATCGTCCTTTTGTATACAAAGCCGTCAACAATTCTTAAATCTGGCAACCGGTTTGCATTCGCCTCTATCGTCTCGATTAATTCCTTATATCCTGGACTCTTGAAAGCCTCATCTTCCAGGTCTATCAGCTTCAACACATCCGCCGCTATCTCTTCCATCTCGTACCTTGATAATGTATCTGGGACGATGTTCAACTTCCCCTTTCGGTGTTCGATAATGAAATCGAAAGATTGGAGATGAAGACTCCATCGAGCCAAACGTCCGCTCAAATCTCTGTGAGACATCAGCCACTTAAGGCTACCGTGGTCGGTAATCACCGTAAATGGCATGAGTTCAACAAACGGTCGAAACTTTTTAATCGCCAACACTACCGCCAAACATTCACGTTCGGTGACAGTGTAATTTCTCTGAGCCGATGTGAGCTTATGCGAGAAATACGCAATAGGGTGTTCCTCATCATTTCCGTCTCGCTGGAAGAGCACTGCTCCTACTCCGAGATCGGAAGCATCACATTGGATAAAAAATCTTCTTGCGAAGTCTGGGTGAACTAGTACTGGACTAGTTACTAAGGCCCTTTTCAACTCCTCAAAGGCAGACTTAGCCTCTTCAGAGAAAAAGAAAGCTTTACTCTTTTTAAGAGTATCAGAAATCGGAGCCGCGATGGTGGCGTAGTCCGAAATAAATTTCCGGTACCAACCCGTGGCGCCTAGGAAGCTTCTCACTTGCTTCAATGTTTTTGGAAATCTATAATTCACTATAGCCTCCACCTTAGCTGGGTCAGGTTTAACTTGGCCGCCTCCCACGAGATAGCCTAAGTACCGTAACTCCTTAAAACAAAACTTCGATTTTTGGACATTGATGGTAAGTCCTGCGTCAGCCAGGCAACGTGCCACTTGCTGTAACAACTCCATATGGGTGTGGAAATCCGGTGATACTACCAACAAGTCGTCCAAATACACAAACACGCGATCACGGATCGCAGCAGGAATCACTTTGTCCATAAGTCTGCAAAGCCTTTGGGCGGCATTGCATAGCCCGAAGGGCATTACTTTAAAATGGTAAAGTGGCCTTCCTGGTACCGTAAATGCGGTCTTTTCTCTGCTGGCCGGATCCAAAGGGATCTGCCAAAATGCGTCTTTCAAATCGACACTCGATATGTAGTACGTGTCTCCAAGTCGACTCAACAATCCTTCTATATGCGGAAGGGGATACGCATCTTTTACTGTGAGAGCATTGAGCTTGCGGGCGTCAAGGCAAAGCCTGTTCTTAGGCCCTTTGCGAACTAGTGTCACCGGATGACTCCAAGGACTCTCACTGGGCTCAATGACTCCCAAGTCCAACATGCGATCCACCTCTGCGTATAAAAGTGTTTGAATCGCTGGTGAGACTGGATAGTACCGGTCCTTAACGGGGACGGCATCTCTCGTATCGATGGAATGCATCTCAAGTTGTGTCCTTCCGAGACCCTTCCTGGTATAGCAGGGAAACTTTCGGACTACCGAATTGAGAACTTCCTGATGTTGTGGCGACAAGACATGGGTCTTAACCGCCTCTGAGGCCTGGTCCTCCTTCCCCAGCTCTACCCCGTGAGTGGAAAGACTCTCAATGCTTGTCAGCAACCGGAAAGTTCTCATAAAATCGACCCCTAGGTACAAGGCTCGCTCTAAGGTAGGTACCAAGTAGAAATTCATCTCCTCAGACTTGTTGTTATAATTTATTCGCACCCGAATTCTACCGAGAATATGATGTGCGCTACCATCGGCCGTTTTAACCGATGAACCAAATCGATGAACTTGAAGTCCTGCTCGTTCCACCAGCTCTTGGCATCCCTTGCCTAAGCAAGTGACTGATGCTCCGCTGTCCACAAGTCCTTCAATTTCAAAATCTCCTATCACCACTTTAGCGTAGAATCTGTTGTCTGTGCCCTCGAAAAGCGTTGTCGCCGCAATCTCTCTGCGTACGAGCCTGCGATTGTTATATCTTATCCTCGCTCGTTCGATTCGGTCGGACACTCCAAAGATTCTTGCTCGCGCCTCGCGATATTCCGCCAAGCGTAGATGGTAAGGTCTCAAATCCTTTAATACTGGTATTTTTACTTCTGCATCAACTCGATCTTCATTCTGTAGAATTCTGGTTATATTTTCATTCTCCAAGGCTGCAGTATCCTCAGCTGTTTTCTTCTTTGAACTATTGATATTCTTCTCTGGAAGCTCGGTCGTTATAGCCAGTTGTGTACTGCTCCGTTTGGTCAAATCAGGTTCAAAATTAGAAACATTTATGTCTTCTAACTTGGTCATAGCTGGGTTGTCAATGTTCGGTTTATTGGTGACTGGGCTTAAAGTTCCGCTGTCCGCACCTCCCCGGTCTGAGGTGGGTACTTTGCTGCGTTTCCCTGGCATCTAGGGCACTTCGGTGTTACCGTGTCTTCTTTACCACACTTGTAACAAAATATTCGTCTATTTGTCGATGGGCAATCTCTAAACGAGTGACCAACCGCTCGACAATTCCAACACAACAGCTTTCCAGAAATTCCCAGTGCTTCCACCTCAGCAGCTAAGTCAACGTCGGCTGGATTATTTTCCAACACTACTTCGTGTACTCTTGCCGAATAATTCTGACGGGATGGCATCGTCTGTCTCTGCATCGCTAACAACGTCTCTGCTCGGCGAACTTCACGGTTGAGGTCATAAAGCGTGTGCACCTTAATCGGGAACAAAAGCTGCGCTACTGGTGCCTTCAGGTTTCCTTTCATTATCTCCACAAGCTGTGATTCCTGATACGGCTTGCTTTGCTGGTTTTTCATTCGCATAATGACATTGTAGAATTCTTCGAAAGTTTCGTTGGCCTGTTGTCTCCTGTTCAATATCTGTACCTGCAGCTGGAATTCGTTGTCATATCGCTGAAAGTGCGCCAATATAGCTGCTTGCACTTCTCTCCAGCTCAGTGTCGGTGACAACTTCCGAAGATTCCAGAAAAATTCCAGAGCCGGACCCTCCATTAAGGATGGTAGCCCTTTCAATAAATCAATCTCTGAACAATTGAAGTCGCGTCTTGATATATTTACGCGGTACAAGAACTCCTGTACGTTTATCGTCTTCGCGGTACCATCAAATTTAATACCCCATTTCTCCAAATCTGGTCTTCGATACCTCGGCCCTCCATACTCCTGTCGTTCTTCCCAACTGGAGGTTTGCTGCGTATCTCGCAATGCTGCAGACGGTCTCATCTCCTCGCCTGTCCTGGGATCAAAATGTCCTATCGGAGGCGTGGAATCGTATTGAGGCCAAAAATGATCGCTAGGCCCTGATGGCTCAACTCCTTGTTGTCCAAAATCTGCTGGAACTTCGCCATGTCGGCCTGACTGGTCTTGTGGCCTCACGTATCCTGATCGGGTGAAATCGTCCTGTATCCCTCTACTATTCTGGGCTGGCATTCTTCCAGGCATCATACTTGGTGGCTGCACTGCAAATTCCGCTATTTCTGGTTGTAGGTAAGATGTCTCCTCCCGAGGTGTTGTCTGATAAGCCACTGGAGCTGCTGTCAAAGGTGGCATCCTAGCTGCGGGATATGTTCTGCTATCAATCGCTAATGTCTGCCGGGTCGCTTCCAAGATAACTGGTAGAATCCTTCTCACTAAAGCGTCCTCATTGGTAATGCGCGCCTCTTCAGAACCCTGGCTGTTGGGTCCCTCTGCCCCTAACATAGGTGCAGTCCGAGCGTTGTAAGCGGTCAAAACGCTATAACTCGGCGAGTCAATGGATTGCGTCTGTGCGACTGATCCATCTCCTCTCCTGGATACGCTGAAACCTCCAGGATGTAGAGTCCCACTAGACACCACCGGTGGTGCTGAAACGGTTGACGCTGATCCAGCAACTGGAATCGTTGTCTGCGTTCTACTTGTTGTGGCTGCATTAGCTGCCTGGGTCACATCTCCCCCGGAAGCATCTAACTGTGCCAAATCGGTCACACCTGTAGCTCCGTCAAGTGGAGAATGATGGATGGGCATCTTGTCTCAAAAGATCAGAACAAATTCAAAAGGAAAAAGCGAAACGAAAGTAAACGAAGATTTGCTAAAAAAAAACAATCGCGACAAAACCAAGTTTCCCTCTGGGAACACGAGGTGAAATATAAAAGTCGTTATTTCGGAAACCCAATTAACCGTTGGTGGTGGTTCACGCATCGACTGGTGCCGATGTCAGAAAATTCAAAAATCTAAAATTAATTTGCAGATACTAATTATACCCTATCACCTGTAAAGAAAAATATAAATTCAAGAAAAAAAATATGGTAATACTAAAAATGTGCTGAAAACCAAATGGTAAAAATTTATATTGGTATCAAAAAGATATAATAGAAATCAAAAAGGTAATATAAAAATGATAAGCAACCTAAATTGCCAAAAATCCTACTACTAATAATCTACAAGAAAAAATTTTTACTATAACCAAAAATAAAACTCAAAATAATGCGGGATCAAACACCCAAAATCAAAAAAAAATCACTACAATGCGGGATCAAACACCCAAAATCAAAAAATAATGCGGGATCAAACACCCAAAAACAAAAAAAAATCACTACAATGCGGGATCAAACACCCAAAATCAAAAATGCGGGATCAAACACCCAAAATCAAAAATGCGGGATCAAACACCCAAAATCAAAAATGCGGGATCAAACACCCAAAATCAAAAATGCGGGATCAAACACCCAAAATCAAAAATGCGGGATCAAACACCCAAAATCAAAATCAAAAATCATAAACCAAATCATAAACTAAAGACCGAAAAGTCAACTCAAAAAAAAAATTTTATTAAGACTTCAAAATAAATAAAAAGTCTACAAAATATTAAATCTTTACGTAAGATTCAAAGCGAGTTGGGGAATAAGCGAGTAAGCTTACCCAGGTAATTATGGTAGAAGTACATCGCAAACACTTTCCCAAACAAAACATAATAAAAAAAACAAAACTTGCACTATGGGGTTCACTGAGCGGCCAAGAGAGGGCAAACGCATGGGGACTGGTGCCGTCATACGTGACTCACTCTCTCAATCGCTCCTGAATACTTCCTTCGTATTCAGCCGAGTTTTAGATAACCCGTAGCTACCTAAAACTATTTGCACTTCAAAAAAAATAAAAAATTTAACTATCAACCTGTCGTACTGATCCTAAGCAAAACGCCGCAACACGGTTAGATCCTGAGAATCACGCCGGGACTTGCGATTTGCTTCAGGATTCTGACGAACAAACGAAAACTAAAGCAATGGATGATTTTACCAACTGAAAGCTTAGCAATCTGTCGCAACGCGGTTAGATCCTGAGAATCTCGCCGGGACTTACACATTGTTCAGACTTTCAATGGATAAAAACACTTAACGCACTGATTTTACTCGAAGAATTAGTATATGGATTATCAAACTAGAGTTAGTTACTTCACTTCGAGCAATTGTTCCTGACAATGTGCCAGAACAAGACTTCGCAAGTGAAGAAACTAAACAAAAGTATCAAAAAGCAATTCGATGTTTCGCGGCCTACCCGTCGCAACGCGTCTGAAATAACAAATATTCCCAAACGGGACTTACGGGAAGCGTAAAAGACACCAAAAAAACTTTACTCTATAAAAAAAACGGATTACGAAATTAATTCGGGCCCCACGTTGGGCGCCATTATGTCAGAATCTCTAACATAGTTAGTGACAACGTTGGTGTGACTCCCTTATGTTTATCACATAAACCCTCGGGGGTCCCAACGTTGAGCACCACGATGCTAGTTTGGCAGTTGCTGCAAGTTTTCATTTAAAAATTTAAGAGTTTGCGTGCTGATCGAGTGAGTTGCTCGATCTGCCATGCGTATGCCGGGCTTGGAACTCGCCGGACGGGGGGGTTCTTTTCACTCATCAACACAACTACAGCCTGCCACTGATCATTAAAAACACATATTGAGTCTTGAAAATTTACACACACGCTTTATCGACATAAAAATTTAAAGTGACGGAGCCCGAAGTTAATTTTCGTAATGATTCAAAAAAAAAAAAAAACACAAAAAGGAACAAACTAATAATGATTTTATGATGACCTGAAATAAAGATACTAATAAAAGCAAAAGAAAAATATAAAAAGAATGTTTTGTTTTGATTTTGTTAGGGAAAATTGTTCGCAAAGACAGGGACACTTACTTCATCCATGTCAATTCAGCTGATGGGTGACGATACCAGCTGGAACCCGCCCTCTCGAAACCCCTGCGGTTCCGCCATGACTCTGTTTTCTTCTTCAGAGTCCCAATATAGGAGTATACCTGGGGAGCCTTACTCCCTTATCCCCACTTGCTTACTTTTAGTTTTGAGCCAACATATTTTATTCAGACCAATTTATTTTCGTTACGTTATAATCGTTCATGTTTCGCATTTATTATTATTTCCTCAATACGTGGTAGACAACTTTTTCCAATTCATTTACTATCGTTGCCTACTGGTCTTAAAACTTAAAATGCCCCTAGGGCGAAGCGCTACCCTTACGTGGGTATATTTCGGAGATCTCAATCTTAACCCAAGATTCCATATAAATTCACATTTAATTCTTATTTTGTAACAATGATATTTTGCTTATTTCATTAGGGGTTAGTAGAAATTATTCTATCTGCCGTGACTTTGAGGGCCCAAAAGAATGGTAATTAAGTGGCTTTTTAATGCCTTAATTGCAATTTGCTAATTATTCACTGCTGGCGTTAATACATTAATCATTATCAACTGATTCCTTTATTAACACGACCAGAACTTTAAATTTTTACACTACTGAAATGTCCGTCCGAAAAGTTTTCGGTACCGACATTAACACTCGCCTAAGTGGCCGAGGTTGGCCCTTAAAGGGTCATTTTACGAAACTCTGAATCGTTAGAAAAAGGGGCTCTCTTCACCGAGGGCTTCTAGACCCTTTTATCTGCTTACCGAGACACTTTTGGGCGCACTCAAAACTCTTTTGGCCTTATAATCGACTTATCACTAACACTTGGTTTCTTCTGTTTTCATAAATTATTCAACATTCTATTACATTCGGCACTGTGGGAATGAACATTTTCCTTTGGCGGCGAACTACATGGAATCTTTTGCTTATCTATGTAGACCGCCGAGATGTTTCAACCGCTTATAGGGTTCTTACGGAATTTTTTTAGAAATATTTACTGAATGATGATTTAAGGGGCCATGATGGCCACCTTTGGCCTAATTCACTCGGCCGTGCCTCGTCGTCGGGATAAAGAAAAATAGAAAAGACGACTTACCACGAGATCAGTTGATTGTAGGCTTTAGATTTGAATGGTCAAGGATTTTTGGATGATTTAAATGATTGATGATGGGTGTACCCTGATTTCAACGACCTGTGTGTTTTTGTTGAGGTGAAACCTGGCTATTTGATGATTCTTGGGTGTTTTGATGAGGATGCCAACTGCACTAGTTAGGTCCTAGATGAAGAGTGGTGAGTGGTGGTGTTGATGTGAGTGGTGATGTTGATGCGAGTGGTGATGGACGACCGAATACAACTGATGGTGTTGTTGGTATGGTGTGTGCTGCTGGAGCTGATGGTATGGTCGGCTGCTTTGTCACCGAACTGGTGACTATTTTGCTGAGTGTCGCCTGACGTTCTGGCTAAACGGGCCTTGACCGAGCTTTCTCGGGGAACGCCTCCGAGTTGGCTCCCACTCCGAGGATTCCTTCTTTCCTTTTGGTTTACGTTGGCGATTTTTCGCTTATATTTTCCGCAGCAAGGGATTAAATGCTTACCGGGATTCAACAATTCGATTGTCGATTTATTACTGGTTCTACCTAGAGCGATGGTGTCAAACACAAAAATACTTTAGAGGCAAAGACTTTGAAGAACTTGACTGAATTCCGTCGCTTTTAGATTTGAAATGGCCGATGACGCTGAAAATTTTTATCGTGACGGACCAGAAATCAACTCTGGTCCCGTTATTAATGTGGCGTGACTTGGAAATGCGATGGTATGCGAGATTTTTGTCAATTTTTCTCCAAAACTGTTTTTTACGCTTCTATATGTGTGTATCAAAAACTTAATTTCACAACGACGTTTGTTTATGTCAGGGATGGTAAAAGTTGATAGTGATGACATGGTGCAATCATTCGGGTATCGTTTCCCAAAGTGATTGTTGTGATTGTTACGCCTTGCCGGCGTTACGGCGCCGCCACATATATGGCGCGGATGTGCAGGAGTATTCTTTCCGCTTAGCATCTTTGGATGTTCCTTGAGGAAGGCAATATAGCATTCCAGCTGTGCCTTTGCGTTGCACTTAAATTCCCTAAATAATAATGTATTAATTTTAATTCAATAAAACATAAATACATTAAATTCCAACTTTTTTGTTTTTTTTGTCCCTGCTTTTGACAACCTGTTATTGTGAGGTGAATTATTTGTTACGAGGTGAATTTTTCGTTGTCACTGCGTTGCCAGAATATCAGAACAATGGTGACAACTTTGTAACAATTTTGTGGTTACAATTTGATTGTTACCACATTCACAGAATAGGGCTGTAAATATGATTTGTGCGCCCCCATGGAACACAAGGTTGGCCCTCGCGGACTACCCTCTACCTTAACATGTGTTGCCGGCATGGTGTTGCAGCGAAACAATACTTTTGCGGGGTTTTACCGGGTAATCTTCCTCCGCTCTTTTTAGGTCCACTCGATGCGTTGTCGTAGTCCCCTTTTTGTTTCCGTTTTTTTCTTTTAAAAAATCTTGATTTTACGGATGACCAGGGGAACTTGCGTGTGGCTGTCAGATGGTGGAGATATAAATTATGTATACGCAAATTGTAATAGAATAGTAGTGAGTTGATGAATGCTGCCAGATCGATGGTTATGTATCAGTTATATCAGAGTTGAAATTTGAGATGGCAGAATTCATTCATAAATACAGTGGGCGGGTAAAATATTTTGGCACTCATAATTTGGGCTTTTCAAAATGTTTGAGATTTTGTAAGCAAAATGAAGGACAGTGGAAAATACTTGGAAGGCGGTAAAAATGTATTCTTAGTGAGAGGCGAATGAGGGTGTATATAAGGAAGAACTTGCAATGAGTTTCATCATTCAAGTAAAATTTCAAATTCAAGCGGAAGCCGTACTTACTGTGCGTTCGAGTGAAAGTTCTTAAGAGTCAAACGTGTTGGTGTTGTGTGTGTTTATTAACTTAGTGAACTGTGTAGAGAAAGCATTAGCAAGCCAGTGGACGAGAAAATATTATGGTGCGAAGGTGCTGACGGGCAATCGTGGCGAACTCCATCTTGTTAGCGGCCGTAAGGGCAACCAAAGCCAGAGGCCAATGAATATAAAAGAACGTCTCGGAAACCTAAATAAAGCATTAGCAAGCCAGTGGACGAGAAAATATAATGTTGCGAAGGTGCTGACGGGCAATCGTGGCGAACTCCATCTTGTTAGCGGCCGTAAGGGCAACCAAAGCTAGAGGCCAATGAATATAAAAGAACGTCTCGGAAACCTATGCATTAGTTCTCAATAAATACACGTAAACTTACCGGACACATAGGTAACCATTGTAGTATAGTTTCAAACGCCCCGCTCAACCTTTAAGCCAGTCCGACGACGCAAATTGCCAAATTTTGAAGGATCATATTATAATTGATACCATATCCAGTGTACAGGGGCATATCTAACCGAAATAAAAGTTAGTTAGTCAGTCGTTTATGTTGGTGGGTTTAAAGTGAATTTTAACCTTTGCGAAGAGCTACGTGCAAAACCAAAACCGTCCACCAACCTCCAGCCACAAAAGAAAGTAAATCTGGGAATAGGAAAAAACGAAAATTATCAATTTTTTGTCGATATTTGGCAGTATTAGGGGCATTTGAATAATTTTACCTTACTGACGCTATAAACAAGTTGCCAGGCACTTGGTACCAGTGCCAATTCAACTCCGACATTTGACAAAAATCCTTTTCGGTGAAACGCATCCGGTTCAATTGTGCCTAAAGAGAAGAGAGAAGTTTTTTTAGTAGTTCTAAGTAGATTTAAGTTTCTTTTTAAATTTCTTTCACATTATTGTTTATTTTTTTTTTGGTTTTCTACGTTTTTCTTGTTAATTTAAATTTAGTGTATTTTTATCGATTTTGTGATAGGATTTAGTGCAAAGTTTTGAAAAGAGTGTAGAAGTAGAGTAACGGTAATTTTTTGCGTGGACAAAGTGGTCCTTTAAAATTGCATCTAAAAGAGCTCATTTAGGTAGGAAAATGTAAGTGTTTAATTTTTTTGCTTGTGTTTGCAGACTCGAAAAGGAGTCGAACTCTTAAAAAAATACTTTGGTAGGTCCTAAAGGTTCTTCTTGCTTGGTGTTCGGTGTAATAGTTTAAGTTTTGCAAATAGGATAAGTTTCGCTGTTAGAATAAGTCTTGTGTTAGTTAAGATAGAACCAATAAAATATGCAAATTAGAGTAAGAAAAAGTTAAATATGTCTGGTTAGTTTTTTTGTATTAAAAGGGCGGGCTAATATGGCGTGGTAAGTGTAGTGTTTGTGTGTGTTCGCGGGGCCATAGGAAAAATCGTTTAAGGAAGAAACTATGGTTGGGAGGGCCATGTGGAGAAAATTCCATCGTTTCTCCGTCTTGAGTGTGTTGCCTTTTTTTTGTAAGTGTTTATTTTTGTTGTGAGTGAGTAACTTCATTATTGGTGCTTGTCTCTGGGCTGAGGCGTGGGTTGGAACCTGAACCCTAGAGCGCGGGAGCTAGCCGCGGAACCGCCTCAGGGCCATTTTGTGGGGCGCGTAACATCTCACGGTAGCTATACTGGCATTTACACCCAAATTTTGGCGAATTTTGACTGCAGAACATGTAGAGTTTGACGCCTCCCGAAGAGTCCTTCGCTGGTCGTTAGTGCTTTCCTTGTCGGCTTATGCATATTTTTTTCATAACTCGATGGATTTCTGATAAAATGACTCACAACAGATTGACTTCTGCCAATCTTTTCAGCGATTTGTCTAGTTGTAAGTTTACTATCATGAAACGCCAATATTTTGCCTCTTTGTTTTTAATTATTTGCAAATTGCACTAAAAGACTGTATTCAACTTTTTGTTCCAGCAACTAATCAGAAACTAAAATTACACCCTTTGAGTCTATTTTGATGATCGCCAGAAAAGCACATGTTTTTCACATTGTCAAAGCAAAACAAGAATATTTAATAACTGTAAATTTTTTGCATCCACTTCTTATCTCTATTCGTTTGTCTATTTCATTGCTCTAGTATAAATAATAAAAATTATGCAATAGCTTCTTGCATAAAGAAGATAATCAAAAATTAAAAATAAAAAAAAATTTGAGTCTATTTGGTTGATCGGCAGTGTATATTTGAATAGAACACATAAAAAGTAAGTTGAGTTGAAAGTTAATCAAGAGATAATTAATTTTTCAATTATACTTATATATGTATGTGCATTAGGGTGGCAATGAAAGAAATGCAGATCGATGTTTCTGGCACAACACCGGACTACACGAAATGCGTCCTGAAGCGAACGTCGGCCACAATTAAATACTTTATCTCAATTAATTCGAGTTGATTTAATTTTTTGACTGGTATGAAATTTTCGAGATACTGAAAAAAGCAGAAATATTGCTCGCAAGTCAATACTTCTGAGCATAGATAAAGGAAATAAGCAGATACCGCACAGGCGTTGTCGAGTGTTGTCGTTTTGTAACTCTCATTGAAGTTTATCATAACATTCATTGACGTTTATTCAACACTGTGGGAAATTTTATATATACAAAAAATTATAATTTTTCAGGCTGTGCTATTCAATCTATCTCAAGTTAAAATTTTGTTATTTTGATTATGTGTCTTTTTGTGTCTTTTATCTGCGACCACAGAAGTTGATACAGTTTTTGGGCGGGGAAGTTTTTAGATTACAAGGGCGTTCCGGCATGTCCATCTTTGGCGGTCTTATGGGTTTTCTCCTATTGATATCCCAACACCGGCCTTATGGCTTTGAAATAGTTTTTTTTTATATAAGATACAACTTCTATTATTTAAATTTTCTCACATTTTCTCTTGTTTAAATTACTTTCAGACAAATTTCCTACAATTTTGAATAAATGCCAATGTGAATTATTGGAAACTTCAATGAAAGTGACACTAGTACAGGACAGCATCTAGTGAACAAAGTTGAAAATGGACGTGCTATATCTATTATTTCCCTTATCTATGCTTCTGAATACCGTTATCTAAAAAACGGTAACACTTTCCAATGGCGTTGCCAGATTGCACCAGCCAACACTAAATTGCCTAGGTCGGCAATGTAAGTGATCTTGTAAAGGGTTTTTCAACAGAGACGCTACAAAAGTAAATCGATAGGGACAGCAAACGAAGCCATATTTTTTCCCGCTCTTTTGACATTTCTCTTCAGTAAGGTTTGCCATTTCATCATGGAAAGAAATACGAGCCAACAACGAGTCGAAATTATTAAAATTCACTACCGAAATTTGGAGTCAGTGGCCTCAACTTTAAGAGCGCTACGTCCAATTTATGGTCGTCATAATCGTCCTACCAGATCAACAATTGAGCGTCTAGTGGAAAAATTTTAATCCACAGGCACAGTACAAAATGTTCCCGTGCCAGTGAGACAAAGAAGTGCCCGTAGTGTCGAGAATATTGCTCCCGCTGAGGCTTCAGTTCTCAAGTGTTGGGCATCTCTGTGACGTCGTTGTGGCGAAATCTTGGCCTACATCCTTACAAGATCAAATTGACGCAAGAACTGAAGCCGCTTGACCACCATAAGCGTCGTATGTTCGTGAATTGGGCTGAGCAACAACTTGAAAATGATTCGGATTTTCATCGGAAAATCATCTTCAGCGATGAGGCTCATTTCTGGCTGAATGGCTTCGTCAATAAGCAAAATATGCGTTATTGGTCAGACCACACGTAATCCATATGTCATCATTGCATCCCGAAAAAATTACGGTTTGCTCCGGTTTATGGGCCGGCGGCGTCATTGGGCAGTACTTCTTCCGTGATGATCAAGACCGCCACATTACTGTGAATACGAATCGCTACCGTTCAATGATAACCGAATATTTTTGGCCCCAATTGGATAATATGGACTTGGAGGACATGTGGTTCCAACAGGACGGCGCCACAAGCCACACAGCGAATGCCACAATCAATTTATTGGAAACCAAGTTTGGTGAAAGTGTTATCTCACGAAATGGCCCAGTCGATTGGCCGCCTCGGTCGTGCGATTTGACGCCGTTAGATTATTTCCTGTGGGGCTACGTCAAGTCTATGGTCTATGCCAATAAGCCAGCGACGAGTGATGAACTTCGTACGAATATCGAACGTGAAATTGCAGCAGTATCGGCCGATTTATGCTTGAAAACCGTCGAAAATTGGGTTCAGTGTCTGGACTTCTGCAAGCGTGCCCGTGGTGGCCATGCAAAAGAAATCGAGTTCCATACATAATGACATCGAACGTACTTTCACAGGAATAAAGAATTTCATTGGTATCTAAAACCGGGTTTGTTTTATTTAAAAAAAAACTTATTTAGCGCTCTTATTGAAAAACCCATTAGTAAATGTTGCCATTTGCATTTATTTACATATGTCCCGGTTTTTTCGCATACATTTTTTCTTCAGTCAAGTACTTGAGTAATTAAATCAATTAAAAAGTAATTGTATCGATTTTTGTCTTCGAAGAATATTTTAAATTCTATTTTTTATCCTATTCTAAAAATAAGTACAATACGTTCAAAGGAAAATTTATTCAACGATGATTATGCATATTTGGAATTGTATTTTATACTTGAAATATGATTTTGAAAAAGAATAACTTTAGTATGAACTTAACATGTAATAATATTTATTTTTAAATTTTCTATAATAATATCGATCTTAAAATGCAGAAAGACTGAATTAAAAATAAAAAAATTTTTAAAAGTCGTATAGATTTCCATTTCGTCATAACAACCGCAGGTGGATGCTAACCGGTTTCTACTCCTCGGTTTAACCGAAACCGGTTTCGCACAAATTAGAATATTCGAAGAAACCGAAAATTTACATTTTCGTAAAACTGGTTTTTTGAATACACATTATGTGTAATAAAGCAACAAAAAAGTTTTACCACAAAATATAATTTCTTTAATACTTTTTTATTTTGTAACGAAAAAATATTTATATTCCATTTTAAGTTTGACATGAACAAAGAGAATGTACAAGTAGAGAAGAAACCCAAATTGCGTCGGTTTTTCTTCCCTCCTTGTACATCCTTTTTGACATGAATTATTGCGTTATGTGTTTTTTAATATATAAGGTACGAATAATGAATTTGTTTCTCTTTGGTTTTTAAGTTGATGTCCTAACTTATCGTAAACAAATTAAATCAATTTTTCTTTCTGTATAATTCAAAGTATTTGATGTCCCATACTTTGAGCCACTGTACATGATTTTTTCTTGGATTATCCGCATAGTATTTTTGATCCACACGCCAAACTCTCGGCTATGGATTATAATCAAATTGAAGTACATACATACATATGGATCTGCATCTCGAAAACCAAACGAGATGAAACAAACCGATTTCAAATTACATAGATTCTGACTCAAAATGTCGAAAATGCTGTTTCGCCGTAAATAGCATATAAGGGAAGGACTTGTAATTTTTTATATGTTCCAAAATTCAACGCCATTTTCTAGCCCAAGAAAAAATTTAAGAACAAACTAGAAGTTTATGGGATGAAAATGATTGTTATGTGCCCTGCAGCTTAAAAAGTAGTGCCTGGCAACTTTTCACTAGCAATATCGCTACTGACACGACTCACTACTTACCTGAGCAATTACTGGAAATGTATAAATTATGGTATCGAGACAATTTCTATTATTATTCGCTAACAAAGTAAACGCATCCACATCACTTGATACTTCTTAAATCCAAAGAATATGGGGTGGTGTGGTCTGCTTCTGCATTACTTAGGGTCGACGAAATGTATAATTTGTACACCTTAGCTTTCCGTGGCTCCCAAAGTTATACAAGATAAGTAGGTCCACATGAAGTTGTGACAATGGAAAAATTATAAAGCAAGTGAAAGAAAGATCACTGCTTAGTTTGCCATAAACGTGTAATGCAAACAAGGACCGATGGGCCCTTTACAATATACTGGCAGTGTGGAAAGTGGCCATTGATTGGTTGACCAACAAAATACATAAAACGAACGTCACAAAAATTGTGCCGTTATTTTCCAAACACACAGAAAATAATATTTATTTCATTTATTTTTTAATTGGGTCAGTTGCAACTGAAACTTTCGGCAGCAAAGTAATCTCAGCTTCGCGGTTTTTTAAAGTGAATTTTTGTGATAATAAAGGTGCATTATGGTATACAATAAAAACAGACAAAAATGGTCAGTCAGGGTCAGTGCTATATATTGGGATCAGCCACCACTTTAAAAAACTAGGTCAAGTTATAACCTTCCTGATCAAGTCAACATCTACGGGTTGCCATTGTATAGGAGCTCAAATAATATGTGGGTGCTGGGAAATAGTTAGTGTGCTCATCGGCAGGATACATGGTACTAGAGAAATATTTAGATACACAGAATATGCAACATGATTACCGAATGGTAATGCAGAGGGTGTCGACTGATGACCGCCAATCACATCCCCATGACAAATTCGCCACTCAACAGCATTCCAGTGGTAATGTTTAGTATCTAATGAATTCGTCAACGCAGAGCTGGTTCCGTTTACTGCAAGATAATTCAACTATGAAATTGTGGAATTCAACGCTGTTCCTACTCCACTAAAGGCATTTGCATCAATAAATAAAACGAAGCAGAGTAATAAATATTTTAATTTAAATTACGTAGAAAACTCTGATAACGTCACAATAAAGACAGATTGTATCTCTAAGTTTAAAGTACAAATGTATAAATTGGTTGGTTTTTCGTCCGCTGCACTCTTTGCATCGTGTCGTCCGAACAGGTCAAGGTCTTACAAACGGAGTGCGAAAATACGAGCTAAATGGTACAAAAATTCCAACGAAATGTTGCTAACTGTAATTATTAACTCAATATTATTGCAAATTAAATATCGAAAGTTGTGGTTTGCTTACTAGCAGTACAAATGCCGGTTTATCGGCAAAAAGAGACAGGTTTCGGTTTTTTAAGAATTGACATTTTCAAAAAAAAACGGACAGATGACAGAGAAATACGTGAAGACGTGGTCAGCTCAACCTCTTCCAGAACGAGCGGCTACCTACCTCAGCTTCTGGTAACTAACTACACATTCTCACTGAATGAGCATCCGATGTGACCAGACCTGCTCTTCTAAGGCTAAGAGAAACGCACTTGCGCGAAAGCTCTTACACCTGAGAGCTTACCATGTGACCTACCACAATATCGCATCGCAACTACAAGACTCCTTTGTATTACAATCAGCCAAAGAAACACAGTCGAGTCGGCGCAGTGAAGGCATTTCGGCAGCTTGTTGAACTCTTGCCAGTGTGTTTGGTGAGCTAAAACTCTTGGAGTTATTAAGTGGTATACGTATGTATGTATGTATGTACCCTGTCCATCTTGCCACGAACCAGTTGTGCTCTCGACGGAAAACGGTACACACGAACAGACGCGTACAACGACGCTTGGTAAGAGAACCTGCTTGACATTAGTTAAGAGGTATTATTTTGCACAACGTTACACACATGAATCAAATCGAACGATTGGAATACGAACAACTGATGGTGGCGGCGGCGTTTACGTGCTGCTGGATCACAAATAATCGGATGCGATTTTACGAAGTTGTCTCTTTATTGAATTTTGAACGAATATCTTAGCTACATACATACATTCCAATTGACTCGCCCGCTTTACATATTTTGGTTACGTTGCCCCTTCCGCTCTGTTAATCAATGCAGCTGGCAGTCATTTCGTCCGTCTTCGCCACCATACTACATAAATCGATTGATCGTTTGCTAACTGGCTGCATTGGTGAATCGGTTGTTCTTTTTACACGTTTTGTTGTTTCCCAGTCACACTGTTCGGGTATTTTGAAACTGCCAATCAGTCCGCCATTGTCGCTGTTGCTTACCTCCATATGCTTCTTGTACTTGTTTGCCATTTAAGACCACCGCTTTGCCGATCCGCCAAACCAGCACTAAGCAACGTTGGCAGCGCTCAGCGCATATACGACTCTGGCTGGTGGTGATTGTACGACCGTGCGAAAAATACCATCTTTAGTCGCAGATTGACTGGTTGTTTGCTTGGTTTGTCGGTAACATTAGCAGATTCGGCCTCAAGTCAGTTTGAAGTAAGCTAGCAGTCAGCTCGAACACTTCTCGATTAGATTCGTGCGTGCTTTTGTGTCGGTTTAATTCCTTTTCTTCCGTGCGAGAGTACATGCACATATGTATGTATGTAGATTGTGCAATTGTTTAAGGCTGCACGTAAAAAGTGTTAAAGAGAGTTTTCCCCTGTCCACCGCAGTTCTCAAAAACGCTTCGAAGTTTTGTGCATTCACAAAGTCTGGCCGCACAAACGGATTTCCACACTTTTCGAAGTAAATAAGTGTAAATTCTTTCCGTTCAGAAAAAATTAAAAAAATAAATAAAAATAAAAAACGGGTTTACGAAATACCGTCGATCGTTCGCTAAAAGTTCACAATAAATAATTGTTTGTTTTGACAACCAACTACACACATACATATATACGTATGTATGTATGTACGTTCGTGTCTAACCAGTGTAGTGCAGTGTTATACTCATAATAGTCAAGTTAATTGCATATACATATACATACAAACACACCGTAACCATCCAGTGCGAGTACAAGCCACGATAGTTGCCATCGCCAACAACATTATACATAAACACACACATACATGTATACTATGTGTGTATATATACAAGTATAAGTATGTGCGTGTGTGTACGTTCATTCATTAATATCAACTACGTACAACTCCCTCCCCCTACAGCATCGGTTAACAACGCCAAGAGATCAAATTGATATTGAAACTAAAACATCGCCGTAACTCCATCACTGTTACCAGCTTTGTCATTGTCGCTGTAGCAGCACCTACCAACGTCAACAACAACGAAAATTCATTCCATTCCAAAGCGACTTAACCACCGCAATACGACGGCGGCGATTCGATTCGTTCGTCTGCTGTAAGAAAATCAACAAATTATAATTCGGTGGTTTAATTATGTGTCGAATCGAACAAGACAATCTGAAGGTAAGTGAGACTGACTAAGCAGACGCCGAGAGACCTACTCCCAACACACTAACACTCAATCGTTGCTCACATCCATATGAATAATTTGCACTTTTGTTGCTTTTAATCCGAATGCTACGATCGGCGGAGTGACCATGATTGCAATAGACGTCAAAATGTAAGAGCCTCATCGTACTGCCCCCACCATTGGAATGCTATCAATACATACATACATATGTATGCACCTCTTCTGGTATATTGGATGTAACTTCTCATATGTACATCCGTAGTTAGCAAATTTAGGAAACCTGCAAAACAATTGCATAGAAAAATAGATCCATATTCATATTGCTTTGTCTCGTTTTAATTAATTTGTTATTTATAACCAGCAAGTGAAATGTTATCAGCAAGTGACGTGCAATTATACGAGGGCGGATCAAAAAGATATTATTTTTCGAATGTAACTGCCTTATTCATAAAAAAACATTAATGTGGCTCTAAAGCATTCATCAGTTATTGAAAGCTTTAAGATTTGGCGAAGGATTTATTAGAACCGCATTCATAATTAGTATTTTAACTAGGGAATAGATAATTGACTGACAACCCTATTTTATGTATTCTCACAGTCCTTGTGATGTAAGAACAAGATGAACAATAACCGATGGACCGAATTAAATTTTTTTTATTTAAATATGTCAGTGCATTTTTGCAAAATTTTAAACACTAATGGAAAGAACTATTCAATAAAAAGATCAATTAATATTTGCTATATTCATAAATTCGGAAGAAGTGTCAAACAATCATATTGAATTGGATTTCAGTTTTGGGTAGTCGAATATAAAACCGAATAATAGGTTGTAGTTTCAATGTTTTGATTTTATATACATCACTATGTAAACAAAAGTTCATTTTGGTTAAAAATGATAAAAATTTGAACGAAACTATTTGATTGCTTAGTAGGATAATGTGACACTATAAACGCTGCGAATATACACAAAATAATTCAAATTGTTTATATCGCATAAATATTTACGTACCGAACGCGTGAAATGTAAAAAAATTATCAGCCAATTCATGTAACTCAAACGAAAATGTATGCGAAAGAAAATCAGTCACTCACTTTCGTTCGTAATTGGATTCAGCTAAGGTTCTTTTGTTTTTCGCATACATACATAACGTAAGCAATTTATAAGTTGTCATATTACATTGTGGCCAGATCAACAATTTCATAAATTCCCTTAAAAAAGTGGGATATTTTAAGGGATTTATCATAAAAAATACAACTCTGTCTGAGAGTAATCAGCTGGATAGAAATGAGAAGGTAAATACAAACAAACAAAAAAGCAAATAATATTTTTTTATTCGTGTTGTGTTTTTTGTGAACAAAATTATTATGGATATTTCTATTGGAATATATTTTGCGGTCCAAATTGATGACATTGTGGAAGTACCACGGAGGCATTTAAGAGACATGTCGAATGTTCTGGAGATGCCAACAAACCAGTGAGTTTTACAATCATTTAAGTATGTATGTACAATCATTTAAGTATGCCACAACAATTACTTGTAGTTGTTTACGCGATATCAAACAGACAAGTGACTGTTTTGACATGTAGGTTCGCATAGATGACAGCGATTAGAGATAGATAAATCAAAAATCGTACTAAAAGGTTTACGTATTCATTCGCATTGATTTTCTTTCGCATTGTCGTTCTGATGACTGTTAGGTGAAACGAATATCAGCTGTTTGTCGTGTAGCATGCGAAAGAAACGTTCGCATAAGATACATGAATTGGCTGTATATCTTTTGTTTAATTAATACGGATTAAATTGCCTTAAAGAAGGCTTAAGCGTTCAACAAAAATGGCGACGTTAGAGAACTCTTAACAGAGGATTTTTTTTTAGAATTTTTGGGCTTTAACAAACCAATGACAACATTTTATGAATAAGGTCGTAAATCTTTTATTTGTGAACAGTCTCCAGTTAACCCGATGTACTTGTTCTAACGTTTTGTCAGTTTGCTGACTTATTCCAAATGATACGTGTTTCCAGATTAATAAATCACGGGACGTTTGTAAAATGATGCCGGGAAATTCCAACTTTTCTATTAAATCACCGAATTAAGTTTCGACACCCCCCAATTTAATTGCTAAGATTTGCGTACATGTGCTGCTGACCAAATATAAAGCAGAAAACAAGGATTTTGACGCCGAATTATTGTGATTCATTTGACCCTCCGTGATTTCACACTGTACGGGCACTTTGCCGTATTTTCCGGAAAATAAGACGCACCTTTTTACATTTATAGCGACGTGGCCACACAGCAAACTGTTTGATCAAATTTACATATGTATTGTTTTTTTTTTATTTGGCTTAGCACAGCCACACATCAAAGTCATACCATCCCAGTAAAAAAATACGATCATCCAAAATGTAATCTTGGATCGCTCCTTTGCGAGTAATGAATTACTTCACAAAACTCCGAGCCTCATGCATTTTGTACTCCTTTTTAACCTTACATGTCCTTACGGGCGAGCACTCCTTTTGAACTCCAAATGGAGGACATAAGGAGTACTCCTTTTGATCTATGAAAGGTGGACAAACCGAGTACTCCTTTTGATCTCTGAAAGAAGGACAAGGGGAGTAATCCTTTTATCTCCTGAAAGAGCATAAAGGTAGTAATCTTTTCTGTCTTATATTACATTTTCTATATTTTTTTTTATTTTATAATTTATTACTATACCAGTAATGGTTAAAACACCCGTCTTTTAATTTTGAAGACAAAGAGTAAACTGAGAAAATAGGTAAAGAAACAGAATACATCAACAGTTATGTCAAGAAATAGTAAAGTACATCAAAATTCATTGATACATTTCGGAGTAATAAGCGAGTCATCAGCTTTTCTTCCTAATTTCTTCCTAATTATTATTCTAACTGGATGTACAAGTCATTACTGCTTTATTGCTCGATTTCGGTATTAATCCATATATTTCTTACTGGGATCAAATTCATTGCGGGGTTTTTTTGATACATTTCGGAGTAATAAGCGAGTCATCAACTTTTTTTTTTCTAATTTCGAGTAAAAACGTTTCGATTGCTCGCTTATTCTTCTAACTGGATGTGCAAGTCATTACTGCTTGCACGATTTCGGTATTAATCTATATATTTTTTACTGGGATCAAATTCATTGATGCATCCCATATTGATACATTTCGGAGTAATAAGCGAGTCATCATTTTCTGAAATAAGTGAAAATTTTCTTAAATTAGTGCCTTTTCTTAAAAAAAGTAAATTTTCTCAAATAAAATACATATTCGTAGTCTTAATTTTGTTAAAAAAAACCTTAAAAAAGTAATTTTTCTTACAACGAATTGCCTTTTCTTAAAGAACCTAAATTTTGTTTAAAGACTACCTTTTTTGGGATAAGTACCTACTCTTAAAAATGTACCCATTCTTGAAAAAAGGGCCAATTCTAAAAAAAATCCCACTTCTTCAAAAAAACCTTTTCTTTAACAAAAATACCTTTTCTTAAAAAAATACCTTTTCTTGCAAAAATTCCTTTTCTTAAAAGTATCTTTTCTTAAAAATAAAATAATACCTTTTCTTGAGATAAGTAGCCATTCTGACAATAACTACATTTAAAAAAAATAACCTTTCCCTAAAAAGAGTGCCACTTCTGTAAAACGTACCTGTTCTTAAAGACACTACTTCTGTGTAAAAAAATGCATACTCTTCCAGAAAGTACTTCTTTTCAAAAATAGTACATTTTTTTTTAAAAAAAAAATTAGCTTTTAATAAAAGAAGTATATCTCTCTAAAAAAGACATATACTTACAAAAAGGTCTTAAAAAAACACATTCTAAAAAAAAATTTGTTCTCAAAAAAGTTTATCAATGTATAAAAATTATCTTTTCTTAAAGATCCATTTAAATTATGGTATTTTTCAACGGGCGCCTTAGGCGTGTTGGAACTAACTAGTACATAATATATAGCGAAAGGAACTTCGTTCCAACCGGGTGTCCCTTAACACTTCATTTAATTTTATTTCTAATTTCGAGTAAAACCGTTTCAATTGCTCGCTTATTATTACAAATGGATGTACAAATCATGACTACTTTACTGCTCGATTTCGGTATTAATCCATATATTTTTTATTGGGATCTAACTTCATTTCAAAAAAAGTAGTTGTAAAACCGAAAGAACGTATGATTCTTTGGTCAGAAAAAATGTAATTATTTCGTCGACTTATTATTGTTTTGTCGTAAACGCCAATTGTTTGAAACGGAGATACCAATATTCACAATTATAAAGGGTTTTTCAATAAGAGCGCTACAAAAGTTTTTTTTTTAAATAAAACAAAACCGGTTTTAGATACCAATGAAATTCTTTATTCCTGTGAAAGTACGTTCGATGCCATTATGTATGGAACTCGATTTCTTTTGCATGGCCACCACGGGCACGCTTGCAGAAGTCCAGACACTGAACCCAATTTTCGACGGTTTTCAAGCATAAATCGGTCGATACTGCTGCAATTTCACGTTCGATATTCGTACGAAGTTCATCACTCGTCGCTGGCTTATTGGCATAGACCATAGACTTGACGTAGCCCCACAGGAAATAATCTAACGGCGTCAAATCGCACGACCGAGGCGGCCAATCGACTGGGCCATTTCGTGAGATAACACTTTCACCAAACTTGGTTTCCAATAAATTGATTGTGGCATTCGCTGTGTGGCTTGTGGCGCCGTCCTGTTGGAACCACATGTCCTCCAAGTCCATATTATCCAATTGGGGCCAAAAATATTCGGTTATCATTGAACGGTAGCGATTCGTATTCACAGTAATGTGCCGGTCTTGATCATCACGGAAGAAGTACGGCCCAATGACGCCGCCGGCCCATAAACCGCACCAAACCGTAATTTTTTCGGGATGCAATGATGACATATGGATTACGTGTGGATTGCTGTCTGACCAATAACGCATATTTTGCTTATTGACGAAGCCATTCAGCCAGAAATGAGCCTCATCGCTGAAGATGATTTTCCGATGAAAATCCGAATCATTTTCAAGTTGTTGCTCAGCCCAATTCACGAACATACGACGCTTATGGTGGTCAAGCGGCTTCAGTTCTTGCGTCAATTTGATCTTATCGCAATTTGATCTTATCTTTTCGCAAAATTCGCCACAACGACGTCACAGCGATGACCAACGCTTGAGAACGACGTGTGAGAGACACATTTGGGCTTTCTTGAACTGAAGCCTCAGCGGCAGCAATATTCTCGACACTACGGGCACTTCTTTGTCTCACTGGCACGGGAACATTTTGTACTGTGCCTGTGGATTAAAATTTTTCCAGTAGACGCTCAATTGTTGATCTGGTAGGACGATTATGACGACCATAAATTGGACGTAGCGCTCTTAAAGTTGAGGGCACTGACTCCAAATTTCGGTAGTGAATTTTAATAATTTCGACTCGTTGTTGGCTCGTATTTCTTTCCATGATGAAATGGCAAACCTTACTGAAGAGAAATGTCAAAAGAGCGGGAAAAAATATGGCGTCGTTTGCTGTCCCTATCGATTTACTTTTGTAGCGTCTCTGTTGAAAAACCCGTTAGTACTATTACCAACTAGCAATTTTACAAACAAATTAGAGTAAACATCACAGTAATGATACGATATAACAAAAATCTGACAACCGATTCGGGAAGACAATCGCACAAAAACCTGTACACACAATTTCACCTCGTAAAAAACTTACATGGCGTATACGACAAAACAATAATCAACAATAAATTATTTTTTGTTTGTTGGAAATAATTTTTTTTAGAATTTTCAAGTGTCGTTTTTAAACGAAAACGAAAGCTTACATTGAGTTCTCCAAGCAATTTTCGAATTTTGGAAAATGTTTGGAAAACGTTAGAGGAATCTTTACACAACTTCATTTTGGCCCTGTACAAATTAGGCGCAATCAATGTTTTTGTTTCCGGAGAATCAAAATAAGAATAGACAAGGTCTTTCTTTATGTCAAACTAAACACACGAGGTCTAGAAATAACGGGGCATTATAAATCGTGTCCGAATTTGTATTTCAAAATTTATACCGTTGTCAATTGCACTTTAAATTGTCCAATAGTGTATGTATAAGATTGTGGATGTTCATTGATTGACTACAGGGCCGCAGAAGTGTGGCATCAGCTGAACACACGATTTTAAATTATTGTTTGCATAATCAGCTCGCAATGTACATAGCTAGTTTGGTAGAAGAAAACGGAAGACAAGAAGTATATACATAAAACCAAAAACTGCTTGAACATTTCGACTTCCAATATTTGAAGAAAAATCTTAACTGCACACAAAAACTTATAGCAGTGTTATTGCCTTTGCCGGCATAGGTAATTTATTTTTGTATGAAATTGAATAAAATGCTATCACAGCCTGTTCCACGACGTCGAAAAAAAAGAAAGCCAGCCATCCGCTTTTGTTCTTCTGCTCGTCTAGATTAAGTCATATTGTGTGGTTGTGTGTTTACAAAATAGGGACTGCCATCTATGCGAACGTGAATGTCAAACCACTCATATGTTGTGCCTGGTTTTTTATTCCCTGCTAAACTAATTTTTCGACCACTTTGTATGGGGAGCTAAGCGATATTAAGTGGATTCCCATACAAGGTCGTCGAAAAATTAGTTTAGCAATGAATAAAAAAACAAGCTTGTTGTTTGATTGTTAGATATGTAGCTGGAAAACAAATAAAAGCTTGAATTCAAAGAAAGAATCACAATGGAATGTCTACTATGGAATTAGTTGCGTTTTGTTCGTTCAGTATATTCTAGCTCTAACTGTATACTTGTCGAAGAGAATACATCGCCGTTAAGCAAATTCATTGGACAGCACTTTTGTCGACTGCCAACTGCAACAGTTAAAAAATAAACAAATTAAGCATTTACCCGAATGTAATTGCTTTTTTATTTGTCACATTAGCTGTGTCAGAGCTTCTGTCCTAGATCTAGAAATCCATAGAACGTGAGTTCAAACTTCAGAGAAGGCACAAAATGTCCTCGTACTCGTTAGATCATTAAAAATATAGTTAAAAGCTAAACTTTAAATTGGAAAGAGATGCGACCTAACCAGGATTCGAACCGAGTTCCTAGTTGCATGTGCTACTCCATCATGCCACCTTCGAATTTCGGAATGCGAGACAATACTTGAGTCCAGTAAAATTTGCGTTTGTTTCAGGAAAAGCTACTAATGTTGTACCTACCGAAAAAATATGGACAAGTTCGCATTGTGATATATTTTAAATTTTTTGAAACCCGACACCGCTTAACACGTACATCTTACAGCGCGATTTTTATACAATGAATTACAACCCTGGGACATTGTGTTCAATTGTGTTCATTCTCTTCTTGTAAGGCTTTTTAAATTCATGTGCGTACATACCATACAGTAATGACGTATAGAGCTGCCACTGTTCTCATCTGGCATAGAGTTATTTGACGTAAATTATCTTACCCCAGGTAGAATTACAAAAATTTTGGACTTAAATTTTTAATGTCGTTTTGATGAAAAACTGAGATTTAAACATATTTTGGACTTTTTTGATATATTTTATTGTTATTTACACAATAATTTTAACGCACAAATCGAAATGCCGTTGCTGATTTATTGTTCCATGGTTTGAGCCATTGCCACGCCATGTCATCCATTTACTGAGAGAGTTGGTGTCGCTATACGTCATTACTCTATGGTTCATACGGCGCCTCTCTGTATACAACTATGCGCGACTCTTTTTGACGTATTGTCGTTTAATCTTTTTTTCTATTCGTAATAATCTCAAATTCAACATTTTAAAAAATTAATGATCAATATGCGTGTTTTGGTTACACCGCTTGCTTATATAATCGCTTGTTTTGTATGAAGCACTTAGCGGAGACTTACCGAGAACTTAGCGACGCGAATCATTTTCGCTAAGTTTAAAGAAATTTTTTTTCGACATCTTTTACAGTTTTCCACCCTTTTTTATATTGTTGAATAAAATTACTTATCGCTAAATTGCCGTTTTCTTTGCAACTTAGCAAGCGATAATCGATTGCTTGTAACCAAAACACGCCTAATGTCTGATAAAATTGCAATTGTATTTTAATTTATTTAGAAATTGCTTCAAACCAATTTTCCACACCTTTTTGTATACTGTTGCTTTACCACCATGGCAAAACACGAAAGAGGTGAAAGAGAAATATCAAAATGCCCCCTGAGTTTACATTTCGTGTCTCTTATGCTATGTACCTCTCTTCTCTTCACCCCTCACCCAGAAGCTTCGTAAGTCGTAACTCGTGTCCCAGGGTCTAAGTCATCGTAAAAAAGACGAATTATAGTCCGATCATGGAATCCCACTTAAATAAGTGGGAGATTACCGACCATAGCGCAAGTATTAGTGGTAGAAGCATAAGAACAGCTCATCCAACATTTTTCATTCCTTGGTCAGCTGATTTATTTTTGTTCTCTTTCGCTTATCAGTTTCAATTGTCAAATTTGGTTTACTTTTTGTTGTTTCTCCATACAAATGAGAAAAATAACAAATTCTTTTAGAGTTATTTCTCTCTCTTTAAATCAGCATATTTTGACAATTCTAGCAAAATAAATAAATATTTCGAACACCAATAAAATACTTACTGGTTTTACCCATAGAGTAAATATGGGTAGAGAAAATCTTTCACTCACCAAATTTCTGACATTTGTCCTCGTGTGATGTATACGTTTGATGTTGAAAAGAATTGCTTTACTAATACCAGATAGAGGCAATGGTTCAAAACAACGAACAAAATAACAACAACGGCATTTCGTTTTGTGTGTTAAATTTAATGTTTTAAATACAACACAAATGTATGCTAACAATAACAGTCAATAAAAAAGTTTAAAACTCATTTAAATTTCACAGTTTTTCACCAAAATGGCATGAAAAATTAAAGCAAGAAGTTATTGTAATTCCACCTGGTGTATATCACTTTTCGTCAAACATCTCTCTATCACACCGACCGCATCACGAAGAGTGTGAAAGGAAACGTCAGATGAGACAAATGGCGGCTCTACTATAAATTTACTCTATGGTTTTACCTCTGTACTTCCACCATGTCACCTACCATAAAATGAATCGGGGATTCCAGTAAATTACGACATCCATAAAAAAGATAGGGATTCCCACGGGAATGCCAATATTAGTTTTCATTCGTGAAGTAGCGTATGTGATATCGTACGGGTTAATAAAGTATTTTTATGATTTGAGCTTATTCTTTACATTTAAAAACAAAGGAGACACTCTTGTAATGTGAATTATAAATTACCGAGAAGTCACAAAAAATATGCGAAAGAATATGGAAACCGAGCAGCAGAAAGTCATTTTGGCCCACCACCAACAGAAAACATGATACGAGAATGGAAAAGGCAAGAAGAGAAAACATTTCGTCCGCACTTACCAAAGAGGCCTGAACTGCAAACGCAATTAAAAAAATTGGATGACAGATCACCGAATCAATAGAATATCAGTTTCCACGACAATAATTTTTCAAACGAAACAATATGAGTCTGCATATAACATTGGTAATTTCACAAAATCAGCTTCTTGGTACTCCCGATATATGAAAAGACACAGGCTAGGCTATCCATGCGCACGGGCTACCCCAAAAAACTATGACAGATTGACTGAGATAAAATTGTAGAATTTCATAGGTTCATTATATCAGCTAGACGGAATTTCAACTTTGATTTGAACCAAGTTGCTAATATGGATGAAGTGCCTTTAACTTTTTATGTTACAAAATATATGAGTAAAACGTTCAGGTGCCTTGTCAAAGAAGTGTGAGCTGTTAGTAATGAAAGCATTCTCCAAAGCATATTTAATATTGCTGTAATTCCTTTTCAGGTAACAGGTCAGTTTTTCGGTTTGTGAAAAGAATAGAAACAGTCGCGAAACCAAATTCGCTCGATGATGGTGAAGCATCAGTTTCAGCATTGTCTCGACCGTTAAGCCACCACCGTCTGTTCAAACACAATACTAACCGGAATTTTGGTTTTCCCATAGTGATATTGACTACCTGCTTTCCTACTTAGATGCACTTGTGCCTATTTTTTTAAGTTTTATTTACAAATCGAATCTATTACGAGTATATTGTAGGTTGTGTTCGGTTTTTGGTCTGGCTCTACCATATGATTTTTCAATTATCGTTGTCTTCGATCCGGGTTATTTTTAGAAAGCTGTAATCTTACTTAAGGTCAGTCAGGCTTAACGGGCTAGACGCTGCTGATGATGTAGCTTCACAAACTTCAAAACAGTCGTCCAGTTAATATGAGTTGGAATCCTACCGGCAGCTGTTAAAATTACTTGAGACTGGAAGAGGTCCAACAATATCGATATGAATGTCTTCCTATTGGTTGAATTGACGATTTAACAAACACATTGATTTTCGCCCACTGACAATTGGCATATTGTCAGGTCTAGTAATAAATGACCTGGTCATAGACTAATACATACATATATACATTTATTCTCTCAATAAATTAAACGTCATGTGGCCGTCGGTGGTGCAATGGTTAGTGTGTGCGCCTCTTGTACATGAGATCCTGGGTTCGAACCCTGCTCTGACCACCTTAAAATTTCTTTCGGCGGCGGTCACCTCGCATAGTTACGGCGACACTATCGAGTATATAGCCATGAAAAAGGTTCTCAAAATACCGTTCGGAATCGGTGTAAAACTGTAGGTCCGAATCACAATGAGTATAAAATTAGAAAACGCACAGCTCAGTGATTGTGAGAAGCTCTCCCCTGTCCTTTCATGGGATGTAATGGGAAACCATTTTTTTTAAACGTCATAGGTACGGTGGAAAGTAAACATTGGATGGTGGAAAGCACGGGTTCAATAATACCAGATAGAGGCTATAGTAAACAACGTCCAACAAAGGAACAACAACCGAATTTCGTGTTTTTGTGGCAAAGTAGTTGTGTTAAATACAATACAAATGTATACCAACGATAAAAGTCAACAAAAATGTGCAAAATACATTTAAATTTTTCTCTTCTACACCAAAACGACATGAACAAGTTAAGTGAACATATTTTGTAACTCCACCTGGTGTAAGTTAATTTTAAATTTAATTTCTCTCAGTTCCACAAACCTACGACGAAGAGTGTGAAATGAAACGTCAGATGAGAGAATAAATGTATCTATGTATGGCTTAGTCTATGGACCTGGTTGCTATAATGCCTGGTACATAGATTAATACTTATAGTAGATCTACTAGTTCTCCCACCAAATTTATGACATTTGGCCTGGTGTGATATTTCTTTGACGTTTGGGAATAAGGTCTTAAGTCAAAAAAATGCATTTTGGGTTTTTGATTGGGTTTAACTCAATTTTTTTTTCTCTTTCGTTTGGTATTAATAACTTAAATCTAGCACAACTCCATCCAATCGTAATCATTTGCTCTTTAGGCAATAAGTCAGAAAATTTCATATATAAATAATTTTCAATTTAAAATTACGAAAAACTACAGTTTCTGACTTAAGACCTTATTCCCAAACGTCAAAGATTTACGTTTGATGTTGAAAAGAATTGCTTTACTAATACCAGATAGAGGCAATGGTTCAAAATAACAACAACAGCATTTCGTTTTGTGTGTTCAAATTATTGAGTTAAATACAACACAAATGTATGCTAACAATAACAGTCAATAAAAAAGTTTAAAACACATTTAAATTTCACAGTTTTTCACCAAAATGACATGAAAAATGAAAGCATGAAGTTATTGTAATTCCACCTGGTGTATATCACTTTTCGTCAAACATCTCTATCTCTATCACACCGACCGCATCACGAAGAGTGTGAAAGGAAACGTCAGATGAGCCAAATATTCTCTCTAGTCTGAGATTACTCTATGGCCTGGTATAATGAATACATTTTCTCGAATATAGCTTTTCTGAGAGGTGTTGGTATACAGCAGTGGTTCCCAAACTTTAATGTCCGCGTACCAAAAAAAATGTCAAATACAAATCTGTGCCACACATATTTTAGAGAAATAATAACCCTATGGGTATAACTTAATGGTCGGCATTTGTTCCTGCGGATGTTGGTAAATACTGTTGATAAAAAAGTAATTTAACGCATAGAAGGAGTCATATTATATCCTAGGTATTGTTTAACCAGGACCTTTTCAAATGAATGAATCGGTGGTGCAATGGCTAGTGTGGGTGCCTCTTGAAATTGAGATCCTGGATCCCTGCTCTGATCAACTACAATTTCTTTCGGCGGCGGTCACTTCGCATAATGACGGCGACACAATCGAGTATTTAAACTGTAGGTCCCAATCACAATGAGTATAAAATTAGAAAACGCACAGCTCACTGGTTGTGAGAAGCTCTCCCCAATTTCTTCATGAGATGTAATGGAAACCATTTATTAATTTTGAACCCATGCCCATATTCTTGTATGGATGGCTGGCCAACAGGAAACGTTTATCACTACGGAACCGTCCATAAAAATCAACAACTTTAGTATAAAATCATGTATCTTCTAAAATGTGTGACGTTATTTATGATAATTAGCCATTCAATATAATAAATCTTATCAATTTATAACCTTTTAGAGTTCAATCCTCGATCTGCTCCCCTTCAATTTCTTTCCGAGGTGGTCACCTTGTTTAGTGAAGGCAACGGTATCGAATAATTACCCATTCAATATAATAAAGCTTATCAATTTATAACCATTTGGATTTGATGTAAAACGTGAACCTACGAATTTTCAAGCGCACAGTTCACTGATTGTGAGCATCTCTGCCCTATCCTTTCATGGAATATAATTCAAAACAAAGAAAGATATATGTATCTGTCGTCGCCCCGACATCTTGATGTCACGCAGTTGCTTTACTAAACAAAGAATTTACCGATGTGCCAAATGGAGTGGGTTCCTGTGTCACATTTGGCACGAATGCCAGACTTTGTGGTTGAATTATGCCATATTCCTGTAGTTGTTTGCGAATTCACAATTTATTTTCTATTCTGACGCTCTGACAATAAACTTTGCAACGCGGTATCTTCTGCTGTTCGACATACTAATATCAGAGGTCGAAAATAACTCACTCCACTTATTTCGCATGTGTTTCTCACTGACATATACACAATGAGCTCAAACAAAAGTGTTTCTCACTGTGCTTTATTCTCTTCTCTCTGTGTTTTCTGTTGTGCGTTTTATGCTGAGTGAAAAGAATAACCGTTCGCCGAAAACACTTTGTGAGTTTGCATTTGTTCAAAGTGTCTTTCGATAACTGTTAAAGCAAAACAGAAAAAAATATGTGGATATGCATAAGTGGATTTTCATTTTGTGCGTTACTCTCTCGATCAGTATTTTCAAAAACATTGTGGTGTTTCACCATCAAATGCCGTCTCAAATTCGTAATGTGAGTCCCCTTTAAAAGGGTATCACATATATTGCACTTTGATTTATCAATATCCGCACAATATTGATAAAAAACGCGAACCTTTTGATCTGAATTGCGACCCATTTTAACAAACGCTTTGACTGTATGAACACGATTAAGCGTTGAGTGAGCACAATAACACAAAAGCAATAGCCCAAACTTATTTCTGTACCCGAAAGACACTTATTTTTTTCACTCAAAAATAAGTGTCCCAAGAAGAGGGAAACAGATAAAATGAGAAAATAACTGTTTCCCACTGAGCGATTTTACTCGCTCACAAAAAATAAACCACTGCATCTCTTGTGTGGGTTATTTCGCTCTCTCAAAAATTAACAGTTATGAGAGAACACTTCAAAGTGGAGTGAGTTATTTTCGACCTCTGACTAATATCCTAAACTTATATCATGAGAATCTATCGGGGAACTCTCTGACAAACGAGATAGGGAATCGGCAAGCATTACCCACAACATGTCTTATGTCTGTTGAAAATTATGCTGAATTACGTCCTTCCAGAACGTGTCGGTGTTTTATTGATAGTTATATCCGTAGAAACACCCGGTCGAATATTTAACTTCGGTTGGGCTCATTTTTTAGTAATAAATACAATTTCGGAAGCACAATTTGTTTCGGTACACCTTACTGTTGCCCGATAATGAATTTGTTTGTACTGTGGTGTTATTTGAAGTCCCATCTTAACTTGTGAAATACTTTTCAATAGTGAAAATTCTCCCCATAAGCAATTTTAATTTTTTCACTTTAAATTTTTTTATATTTTTAAAATTAGTTTTAAGTTTTTTCTCTAATTTGCAATCCTAATCAAAGATGTATTGCTGGTTAAACCCCCCCGAAATAAATTACTGCGCATGGCCCTGCCTCCCATACAAAAAATTGTGTGTTCGGTCGACGCAATAGCTCTCATAAAACACAACCGATCTGAATGAAATTGGGTATTAAGATTAGCGCCACGTTCAATTCGGTACCTCCCATACAAATGGTAATAATGGTAAAAAAAAAACAGCAGTTATAAAAAATTGTATTGCACAATATGTGTGTCTTTTACCCCGCTAAAGTAAATTATAGCTTAATTTGTACGGGGCAGCTAAGCGACATTACGAGTCATTTCAATTTCCTACTAAAATTATTATTGAGCAATGACAATATTGCCACATGTTCAAATTCAAGAAATGGCAACAAAAAGTTGTCTTAGATAAATTTTGTTATCATTTCTTGTGAATGAAAATGTTTTAAGAAGGAGAGAATCAAAAACAGAAATTTGCAAAATGTCTTTCCACATGGTAAGTTCATTTAACTTTATTTTATTTAATGGAAACTACGTATATTTTTATACCTCCAAATTTGAAGGATAGTTTTTTATTTCCGATTGAAAACAAAATTGGAATTAAATTGTTCACAACAACATATATACATATTGATCATGGTGGAATTATATATCAGGTAGAGTCGTTTAACCTTTGTGTTTACAGCCAAAAAATTATACATTAACATACACCCGGCATACCCGGGTGTGTCATACACTTTGTATGTTTGCTTTCCTTAATTATATTGTTGATGGTTTCCCCAATAGGTTAATATAGTGAGAGTTTACAGGTGTTGGTTGTCCATCATCGGTAATCTTAGGTACATGACGCTACTACTTCTTATACATTCAAAGGACAAATTAATACTGGTATGGTACCTTCCGCAGAGAGAGAAACTTACCAAGGTGAACGTGTGCTCAAAGATTTGTGTTGCAATCTATTCGTGGAAGTGGGTGAAATATTGTATGTGACAACTTTTTTACAAGCTAAAATTTAGCTTCTATTTTGATGTTAGATTACATTTTGTCAATATTGGGCACTGTCAACAAAGTACGTACTTTTATATTGAGCTATTGAATTTTGAATTTAGATTGTGCTTCTTTCACATCCCTTTATAACATCGAAACTGAAGGCTCCAAAAGAAAGCCAATAATGATACTGGATTACAACAGAAGCAAAAATGGTATTGAAAATATCGACAAATGCCTTGGTGAATATTCAACGAAGGAAAGCAGAAGATAGCCCCTGGCTTTTTTTATAACCCCATAGATGTGGCTGTAGTTGCGGCTTTCGTGATCTACATGGAAAATAACCAACACTCGAAGAAATAAAGCAGCCGTAGACAGTTGTTCATGCAACAGTTGAGTGGAAATTTAGCCTTGGTGGAAATAAACTTTTCATAAATCTTCTATACACACCTGGGTGTGTTGGCTGTAGATAAAAGCGGTAAATCGCAAAAACTGCTTCTAAATATGGTATAAACGATTTTTGTTATATTTTTTATTTCGGAATTTGATAGACAACAGTATTTTAGGAGGCTACCCAAAATTTCTAGTCGATACAGCATATAGAACTCAAAGTATATCTGTTTGAAAATGGAAAACACACCCAGGTATGTGGGTGTAGACACAAAGGTTAAGCAGGTGATTTAAATTTTTCATGTAATTTTTCGCTTTACTTGTCAAACACATATGTATTTTGTTTTTACACTTTTTTTATTCTTGTAACTATTGTTGGTATATATTTGTGTAGAGTTTGACAACTGAAACGAATGTTGTGGCCTACAACTATAACAAACAACATCAGCTGCTACCATGTATTTGTTGGCTCTGGCTACAAACGTATTGCCTTAACGCATATTTTTCACATATTACAGCAAATGCTTAATGGAGTACAAAAAACAGCCCTAATATTTTCCCTAATGCCACTCCTACAGTGCCAAAACCGACAATCCGGTTATTACTCGTTAAAACATGTGTCCGAATTTTTAAAAATTTGAATTACCGATTTCAATGGTTATTTCGAGCCGACGAAAATGGATTTGAAACTACAGAAATATTAATGTACTATATTTAAATGATCATTCATATTACTTCTAAAGTTTGTTTACATTTACATTGTTTACTCTGGTAATAATGCACTTTGACATTTCACGTTGTAATTCTACTTTCTTTTCAATCAAAATCATTGTAGAGCCAAAAAGTGTTTCAAACTTTTTAATATTAAAACATCCCAATGTTTTTCAATAGGTTATGGTCCAACTAGCAAATAAATAAGTTATTGTCTAATAAAATTTTCTACGGCAAGATGACGACAGATATAAAGACATCGATGGAAAAATTGAACAGTGAAACTATTTCACACTGAATATCAAAATGGAGATGCTGCCGATAAAGAAGGTGCCTTGGGAGGTTTTAACCAGACAAACGCCTGAAACAAATAAAACTGACTGGATAAAGGAAGATAACAACTATATCCTTCTTAGTGGAAGACGACCAGCTGCATCGCATGTTTCAATGTTCTACACAGTGTTGGCAGATAAAGTTGGTCACAATCATCAAATTGGAGGTGCAAAAATCGTCAAATCGTCAAAATAATTTTTGGAAATCGTCAGAAAATCGTCAACAATGAAAACTGCAAACAAAACAATTAAATATATACATACTTATATATTATAGTTATGTTTTTAAAATACATAAAACGATATATCATATTTAAAAAGTTTAATAAACAAAAAATTTCATTTGCTTACATTCAAAAGTTGAGAAATTAAAAATGTTTTCTAAAAAATATAACATGTTTTTTATCCTCAATTATAATATTTATGAAATAATCATATGCATTGAGCTCGTTAGTTTCAAAATATTTTTTTAATTTTAATAGAAAACAGGTCAAAAACAGGTCATACATTTCTAGGGTTAATTTACTTGAATTCGAATTCGATTTTACATAAATATATTCATCATTACTCATTTAAAATTTGTATTATATCTGATTCGATCTGAAATTATTTCTTAGAAGAATATTTTCCTATTTCCTTCGAGATATACAGATCAGGCTTTTTCTGCAATTAAAAAAATTCTAAACAGTCGGAGCCAGTATTTGAACTCTCGTTGATGGACGATCCAGCGTCTTAAGGTACGGTCAGATTGGGCAAATATTTGACCAAAATATGTTTCATCATATTTGCTCAAAATGTTGTCAAATCAAGACAGGGTTGATTTTGTGTTCACACTATGCACATTTATTTGCCTCAGTTTGTTTTATCAAACAGGTATCAAATAGCATCAAATAAACAGTACATACACACTGGGACAGATTTAAAAAATGGCAATCTGTCCCGGTGTGCAGTAGGGCAAATACATTTGCCCTGTGGTCACACTTGAACAAATATTTGCAACAATTAATTGTTTGATCAACCTGCCAGAAAATACAAATTTGTTTTCTCAAAAATTTTAAGCAAGCTGTCACAAAACTCAAATCTGTTTTCTGTAAAGTTTCAAAGAAGTTGGCAGTAAATGCAATTTTGTTTTTCCAAAAGTTTTAAACAAACTGCAAAAAATATTTTAAATAACTATGATGCAGGAGGAAGAATGTTTTCTTGTTTTATGCTGTGTAGAAGCGACGGAGTTAGTTTTGGAAGAGGAGAAATCTTAAAAGCAAATTTGGGCAAGTTTAGCTCCCACTGGCATAGCCAAAAATCTTACTAGTTTGAGGTAGAACTCAATGTTTTAAGCAAAAAATTGTAAATGCCAATTTTGTTGACGGCCCATATTTCCGGAGTTATGGGCCTCCAAAGTTCGGATATATGGGAAGATATTATGCTGAGTGAGCCACCTTAAACGATTTATTTGGCGTCTAATATATTGTTGTTATAAACGAAGTTAAAATAAACAAAAAAATTTAATGACATTTTTTGATAACTCGCTTAGTTATCGAGATATCCTATGTTGAAATTTTGAAATATTGTCGAATATTTTTTAAATTCTTTTTGCTCTAAAATCACATAGCATAATTGTAAGGTCTGACGGAGAAGATTAGAACAATATTTTCAACATTTTCAGTAGCTTCAAAATTCTAAATATGGCCAAATTATCCTAATTAGTCGCATATTTTCTTGCAGTTTGTTCAAAACTTTTGAAAAAACAAAATTGTATTTACTGCCAACTTCTTTGAAACTTTACAGAAAACAAATTTGCGTTTTCTGACAGCTTGCTTAAAATTTTTGAGAAAACAAATTTGTATTTTCTGGCAGGTTAATCAAACAATTATTTGTTGCAAATATTTGTTCAAGTGTGACCACAGGGCAAATGTATTTGCCCTACTGTTTATTTGATGCTATTTGATACTTGTTTGATCAAACAAAAAGACACAAATAAATGTGCGTAGTGTGAACACAAAATCAACCCTGTATTGATTTGACAACATTTTGAGCAAATATGATGAAACATATTTTGATCAAATATTTGCCCAATCTGACCGTACCTTAAGCAGTCTTCGAGGCAGTTTCAACAATAGCATAGAAGCATTTGAGTCACTCGTCGATGAGGAGCTTACAATCGCTTACATGGAATCAAAATAAGTAGAAGAATATTCCATTCTAATCTAAAGCGATGCTTGCTACAAACAAAAAACAATTTCCCAACGCAGAATGGTCATAGATTAAAATACTAGAGAAGCATCAAAGAGGATGCACAGGTAGAGAAGAAAAGAGTCGAAGAAAAAGTGAGAAGTGAACCAATATGTCGACGCGATTCACTCAAAAGCATTTCTCTCTCGCATCATAACATGATTATTTCATACAATGTACATACTTTATGTAATTTTATTTAAACATGGATGGAATTTCTATATTTAGTTACTGTAACATCATCGTGCTTGAACCAATAGAGCTCCTTATGAGTTTTATAATAAACATTGCACTTAGCATCTTTCTCCTTTTTTCAAGTGTGGGAAGATCAATTAACATTAATCGATTTTCAAATGGAGGCAAATTTTCAATATTCCAGACAGACCACGTAAAGCAAACAAAAGAAATTGCCTTGGAATAGATTCAATACGATCTATATAACATGAATTATAAGGGCACCAAACGACACACACATATTCTAAACTAGGTCTAACATGACAGACAAACAGACGTTTAGTAAGGTACGGATCATTAAATTCTTTCACCCATCTTTTAATAAGAGGGGTTATAAAACTAGACTTCCAAATAGAACGGAAATATCCTGCAAGTAAAGAATCATGAAAGGTCTTCGTTAGTGGAATATACAATTCATTGGCACACAAACGCAGTATAGAGGTTGGAACTCCGTCGGGACCACGGGAATTTGAATGTTTTGAAGAACTTCATCCTCTGATAGAATGAAATTAGGATTATTCATAAAGTAAGGGTAATCAAATGGAGAGGTCGTGCGAGTATAAGTACTACAGAAAAACGAAGTAAACATATCAGCAATATTAGAATTATCTGAGGATTCAGAACCTTCTAAACTCATGCTACATGGAAATCCCACAACTTTTCGCTTAGAAATTACAAAGCTGAAAAAACGTTTCTGGTCGTTCATTAGAATTATATAGGAAGAATAACATTTACGATTTAAAGTATTAAATTTACTCCTATATATAATATATTCAGCTAAATGCACTGATGAACCACTGGTATCATATTTACGTTTCTTTCTATTTCTCAAATTACGATGACCTCTTAGTTCACTAGTGAACCAAGGAGGCCCTGTTTCCAGCACAACAGCCTGACAAGAAACATAAAGGGACAATCCCGTTTTTATGATATCATAGAAATTGTCAACTGTGCAATCAAGATTGTCACCTTTAACCCATGGGAGTTATCCAAAAATGTTCCGAGTAGCGCAAGGTCGCCAAAGTATTTACCCGGAGCTTTAATTTTAAAAGAAGAAATATCCCTAGGGTGGGAGAAGTTATGCTTAAATATAACGACATCGTCACCCAAATCAGAAAGTTTGGATTTGATGTAATTAACGATATTTTCAACAGTGGTATCTGGATATAATCTAGATAAAAACACAGTTCTCCTTGGAGGCACAACTACCAAACTTGGATTTACTGCAAGTCAGCCAACCTCGGAAGATACGCAATGACTACTTCCCTCAAGAACTTTATTCAGTATATTCCCTGCCACCTCAATCGATATTGAAGGATCCATACCTGAAACATGATCAGACGGTGGAGATACAGCCGAGCTATTAGCCTCAACAACACGATCATCAACAGGTGGTTATTGGAGGAATCGAATGATTAGTAAAGCTCTCACCCACAACTGGGGAAAGCAAGCCAATCAGGATCGGAAAATTCAGAACAATTTCTTCTGATGAATCCAAGCACTCAGATTTCAAGATATAGTTACCTACTTTGAAATTAAACTGAATTGGATAATGAGACTTAATATAAGAAACATGTACACATTTAGAGAGATTTAAAGGAAGGTCATTCAAAAGACACCACTCATTTAAGTGGTCTAAGTCAATTTGCAGATCAAGAGCATCCCGAAGTGAGTCCGTTTTTAGAAATATTTTTAAATCATCAGCATAGGCACTCGGATCACTACTTTGTGGCAGCGAAAGTTCTAACAAGACTGAGCTGGGTGAAAACGAACCAAGCCGAACACGGGAAAAGCTAGATATTGACAAGCTGCAAATACCGGAGATATCACAGTCGTATCAACAAAAGCTCACTCTCCTGTTAAGGCAGAATATTCCCTCCCTGAAGACCCAGATGCGCAGTGGATGAAAATCTCCCATTCTTTGGAAACCGCTGCAAGGACTGAACTTGGCTATCAAAAACCGCAGCAGGATAAGCCATGGTACGATGAAGAATGTCGAATTGCAACTGATGAAACAGACGCCGCACGTATGGCAACGAAACAGTCAGTTGCAACGCGTGATGCGAGTGAGCGGTACAAGAAGCTGTGAAGGGAGGAAACCAACTATTTAGATGGAAAAATGGCAGTGGGAGCAGAGGGAGAGTGAGAAAACCGAATTATACAGAATTAATGGTGAATCCCGAAAGTTTTTCCAGAGGGTAAGAAGATCGAATAACGGGCCTAATAATGAGCTGCCCTCCTGCACGGACGAGAATGGTAGTCTGGTGACGGATAAGCAGTGTGTGCTCAAAATATGGAGAGACCACTTTTCAGCACAACTCCACTCAGATTCTTTCACTGAACATCTGAAGGTAATGATAGTGGAATATGGTGTAAGCTACACACTTTCGTTCAATATCTTCAACATCTTAATGGAGATAATAATGAGAAAAGCTGTCGTAAATACGAACAAGACCATTAACACGAAAATCCATTAGTTGCTGGCGTATGCTGACGACATAGACATCATTGGGCGAAATTTGCGAAAGGTTACTGTATATTTTCAAGAATCGAAAAAGAATCAGTGAAGGTTGGTCTTGCTGTTAATGAGGGCAAAACAAAATTGATGGTGTCAACGACTAGAGAAACCTCTCGAGGTGGTCCGCACTTGACCGTTGACAACCGATTTAATTTTGAATTGGTAGATGAATTTGTCTACCTTGGATCCGCCGTGAACAAGGACAACGTCAGCTTGGAGATAAATAGAAGAAGAATTGTGCTTACAAACGTATGCTATTTTGGGCTCAGCAAGCAGTTTAGGAACAAAGCCCTCTCTCGACGGGCAAAAGTCCAGCTTTCATATCGCAAGCGGATGAAAAACACATATGGTCCTGTTAGCGAAACGACGAGTACCGACGTCGCTGGAACCAAGAGCTATATAATTTAAATTCTGACGTGGACATAGCTAGGCGAATCAAATCAGGTCAATTGCGTTGGCTGAGCCATATTATCAGAATGGATGAAGATGAACCAGCGCGAAAGGTTTTCGATAGCACCCAGGCAGAAGAATACCTCCGCATCCTTGGTGTTACCAACTTGCGAGAAAAGGCGAAGGATAGCGCCAGTTGGAGGAATATGTTAAAATTTGTTTGTTTAATTAATATGTGTAAGACGTCTGACCTCATGAGGTTGTAAAATAGTCCATAAAAGTAAGGAAAAGAAGTTTTTATATACTAACGTGTTTTCCAATAAGAGCGCTACAAAAGTTTTTTTAAATAAAACAAAACCGGTTTTAGATACCAATGAAATTCTTTATTCCTGTGAAAGTACGTTCGATGCCATTATGTATGGAACTCGATTTCTTTTGCATGGCCACCACGGGCACGCTTGCAGAAGTCCAGACGCTGAACCCAATTTACGACGGTTTTCAAGCATAAATCGGCCGATACTGCTGCAATTTCACGTTCGATATTCGTACGAAGTTCATCAATCGTCGCTGGCTTGTTGGCATAGACCATAGACTTAACGTAGCCCCACAGGAAATAATCTCACGGCGTCAAATCGCGCGACCGAGGCGCGACTTGGTTTCCAATAAATTGATTGTGGCATTCGCTGTGTGGCTTGTGGCGCCGTCTTGTTGGAACCACATGTCCTCCAAGTCCATATTATCCAATTGGGGCCAAAAATATTCGGTTTTCATTGAACGGAAGCGATTCGCATTCACAGTAATGTGCCGGTCTTGATCATCACGGAAGAAGTACGGCCCAATGACGCCGCCGGCCCATAAGCCGCACCAAACCGTAATTTTTTCGGGATGCAATGATGACTCATGGATTACGTGTGGATTGCTGTCTGACCAATAACGCATATTTTGCTTATTGACGAAGCCATTCAGCCAGAAATGAGCCGTCCATAAATTGGACGTAGCGCTCTTAAAGTTGAGGCCACTGACTCCAAATTTCGGTAGTAAATTTTAATAATTTCGACTCGTTGTTGGCTGGTATATCTTTCCATGATGAAATGGCAAACCTTACTGAAGAGAAATTTCAAAAGAGCGCGAAAAAATATGGCGTCGTTTGCTGTCCCTATCGATTTAATTTTGTAGCGTCTCTGTTGAAAACCCCGTTACTTACATAAGTAATAAAGAATTAAGTCACAAAAAATAGTTTTATGGTAAAATCACGACTTGTATGGCTTTGGGACACTTGGAGAATTTCCAAGGTAGGGTGAAATACACACAATACACAGAAGGCTTGGAATAAGTTTAGGACACTTGAAACAAGTGCACAGAATGTGCCACTGTAGGTAGAATTTGATGGGGACTTCGCCAAAATTTGGTAAGTTCAACGTATTTTATGACCCCAAAACGTTTCATAATATAATGACGTTAGGTAAAAATATGAAGACTTTTTTAAGATTCTTCAGATGTACATCGCATGTTTTCCCCATAACAATGATCTCGTCTAGATACACGAAGCATGTTCGCCAATGAAGTCCTTTCAACGCGCACTTAATCGCTCAAAGGTGGCTGGAGCGTTACAGAGTCTAAATGGCACTACTTTCAACTGCCACTGCCATCCCCTACCTTGAATGCAGTTTTCTCCATGTCTTTATCGCTGATGTCTACTTTCAAATAACCGCTTTGCAAGTCTAGGGTGGAGAACCATTTTGTCCCTGACAACGTATACAATGTGCCATCAATTCTTAGTAGTATTCCGCGTAAAATATGGTACTTCCATCTTTCTTCTTAACTATTTCCACCTGCGAGGTTCATGGACTTGAAGAAGATTCGATTACACCATGCTTCTGCAATTCAGCTACAAGTTTCTTCACTTCAGCACTTTTTGCAAGTAGAAGGTTTTATTGGCCTCGCCTGTGTCTGTCTTCAGGGCGAATGCAGACGCATGCTTCCATTGATTTGCCTCGTTCTCGCACCCACTCCCTCAGATGCGACTCAGAAGTTTCTGCTCCTTTTCTGATATTTTGCTGTGCGGTCGCCGATCGTCCCTCCTTATTGCATAAGTTTAGAACTCGTTCAGTCAAGTATTCGTAATTATTAGTTTTTACTATAGATTTGGCAGGGAATTTGTCGGAATCTCCTTTCATTCGGACCCATACTATGGTTTCTGAGTTTGCTGGCAATTTAATATGTTTGTGATCGATCGGCCTTCTAGTCTTTGTTGCATTGTCGTATACCACATCGAGTGGAATATCCACATTCGCCCACGTCATAACTTGCTGCCACATATCAACCTTGAGACCCTAGACAATCATAAAATCTGAGCCAATTATGACTTCACCTACAATGTCCGCAACAATAAACACGTGATCTACACTCATGTTGACAATGGCTAACTTCAATTTGACTGTACCATATACAGTGGCTGGATCACCCGTTGATGTGAGGAGTCTTACACCATTCAACGATTCCATTGGTCCATTTATCAAATTAAATCTGATGATAGATTGTGACGCGCCTCTGTCCAAAGTCAATATGCGCTTCCGACCACCGATTGCTCCGCAGGCAGTGGGGTTGCTGTTTTTCTGTTGTATTTGTGAGATGGAGATCGTGGGGCCCTCGGTTGTGGGAGCCAGCCCATGCTCGTCTGGGCTAAGTCGTTTTAGTTTAACGGATATTCATTTGGTGTAGTATAATTTGCTCGTTTGTTGCCACATTGGGGTGAGCTTGATCTTGATCATTTTCGCAGCTCTCTGCAGTTTCGTGGAATATGACCAGGTTTGTCGCAAATGTAGCACTTTGGTCTGGGCTTATTTGCGCCTGATAACGCTTTGAGAGAACTTAGGTCATATCTTTTAAGATCGTTAATGGCACCCTCAAATCGCCCGCGACCTATTCTATTTCAATCTTCCGAACTTTCTGTACAAACGAAAGGGTTTCGGCGAATGTAGCGTTTTGGGTGGTACAAGCCACATATTGTTTGTCACGATCACGGATGCTGTTGACGAATACCTCTGTCTTAAATTGACCTAGGAATAGGTGAAACTGACCAGGATAGGTCATCAATACCAAACGGTAGCGAAATTCTCTAACGTTTCATTATGTCTCTGCACTCGGCCTCTTAGTTCCATGCGGTATAACTCTTTCTTGTGATAACTGGCGTACCTGCGGTGTAACGCAAACAATATTTCATCGTAGGTTTTCTGGCACTGACGGGACCGCTCTGAAGGACTTCTGCAGCGCTGCCTTTTGGTGCTAAAATCAGCTCTATGGCTTTTTCGTTGATGTTCCATAAGTTCTTTATCGCAACCAATTCGAATTGGAATTTAAATATATAAAGGGTATAGATCCGTCGAAAATGGGAGCTTTCAGCCTGCTAGAACCATCACACACATCATTTTTTAACTTATGTTCGACTTCCTCTAACTTTTGCTCAATCTCCTCGAACATCTGATCAACCTTTTCGAATTGCTCGTTTACTTGTGTCTCCAAGCTGTTTACAACTTCCGAAATTTCTTGCAGTTTCTCGCTTAATTTATCGTTCATAACTCTAGAATTCTCGTTTAATTTCATTTCAAGTTGCTCGTTCATCAATCTAGAATTTTCATTCAATTTCTCGTTCAATTTAGCATTCATACTGGTAGAGTTATCGCTAAATTTCTGTTCTAGCTTCTCGTCCATAAGTCTAGAATTCGAGATAAATTTCTCGTTAATAATTCTACAATTCTCGCCAAAATACTTTTCTAGCTTCTCATCCAGCATTCGACAACTTTTCCGTCATGGCAACAAACATTGTAGAAACATCCACATTACCAGTTTTTTCTTTTGCAAATAATTGCATTTCTTCTTTGCACTCAAACTGGTGTTAACGTCAATGTATTGGCGCTTAAATTCTTCTATCAGTCTCTTCTGTATCTCTACATTATATCCAGCCGTTGGCAGCTTTACTTCTTTTTATTATACTTAGACAGTTCAACAGTTACTTTCTTTATACACCGTGCGAAATATACAAACGTACCATGGCTGAACTAGTAGATGTACTTATGTATATTTCGCACATACTGGGAAAAACTACAATTTTGTTTAAAAAAGAAATTGTAAATTTAACAATTTTTAAGCGATTCAAAAACACAAGGACCTGTTTTACTAACAAATGAACGTACTTTCAGATAAAAATTAGACGAAAATAGGGTTTCAAATAAAGTACTGGAAAATAATAGGCGCCAAAATTAAAAAAAATATTAAATAAAAATTGGAAATTTTAAATATTCTGGATACAATTTTCTCATGGGTTTGTTAATAGTATAACAATGTTGTAGTCGTAAAATTTATCAACGTTTTAGTAAATTGTATCGGTTAGAAGCAAGCCTACTGAGTTGATTAGTACCAATGAAATGTCTGTATTGCATACAATTTTTGAACAAATAGATTTTTAGCAATTCTCAGATTTTCCAGCAATTTTTTTTTTTTGAAAAATAAATTTTTTCACTATTTTCAGCATAACTTGAAGAGACTCGAATTTTTTCCCTGACAGAATTATAGCCACAGAAAATCTGAACAACTTTTGTGAACATATTAATACAACCTGAACGTGTCTAGGCAGCCTAAATAGCTCATAAAGGCCACTTTGTAACTTAAAAATGATAATATTTTTAAATATGTCATCATTACTCAAGAACGACATGTCAGATTTTGTCCAAATAAATCTAGAAAAGTCAATACCTTTAATTTATTTTTACACTACTTCTGTATGTAACCAACAGTTTCTCAGTTTTAAAAGAAAATATGGAAAAATTCATATTTTCCTGTAAGCAAAATTAGGGATGCAATTTTTTGCATGTACTTAACAGACGCACACCTAACAGTAAACAGGTAGTAAACGTAATATTTATAGCAGTTGACGGAAAATTAAATTTTGATATTCATCCTCGAATAGTATATAGAGGTGTTCATTCATCCTTTTTTCCCATTCAACAAGTGTTTACGAAAGGAAAAGCCTGTTATTTTTATTGAATTGTGTTGACTGAGTGCTGACAACACTTTAATAAATTCTGTTACATGTGTGGCAGACGCGCCACACCACGGATTCGAAGAGAAATTACTGTAGAAATAGCGGAAAACTATCAACACTATTTCAACCTTCCAGAGATTCATAATGTATACTGGATGCCTAAGTTCGCGTGTAGATCATGTGTATTCGTGTTGAATGCTTGCGAGAAGAACCGTAATAATAAAATTCCATCCGGAATACCACCGATTTGGTCAGAGCCAACCAACCAACCAAAATCATAAAAATAAATGGTTTCCCATTACATCCCATGAAGGAACCGGGGAGAACTTCTCACAATCACTGAGCTATGCGCTTTCCAGTTTACACTCACTGATTGGGACCTACAGGTTTACACCGATTACGAACGGTATTTTTCAGAAGCTTTTTCATGGCTATATACTCGATAGTGTCGCCGTCACTATGCGAGGTGACCGCCGCCGAAAGGAATTTGAAGGTGGTCAGAGCAGGGTTCGAACCCAGGATCTCATGTACAAGAGCCTCGCGCACTAACCATTGCACCACCGACGGCCACAACCAAAATCATAAAAGTTGGAAATTTAAACAATAAAGAGCTCATGGAAGCCATTAATACAATTTTTAATTACAACTCGGTTTCTGTAACCGAAAGAACAGTTGGCAGAACAGTTTTTCGTTTCTCGCAAACGTTGTTTCAGCTTATGTTTTTCATAACTCGTTTGCTGCAAACATTTTTCGGTTCTCTCAAACGAAATTACATGTATGGCTTAACAGAAGTTAGTTTCACCCAACTACAGTCCCCAAACGAACTTCAGTTATCTGAGATTTCGTTTGGGAGGAACGGGTTTTTTCTACTCGTGTAATGGGTTGAATCTGAATCCCAGTAAGATGAAATATATGATTATTAGTAAACAATCGGTTATACTTCCGGAGATCAATCCTGTGAAATCTAGGATTATGTCATTGATATTGTTAGTAAAAAAAAATGGTGTCCCATAACATCCCATGAAGGGATGGAGAAGAGCTTCTCACAATCAGTGAGATGTGCGCTTTCTAGTTTTTACCTCACTGATTGGGACCTACAGTTTTACATCGGTTCCGAACGGTATTTTGAGAAGCTTTTTCATGGCTAAGTATTCGATAGTGTCGCCATCACTAAGCGAGGTGACCGTCGTCGAAAGAACTGTAAAGTGGTCTGAGGAGGGAGCGAACTCTCGTTCTCATGTACAAGAGCCGCGCACACTACCATTGCACCACCGACGGCTAGTAGTGTTAGTACTGAGAGAAATTTAGGAGTTATTTTTGATAATAAGCGTGCATATATATTTTTAATAATAAGCCGACCATATCAAATCTGCAATTGGTAAAACGGATTACTGCGTAATCTTTATGTTCTCCAAAAATGTACTCCATCAAAGATCAGGTTATTGTTGGCGAAATCGTTTCTTGTCCCCACTTTATTGTATGGCTGCGAACTGTTCTTGTTAATGGCTTAAGGTTGCTTTTAACAATATATCGCGATATGTATTTGGGCTTAACAGATGGGCTCACATAACAGAGTATTCCAATAAAATGTTCGGCGAGGTGACGCGTCATAACGCCCAGGGACATAACGCCCACAAAATTCTAAAAGTGATATGCAATTGAAAAAGAACCGTTACTTTTAATATTTAGTGTTTTATTTATTTATTTTTATTTTATTTAATATTTTAATTAGTTAGTGGAGAAAAAAAATCGGCGCCGACTACGGTGACGTAAAAGGCGCCGGTTTTTTTTGCAATAACTTTAATTTTTGTTAACAGGAGGCACATTGTAAGCACATTCCAAATTACAAATATTTCAATAAGTTTTATGTTATTTTCAAATTTTTCATCTGTAAATAAAATTACAAAAACTCTTAAATTCAAATGTTTTACTCTCATGGTCCCATGGGCGTTATGTCACACCTAAAATGGACATAAAGCCCATGGGCCTTATGTCCAACCTGAAATGGACATAAAGCCCACCGGCGGAGCGACATAAGGCCCATGGGCTTTATGTCCATTTTAGGTGTGACATAACGCCCACAAAATTCTAAAAGTGATATGCAATTGAAAAAGAACCGTTACTTTTAATATTTAGTGTTTTATTTATTTATTTTTATTTTATTTAATATTTTAATTAGTTAGTGGAGAAAAAAAATCGGCGCCGACTACGGTGACGTAAAAGGCGCCGGTTTTTTTTGCAATAACTTTAATTTTTGTTAACAGGAGGCACATTGTAAGCACATTCCAAATTACAAATATTTCAATAAGTTTTATGTTATTTTCAAATTTTTCATCTGTAAATAAAATTACAAAAACTCTTAAATTCAAATGTTTTACTCTCATGGTCCCATGGGCGTTATGTCACACCTAAAATGGACATAAAGCCCATGGGCCTTATGTCCAACCTGAAATGGACATAAAGCCCACCGGCGGAGCGACATAAGGCCCATGGGCTTTATGTCCATTTTAGGTGTGACATAACGCCCACAAAATTCTAAAAGTGATATGCAATTGAAAAAGAACCGTTACTTTTAATATTTAGTGTTTTATTTATTTATTTTTATTTTATTTAATATTTTAATTAGTTAGTGGAGAAAAAAAATCGGCGCCGACTACGGTGACGTAAAAGGCGCCGGTTTTTTTTGCAATAACTTTAATTTTTGTTAACAGGAGGCACATTGTAAGCACATTCCAAATTACAAATATTTCAATAAGTTTTATGTTATTTTCAAATTTTTCATCTGTAAATAAAATTACAAAAACTCTTAAATTCAAATGTTTTACTCTCATGGTCCCATGGGCGTTATGTCACACCTAAAATGGACATAAAGCCCATGGGCCTTATGTCCAACCTGAAATGGACATAAAGCCCACCGGCGGAGCGACATAAGGCCCATGGGCTTTATGTCCATTTTAGGTGTGACATAACGCCCACAAAATTCTAAAAGTGATATGCAATTGAAAAAGAACCGTTACTTTTAATATTTAGTGTTTTATTTATTTATTTTTATTTTATTTAATATTTTAATTAGTTAGTGGAGAAAAAAAATCGGCGCCGACTACGGTGACGTAAAAGGCGCCGGTTTTTTTTGCAATAACTTTAATTTTTGTTAACAGGAGGCACATTGTAAGCACATTCCAAATTACAAATATTTCAATAAGTTTTATGTTATTTTCAAATTTTTCATCTGTAAATAAAATTACAAAAACTCTTAAATTCAAATGTTTTACTCTCATGGTCCCATGGGCGTTATGTCACACCTAAAATGGACATAAAGCCCATGGGCCTTATGTCACACCTGAAATGGACATAAAGCCCACCGGCGGAGCGACATAAAGTCCGTGGGCTTAAAATTTATTGAATGTAACTTAAATATGCACAAAATCATTAATACGCGTAACCCGCAGTATGAGTGTTATGAGTGAGTGTCTTCTGTTTGCAACATCATCTAGAGGTAAACAACTCATTCAGCTTAGACATTCTTGAAGCACATCTAACAATTTTTTCTTTATTAATACTATACGTCTTTGGGATAATCTCCCATTTAATGTACAATTAATTTCTAACGATAGGAAATTTCAATCTGCGTTATTTGAACTTTACAGAGCATAAATAATGATATTTGGCAATATCCATTAACCTTTTTAAATGTGTGTAATCTTTCTGTGGAACCTAATTTATTCCTTTTTGTTTTTATTACGATAATATAAATATTTTTATTTTAAGTCATACTGATCATCATACAATCATCATCATCAACATAATTTTAGTTTTTTTGTACTTTTACTCTTCTGTATTATAATCTCTCTTTTTTTCTTTTTCAATCATTTCGTCTCCTTTGTTCATTTATTCATTGATGTAATTTAATATTAATTTTAATTTTGTTTAATTCTAAATATAACTTATGTTGTAAATCTATTTTATTGTTCAAAGTTTAACATTTTACCACAACAGTAATCCACAACAGTAATCCACAAAATGTATAGATCATGCTAGTTTTAAATTTTTTAGCAATAAACTTGATAGCAGTTGATTAAAAACACAAAAAAAAGTCTGCACCTCATCTTTCAAAATGATTTACACAAATTTATTTACATTCAAAAGTATTTACACAAGAGAAAACCCATTATGAAAAACCAAAAAAAAAGAGAAATTATTAGCAGCCGTATACATTTCCCACAGCATCTATGACAGCTTGTAGTCTAGATGCAATCAAATTGTGTACAAACTCGATCAATAGTTTCCCCTCGTTTTCGGTCCATTTGGATAGATCTCTGCCTTTTTACGAATGCCATAGAAGAACATTTTGTCCAACTCGATTTAAAAACGTTTTTGGTATCCATGCTTTGTGACATGAAGCTTTATCATGCTGCAAAATCCAATTTTCATCAGGAAATAATGTCTGAGCCAAAGGAATTGCATGGTCATTCAAAATACCTAGTTATCCTGCCTGGTTTAGGTTGTCTGGTATTGGTACCAGATCTCCAAATCCATTGTATAAGACACATCCTCAAAACATTACTGAACCCCCGCCGAAACGATTAAGAACCTCTACTGTTTTGTGATTCGATCCTTTGGAGAGGTGCATGTAAGTTTTTCCAGATGACCCTTCATCCGTCCATAATATATAGTGGCTGACCTCCACTGGCTTATGGATATACTCCATGGCAAACTCTGGACGTTTATTTTTGTTTTTTCAGACATGTCCATTTCTTTTCTCACGACAGAGGTCTTTATATAATCGTGTTTAATCTTCTCCGAATGGTGCATTCACTTACATGTTTCCAATGATGTGTTCTGCCTTTGCAGCTACTTTAAGCGGATATGCGACTGGATTTTCTGCGAATATTTTAAGAATGAAACGATCTTATTTTTTTTTTGTCACATATTACTTCTTTACTAAATTGTAGACTGTTTCCCAACATATTCTGTACTCTTTTACCATGTCTGATGCCGAGGAATTCATTCGAATTTTGACAACGATCTTAACTCACGTCTCGACGGGAATTTGCTTTATTTTCACCATTTTGAAAGGCATTTGTATAATTATTTAGTTCTAAGCAATATAAAGTTGCTTACTACCCAAACAAAATGACGTTTTTTCAAAGATTGCAGCGCTTTTAACTAAATTTCAAGAATGTGCAAATACTTTTGAGAGAGACAATATAAGGGTGTAAATAATTTTGAAAGTTGAGGTGTAGACTTCTTTTGTACTTTAAATCAACAGGCGTCAAGTTTATTGCTCTAAAATGTTAACTAGCATAAGATACACATTTTAAGGATAACTTTGGAACGGTAAGACCTCTGGGCTTCGTTTAGGTCATTTTGGAAAGGTAAGAGGTATGGCTACCGAAAGCTCTGTATCTCGGCGATGTGACTTTTTTCTACTTTATTGATTCTGAAAGGCCTCTTAAAGGCCTTTCCAACAAGCCCAAAAACAAAAATTCCGACCAGTGGCTTAGAAGTTAGCAACTTTACCCTACTACCCTCCGACCCCAAACCGAAAATTTTGAACCCGCTGCCATTTCGCACCCTTGCATTTTCGGACATGGTCCTAGTGGACTTTTCTTCATGAAATGAGCCAAGGAATATGCTGGAGAAATTTGTCCGGATCTTCCTGAATCACCCATTATACGGGGTTACTCTCCAAAAATTACAAAATTGATCGGGTCGGGTAGAACATGTTATTTTAAGCAAAGAAAGTAAAATAAGAAAATCGGGGCAAATGCATAGTTTCGGAGTTATGGACCCCGACATTTCGGATACTTTTTCCACTAACGTACCGTGTAAAGCCATTTTTTTTTTTTTTTTTTTTAATCGAGCGAACCCGCCCCTACCGACCGAGAGGGTCACGTCCCCATAACGTGAGGACAGCGTACACATTATAGACCGGTCTATAACGGGAGAGCAAGGATCATAAGTTCACGCGTTACAACCAACTACGGAAATTCTTCACCAGTTGGTATTACACTAACATAAATAAGTATAAAAGCACATCACGAGATATTAACATAACAGACTTCATAATATATAATAATTACGAGCAAAACGAAAACCAAATTATAAATCAGACCAGATAGTAAGGATAAAGTAAATTAAATTTACATATGTACGTCAATGAATATACAGCACTAATGCAATCGGTTCAAATGACAAATTATGCTAGACTTTGTCGTTTCCCAACTACCTGTGAAATCAATAAACTGATATAGCTCATTAAAGTCACGACACATTCTCCTAACTGGATCAAAGGACGCATAATTCGAACGCTGAAACTCAATGTGAATGAGTTTATAGTACCTCGTGGGTCTCAATGGGACATTTATGAAAATCTTAGATAACAGAAATTCAGAACATATGCATCCATCAATTATCATCTTTGATATCACTTTTGGGAATAAAACAAATCATAAACATAAGTCGCTTAGTTATCGAGTTATCGGATGTTTACGTTTCTCAAACAAAAATTTAAAAAATTTTGTAAAATAATTGTTGTTTTTGTTTGAAAAAAAATATTCGAAAAATCGCGCAATGTTTTTAAAATAATTTTTGTTTTTGTTTGAGAAAACTAAAAAAAAATCGATAATTTTTCTAAACGTCAACATCCGACAACTCGATAACTAACCGACTTATCAAAAAGTGCTACAGTATTTTATGGGTTTCTTTTGAATTGTTTTATAGTTACAAAAAACTGATATCAATGGCTTTACACGGTACGTGAACGCCATAACCCTCTCACATATCCGAAATTTCGGGGCCCATAACTCCGAAACTATGCATTTGCCCCAATTTTGTTATATTACTTTTTTGATTAGTATAACGTATTCTACCCTCCTCATGGTTGTTTTTTTTTTGAGTGTAAGCCGTAAAATAGACCTGTTCCCAACAAAATTTAAAAATAGAATCCCGATAAATCCCGGTTTTTCGAAAATCCCGAATCCCAGGATTTTTTAAAATCAATCCCGTTTAGCATCCCTAGTAAGTATGTATATTCCGCAAAAATGTTGGGAGAGAGAAATAAAGTCGATCGATCCTACATTTCATAAAAACTGAATAAAATTGAAAAACAATTGTATGGGGACCACATTAAGGGTTTATGATAAAGAGTAGATATGTTCTGAAAAACTATTGGGGTGCAAAAATATTCCGGGTAGGTCATACATTTGGCTCCTCCAAGGGCACCCTTGGGGCAGTTAGAGCGGTGGGAGCAAATTTTATAAAAATGTAACTCCCTTAGAGGGTGAAGATTGTGGGTAGGTATGTTTGGGGCGACTCACGGTGGAAGAATTCTCGAAAAAAAATGTAAATAATACAGCCGTTTGTAAACGGTTAGTCCGATCAAGATGAATTGACATATTGGAATACCACAGGCCCCATTTGAGCCGCACGATGGGAGCCCAAACCTTACTGCCACGGGTATCAACAAAATTTGAACCATTGTAAAATTTTGAATATAGTTTTCATTGGAAATATTTTTTTTATATACTTGAAGCGCTTTTGAAAACCTACAAAATATATGCTTGGATGTTTAGTGTTTTCTTATGGTCCTCGAGATATTTGGTATTTTTTTTAATTTTGCCTAATTTTGGTTTTACTTATCTGAAAATATTTCTTCACATTTTTATCAATACTAGAGGAATTTGTTTCCAAACACATTAAGTTCACAACTAAACGTAGATTTAATTTATGAATACCTGAACTTCCTATCTTTCACACAGCTGTCTCGAGAGCCCTAAAAATCTGGTCCATTTTATATAATAAAATAGTATTTGGTAAAAAATATCTCAACTTGCAAAGCTGGCTCGCAATTTGTTTAACCTAATTTAGATAGATGTGTTCCAACAAAGTATCTTTCTGAAAAATCAAATTTTTGGGGTAATTTAGATGGTTTTCACAGGATTTTGTTCGGAGGAATTTTCACAAATGTTCATGGCTTTGAATCTTCATTACATGAGTTAGCAAACTGCCGAATTTCGTTGTTATGACTCATTTCTTTCTATATTTTTTTATAACTCAACCATCCATTAATTCAGAAAATAACCCGGCTTTATCCACTTTTTACTTAACATTAATTAACGATTCGTGAGTTAGTTTTATTATTATTTTATTGAATATATGGTAGCGTGTCCATCGGTACCAAAGTCTTATTTCAAAATGTATACGGGCCTCAAATCCGCTGCTCAAACCCGCTGCTTTCTACTCCCTTTTATACCGTTTTTATGATCCTGCATTTACTCTTACAAGAACTTGCTACAATCATTTACCTGGTGCACTTTTTGTACGCTTTTTATGATTCTGCATTTTCTTCTAATATTTCAACTTTAAATGTATATCGTTTCCTCAAAACACAATGGATTCCAACAAATGTTGTCCTGTTTTCTAACATATGTTGTTAGTAATATGATACTTTTTACAGAATTACGATTGCTACTGAGTTAGCCAAGATATTATCCGAAGAGTAAAAACGAAACGAGGCAAAATTGCTTAACATCTTGAGAACCATAAGAGTCAAACTAAATATCCAAGCATGGTTTTTAATAGCCCTACAGATATATGGAAAAATATTTTCAATGAAACTAAATTTTGTTGCTACCCGGGGTAGTCAAGTTTGGCCTCCCACTGCGAGGTTCCAGTGGGCTCTATGGCGTTCCTATATGTGCATTTCTATAGCACACCAGCACTCTCAGCTATGTCTATACAAAATATAGTCGTTATCGGACTAGCCCTTTAGAAACGGCTGAATTGCTTCCATTTTTTTTTCGAGAAATCCCCCACTGTGCGACTCCGGGGCAATTTTGGGTATTGTTGTGGATTTCCCGTTTGGCCCTCACCTTTGACAAAATTAGGAGTTGGCCTGTAGCGAAATAGAAAAATCGTCCACACTCCCACCCCTAATGTAGAAGTATATTAGGGTGGCATTGCCAAATCAACTTTTGACTTTTGGCAAACCCCATGCGCAGTGTTTTAGAATTTTGTCTAAACCTAACGTGGTTGAGGCAAATGGGATAACTCTGAGACGTAAAATGGTAAAAGTTTGAGAAAAATTTAAAGTGCATTTATTGACTTTTCTTGCCTAAATCCGTCTTCTTAAAATATCTACATACATAAGTATATGTATATAAAATGGTGTGTGTCTGTGCTAACAAATTACAGATATATCCAGGGGTTTCGATGCCACAGCTGATCGACTTGGTAGTTGGTGTACTCGTAGAGAATACGAGTAAGTGACTGGAAAACTGGCACCGTCTCTTACATTCATTTGATAATTGATAATTGATGCGAATTAAATTCTGTAAGACCTCAACTATTCCACTGACTTTCCAAGGTTTCAGTAAACCAAACTGGTTTCAATAACCAGAAACGGTTTCCAGACCTGTTTATCCAAACCAATTTTGAACCACGGTTTTTGGATACGGTTTTCACACCCGCGGTTTGAAACCAGGCTCTCTTCAACCGGAAATTGTAACCAATTGAAAAATTCGATTTTACGTAGTGCTACGCACATAGATACCTTATGTTTTTAACTGAACTTCTGGATTTCTATGATTTGGTACCCATATTAGGCCATATTGGAGATTTTTCATCGAGGTGGCCCACTTTGCCTTACCAGCTCACCATGAAACCGTTGAGAGAGTATATCGTGTTTTACCTTATTGGAAGCGTGTAGACAAGCATTTATGTCTATTATATTTTGGGAAAACCCAAAACCCCTGATTTCTTACTTCTTCTAAAAATTAATCATTTCTTTCAAATGCTGAGTCAGCACCCGCAGACTTGTTAGATTCTCCTGAAATGAAAATGAAACTAAATGAATTTCCAAAACTTCTTGCAAATGGACTGCAAAATTAAAATGTTGTAGTGTGTACAATATAAACGCAATATGTATTACCAAACTTCATTAAAATTAAAAAATTGCTCAATACATTTCATTGCCACCCTAATATAAAGGGTTTTATAATTTGAGGATATGATTTCTTTAAAAAAAACACACTAATTGTTAAAGAAATTCAAATGTTTTTATTTAATGTGAAGTACAATCGATACAATTAAGTTCTGACTAAAACGTCTTTCAAATGGCCTCCATCTTTTGCAGGAACAAATTCGATGAACCCAATTTTCGAGCACTTTTTCCACTAAGCCAAGTCGTATGTCAGGAATAGCAAGTTTAATAAAACTTGAAGAGAGTCTGGTTTATTGCTAAAGACCAATGACTTCAAATAACCCCATAAGAAATAGGCTAATGGTGTTAAATCACAACTTCTTGGAGTCCATTCAATGTCACAATTTCTTGAAATAATCGAATCTCCAAACTTTTCTCGCAATAATTCGGTTGTTGCACGTGCTGTGTTGCACGTAGCCCCATAGACTAATACATACATAGATATATTTATTCTCTCATCTGACTTTTCATTTCACACTCTTCGTCGTAGGTTTGTGGAAATGAGAGAAATTAAATTTAAAATTAACTTATACCAGGTGGAGTTATAAAATATGTATGTTCATTTAACTTTTTCATGTTGTTTTGGTGTAGAACTGAAAAATTTAAATGTATTTTGCACTTTTTTGTTGAAAATAAATGTATCTATGTATGCATTAGTCTATGCGTAGCCCCGTCCTGTTGGAACCAGATATTGTAACGATCAACTTCTGCCAATTTCGGCCATAACAAGTTGTACAGCGCTCTCCATTGACAGTAACGGTGTTACCAGCTTCATTTGGAAGAATTGCGGTCTTCAGCAACACTTGCCTGAACGGCTGCAATGTTTTCATTACTTCGAGCGGTTCTTTGTCTTATTGACACTTGAACATTATGTCAAGAAAATTTACGCTCGTAATTTGCAACAATTCGACGAATAGCGAGCACAGGTGAACGATTATTACGACCATAAAATGGCAAATGCGCACGAAAAGTTGCAATTGGAGAACGATTATTGTGAAAAAAGAATTGTATAATCTCCATGGTGAAATTGAATTGATTGAATTGAAACATTACTGAAGACAATGAAAAAAAATTACAGATCATGACATACTACAAACGTCACTTAGAAATCGCATCACTCAAATTGGAAAACTCTTTAAATATTTCAATGATTTCTTAACTGTTGCACAATATATGGCGTTGTTAATGTAATACCTTTTCTAAAATTGGACTTGATTTACGTTTAGTCAAGATATTAGCAAATAACTGAAAAAAAGAAGCTACAATTACAAAATTATTTGTTTTTCCTAATTAATTCGAGAACCAGAAGAATGTGTTATACATTATTTCTAGCGCTACAAATATATAAAACTAAACTTGCAGTAGAAACTAAATTCAAATTTTGGCAACGGTTCAAATTTTTTTAATGGCCTGTGTAGTAAACTTTTGGCTCCTACTTTGCAGCTCCAATGATGTATGTGGGGCCCCAATGTGGGAACTGCAATGCCTTAGCTATGCGAATTGTGTATGTGATATTTTGTAATACTACTTGAAAGTCACAATATGAGTGAGAAACAAAACTCATGGTTGAAAATACAAAGTTAAAAACCGCGGTTTTAGAAACCTATTCCAAGTACAGGTAAGTAACGCTGTGGAACAAAATGAAACTTTTTCGAAAATAACAAGGTTCTGACAGCGGATCCTTGTAGAAGGGGCACAAAAAATATACGTGTATCGGCGTTTTGAAAGTTTACGTCTGAATTTTGGTGACATTTTGCCCCTTTTGCACATTCTTATGATGAATCAGCATAGGAAACCCTGTTATCTTTACATTTTAGGTATAGGAAGTGTTCAACAATTTTACATAAACATTTGCGAGAAACATTTTTGTGGAATACTTCAACCCTCTACCGCCTCAATGTGGGGGTCTTTTTTGCTCTTTTTGTGGAAAAACACACCCCACCCACGTGTAACAAGTTAAAATGTACTACGAAAATTTTCCTCATAAAATTTTACTATAAGTTGCTCAACACACCAAAGCTCAAAACTAAACTTGACTGCCAAAAATAAGTCACAACTAAAAATCCATTTAAGGGTTAATTTCGTAGTAGTTTGTATTGAAAAATATTCTACCTAAAATTGCACTATACGTCACCGAGCTGTAGATATAGATACACATTTTTCTTTCAGCTCTTGGTAATTCTATGTTGTTTTCAAACAATGTTCAGCATATGTCAGCTACAAGAGAATGAATACTCTTCCCTTTATAGCGTTCTTCAATAGATGCACATGTTTGATGAAATTGTTCACCATGTTTATCGGACTCTGTTGCCAACTGATGTTCAAAATACCTAGTTTCTCAACAGCATTTCGCATGGTGTCGACGTATATTCGAGCAGTAGGATCACAGTTTTTGCCCAGAAAGTTGTAAATAACTTCGTTAATGCTTCTCAATATGGCAAACACGTTTGGTGAGAGTATTTGCTCAAATTCAATGTTTTGCATATGATTTCGTACGTCCGTATGTGGCCAACAAAAACACCTGTTGTAGTGAAAAGACACAATTTTTAAAATTTATTTTGTATGAAACCAATGACAAAAATTAAAGCTTAAAGCAATCATTCTTCAGAAAATTTAATGGTTCTCCTTGTGTATCCAAACATTTAACAAAGTTTTACACCACACCAAGTTGTATGTGCAATGGTGGTAAAAGAATTTTTTTAGTTGGTGGCAGCGATGTATGAAGGATATTGTGCTCGCCGAATGTCCGTTCAACTCTTGGCTCCCATTGTTTTTTGAAATATTTGTTACCATTCCTTCTGCTTTCCCAATTGCATAAAAAGCATCTACACTTAACGTATCCAGCTTGCATATCCGAGAGAAAGGTAGCAATTTTTAAGTAACAACAGATCCGTCATTTGCTCTTCATATTTTACTGCATCCAATATAAATTTTATGGAATCATAAGTTTCTTTAATGTCAATTCCACACACAATTGGAATAGGAATCATGGAATTATCGTAATAGAGGAGTACAGCCATACGACTTTTCTAGGATGAACCTATAAAGATACGCAAGTCCTCGGCGATATATTCGATATTCATTTTCGCCATTAAGCCTTCAATATCGGTGCAATTAGTAAACGTGATGGATTCGTTAACTGTCTTGGCGTTTACGAAAACAAGTAACATTAACAGCAGGTTCAAGCAGATGAAACCTTTTCAAGTCTGCAGATAATATTCTTTTTAGACAGATTCAGCTTCCGTGCCAATGCATTCAAATGCTCTTGCGACATTAACATTTGGCTTGGGGCTGCCATCAAGATGTTGAGTAGGACTTCCAGGATGTATCTCAGGTGGTGGAATTTCATCGGAATGTGGTACTGGGAGCAAGGGTGATGGTACTGATTTATACACAATTCATTACTTCACATGAAATGCCCCAAATGTAATGCAATTCGAACAGATAATTGAGTGAGTAGTCGGCTGGCGGATTTTGTGTTTTGTTTTGATTTTGCTTCTTCATAGTTTTTGTTGCAGGCCGACTGATCTTATCAGCCAAAGTGCAGGTGACAAGGTATGGCGCGTCTAATTAGCGCAATGTGAATAAATTACAACATTTTCTCTTATTTTTTATTTCGCTAACTTGTAGTGAAATTTTACCCCCTAAAATGCAATTTTGTGGGACATTTTAGCGCCAACTCGGAATAAGTACAAAATTAACCCTTAAATGGGTTTTCATTTTTGACTTATTATTGGCATTCATGTTGAGTTTTGAGCTTTGGTTTGTTGAGAAACATATAGTAGAATTTTATGAGGAAAATTTTTGTAGTACATTTTAACTCGTTACACCCCTGTGTTAAGGGTGTTTTTTGGTTTCCTATTTCCACAAAAAGAACAAAAAAGCGGTAGGGGGTTAAACTATTCCACAAAAATGTTTCTCGTAAATTTTTACATAAAATTGCTTATACCTAAAATGTGAGGATAACATGGTTTCCTATGACGATTCATCATAAGAATGTGCAAATGAGGAAAATGTATAAATTGTTACCCTTTCGAACGTATATAGACACATTTATTCTCTCATCTGACGTTTCGTTTCACACTCTTCGTCGTAGGTTTGCGGAAATGAGAGAAATTAAATTTAAAATTAACTTATACCAGGTGGAGTTACAAAATATGTTCACTTAACTTTTTCATGTCGTTTTGGTGTAGAACTGAAAAATTGAAATGTGTCTACACTATATTCGTCTATGGTTTGTATATTCAATAATTGTACGTATAGATAAAGGAATTAAGTAGATATCGCACAGGCGTTGTCAAGTACTACCACTAGGTGCTGTGTTGTTGTTTTGTAACTCTCATTGAAGTTTCTCAGAACATTCATTGACGTTTATTCAACACTGTGGGAAATTTGATCCATACAAAAAAAATATAATTTCCAGGTTGTACTATTCGAACAACTAATTAATTTTTTTATGTCGTTGCATTCCCCACTTTCAGGTTCAACTTTTGTTCTTTTGATTATGTGTCTTTTAGTTTACTGTTATTGTCGGTGTTCGTTTGTGTTGAATTTGAGAGCACCGGACCACAAAACAAAAATATAATCCCTGTTGATGTTTCCTACCACACCTATAGTTAGCACCTGTTCTAAATACATCTTGCAAGGTATATTTTGTTTGGGATCAAACGTTGTAATTATTGCATTCAGTTCCATCTAGAAAATATTCCATTGAACAAGAAATTTCCCACGGCATGTGAGATATCTAGTTAATTCCTTTATCTATGATTGTACGTACTAAAATATTTTTCTTTAATATCGTATTAAAGCTGTTGAACTCTATTGGAAAAATACAAGTGTCGCTCCTATAATTCTTAGTTGTACTAATTACTGTAAAAAGCTTTTGTTTTTTGTTTCAGACGCACGCAAAACTTTACTTAAAAATGATTGTTATGCCAATTGGGCCCACGTGTTCTTTGCACTCCAAAATACCTTATTTTAGCTGCTAACCCAAATTTAGAGCAATTTTGCCATATTTTGATGACAACGATAAATCCGCATTTAGACGCCCACGACCCGTATATAATTCTGTATGTATGTACATTCGGCTTATAATATTTTGCGTTCAAACCTACATTTGTAATTACTAGAGGTTTGCGCGTGAGTGAATTTTTTTCTCACGCTCACAGACGCACACGGGGTCGAAAACAATTTTCACACATGGTGGCACACGACTATTTTGCAACCTTACTCGATCACGCACGCTCACGACACATGCAAAACGAATCACGCACGACCACTCACGACATTGTTTTCGTATTTATTTTTTCTATTTTTAAACCCTGCAAATTTTTATTGTTAAGAAAAATGGTTTCCTATTACATCCCATGAGAAATTGAGGAGGGCCACTCACAACCAGTGAGGTTTTACGTTGTTACGTCTATTGATTGGAACCTGCGGTTTACACCGCTATTTTGAGACGTCTTTTCATGGATAAATACTCACAGTGTCGGCGTCACAAAACGGGGCACTATTTTTAAACACTCCTTATAATTCGTTTGTTACAAAACTGGTACGTACGGTTGTATGAGTATCCGGAAAATAGAAAAAAATCACACGTGATACGACAACTTCGTGTCACGCGAACACCTTTTGTAATTAGTCTTGTCAATAACAGGTGATTTGTATGTGCCCTTTGTTGTTTTGGCAAAAAGAAGCTGATATCTGATGCATTGACATATGAAAGTAAAGCTGGCTTTAATTAAAATTTTGCCATATGTATTGTACATATGGGTATTACACATGTAATGTTTGGAAGGGATCACAGGACATGTATAAATTTTACAGTGGGGAACATGAACTGTCATATGTAAAATACCTGTTGTGTAACGGTGACATAAGGAAATACTCTCAAAAATAATCTAAATATATTTTTAAAAAAAATTTCACAAAAAATGCCCAACAATTGAACACTTTTTCCAGAGATGTCACTCGATTTAGTTAGACACATTACCAAAGAGGATGAATATAGGCAGAGAAGAAAAAAAGCGCAATTTGGTAACCCTTATAGATGGGAACCAAAACTCCCATGCGATTCACTCAAACGCATTTCTCTCTCGCGTCATAACTGGATTATTTCATACTTTTTACATACTTTATTAATTTTATTTAAACATGGTTGAAATTTCTAAAGTTACATACAATAACATAATCAAAACACTGCTCGTGAAGTAAAACAGGTTGTTTTACAGTCTAAGATGTTGTAAGATTGAACTGTAATTATATTGTTCTCGGGATATATGGTATCCCTTACAAGGGACAAAGTCCCAAGTAATAATTATGAAACCAATCAATCTTAAATTAAAAGCAAAATGTTTATTTGAATTATGATGATGTGTGTGGAAACCAGTTGTTTACGGCCTACTGTCATGCTTACTGCCCGATTTTGTTGACCGATGAGTTTTTGTAATTGGTGACGTCTTGTGTTGATTTTGAGAATTAGACAACCAGAAGGTGAGCCCGATTTGGCAACCCTGGTAAAAGAGAACCAAAAAGTGCCAGGTATTCACTCAAACGCATTTCTCTCTCGTGTCATATCTTGATTATTTCATACTTGTTGCATAGTTTATGAAATTTTATTTCAATACGGTTGGAATTTGTATAGTTATATACAATAACACTATCAAAAAGCCGTTTGTGTATTCAAATATTCAATGAAGAGAGTACGAGAGAGGGCAGAGAAGTGCTTAGGTTTCACTCGTTTTGTTTGTTGGCATTTGAGTGAAGAGAAATTTTGACTGTCTATTTGTACATCGTTTTTGGATTTTGGGTACAGGGATGAGTATATAACATTTAATACGGAAAAAAGTAATGTAAAAGAAAGTAAGTATCTTTGGACAGAATTCGGTTTAGGGCTGTTTCAGACGATTGAGCCATGTTCGTCTGTCTCTCTGGCTGGCTGGTCAACACGATAACAGCCGTACATCTTTACCGACCACTACGAAATTTTATCAGTGAATAGTATTTGCACAAACTTAGTTTGGGACTGAAAATAGGCATTGTGGCCACACCCCCTCTGGTACCTCCAATACAAATCGACTTATTACAAAATCATGTTTCTTTTAAACCTTTTTTCTGATACATGTGATTAATCTCATCTCAGAGTTTGATTAATAATATGTAAATGTCTACTTAACTGGAAGGTTGTTACGCCCATTACGCCTGGCACCTTCCATTTAAAAGCTGGGGTCCGTCCGATTTGCCGGAAATATAAGTCTTGTAAAACTCTCCGATCTTAATGAAATTATGTATCAGGCTTCATTTTGCCAAAAGTAAATCAGTTAATAAAACAAGCTGATTTTTCCACACCCATTTTGATACCTCCCACACAATATTTTTGGGCCCAGCTGGTTGGTCACCAAGGTAACTCCGGTAACAATCAACAACCTTTATGAAATTTCGCATTAGGCAAAATTAAATGTTAAAAATGGGGGAATTTGCAGTTGTCGTATTGATTAATGCGTTATCTCCCGCAAACAGCAACCGATATTAACAAAATTGTGTTCTGGGCAAGGTTTCTTCAAATGATACCTTGTAGCTAAAACTGGACAACTTTGTCACTCATTTACCAAAGTATCTTAAAGAAAAATAATTCCATACGAATTGGACCACTTTATTGAAAACCATTAGAAACCATAAAAAATTTGTTATTTTTTCGATTCCACGCTCCGGTTCCGAGATATAGACATTTTTTATATTTTTTCCATATTTTCCATCAAAAATGGGGATGGGTTACCCAGTGTAGCCCATTACCCATGAAATACGAACCCTAGTTACAAATAATAACAAACAAACGCTGATGAAGATCTGTGGCTATATCTGAAATATCTCTCCGGATTGTCCTGAGGATGCATTTGCAAACACTTCTTTTATAAAAAACTGTTGTTGAGCTTGAATAATAAATATATATTTTAATTATATTACAATTTTAAGAAACAATTACTTTGTTTAGTCTTTTTTCTATAAAATTCATAATGGGATATGGCATCAATAAATGGTTGTGTCAGCCGTCAAATTCAAGTAATTAGTTGAGCATACTAATAGTTAATAGTTATTAAATTTTTCGTTCATCCAAGTACATAATAGAATATTCACCACTACAGGATAATTTGATTGCTAGAACTAAAACTTGATTGACAGATCAAACTTATTTCTTGTTGCTTTTAAAGCGATTTTTTTTAAATAAGTGATGTCGTGTTAAAGACATCATCCATTGGTTAAAGTCTCTTATAGAATTGACAAAGTTATTATTTTTGCGATTGGACGCACCGGTTCCGAGTTATAACCAAATTTTTATTTCAGAAATTTTCATATTTTTATTTTTTTTTTTAAACAAAATATCTTCAATACGATTGGACCACTTTATGAAAAATCCTTAGAAACTCGTAAGAAATAATTTCGTTTTCTATTGGACGCTCCGTTTCCGAGATATTTTTCAAGATTTTTTGAAAAACAATTGATTCATCCGAATTGGAAGACTTTGTGAGTAACCCGTAAAAATTTGCTATTTTTTATAGACAGTTTTTCTAAATTTTTCATATTTTCGATCAAAAATGTAACTGGGTTACCCGCTTTTATTTAATTTATTTATGGATGGCTGGCTGTTCATTGTGCGATATATATACATATATATACAGTACAATTTACAATTTGTAGAGATTAAAGCATTAGAACAACTGATTTTGCTTTCCTCTGACTCGATCAAATCCAGTGTATTTTGTTGTTATATTTATTGTATTTAATTTGTATTTTGATATTGTATTTTTTGTTTACTTTGTTTGTTCGTATGGATTTGTGTTGAGTTTGACACCCTGCAGTTGGGGTAGCTAACGAATTTTTAGTTATTTCCATAACTACCAATAATTACCATTAACTACCCGAAAGACTACCAGCAATTCTTTACACTGACGAATATAATATGGTGATGTCATTGACGGTAGTCAGTGGATACCCTCAGCACTACCATGTACCACGCAGTTCGCTAGTTATTGACGAAATATCTAACAACATTGTACTAACTACTTGACTAGTGCAATCCAATTGATGAATTTGCGGGACCACAGATATTGCATTCAATAAATAAATTGGAGCATATATTTCATATTTCAATAATTTTATTCATATTTATTTAATTCATTACAGTATTTGGGTTTGCTGAAGCCAAAAAATACACCAATGGGGAAAATCGGCTAGTTTTTAACGTTAGTAGCTCTAATTGAAATGGACCAAAGTTGAGCTTTAGAGCTTCTGTATAGAGGCAACCCATCAATATTTATATCAATACTGATAGTTTGCGGAAGATCAATTACACCGGAAAGTTTGTTTTAAATGAGTCATGCCAATATGGAGGTATTTCCCACCAAGAATATTTTCCATTTGGGGTTTTATTGGACATTTGAATTCATAAAATGACTCTACATTTATATTTTCTTCCCTCAAAATTTGCCAACTGTCTTTCACACAGTTTCTGTTTTAAATATCACTCTTTTAATTTATACAAGTTCAGCCATGGTTTATTATGATGACTTGAGATTTTTAGTAGTAGAGTTCGAAAAAACCCGTGCATTGACGTACGATACGTTTGAAGTACACATACCGTATTTCTATATTTAGGGTATATGTATGGATGTGTACACAACCCGAATACCGTATCCCACGAATGGCGTACTAAATCTCTACGATAGTGAACTGTTCTTTAAATAATATACAACGTTTTAAGGTTTGTGCATTTTGCACCCAAAATACAACACCTTTGAAAAAAATTTAAAATTGGATGTCTCAGAATGAAACAAATTAAAAATGTTTTTTCAAAAAATTTTAAAACGATGCCATATGGCACTACAATAACGAAACTGAAGACTCGACTATCGTCCCACAAATCGGATTTAAGGGCCACGTACAAGCCTATCGAGCAGAAACACGCATTGGCAGCCCACTGTGCGACGAGGGGCTTACCTCTAACTTTGACGACGTTGACATTTTAGGGGAGGACAACAAGTACTCTCGACGATTTACTCTCCAAATGCTGCATACAAGGTCGATGGTCCTGTTCGGAAAAGCATCGGGTGATGCAGATGCTTGTTTGTTGTGCATTTTGTTTGCAATTACGAACTCCAAACACCTGCAAAGTTATCAGATGTTGCATTTACGATCGCGCTGCGCATCAGATGCAGAACAGAAAATCCGAAACAGTAATTCCGAACAGGCCGGATATTATCCGATGCACTCAAATATATCGACACACAATAAACAAACAAAGGAAGAAAAATTTTAGTTGAAGAATGCTTGCAGACGTAGTAGGACTACCTTCTCTTTTTGTGATTTATAATACCAGTTTACAGTCATTTTGCTGCAGAGTTCTAAATAATTTTTTTCTAAACCCTGAAAAATCTGTCGGTTTTTGTTGTTTGGATGCAAATATAACATGTGTTTGAAGCTTGTCGCATATACAGGGTGATTCAGTAAGTTCCGGACAAATTTCTCCAGCGTATTCCTTGGCTCATTTCATGAAGAAAAGTCCACTAGGACCATGTCCGGAAATGCAAGGGTGCGAAATGGCAGCGGGTTCAACATTTTCGGATTGGCGGTCGGAGGGTAGTAGGGTAAAGTTGCTAACTTCTGAGCCAGTGGCCGGATATTTTTGGAAAGGTCTTTAAGAGGCCTTTCAGAATCAATAAAAAAATGTAGAAAAAAGTCAAATCGCAGAGATACAGAGCTTTCGGAAAAAAGTGGAAAACAAATTCACATAACCTCAATTTGCTCAGCCAGATGGCAGGTAACTTATTCTGTTGAAAGATAGCCATACCTCCTACCTTTCCAAAATGACCTAAACGAAGCCCGGAGGTCTTACCGTTCCAAAGTTATGACCATTTTACTGAAATGCAAAAATTTTTGTTTTTGTTTTTGGAAGCGTTTAAGATTTTATTTTCCAGTCCATTCATCAATGCCTAAAAAAGTAAGTAGTATTTATAGGTATTGATAAAATTTTGCCATTCAACAAGTGTCAACGAACGCGAAAAGTACAAGTGATTTTTGTCCGGTTTTTTAAAAGTGAATAACGACAAAAAAGGAAAAGTTTACGCTAATCGCTGCTGCAGCAACAGTTTCGAGTACGTTGTGTTTTGAATTAGTAAAAATGGCAACTTATTCAAACGAAGAATTAGCAGACATTCATTACATGTATGGATTCTGCGATGTTAATGCAAGAGCTGCTGCGCGTGAATATGCATTACGTTTTCCTAATCGACGACAACCAAACTGAACAACATTCAGTGAGACGCACCGCCGATTTCGTGAGGGTACGTTTACGTTGTTTTTACAAATAGAGCGTCCCGGATATGAACAACACGACGTTGCACTTGAAGAGCTAATTTTGGATGCGATAGACGAGAACCCAACGACAAGCACAAGACGAATCGCGATTCAAGTTGGTGTGGCACAATCAAAAGAATGGCGCGTCCTTCACAAAGAAAAAAACATCCATTCCATTTCACACCAGTTCAAGAACTCTTGGCGGCCGATTTGCCACTACGCGTCAACTTTTGCGGTGAGATGTTGCAACGTGATGTAGACGCATTTAAAAAAAATTTACCTGGTTTGATGGGAAAGTTAAGGCGTATACTACTAATGACGCTGAATTTCTAAGGAAGCTTTTTGCTGAATGTGGTTGCTCCTACGAAGTATTTTGTAATGATAAAATCAGTAGTAATAGTTATACTAATCCAAAAGCTAATTCCTCGATATAGCAATTTGATTCATGCCATTTAATATCCCATAATATATATAATCTAGAGAATTCTTTAAAGTTTGGTACTTTTATTACATACATTAATAAATTTGATATATTTTTTCTCTTTGAGACACATGTAATTTCTGATCGGCAATTACATTTTTCATCATTGTTCAAAAATTATAATTTACATTGGATTGCAGCAACTAAAGTACACAAAGCAGGCCGTGCAAGTGGCGGTTGCTTATACGAGTACGAATTTAAAAAGGAAATTCGAAAGAAATTTTCATTAAAGTTTATCACTTTTAACGAAAATTTAGTTTTATCTGCCAAATTTAGTGAGGAAATATTTTATTTCATACCGATATATTTAAATTGTACAAATTGGAAGAGTAATTTTGAAAATTTTGAAACAGTTTTGGATGGTTTAAACCCCTCAAGCTTTTGTATCGTGGGTGACCTAAATGCTCGTATAGGTGAAGAACAGTATATAGATGAGAATGAGTTACGGGATGTGCCACATATCAGTAATCTTAGATGTTCTAAGGATAAGATTATAAATGGGCAGGGACGTCGCCTTATGAAAGTAATTGATAAGGTAGGGGCGATTGTACTGAATGGCAGAACGGTGGATGATGCTCAGGGTGATTATAGTTTCTGTGGAGTTATGGGTAGCTCTGTGATCGATTATTGTATATGTTCGTATAACTTTCTACAATTGGTTGATAGTTTCTCTGTAGCATCTAAACCTTATTCTGACCATATGCCATTATGCCTGAAAATCAAGATTGCGCCCCATTCCTCTGACAATAGAAGGGAGACAACTTTTCAAAAACTTTATTGGAACGAGAAATTAGCTGATCAATATCGTAGAAACTTTTCAAATAATCAGTTGTTTGAAACTAACCATTCTGTTGATGAGATGGAGTATGAGATAAAAAATAAAATTAAGAAGGCAAATGCTAAAAAACCAGGTAGATCTTTCTTCAAACCAAGACAGGAGTGGTTCGGCTGGAAGGGTTTCCGGTTTCACTCTGACATGCAGAAAACTCTTCTGGAGTATTGAAGAAACCATACAGTCGATAACAGATCTCGCTTTCTATCGTCCAAGTCCAGATACCTTGCGCTGTACAGTTCCAAAAAGCTGCAGTATCAAAATAATAATATTATGTTGCTTGATAAGGTCACTGTAGCAAAGAATGGTGGAAAGTTTCCAACTCTTTAAAGTCCCGAAGACGTTTGCCGAATGGGAACTTGGATGTTGATGATTTTTATGCATATTTTAGTTGGATGTTGCGAAATCGAGATGTTCAGCTTTATAGCTGGTATATGCCCTGTATTGTTGACGCATTTGTGGACTCCCCTATTGAGTACTGTGAATTATATGCAGTTGTAAAAAACCTTAAACTGAACAAATCCCCTGGTGCCGATGGAATTCCGTACGAATTTTATAAATATGCCCCTCAGAGCCTTATAACCCGAATGTTGTTCGTTTTTACAAAATATTTATGAATGAAAAGGTGCCTGTGTCTTTTAGAGAGTCCATTCTAATTCCACTATATAAAAAGGGTGATCCAAATTTGGTCACGAATTATAGAGGTCTGTCGCTAATAGATACTCTCTGCAAGATATGCAATAGCATACTGTTAAATCGCATCTCTGAATGGTTGGCCAGTAACAATATTTTAAACGAATTCCAGGCTGGCTTTAGAAAGGAATATTCTACGGTGGACAATTTTTTGTGGACTTTTCTTGTGCCTTTGATACGATTTCAAGAAACAGTCTGTTCTATAAACTGTCGTGTATAGGTCTTTCATCCAAGATTATTAGGATTTTGCAATCTTTGTATAATAATACAGAAAGCCGTGTCTGGGACGGTTGTATGTTTTCCGATAATTTTGCAGTGGAAACAGGGGTCAAGCAAGGATGTATATTGAGTCCAATGTTATTTTCTCTCTACATAAATGACCTTCCTGATATTCTGCCAGGTGGTGTAAAAGTGGCTGGTATTGATGTAAAAATTCTTTTGTACGCAGATGACATTGTTATAATGTCTGATACTCCTAATGGACTACAGGATATGATTGATGCTCTACATGGATATTGTTCAAAGTGGAATTTAAAGGTTAATTGGTTAAAATCTAAGATTATGGTATTTCAAAAATGTACTTGAATACCTCAGAATTTGAAGTGGCACTATGGTAAGGAGAATATTGAAATAGTCAATAATTATGTGTATCTTGGAGTGGATATAACATACAATTTGTTATTTAGAAGCCATTTACGAGACAAACTTTCTGCTTCCAAAGTTGCTATTAGTTCGACATGGTCAAAATATATAAACAATTCAAGCATATCTAAAGCCAACAAACTGAACATTTTTAACGCTGCGTCAAAATCTATAATGCTGTATGCTGCTCAAATATGGGGTTACGAAAAATATGATGATGTGGAGAAATTGTTCCGTCTTTTTATTAAAAAAATGCTATACCTTACGGCTAATACTCCAAATTATATGCTATATTTAGAAACCGGGTTTAACTCACTTTATATTTCTACACCACAACTACACTTCTCCTACGTAAATAGGGTACTTTCCTTAGGCTCAGATAGATTACCTAGAAAATTGGCAGAGACGATAATACGAATGAACGTATTTTGGGGAAGGGAATGAGTGAATTTATGTGACGTGGTAAATTTTTCCCCTCCGAATAGTGGCAGCCCTGTTTGTCTATACTGGAGGGAGATATTAGATTTGTTGGTGATTAAGGAGAGGGACAACTTTGACATCGATGCGCCAAATTCTCAGTTTCACGATTTATATTTGCGTTCGATTGTGTGGACCGAGGAAGCGCAATTCACGAGAGACGGCATAACTAATTTCCATTATTTGCACGAATGGGCCCATGACAATCCCCACAACAAGAAAGAGACAGCATTTCAACACCGATTTTCCGGCAAAGTTTGGGCTGGCATCACCGACAACACCTTGATTGGACCAAAAGTACTTCCGCCCAGGTTAAATTCGCAAAAAAAACATAAGTTACCTGCCATCTGGCTGAGCAAATTGAGGTTATGTGAATTTTTTTCCCGAAAGCTCTGTATCACGGCGATTTGACTTTTTTCAAAATTTTTTTTATTGATTCTGAAAGACCTTTCCAACAAGCCAACTTTACCCTACTACCCTCCGTCCACCAATCCGAAAATGTTGAACCCGCTGCCATTTCGCACCCTTGCATTTCCGGACATGGTCCTAGTGGACTTTTCTTCATGAAATGAGCCACGGAATACGCTGGAGAAATTTGTCCGGAACTTCCTGAATCACCCTGTACATAATACTTGTGCCCAAACGCATTGTATTTGCTATTCAATATTGAATGTTTGAGACACAATGATTAATATGTTATAAAATATATGTTTGCGACCCAAACATATCTGTGTTTGTGATACAAATACAGCCGTGTTTGGTGCACTGTTTATGCTTTCTCGAGAGCAAGAGAATAAAAGAGGAGCAACGAGTGTATATCGTGTAAGTGTGTATCTGTATTTTTGTATTATTCTCTCAGTGAGTTATTCGTAAATATTCCAGAATGTGCGTGATGTATTGCGTTTTAATTTCTTCATACTCATTTCATAATTTCGTCAATGGTTCATCGGACAGAGGATGTCAAAAGCGCTTGATCAGTGAAAGAAGAATAAACAAACGTTCGGACGGTAAAATGGTTTGTGATGTTGCTTTGGTTTTTGTGCATGTGTTTCGTATATATGTTGGTGTGCTACCAAAGTGAGAAGCGATTTTGAGGAAAGAAACTGGAGAGGGCAACAACGTGAATCCCTTTTCCAACCCGAGCCTCTACTGAAAAAGTCGGACCATTTGTGAAATATAACAAAACAACACGTGTAATTAATATACGCTTTTTTACGTAAATTAGATTTGTATATAAGTATATTGTTCATGTACCAACGCATAGTTGAAACCTTCTGAAGACAAAAACGTAAGAGACAACAAAGAAAGGAGAAACAACAGAGCAGCAGATTCAAACCAAAACAAATAATGCATTCAATGCAAGTAAATGTAAAAATCATTACCTCTTTTAATTTTTTGTATTAATTATTTATATAAGTAAATGTGGATATATATTGATAAAATTAATTATAATAAATAAAGAAAGAAAGAATAATTCGTTTCTAAATATTAGTGTGATTAGGAGAAAAAACGCATATGCTTCCACGTAAGTATATGGATGTTTGGCATGAAGCACGCATATGTTTCCACGTAAAAGCATACATATTTGTCAGTGAACATTCTAATTTTTGCATTTAAATTCACCTGAGTTTGGAACTCGTAAACATATAAATGTTTGAAGTGTGTTTCAGACATATGTATATGTACATGGTTCCTGCAATATATGTTTGGGAGAATATGTTACGGAGCCCATTTTTTGTTCAGCGTGCATGGATTTGGACCTCATAAACACGAAAATGCAATATACAAATTTTTCCTCTGATTAGTTTTCATGATATGAATTTTGGAATTTTTTATGAGATGCCTAAGTTTATTGGAGCATAACTCGTAAACGCGGTTACCGACTGGTTTCAGGTTATAGGTGTTGTCTATACAAGGTTTTAAAATCAGTTGGATAGTTTTGATAGTAGAGACTAAAGGTCTGCAAAGAACCATCCAAACACACTTGTTGTTCATTTTTCTTATATCTGCTTGTATCTGTTTCGCTCGCTTTGGATTGAGATTGATCCTCTTTTAGATATCGATGGAATAGGTATGAGAGAGTGAAAGTACCAAGTATCAAAAATACTTGTATCAATACATATCGACACGTTCCCGGCAGAATGTATTAAGCGACATATTTGGTGACAATTACTTTTTCCCATATTCTCAAAATTTATGCCAAGCTCGACATTTCAATATACAGAGAATGTCCCTTGCATGACCACGTCATGAGTTATTAAGCAAATTAAATGGTAATAACCGAAAAATTAATACAAATCAGCTACTTGATAAAAAGTTTTTTTCGTTTCCTGAGCAATTTCCATTTCGTCGCTTAATACATTCTGCCGGGTACGTGTCGATATACAATAAACAGATACATATATCAGTATTCTTGTTATCTGGGCTTGGAATATGAGGAGAGAGTGTGTTTGCTTACCTCAGACATTTTTGTTTTCTTTTTTCTTAAAATTTGCCACTGATAAAACTTACACCATCACTTTTTGTAAAAAGAATGGAAATAGTAAGAGAACAGCATCAACGCAAAACGTACGATCTGGAATATTCATATTAAATGGATATATCCATTTAAAAAAGAGGTATAACAGTTACTTCACTGAGTGGAACAGATAAAGACTACAATCAGAGCCAGAGAAAGAGATTATACGCTCTCTACTCATTCCAAAACGCTTGAGCACATGCTGTGTTCTACTCTTTGTTGTATTTGTACCGATAATATCAGGTTATTACTTGTTTTATCTGTTTGTACAAGTAAAATTAATGGAACACTGCATGCTTTTAGTAGACACATTTAAAGTTTAAAAATGCCATTGTTTTGTGCGAAAATTAAAATCGTGAATTGAAAAAAATATATATTAATCGTAAAAATAACTTCAGTTCCGTAAATTGAGCATAAAGTTTGGACTTTCTCGACCAAAACAAGCTACCGGATATACAACTTGGGTGACGAATGACAAAGTTATGCATATTCTCTTGTTATCCTAAATTGTTGGTTCATATTCCGAAACTAATTTTATTGTGTTATTTTTCTAACGATATGTATACAAAACAGTTGGAGCATGATATGAAGGCTAAGTTAAGAATTTTCAACAAACCTCATAAAAGTCGAACGACTTCCTTCACACCTTTCTATATTCGAAAATAAAAAAATTCATATATTTTCGCAATGCGAATTTAATGCTCGAAAATCTGTATCTTCTGAATTTATAAGAATGCTTCGAAAATTAGTACCTACCCATTGATGCACAGTTCTTTGTGAGATTCTGGACAATTTTCTTGAAGTCAGGACTTTTATTGTTGCTCATTACCTTTAATTTGAGATCAGTCTTGTTTTACAAATATCATCTAATTATAATCCCGCGAAACCTTCAGGTTTGTTTGCAGGTAGAAATTGATTATATTTAATATATACATATCCAAAAATTCATTTTCGAAAGATCGTTTAGTTCAGCTGTGCTGAGAATTATGCAAGTATTTTTAGATATAACTGTTTCCCATTACATCCCATGAAGGGATTGGGGAGAGCTTCTCACAACCAGTGAGCTGTGCGCTTTCTAATTTTTCACTCACTGATTGGGACCTACAGTTTTTACACCGATTCCGAACGGCATTTCGAGAAGCTTTTTCATGGCTAAATACTCGATAGTGTCGCCGTCACTATGCGAGGTGACCGCCGCCGAAAGAATTTATTTTTTTTTTTTAAGGTGGTCAGAGTAGGGATCGAACCCAGGATCTCATGTACAAGAGGCGCGCAAACTACCCATTGCACCACCGACGGCATATTTATATAATTCAAAGTTTATTTATTTATATATTTCATATTCATTAAGAAGCTATTAAGTGCTGTTGCATTTTTATTTTTCTAATTTTATTTCTTATGTTGAGTATATCTGTTGGTATGGAATTGATTGTAGTTGGTAGTGATACGGCTAGTGTGTTTTTTCCATAATTGTTGTTATGCGCCTTTCTTCTAGTATTTTGCTGATGTTGGATGGGTTTAAGTAGTTCAGTGTCGTTGTAAAATTCATTTATTATAGTGGATTTGTAAATATTTTTAACATTCATTATATTAAGTTCTGTGTATATACTGTTTATATTTTGGTTTTGTGAAATTGTTGTTGGTTGTTTGTTTTTGTATAAAAGTTTTATAAGTCTGTTTTGGGTGACCTGTAATTCTCTACAGAAAGTTGCTGCACCACACGCGGTTATGCCGTGCCTAAGGTACGATTCACCTAATGAAAAATAGACCTGCTTTAATATATTTGGTGTGGAGCAATTTCCTAAATGGTATAGTGCATAAACTGTGCTTCTTAATTTATTTTTCAGGGCCTCAATGTGGGTTTTCCATTTGAAATGTATGTCCAAGTTATGTCCAAATTATGTTATGCTCCAATAAGCTGAAGTATCTCATAAAAAATTCGAAAAGAAATTCCAAAATTCATATCATGAAAACTAATGAGAGGAAAAATTTTTAAAATTCATATTCGTAGTTGGGTGGCCAAAATCAATAGGAAAAAATATTAAGATCTCCGAAGCAGACTAAAAATATATCTTTGTAAACTGGTGTATTTATTGTCAATTGTTCTATTGGTCAATATGTTATTAAAATCCGACGGTATTTCCATTTTCTGACCTCAAGCCGAGCTAAATCAACACTGAAAATTTATGTTAGCAACTACAAAAAATGGTGCCATATTAAAGACCAGTCTTGATCAAATCCTCCGTTGGAAGTTAAAAATGTGGTAATTCTTCCGATTGGATTAATTTCTTAGTTACAAATATAAAGGATGATTCTTTAAGCGTGATAGAAATTGCACCGTCGGTGGTGTAATGGTAATGTGCGCGCCTTTTGTGCATGATAACGTTGGTTCGATCCCTGCTCTGACCACCGCCACCTTAGCGAAAAACCTTCTCAAAATACCGTTCGGACCGGAACGCGCCCAGCCCACTGGTTCGTGAGAAGCTCTCCCTATTCTCTTCATTGGATGTAACGGGAAACCATTTATTGTTTTTTTTAGAAATTTAAATTCTAAAATATAATGCAAAATATTCATGACGAAGCGCATTTTGGAGTCTAGTTTTTGGTCTCCTTTTCGAGCATTGCTGACCGTATGTCACGAATAACACGAACTATTGTCGCCTGCAAAACGTCTATTGCTGCTGGTTTATCAGCATAAACCAGTGACTTCACGTAGCCCCACAAGAAATAATCGAAATCGACCAAATTTTGGTTTCAATAAATCGAAGGTTCCGATCGCCGTATGGGACATAGCGCCATCCTGGTGAAACCACGACCCGCCTGGATCAATATCATCCATATTTTCAAGGAAAAAATCATCAATCATGGTGCGGTTACGACCTCTATTGACCGTAACCCGAGTCCCGGTTTAATTTTTTAAGTAATGGGGTGGGCTGATACCACCAAACGGTGCATTTTACTGGATATATGGATGAATGGAATCTATAGGGTCTGTCCCGTAGGGTCCCGTTAAGCCAAAAATGAGTCTCATCGCTGAACAATTTTGCGATAAAATATCGGGTCAGTTTTCAACTGCTCTAGAGCCCAATCGGCTAAAAAACGACGCATATTATAGTCTCGTGGCTTTAACTCCTGCACCAGCTGGATCATATACGGGTGTAGGCCCACATCTTTGCGCAACATTTTCCACGTAGTGGACGGACAGAGCCCCAATTCCTGCGACCGACCTACGAAATCGAAGTGTGTGTGATCTTCTTACACACTTTCCTTTACAGCGGCAAAGAGGTATGTGGTATGAAATCTAGCTACAGTTCGATGGATGGCTTGGTCAGATGGACGATTATGTGCGCCTTAAAAATAACAGAGTCGTCTATAAGTTGTGCGAATCGACGACTGATTTTCAAAATAAATTTGGACAATTTCGTATTGTTGTTCAAGCGTGAATCTATTCATTATGATTTTCCAGAATATACTGATCACAAATGTCAAAAAGTCAGCGCAGTATAACAGTTCGTTTGAAAACTATCCCTTTCGTAAGTTCTATCCAAGCAAAAAAAAAACACCTTTTATTGCTACTTTAGCGATTTCCTAATTTGGCGATTTAAAAAAGGCTCCATATAAATTAGACCAGTTTATCGTAAGGATCTATAAATCGACTTTCGATTAATCGACTTTTTCGACAAAAAAAATGGTAACACTTCGAATAAAGACTAAAAAAGCAACTTAAAACTGGGGTCATACAAGAGTAAACCTTCAAAATGCGAGAAAAATTAAATGTGGTAAAAATAGCGTATGTGACTCAAAAACATATCAAGGGATAAAAAGTGAACAAAGGCGTAAAACTTGGAAATACAAAAATTGCCTTCATTGGGAATATATTAAAAATAGTGCATGTGGGTAAAAGTGTTAAAAGTGCAAGAGAGGGTAAAACTTTAAATCGCGACCTTAGAACAACTAGGTTGTAACTGATAATTTTTGATAAATTTATCTGCATTTCTCATCTCATTAAAATGGGCATGTCCTTTCGATTACTGCTTCCATCATAATTATATCTCTTGCCGTTGACGAGATATCTAATGGAATAGACAACTAACTACATATGTTCCTGTAGTCATTTGGTTAAGAAAGTGCATTCAGTCTTGTTCTTCACAAAAATAACTTGATGCAGATAGAACCTTGTTGTTCTAAGGTAGCGATATAATAAACAAATTAGTTTAGAGTGATTTGGAATGTGTTAAAAATAGTACGAGTATATGTGGTTAACAAGGTTGAAAAGACGTATAATTGTGAGGCGTAAATGTGTATGAATGTAGATAAAAATACTGAAACGTTTTACCCTTTTTGACCCGCTTTTTATCCACATTCACAATTTTGACCATATTCTTATCATTCCAAACAAATTTTCTCGTTATTTGTAGTTTTACTCTTTTTTACCCACAGGCACTCTTTTTTGTGACAGGCATTAGTTCGAAAGATATGTATTTTAATGTACATGTACTTTACTGTAACCAGAGGTCGAAAATAACTCACTCCACTTTGAAGTGTTCTCTCATAACTGTTAATTTTTGAGAGAGCGAAATAACCCACACAAGAGATGCAGTGGTTTATTTTTTGTGAGCGAGTGATATCGCTCAGTGGGAAACAGTTATTTTCTCATTTTATCTGTTTCCCTCTTCTTGGGACACTTATTTTTGAGTGAAAAAAAAATAAGTGTCTTTCGGGTACAGAAATAAGTTTGGGCTATTGCTTTTGTGTTATTGTGCTCACTCAACGCTTAATCGTGTTCATACAGTCAAAGCGTTTGTTAAAATGGGTCGCAATTCTGATCAAAAAGTTCGCGTTTTTTATCAATATTGTGCGGATATTGATAAATCAAAGTGCAATATATGTGATACCCTATTAAAGGGGACTCACATTAAGAATTTGAGACGGCATTTGATGGTGAAACACCGCAATGTTTTTGAAAATACTGATCGAGAGAGTAACGCACAAAATTCGTTAATATGTCTACTTATTTAAAATTTTTCATTAAAATGTATTTCAGAATTAACATTGAAACGACAAACGTCCACAGCATAAGAAAATGTGCACAGCTAAAAAAAATCCACTTATGCATATCCACATATTTTTTTCTGTTTTGCTTTAACAGTTATCGAAAAACACTTTGAACAAATGCAAACTCACAAAGTGTTTTCGGCGAACGGTTATTCTTTTCACTCAGCATAAAACGCACAACAGAAAACAGAAAACACAGAGAGAAGAGAATAAAGCACAGTGAGAAACACTTTTGTTTGAGCTCATTGTGTATATGTCAGTGAGAAACACATGCGAAATAAGTGGAGTGAGTTATTTTCGACCTCTGACTGTAACTCATTCCATCTACATTGTTTGTGTAACACTCATCCTTCACGGCGCCCCAGAGATAATAGTCTAACGGGAACAAATCGTAGCTCCGAGGCGGCCAATGCACTTCGGAGTTTCGGCTGAATATGCGGTTTTCGAGCAACGTTGGCTGTGTGGCACGTATCGCCATCCTGTTGAGACCATACGTCGTCCATTTCATTCTCTTCAACTTTTTGGAACAAAAAATCATAACGGCGGTTCCTTGATAATATTCGTAAACAAATAGGCCTATGATACCTCCATGCCAAACACCGCACCAACCAGTCACTCGTGGATGCACAGGTTTCTACTCCACGATATGTGGATTTACTAGCGAGCCCTAAATGCGACAATTTTTTTGTTAACGTAGCCCCTGAGGTGAAAATACCTTCAACGGAAAAATCGGGATTTCGGTAAAACAAAAATACTCATCTTCAACAAAGCGATTCTTCTGCGCAATCAGCGAAGCTTCAGTTCTTGGACTAATTGAACTTTATAAACCTTCATACCCGAGGTCTTTATGCAAAAGTCTGCGTAAAGAAGTACGTTAAATGTTCAGTTGCTGCGAACGGTGGAAAGTTGATGTTGATGGCTGTTGGGACACACTTTCAGCTACAGCTGCAATATTTTCCACTGAACGAGCACGTACGGGAGTTATTTTGTCCAATAAGGACTCGGATTGACGATTTTTTTTCACAAATTGATGCAAAAAAACTCTCTTTTCTTCGAATTTATTTCATAGGTATTTCACAGTTTGGCTTGAAGACTCAGAACTTTAGAAGAAAGTTTTTAACATTTCCACATTTTCTTCAAGCGTAAAGCGACCCACGCCGTATTTCTTTCTAACCTTTAACTAATAACCTGTCACTTCATAAATGTCAAATTGACCATATAATTCGAAATAACGGAGGGTTCAAATTCCAAATTTTACTTGACTCACCCTTTATATTAGAGTTAATGCATTTACTACTGTGGCCGTCGGTGGTGCAATGGCCAGTGTGCGTGGCTCTTGTACATGGGATCCTGGGTTCGAACCCTGCTCTGACCACCTTAAAATTTCTTTCGGCGGCGGTCACCTCGCATAGTGACGGCGACACTATCGAGTATATAGCCATGAAAAAGCTTCTGAAAATACCTTTCGGAATCGGTGTAAAACTGTAGGTCCCAATCAGTGAGTGAAAAGTGGAAAGCGCACAGCTCAGTGATTGTGAAAAGTTCTCCCCTGTCCCTTCATGGGATATAATGAGAAACCATTTTTTCATTTACTACTACACTGTAGTTTGTAAGAAAATGAATATCCCACAGACGGGAAATAAATAAATATATTTTGGATATTGTAGGCTTTATTGTTTTTAGAAAAACTCAATTGAAAAACCTATCTGGAGCAACGTCAAAAAACTTCGAACATGTAAAAAAATGGTGAGAACAATTGCCGATGCACTGTGGTTTGTATCCAACTATACGCTGCACAGAAAATATGACTGTCCAAAAATGTTCTTTAAACGTTTGCTTAGTATAAACAAAAAATGTAAACAATTCTTTAATTGAATCAATTAAATATCTTAATGGAATTGTGTTTTTGTGAGTTTATGTACAAACCTGGTACAAATAGTGTACGGTAGTAGCATTGCGGTATAATTACATTGACAACTGTGAACATAGATACATAGATGAAATCGGAAAAAAAATCAATGAGTGTTCAAACTCACGGGTTATATGGTAACACCTACACGGTACCTGTTCGATTTCTATGAACAAATATATAAAGCAATATTTAGCTCACTGAAATAATTGTTTTTGTTTTGTCATAAACAGAGCGACGACGACCTGCTTGTTTGAATGGCGGCATACAACTGAACAAAAAGCAATATTTAGTCACTGAAATAATTTTTTTTGTTTTGTCATAAATAGAGCGACGACAAAAAGTATTGAATAGTATAGAGAACTTATTGCACTCTTTTCCGCTCTCATGTAGATAGTCTGAGTAAAAGAGCATAAACGAGTCTTATTCTCTTTATAGAATATTTCAATATAAATGTACCATTTCAACAATGTTAATACATAAAACAATACAAAAAGCATAAATGTTTCAAAAGGCATCAATGTTTCACATCAAGTTCACTATACTATTCAATACTTTTTGGCGACGGCGACCTGTTTGTTAGTTCGCTGCCGCTATATCAATACCATCATACTTATTTTCAGACAGAGACTACTGTTGTACAACAACCATGTATGTGATGCTAACGCTGTGTGTTGTTGGCATGGGTTCACTTTGATATATTGCCCTACCGGTTCCTATAGATGTTAACATATCAAAAAAAGATCTCACACAAACAAGTTTGGCATTTGCTAGAGTATGTAATCAATAACCGAAAACCGGTTTTAGGGATGTCGAACGAACGCCGGTTTTCTGTAAATTTGTATTTCCGAAACCTGGTGGAACCGCGTTTATACTGCCGGTTTTCTTTTCACTTTAGTTTGTTTTATCTTAGCTTGCCTAATCATTCGAAGATGTACATTTATTCTTCCTTACATTTTTAAACGACAATTTTAAACGAAGAAAAGAAAGAGAAAACACAACTTCGACGGTTTGAATCTTTTCTTAGAAATTATATATTATAACCAAAAGAATATATGGAAAATAGGAGAAAATAATAAATGAAGCCTTCTCGCCTTGTTCACCAGAGACAAAAAAACTATTTAAACTAGTGGACACTTGCGGCCTTATCCATAAAAGGTTTTCATAGGTTTGTTAAAAGTTTACGAAGATAAATCACAAAAATTGTATTCATAACCGAATAATGCCACTGTGAAGAGTTTTCTAAGGTTGTAATTTTTGTTGAATATTTTACCCTCCTTTAAGGATATATTAAGTGTGTTTTGTTTACCCCGCTAAAGTTAATTATAGCTTAATTTGTACGGTATAGTCTTTACTACTATACTTTGTACCAGGTATAGTCGTTTAAACAGGTGATGACATTTTTTCCATGTCATTTTTCGTTTCACTTGTCAAAATCATATGTATTTTGTTTTTATCCTTTTTTGTACTCTTGTATTGTTGTTATATATATGTGTAGAGTTTGACAACTGAAACGAATGAACGAAAATAACATGTCTGTTGTTGCTTCTTACAATTACGACATCTGCTGCTATCATATGTTTGTTGGCACTGGCTACAAACGAGTTGCCGTATCGCATTATTTTCACCCATTACAGCAAATGTTGCCACATTGCGTAGTATTAAGTGTGGATAGTTTTATTTGGAAAGTCGTAAGTGGCGATAGCTTATGGGAATAAAAAAACAGCCTTATTATCAGAAATTATGTACAAAAAAAATTAGTTTGTTAACATTTCTCGCGTGCAATACACAAATATTTATACGATGTAAACACGTGAAATTATTTTATTTATATTTGCAGCGTTGTTACGGTTACACTATTTTGTCAAGCCACCAAATAGTTTCGTTCCCATTTTACAAAATTTTATCCAAAATTAACTCTTGTTTACATAGTGATGTAGATAAAATTAAAACAGTGAAGCAACAACCCATTATCCGCTTTTATAATCGACTACCCAAAAACAAAATCCAATTCAATGTGAAAGTTTGAAACCTCTTCCAAATTTAAGAATGTAACAAATATTAATCTTTCTAGTTGTTGAAAATTTCTGTTCATTAATGATTAAGAATTTTCAAAAAATCCATTGACACATTAAAATAATTTTTTTTATTTCGGTCTATCGGTTATTGTTTTCTTGTTTCTACACACAATCACTGTGAGAATACATAAAACAGGGTTGTCAGTCAATTATATGTTCCCTAGATAAAATACTCATTATAAATGTGGTACTATTGAAACATTCACTAAATCTTAAAGCTTTCAATAACTGATGAATGCTTTAGAGCGAATTTATTGTTTTTTTTATGAATACTTTGTTTTGTCTTCTTAAGATTTGTATTAGTTTCCAGTTTTGTTAACATTAAACAGTGAATTATATTAATTATAAAATAAAATAAATGGTTTCCCATTACATCCCATGAAGGGACCGGGGAGAACTTCTCACAATCACTGAGCTGTGCGCTTTCCAGTTTTTCACTCACTGATTGGGACCTACAGTTTTAACCGATTCCGAACGGTATTTTGAGAAGCTTTTTCATGGCTATATACTCGATAATGTCGCCGTCACTATGCGAGGTGACCGCCGCCGAAAGAAATTTTTTTGAAGGTGGTCAGAGCAGGGTTCGAACACAGGATCTCATTAACAAGAGCCGGGCACACTAACCATTGCACCACCGACGGCCATTATATTAATTAAAACATTAAATTTTTTAGAAAAGTCAATTTTTATGAGTTTTACAATGAAATAACGTTTTATATCCAAAATATATGGGTTTTAATACACATCATATTTTCACATCATATTTCACGAAATTAAAATATCAGGAACTGATATTTTTACTTGGTTTTGCATTCAAATACTCTGACAGAGTGATTCGAACCCACTTTTACAAAAATTTTCGCTTACAGCGTTATTCGCGAGAATTGTCTTAAAAATTTATAACAAAAGCTAAAATAACCAAATTTATATTATGAAAAAAATGGGGTTTAAACATTTTTTATTGTTACCAATTTTTTCCAATTTTGTAAATATTTTAAAATTTTTCAAATCACAACATATTTGTTTGAAAATATATTACATTAATAACAGTTTCACGTTTTTAAATGAAAAAGAAAACTAATTCTTAAAGAATTTCGTCACATAATATAATACACTATGTGGATTTCAAAGCAACCGAAACCCCGGTATCTTAAACTTTCCGCTTTTTTGAATACTAAACATTTACTCGGTAAACAAAGTAAATCAGCTGGGTTAACGCTACTACCGTATGTTTCTACCATGGTTAACATTACGAGAAGGTAAACTCGCGTGGAAAGCTGATTTCATATTTTTCATGGCATTAATCGTTTAATTTGTAGAACTCATACAAATGTACTTTGTTTTTGTACTTTTATCGATTCCTTTGTTGTTGATATAGCTTGACAACTTAAGCGTTTGTAACAAAAACAAAATGTTTGTTGTTGCTGCCTACAACAAAAACAACGTCGCTATGAAGTTGGAAAATCATGCAAAATAAAGTGGATAAAAGAACGAGCGATAGGCAAACTATGTATAAATTATGTTTGATTGGACATTTTAAATTATGTTCGATTGATACTAATGGCTTTTGAATTATGTTTGATTGATGATAATGTCTTTTAAAATATGTTTGTCGCTAGTTTTGTCATCTGCAACTCCAACACGATAAAATTCCAACTTCCAAACTTTAACAGCGCTTGCACACTCTTAGTATATTTCTTTATGGTACAACTGTCTACTCTTTTCTTGTCCGTAGATAAAAAAATAGAACGGTATCACAAAAAACTGATATATGAATTCAGTGTTCAAGTTCAAGATAAGAGTTTCTATCCCCCTATTTACGATCTCTCGATGACGACGAGGTTGTAGGCCTTTTCATCAAGTTCGAGTTGCTTTTATATTCTACTCTTTCGTTGGGCATAAACAGACAGAAATAAAAGGGAATGCGTATATTAGTTCAACATACAACATAATTTAGCTGTCATTAGTATCAATCAAACACTATTTAAACTTAGTTTGCTGCATGGTTTGCTTCTGGTTGCTTATCGCTCTCTCGCCAATGCACTCTGTTTTCTATTACTTTCCTACTACATAGTCGATCAACTGTGTTATGGATACCATAGATTACTTTATGTTTTTGGATATAGATTTTATTTTATTAGATTTGTCAACTCGCTCATCGGTTTACTGACAGAAGGGAAGCGAACTTGTGGAAGTTGCAAGTTTAAACGTAAACACAGGTGAAATTGTTACAGTGAATGTTCAAAATATGTATATATATGAACACCGTGAATGCACAAAATTAAAAATGGAGGATTTATTTCGATGTTCGCACAATTTGTTGTAATAAAACAGCCGACAGAAGTTCGTTTCCTCATGAAAGAAGCACAAAAAGAGAAACGTCAGATGAGACGGATAACAAATATATTATATATTAATCTATGATGGACAACCCCCTGGTTCAAGTTGATCTCAGTATGAAAACATCAGTTGTAAGTCGCGTGTAGACGGATCGTGAACATTTTATATTTATATATGGATACACATTGTAAGTGATTTGTATTGTATGTGTAATATAATGTGTAGACAATACTCGTATTTGTATATTTATTAACTTCAATTTTAGAGCACCTGTCATCTGGCTTCGGTTTTTGCTTGCAGCATTAAAAAGATCAACAGCAAAAACCAATGTGGGTGTATCTGGTGTAAAAATGCAATTGATGTCGCAAGCGTCCAGCTACCTTATGTATGTATTTAAATTGAGCAAAATGTTTGCAATTGTCATCGTGTTTGCATAAATATCCGTATTTTTATATGGGAACAAAAATACAATACCAAAATACTTGTTTGCTTATTTGTTAATTTCGTGCAAGCAAAGCAGAGGCTTGAAGCCACTTAAAATTGCTTAATATGGCTTAGGTCTCTTATATACTGGTCGAATATTTTAGAAAAGCGAGGTAAATAAAATATGCTAAAAAAGCAAAAGGAAGAATATTCGTAATAAGAATAGAAAATACAACATTCCTATGTTTGTTTTTCACCCCAAAAAAGGCACAACTTTGATGGCAACATTTTTTAACTGTCGCCTCATAGAAGGGCAACTTTTTGCTTTAGAAACGAAATCAGCATTAGATTTTAAAGTTTAGTTTAAAAATTGTTTTGTGACATATCCGTACGTTCTTTGTATATTTATGAAAGATAAGTAAACACAGATTTAAATGTTGTGCTAATCATTCTTATCGCATATCCCACCCGCGAGCATTACTATGTTTTGTATGAATCAAACTACCGAGTATTTAAATTTCGAATTTTTAGCTAATCGTAGTGCATACATACATATATATTATATTATTTATTCAATCACAACTTAATTCATTCGCGTATTTTAAAGAATGAGCACGTCAAACAGACCTGCCTATTGTTTTTACAAAAAATTTTTGTTCCGTGGTTACACTATACGATTTAGTTCCCTAGTTTTTCAAATCCACTGATTGTGTCCAATGCTTAGTTTATATTACAGCCCCTTAACATTAATGAGTAGATATTCCACAGACCTCTTGGCGGAGACAGCTGAGCATTTGATAATTATTGAAATTACATCAAATATATACATAGTATGTATGTATGTTCCACCTCTGAAGATGATGGAAACAATACAAATGTAATTGTGTAATGTGAGATTGGAAATATGAAATTATGTAGGATTATACATTAGGCCGACTCACCAAAAAAGTTTATTTGATCCACCCCCAAAATGTACCTTGGCTTGTTTTATGGTGATTCCAATAAAATTACGTGGCTAGGACTAAGGTCCAGTGAGCTGGACCGCTTTTACACTCAAAAATTTTTAACATGTAAAATACACGAAAATCGTAGTACATTGTACAAAAATATTCGTGGTTTTGAACCCACTCGAATTTTTGTTTTATTATCAATACTTTCGTAGAAGTACGAAAATTATTATGCAAGATTACGAAATTTGTTTTTTAGTTTCACAAAATCTTTTGTAAATATTACGAACGAGAATTAGTCGTAGAATGATCAACACTTGAAATACACCTCAGAAGATAGTGCAGTATTTGCATGGATATCGGAAGCAGATTACGAATAATTCTGATATTTTGTTGATGATAAGAAACGTTTTTTTTTTTTGAGTTTTTCAAAGACTTTTGGAATATAACTAAAGACAATATGTGCATCCAACGTTATGAAAAACCAAACATTTCCCGACAAGTCCTTTTTCGTGAATATTCTAGAAAATAAAACAAATTTTAAGCTTTAAGTAGGGACATTTTTCGGAATTAAATGTCAGATTGACATATATTTATCTTTGGTCGATTTAAGTAAACACGTTTTTTTTCAAATTCACACTAATTCGCGTTTTATCAAAAATTCAATGCGGTGGGAAAATTACATTCTGAAAATGGGTATTAAATATTTTTTTTTTTACAAGGACATCGTTGTTGTATAGATATACTGTTTTTTAGTTTGTAATACATTTTACGAGGTGATACGGACCAAATTTTGAATATTTAGAATTACTCCAATCTGACATTTAAATCAGAAAAACTTCCGTACTAAAAATTTAAAAACACGTTTTTATTGCAGAGTATCCATGAATAAAGGGTGTGGCAGGACATGTTTTATATAACGTTTGACGCGCCATAAAAAAAGTGTTTCATATGATACTAATATTGCACACATTTTCTTTAGTTAATTATCAAAAATCTTTGAAAAACGCAAAAAATAAATTTTTTAAAAGCGGTCCAGCTCCCTGGTTCTTAATCCTAGGCACGAAATATTATAAAACAAGCCAAGGTACATTTTAGTGGGTGGGCCAAAACCAATATTTTGGCCCCATACAAAATGAGTGGCTTTATTATATATACGTACTAGAGATGTGCTCGTGTGTGAATTCGGCTCACGGTCACGCACGCTCACAATAGAAACTGCTCACGTCACGCACGCTCACAAAACATTTTTTTTCTTTCTCACGTCCACGCACGCTCATGGAGAAAAGTACTCATGTCACGCACGCTCACGAAAATATTTGATAAAAAGAAACAAAAATTGTATATTATTAAGAAGCAAATAGTCTTATTGTGTTAGGGAACGAATAATTCGAATAATGATTAAGAACGAATAATTATCAAAAAACAATTACATGTTAGTGCATTAAAATTTAATTTTATAAAATAGATTCAATTCGATGAAATAAAATGTTTTTTTGCATTTAATTATATGTTTCGATATGAAATAATATATAAATGTTTTTAAAAATGTATGAAATGAAAATATTACATTTAAGTGTTAATCGTCTCCATATTCTTGTGGAGAAATAACATTTTATCTATATTATTACTTGAAAGCCGACTTCGCCTTTCTTCTAAAAAAACGACCAGACGTAGAAAAAACTCGTTCGCTAGTTGCAGAACTTGCTGGTAAATTCCAAATCTGCTTAGCCAACTCTTTCTGTAAAGGAATGTCGTTAGCGTTTTTACAAAACTCTAAAATATTACATTCGGTCTTAATTTTTTTCTTTAAATATTCCCTTATTTCGTCATCAACAATGTCACTATCAGTGCAGTTACCTTTTCCACGTGACACTTATCTAAGAACTCTTTAAATTGTGGATAGTCAGACATAGGTGAATTTGATTGTCTACTTCTAAGAGGTGTTAATCAAGCACATCTACTTTGCAAATCCAAAGTAACTTCTCGTACCATAACCCATATTCTTGTAATGTTGGAGCATTGTCAGCTCTGAATAATTTTTGAATGGTTTTAAAAGTGTTAAAAGGCTTGCAGCAAGGTTGAATTTAATTTTCCTTCAGTAAAATAGCAAACAATGATACTCACGCACGATTCACGCACGGTTTTTCATTTACAACTCACGCACAATTCACGCGTGACACGACAAAATCACGTCACGTGCACACCTTTAATACGTACTACCGAAGTCATTTATAAAACGGATTCGCCGTTTCTAAACCGAAACCGTCCCGCCGACTTTCTAACAATACTTGTTTTCAATAAACCTGGTTTCTGGCCTCCCGTAACCGTTTACGTTCCCACTATTGCCAAACTTATTTTTTCAGATTTAACTTAAATCCTGAAGTTATTGGGCTAATTGAATTTCTAGAATCTCGGAGTTGCACTGCGAGCAAAATCAAAAACATTTAGAACAATCTACGCATTAATAATTAGCATGAGTGTTGGTAATTAAACCTATGTATTGCTCAATTTATGCTAAAAAACAAATTAGTTTAAAGTGTTTTTCTAAAAAGTAACTTTCATGTTGTGGAAAAAGCGAAATTCTGAATTTTGTGGGAATTTGAATATTATCTTGTCGAAATCTGTGGCAAGAAAATTTGGAAAACCGCCTCATCGGGAAACCCGTTGTTTTGAATTCCCTAACTCACACCTAAGGGGGTGTTAATAATAAGCATGAATGTGAGGTGCAAGTATCGCAATATGACCATCATTACTTCGATTTCGTTGTTGGCCCGCTTCCAAACGCATCGCTAAAGGAAATAAGACACAAACATTCACCACTCAAGTGCTAGCTCCAACAAGTAAACCAGTCCGCATGGGCAAATGTCTATGGTACACACACCTAACAAAGCCGTCATATACGATGACATTCATCACAAATTCATGGTCTGTCTTCGATTTCATTTGAATTATTTCGTATTTTTTTAATTAGTTTGTCCGTCCGTTGGTTATCATAGTTACTTCAGCGGAATTTAGGGCACTGAGCGTAAAACCCCGATTAAGTTGAAATGACCGCCGGTAATGATGATGACTGGATCATGTTAAATGTTTTTGCCTTATTTAAACACATTTTCGGGCGCTTATTGACGTTTGTATAAAACTCACAGTCTCGTGTTGAAAATAACGATACGAGCAACCAGTAAAATCCAACTGCATAGTTTCTGCGGTGGAGAGGTACTTCCCTTAAAGGCAGTCACACACTTTATATGATGTTTTGTTCGAGACCTCTATGTGTCTGCTGTTCCTGGCCACAACTATTTATGTATACCGTTTCTGGTTATTAGAGTGTTCAAAATCGAAACTGACAACCGCTAAACCGGATTTTTGCAGTTAACCGTGCGCAGGTTTTTAATAAATCGTAAGTTTCGAATAAACCGAAATCCGGTTATTTAACTTCTGTTAACCGGGTTTTACCCAATTTGTGTTAAATATCCTTACAAAAACTTAAACAAAGTTAGATATGGTTTTCAAATATTAGTGAATTTTTTAATGAATTAACACGACCTCTATTTTAAAATATAATTTTATAGCCTGAATAAGATCTCAAAGTCAAAATTTTTTTAACTTGTAAAAAACACAATATTTTCCCGAAAAAGTTGTCTTAGATCCTCGTTATTTTTAAAGTTGTAATTTCCTTTAGGCTAAGAGATCATGTTCTCTCCGGTTAGTGAAAAAAATGTAAATGCAGAGGGTGGGATTCGAACTCACGTTCGCTGGACGATCGTTTCAATGTTTGTGAAGCACCATCTTCAGCAGCGTCTAGCCCGTTAAGCCACTGCGGTGTGTATTCACACTAGTCACTAACCGAAGACATCTATGATTCATTCAGTATTTCCTTTAGTATTTTGGAAGAAACCTACACAAATTTTAAAATGTTTCTGAAAGAAAAGGCTTTGGCCTTTACAGTCAAGTCAGCATTTTCTAAAAATTTTCAATTTTAAAAAAAAAATCCCTTTCGATGTTTGGCAAAAAAGTAGCTCGGAGTTTTTTATACAGTTTTTTAATTTGATTGAAGATTGAAATGTTCTTAACTACACACCAAAAAATAAATAGATCCTACGCTCTAGAAAGCTTAATTTGCAAAAAAGTCGAATTTTCATAGGAGATTTGTTTGGGACTAAAAATCTCTAAGTTTATTTTACAATTTGGAAAAAACTTAACTGGATATAATTGGCCGTGCGTTGATATATAACGTATAAACAAATTAGTAAGATACCAGATTTTTCTGAAAGTATTAAAGAAATTTTTGAACTGTTTGTTGTTGAAAAGTTTTATAGAAGAGGAGTTTACCTGTCCAACACTGTACCATATGTCTATGAAGTGTACTAGAACAAGTGTGGGTGTCACTCGCAAACCTACTGCTTTGACCTGATTTTCTATTTCTGTACTTTGCCGATTACATCGTTCAGGAGGACAGCTACACTAGGGCATTGGCAATCACTTCATATTTTCACCTGATGTCATTATGTTATGACACTTGTTTGTGATCCAAAAATACGCCGATCTTGCTTAATTTAGCCGAATCCACTTTCAATTCTACCTGCAGTGTCCCATTCTATGTACTTGTTTAAAGTGTCCTCAGCATATTAAGTTTATTTCAATCAGGCACGTGCTACAACTTCCTGATGGAATTATGAACAAAAACGCTAAAAAGAACCACATTTTTATGACATTATGACATTTGGTCTGGTGTGATATGAGCGTTGGATGTTGAAGATAATTACTTCAATAATACCAGATAGGGGCATTGGTTCAAAACAACCAATGCAAATGTATGTTAACAATAACATTCAATAAAGAAGTGTAAAACACATTTAAATTCTACAATTTTCCACCATAACGACATAATAAATTGAAGTCAGAAGTTATTGTAATTTTACCTGGTGTATGACACTTTTCGTCAAACAACTCTCTATCAACCCGACCGCACCACGAAGAGTGTGAAAGGAAACGTCAGATGAGTCAAATATTCTCTCTTCCCAATGTGCCATATGAATCCGTTACGAATTCGAGACGGATCCGTTTCTGCGGTGTTCCGTTACGAACTCATAACGAATTCGTTTTCGTAAGAAATTCCTCTCGAAACCGCGAATCTTTTTTGTACTTTTTCGGATCCATCTCGAACTCGGAACGAACTTCATGATCGAATCCGTTTCGCATTCGTTTTTTGGAAGTAAAATGAATTCGAGACGGATTCGCTTCTATCAATTTTTGGGGATTCGAAACGAATTCGTATTCCTCTCGAAAAATCGAATCGTTGTTTGTACTTTTTCGAATCAGTCTCGGACTCGTAACGAAATTCATATTCGAATCCGTTTCGGATTCGTTTTTTGGAAATAAATGAAATTGAAACAAAACATTTTTTTTATAATCAATATTTAAATAAAGTTGGTCAATTCAAAAATGGCTCGTATTTATTCCTTCAAACCAAAAATTATTATTTTTCATTGAAACATCCCAATAACAGTTACGTATATAATGGTAAAGTGTACATAATTGATACAATTACAAAAATTTCGGCGGACTATGTAGTATGTGGCCACCCTATAGTAGCACGTAACTTTTTCACTAATGAAAAATATTTAAATATTCTAACAAATACTAGCATTCGGTTTGAAGGTGAGCTGCAGCAGCATGTGACTAATAATGTATGTAAGATATTTAAAATTAAAATATGTAATGAACTATATTTTCTACCTTTAATCCACTAAAGTTTTTCATTATATATTAATTTTTAAATAAAATAAATGGTTTCTCATTACATCCCATGAAGGAATCCGGGAGAGCTTTCACAACCAGTGAGCTGTGCGCTTTCTAGTTTTATACTCACTGATTGGGACCTACAGTTTTACACCGGTTCCGAACGGTATTTTTGAGAAGCATTTTCATGGCTAAATACTCGATAGTGTCGCCGTCACTATGCGAGGTGACCGCCGTCGAAAGAAATTTTAAGGTGGTCAGAGCAGGGATCGAACCCAGGATCTTAAGTACAAGAGGCGCGCCCACTACCTATTGCACCAACGACGGCCACATATTAATTTTTACAAATAAAAAGTTTGCTATCACCTAAAGTTAACACGGTTTAGTATTGTGTTTCTAAGTTTATGTATGTGTTTTAGCAACTCCGACATGAATGTGAGATATTAAATACTTCTGGCTCAAATGTCTGCCATCAGAAGATGAAGGGAAGAGGGGGGTGTGTCTGTAGGTCGGGTACCTCTTGATCGAACTACGAGTTTGTTTCCTCACGTACTGTTTGCTATTTCAAACTTTGTTTCCAAAACTTCCATTTCGTATTTTTATGTTTTTACGGGCTTGTAATATACGAACTCCTTACGGTTTCGAAACGGATCCGCATCCGTTTATGTGCACATTGGGTTGTTTTAATAATTACTCTATGTGTATAATCATCTTTCTATGTATTAGTGATAATAAGTGCGTATGCGTCACACGTACACAATTTATGTTGACCATCAATCAAATGCAGAAACTCAAAATGAGATTGATTTTTGAGATGATTGAAGTAAAGTGATGTATGCATTATGTATCGTGTAAACCAAATCTGATCGGAAAGTCTTCAATTTATGTTGATTAAAGCGCCGAAAACATGTTTGCGAAAAAAATTAAAAGAAAATAAAAGGGAGGCGGGTATGTTCACGAAGTATAGGAAGGCCAACAGCAATTCAAATTTTGCACGACAATGAGCACCCGCGGTCATGGCTGAATGAAGAAAAATGATGTACCGTCTTTGTCAAAGCATTAGTCAACACATACACTACATGATTGTAAATCAGATGTACCGTGTAATCACCGTTTTAAGTTGTTACATTTCTAAATTGGTACAGATATTTTGGAACCCTAAATGTAATTTTTATTGATTAGTGTATTTGACAATATTGTCAAGGATATTAAGCTCTACAACTTTGTAGAAGACATCAATTTGTAATTTGATTAAAATTGGATACATATAGGCGTATATTTTAAGAAAATTCTAAAATGCAGCATTTCTACACCAATTATGGAGCTCTAAATAGAATTTTTGTTGATTCGCGTAATTAGAACAGTAATCAAGAAATTTATAAGCTACAATCCTTTTGAAGACAGCTACCGCAATTAATTTACAGTTGCAAGAAATCACAAAACATATAAAATATGTGAAAATTTCCATGACGTTTCGTGCAATAATCGAGTATCTGTGTTCTTTTTCTTAACAATACGTTAGAGGGAATTGTGAAATGGGAAAATAGCAATAATATTGTCAAACGTTGTATTGCAATATTTCAAACTGTTTAGGATTTATTGAAGTAAAATACAAAATAGGTCCCTGACTTAACTCCAAAATATTCTTCGGCCTGTAAAAAAAATTGTTACGTCTAAGGGTAAAACCGAGCAGGGTTTTGTAATGCCACGTCCAAGTACTTTCATAATTTTTTGCTTTGGTTGAGGCGCGAAAGCCACTGTTGCACAGTGTAATAATAAGAATAAGAATGTTAAATTTTATTTTGATGCCCTATGTTCTTCGTGAATCTTTTTTTAAATTTTGTATTGTAATATTGTTTTATAGTGTTATATTCTGTTTAAATAAAAAAAGGACATATACAGTATAACCTCTATAATCCGAACATTTGTATAATTTCGACCTTGTACACGCTGAAAAATAACGGAATCATGTATACGTTTGGAACACACTTCAAAAATGCATATGTTTGCAAGTCCCAAACTTACAAGTATTTAAATGCAAAATGAGAATCTGCTGCTCTCTTGTTTCTCCTTTCTATGTTGTCTCTCACGTTTTTGGTTTGAGAAGGTTTCAGCTATTCGTTGGATATCACTATGCGTTGCTTCACAAACCAGATACATATTTATATACAAATCAAGTTCGTGCAAGCCAAGCGTGGATTAATTACTTGTGTTTTGTATTACACTTATTTCACGTTGTTGCCCTTTCCAGTTTCTGTCCTCAAAAATGCTTCTCACTTTGGTAGCACACATAAATATATACGAAACACATACACGAAAAGCAAAGTAACATCACATCCTCTGTCCGATGAACCATTGACGACTGAATACATGAAACTAAAATACAATACATCAGGCAAAATAAGAAACACTTCATCTGCAATTTACACGCACATTCAGGAATATTTATGACTCACTGACTGAGAGAATAATGCAAAAATACAGATACACATTTACAAGGACGACAACAAAATTATGCCATATGTCCTCAAAAATTGTGCTGTTTGCAAAATCATTATGCTAAAATTTACTTTTTAGTCTTTTTGTAATTCAGACCCCAAAAAACCCAACAAATGGGTGTTTATCTCGCCTTTCAACAGCTGTTATACGTAAACCGTTCAGCTTAAAAAGAAGTATTATTATGGTTTTAATTGTCCAGCCTGCATCTTAATTTCATACAAAATACTAACTTAAAATATTTTAAGAATTTCTACAACAACGAAAGCCAAACTATTGGTGATTTTCAATTCCAATAAGTGTCACTTTTATTTAAATAAAACTTTAAATAAATAAAGATAAAAAATATCTGGAGCTTCAAGAAGAACATCTATCGGATTTAGACAATTTTACAAAAGTCACATCTTGATATTGAAGGCACTGTACGGTCCAAAACGACTAAGTTGAAGTTAGTTAATAATTGCCCATATTTTTACTCCAGGTACAAACAGTAAGTTTTACATGGGTTTTTTCACTCCTGATTTCAGAAAAGCATTTGGCATCCGTAAGAGTAAATTTATAAGGAATTTTGTCATTTATCTCTATATGGAAATTTTTGAAATGATCAACCTAGTACTTCTGATGTTTCATGAACTACATTTTTGATTTTACGCTTGTGGAGTTACTTTGTTTGTCAAAGTAGTCGGAATATGAAATTTTCGGTACCAAACAATTGTACGAAATTACTTTGGCATAACAACCCTGTGAGAAATTGTCCCAAAGAGGTTAGGAGTACCGGGCAAATATAACGATATACCGATAAATATGCTATAAAAAGAGATTTTTCAGACAAATTAAAGGGAAAAATTTTGAATTCGAAAAATTGTGCCATTTGCAAAAACATTTATCTAAAAACTGCACTAAAATTAAAAAAAATTGAAAAATGTTGAGAAAATTGTGCTAAACGGCACTTGACATAATTTTTCAAAAAACAAGTGCCAAACCCAAAAAAATTGTGCCAAAACGGCATAAATTATGCCAACATGGTAACACTGGAGCGGAGTACGTAGTTTTAACTTGCATACCTGTGACAAATAATTAAATGTGCAAAAATATATTTTTTTTCTTTCCATCTACAAGCTGACTATACACAATTTGTTTGCCTCTCTATTTATCATATAGGGCCGTATTCTTTGGACTTCTGAAATTTCACTGACAGCACCTACAGGAAAAATACTATCACTTCCAAGGTATTTTGTAATGTCGCACAGTGTTACCTACTAAAAAAAACCTTAAAAATAAAAGTAGAGAAAAAGTCAACAAATTTAAATTTGGGCGCCTCGAAAATGAATTTTTTGATATGTCGTAGGGGAACTATTTTTTCCTCATGCCAAAAACTTTCGAAAAATCGATGGCACAATGTCGATTGCTAAATCGACCCACCCTAATACATATTAAAAGCTTTCTACCAGTGATGCCAACTCTGCAGGAGTTGTCGAACGTCGAAGTACCAAAAAAGTGCTAAAACGCGCCAAATTGCGAAACGGTCAGAAAAATCCCAAAAGTGCTAAATCGCGCTTAATAAATAAGGAAATTTGTAATAGGGACAGGCAGATTTTAATAGTTCACTTCGGTTATGTGGTTTGTTTTTTGTTAATTTTCCTGTTATGTATATTTCCGACAATAGAGACAATCACCATGGCAGATTGCGGTGTCGAGCAACACATACCAATGATACAACTTTATTATCAAAATGGGTGTTCTCTTCTGGCAACGCTGCGCGGGACGACAATAAATGAGTTGGTACATCAGCAAGCATTGCCGAATTTACGACGATGCCAATCAGTGTTACCATGTTGGCAGAATTTGTGCCGTTTTTAGTTGCCAATTTTTGAAAAATTATGCCAAGTGCCGTTTAGCGCAATTTTTCCAAATATTTTCCTATTTTTGTAATTTTAGTGTCATTTTTTAACACGATTGTTTTCCAAACGGCACAATTTTTCGTACTGAATTTTTCTCCCTTTAATTTATCTGAAAATTCTATTTTTACAGAAAAATAATCGTTATCAGTATCACATTTTAAGGTATAGTATCACGCCTACGTAAGCGTATTTTCGGCGAAACGTTGGTTCCCAAAGTTGTGCAAACTATTTTTATGCATTACCCCAAATCAAAACGTCTAATATTTGTCACGTGAGTTTGTTTGCATCAAATACACACAATACAACTATGATTCCGCCGTGTTCATTACAAGAGAAATGTCAGACAAAGAGAATTTGATCACTGTTCTCCAGGACAAGTGGAACGGATTCCAAATGAAATTATACAAAACATGGGAACTTCAATTCCAAGAATATTGAAAGAAATTGTTAAGAACAATGGGTCTCCAACAAAATTATATTTTTTCTAAGATGTGTATGTTGTAAAAATTTTAAAAATATTTTAACTTATTTTTTTTGTATGTAATTAAAATACGTGCTACAACAATTTATAACCATAATAATACTTCTTTTTAAGTTACATTTTCAAATGCAGATACACAACCATTTCTTGGAGTGCCTGTGTATGCTCTGGTCATAGAATTATAAAAATGACAATTTTAGTATAATAAATTTGCAAACGGCACAATTTTTGAGGACATTTGGCATAATTTGTTAGTCGGTCTGTGGCAACATTGCTCCGCTCCAATGAAATTTCCTCTCATATAAGATGACGTGTATTAACAAAACGAGCATTTCGTGAAGGTCCGTATTCAACCCAAATGGGATTTTCACTCGCATAACAAACTCTTTGCGAACATTTCGTGAATTAAACATCTTACAGTATTGACCATTTTATTATTTTGACAACCACATGTACCACCTCGTCCGTACAAACAAAAATAGAGTTCGAAGAGGAAATATTCGTCGATTCGTGTTATACTCAACACACAGAAATATCCCGTGAACCAAAATATATGAAAAAGCTATGTTAATGTTCGCGGCGTACTCAGTTATAAAATGCCAAAAGATTTGAATACAATTTTGAGTTTACTCAAAAAACCTGCCACAGCTTCTGTGTTAAATTCAATTTTTAATTAGTCAATTTTAAGTACGCAACCTTACAAAAGTTTACATACGACCCCCTATATTACGATTTCCTAAAAATAAAGTAATTTATAAACACTTAGTGCTTTATATTGCTAAATATTCGCTAAAGACAGAGTATGCTCATCGCAAGTGTTTAATTAAAAGACGTCTTTTCAATTACAACTGGTATTTAATAACGATATTCATTAGTTACATGAATGTAGATGCACATATGCAACTAATGCATTCAACGGGGTGACTTATATAGCACCTAATAAAGTGCGTAAACATATACATATATGCATAGTACTATGCGTAATCATAATAACTATACAGGGTGATTCAGGAAGTTCCGGTCAAATTTCTCCAGCGTATTCCTTGGCGCATTTCTGGCCTCTCAAAGACCTTTCCAACAAGCCCAAAATCCGACTACTGGCTCAGAAGTTAGCAAGTTTACCCTACTACCCTCCGACCGCCAATCCGAAAATTTTGAACCTGCTGCCATTTCGCACCCTTGCATTTTCGGACATAGTCCTAGTGGACTTTTCTTCATATAATGCGCCAAGGAATACGCTGGAGAAATTTGTCCGGAACTTCCTGAATCACCCTGTATATCATCTCCATTTATAAAGATTATAAATAATTATTATTTTAAAATTTAAAATAGTAAGTGTCATTACGACTTACACAGGTTAATAAGAAAATACTCTCTAGTCATAGATAATTCATTGCAATTACAAATAAAGCCTTTTCGACTGTTTTATTATTCTACCTATACTCGTTACATATTGTTAATTTTGAGTCTCATTTTTAACATTTTGATCTACCGTCTCTTCTTCCCTTTCACTCAGTGTTGCCAGAAGCTGCCAAAAAAACATGCCAAAAAAGTGCAATTTGGAAAAAATAAGTGTTAAAACTGAAACAATCAAAAATTGTAGTACTGCGGCACTTTACGGCCTATATTAGATAAAAAAACACACATTTTCGTAAACCATACATATTCGAACACCCTTACCTATAGAGATAGGAGTACATATTATTTGATAAGGAAATATTGTAACGCATAGATTAATGTCAGAAGTTTGGCCATGCCCGTCCATCTGTATAGCTGGCTGGCTGGCCAACATGGTAACTGCCGTAAGCCTTTAAGAACCACACTGAAATTTTGTCATTGCCTATTATTTAACCAAACTGAGTCTGGGATGGAAAATGGGTGTTCTGATCAGGGTTTAAAATTACTGGCTGCTCTTCATTCCTTAACTGATATACTGACTGTGACTGCGAAAATGATTCGAACAAACTGACGTAAAACCGCACACACAAAAAACTTTTTTGTCTGCGCTTGGTTAGCAAGGGGCAATCGACATCGTTGTCCAAACTGTGATCGATTGTACCATCGTCGTTGGATATCTCAGGTAGCAGTAGCGTGGAGAAATCATATCTCCATATTCCCAACATGCTGTGCACATCTGCAATGAGATTTCCGTCCTTGTCTTTACAGAAAGGGCTTTTGACTTTTTGGTAGAATTTTCGGGCTTCGTTCTTCCTTCTGTATGTTTCTCACTCTCGAGCTTTGTCCACTGCCGTTTCTTGCGCCTAAAGAGACGAGTTACCTCCATTCTTTTTTCCTTATACCGCTCAGTCGCAGCTCGCGTTACAATTGACTGAATCATTGCCATACGTGCAGAGTTCTTTTCATCATTTGCTATGCGACTGTCTTCATCGTACAAAGGTTTGTTGCAAAGCAGTTTTTCAAAACCAAGTACGGTTGTTACGGCATTTTGGGTTTCCACTGCGTTTCAGGACATCATCGGGAGGGGTGGGTTCTGTGCCAAAAGTTGAGAGAGCTCTGGCTACATCTGGTAATTGGAGCTTTCCAATTTCATAGTTCAATTCCGAAAAACAGCCATACATTATAGAAAAAATGCAATTTATCGACAAAAACTGCTAAAAATTAACCAAGAAAAGTCAAAAGTTAGCAAAAATTTCCCAAAAAAGTGCTAAAAAGCATTTAGCATGTTTTTCCATAAAAAAAATGCAGAAGCCAAAAAAAAGAAGTTAGAATTGCACTTAAAATGCCAAACTGGCAACACTGCTTTCACTACTATGGTTGTTCCATAGTCTAATAATATAAGTCGACGCGTGGCGTGTTGTTGTAATAATAAACGATTTTGACAGAATTTTGTTGTACTATTGTTATGACAATACACTCGATATGTCAAAATCATTTTATATACGAAGAGAGGCAAAGGAAAAACGCCAAAGTAAATAATCACATGCATAGAATTACATGTATTAAAAAAAAGTAATAGGCAGAAAGTTGGAACGCATTTAAGATCCAAATTGGTAAGTATCCATCAGTAAGTCCATACATATGTATGTAGGTAATTTTAGTTACTTCTTCTATATATTTTTAGCCATCAAAAAAACTACAGGCGGTGAAACGACCAGCGTAAGCAAAGAGGGCAAGGAAGATTCAAAACAAATGATGCGACAAGTTTGACACTTCGAGTGTATTACGTAAACAAAGAATGATAAAAAGAAACAACCCGATAACAAAATGCCTGATCAGCTGGGCTTATGCTTCCACTTATATTATTACACTATGGGTTGTTCTCACCATTTTCATTCGTTTCATAGTAAGCATTGTAATCAACAACCCCATTCTCAATAGTGGTACAGTTTTCGGGCGGTTTCTTAATATGCTCTAAACTTCTTCTAAACAGTGATCCAATGCTATCAGATACTACGAATGATCTTGGCTCTTTGCAAATTTCAACAACTTCACCAGGAAACCCACAGCTCGTAGGCGATTTTTAAACATAATTTTATCGCCGGTTAAATTTTAATTATGACACCGGTTTAAATTTTTTCGATTTTTTATTATAATAGTTAGAACATTTTTTTAAATTAATTTGAAGTTTATCATTATAATCTTTGTTATCAACCAACTTTGGCTTCAGATTATCAATCACTGAAGGAACTTTGGTACGCAAGGAACGAGACATTAATAACTCCGAAGGGCTTGGCAAATTTCCCTTAGGCGTTGTTCGGTAATGTAATAAAGCTATATAAGGACCCGAATTACTTTCTCGTGACTTCAACAGCAATCTCTTAATCGTCTGGCTAAATATGAACTAGAAGGTTTTTGATCAGTTCCCCACTCCTTACAAAAGAGTTCGAAGAATTAAAAGGTGGCCCATTATCAGAAATAAAGATGCATGGAATTCCATGTCTAGAAAAAATTGTTTCAATCTCGTTATTACGTTAGAACCACTATAACCACTATGAAGCAGCTCTATTTCCACAAACTTTGAATAATAGTCCACAACTAAGAGGTAAATTTTACCCTCAAATTCAGAGAGGTCGCACCCAACTTAATACCAGGGTATATCAATTATCTCATGTAGCATTAATTCAGGCCTCGTGTTAGACTTCTGGTACTTCAAACAAGTTTCACAATTAGATACCACATTGTCAATATCATTATATATATTCGGCCAATAAACTGATTGTCGGGCCAAATTTTGGCATCTAAGAACACCCATGTGTCCCTCATGTATTTTATCTAAGATGAATCTTCGGAGGCTCTTTGGGATCATTATTTAATGATTTTTTAATAAAATATTCTATAGGACACTTAATTCATCCTTTATTCTAAAATAAGGCATAACATCCTGTTCAACATCCTTCCTATTTCTTGGCCAACCTTTCTTAACATAATCAAAAACTTTCAAAAACGTTTGATCCTTTCCGCTATACTCCTTTATTACACCCTTGTCCGCAAATGGGAGAAGCAACAAAATTACAATGTAAAGATATCCACTTCAGACAATGTTGTATTTTTCAAAGAAGCTCTTGAAAGAGTATCCGCTATTTTTAAATCCTTTCCCGGCTTGTATGTCACTGAAATATCATAGCATTGCAATCGCAGCATAAATCTTTGAAGTCTAGGAGGGATCTTGTAGACACTTATCAAAAAGGCTAAGTAAAGGTTTATGATCCGTTTCAATCACCTTTGATCCATATATGTATTGATGAAACTTTGTACAACCAAAAAGTATAGCTAATAGTTCTTTCTCTATTTGTGCATAGTTTTTCTGAGTCTCCGTCAAAGATACATATGCATATGCAATGGGATGCATTTTATGTAAAATCGCTGCTCCTAGAGCACATTTTGAAGCATCAACGGTCAAGATTATTTCCTTTCTCGGATTAAAGTACGTCAGCACCGGTACCATTGTAATCTCCTTCTTCAGGTTATTAAATTCTGCATCATGTATCGATGTCCAATGCCATTATACATCATTCTATAATAGTTCCCTCAAATTCTTATTCTTTACTGACAAATTTCCAATAAATGTACCTAGGTAGTTCACCATTCCAATAAACCGCTGTACATCTTTGACATTTTCTGGCCTTGGCATTTGAAGGATAGCTTCAATTTTCTCCTCATCGGCCCTTACCCCGGACTTATAAAACGTATGCCCTAAAAACTTAATCTCGGACTTGAAAAATCCGCACTTGGCCCTGTTGAACTTCAAACCAACATCCCCTTGCTCCCCTGGCATTAATGCCGAAATGCAATCTTAAGAATCTAAAGCGAGCCAATGGAGTGTTGAACGTACACAATCTCGACGATTTTTCGTTCAGTAGAACCATCCAAAAACCACTATTAGCATCCAATGATGAAAAATAATTAGACCCATTTAGCGTAGCCTAACTTTCCTCAATATTAGGAAATGGATAATGCGGTCTCAATATTGCCTTATTCAAGTTTCTCCGATCTAAACAAAGCCTCAAACTGCTGTTAGGTTTAGTAACCAGCACAACCGAATTAACCCACTCTGTTGGTTCAAGAACTGGGACAATCACTTTTAGCTTTAACATCCTATCCAATTCCTTTTTTAGGCTATCATGTAATTTAAATGGTATTCTATGAGGTGCTTCTACAACTGGTACAGCATCGTCTCTTATCATCAAATTACATTCATTTTGCAAAAGACCAAGACCACGAAACACATCAGAATACATTTCAATTCTATTGTTTATTGAAATACTATTAATTTATTTATTTAAGTTCATAGTTATAGCGGTTTCAATGCCAATTATATTTTTACACGGTATATCTACAACAAACAATTTTATTATATACAGTTTATTTTTACAGGTGACTTCAATATCTGCCGTTCCTAATACCGCAATTTTTTCTCTACTAAATGTACAAATTTTTATTTTGGATTGTTTTAACTTATCCATGATATTTAGCAAACGGGCTACATTTGCCGACATAATGTTGGCTTGTGCTCCCGTATCAATTTGGCATACAATTTTTTGTGTATTAAATGTTACCTCAACATTCCATTCTTTGGCATTCTTACTATCATTGTTAACGGCTAAAACAAATAAATCATCTTCCTCTTCTGGAGCATCATTATCGGCAAACATTTGGTTCACAAATTTCTTTTTTTGATAGCACATCCTAGCAAAATGGTTAATTTTTCTACATTCGTGACACTTAACACCTTCAGCAGGACATTTGAATTTATTGGCCAGACCAAACTTCATACAATTAGCATCGTTTTCGTTGCCGTTGTTATCCCTGCCAACGAAGTTACTGTTGTTATTTCTGACACTGTAGTTGTTTGTTCTGCCACTGTAGTTGTTGTTTCTTCCACTGTAGTTATCGTTGTTGTATTTTTTGCTTTGAGTTTTAGCGTTTTTTCTTTTGACGACATTAATAACGCCTTCTGTCTCGCCATCTTGTTGCAACATGCATGCATTCAGCTTAGCCATTACCATGTTCTTGGCGATTGAGACAGCCCTTTCCAAAGAAATATCGCCTTCCGTTAGTAGTCTTTCTCGAATGTTTGCTAACTTAGGTTTCAAGCCACATATATATAAATATATCACGAGTCAGCTCATCCACAGTTTGCTCCTCTTGCTGATTATAGGTAAAAAATTTGTGTCGTTCCATCACAATATTTATTTGTGGAATGAAATACGACTTCATTCTCTTTACCAAATCTTCATATTTGACCGTATCAATATCAAGATCAAATGAATTAAATATCTCCAATGATTTGCTTCCTAAATGGTGCAACATCAACGCAACCATTCTCCTATCGGGTGCGACTCCAAATCAGAAGCTCTCAAAAATATTTTAAATTGAGTGTGCCACATCTTCCACTCTTTTTCCAAATTCGGTGCCTTTAAATTAATCAGCGATAATGTACCGATAAACAATTGACTACTGCCTGCATTCACCGTCTTCTGATCCAGCGACATTTTGCGATTTATTAAATTTCCTATTTATCTTCACTTGACCTGTGTTTTTTACTGATTAAATATCATATGGCCGTCGGTGGTGCAGTGGTAGTGTGCGCGGCTCTTGTGCATGAGGTCGTGGGTTCGATCCCTACTCTGACCACCTTAAATTTCTTTCGACGGCGGCCACCTCGCTTAGTGACGGCGACACTACCGAGTATTTAGCCACGAAAAAGCTTCTCAAAATACCGTTCGGAACCGGAGTAAAACTGTAGGTCCCGATCAGTGAGTGTAAAACTAGAACGCGCACAGCTCACTGATTGTGAGAAGCTCTCCCTAATCCCCTCGTGGGATGTAACGGGAAACCATTTATTTATTTCTTAAATATCAGAAACCACTTCTGACACCATGTTTAATTAGAAGACGTCTTTTCAATTATAGCTGGTATTTAATACAAACATGAATGTAGATGTGATAGTGCACATCTGCAACTAATGCATTCAACAGGGTGACTTCTATAGTTATTATACGTATACGCAATGCACCTAATAAAGTGCGTAAACATATAAGTATATGCATAGTACTATGCGTAATCATAATAACTATATAACAGAAAGAAGTAAATTTCTGCTTTCATTTTAAAAAAGAGCAAATATTCATGCAAAACGCACATATACTGAGTTACATAAATATACATACATAAATATACATTCGTGGCAAAATAAAATAGTAAAATCACATGTTGTGCTAGGATTGTAGGGACGAGTTTAATTGGCCACAATCGACTAATTCCTGAAAAGAGTAACAAAATGGTCCCAAGAATAAGACAAGGAGAAATTTGTTAAAATATTAAACATTTTGAAATAAAGAATTAAACCGCGTTCTAGGTACACACAGTAACTTGACCACGGGATGCGAATGACTGTAATGAGAACAGTAAATAAATCCCATAACCAATCAGTGGTGCAAATTAATCAAAAAATGCTGTCAAATCACACAAAACAGGTTGTACGTCAAACAGCTCTCCAGTATATAAAAAAAATCTGTGATTAATATCAAGAAATATACATACCTCTACTGCAGAACAGCAATATTACCAAACGTTTAGAATATGCAAAAAAAAAGGAATCAAAATATCAAATTAAATGATCCTAAAGTGTGGAAACTTGTTGCTTTACCGACGAAAGTAAGTTTATGGCATAGCTGTTATGTAATGATTAGTAATCGTAATAATTAATAATTAAATAAAATGTCTTTTAGAGGTGCAGTAATGATTAAATTACGATTATATTCAGTTTCTAAAGACTTATAATTGATTACAATTACAAATACTCAAGAAGTAATCAGGATTACTTGCGATTGCTATACAATAATCAAAAAAAATCAAAAATAATCCAACTACTTTCAGATATTACTTTTGATTCTTTTTGATTAATTTGTATTTATTTCATACTTATGGGATGTCATTCACAACTATAATGACCCAAATTGTTGTCCACATCAAATTAAACCAGTATTTGGTTTGAGTTATGTTTCTCTTTACGGTATAAATTGTACAAGATTTTCGTTTCCCATCTTTAAAGTAGCTATTTACTCACGTTCGTACACGCCCCCGTGATAAGAGCGAACACTTACTGACGATCATGATCCCGTTTTTGGTCCTTTTTGCGGGATTTCATGACAGAAGATGTTTAAGACAATGTATTTAAAATGGTCAAATGGGCTGGCCGGCTTATTAATACCTATGAAAATGTTACAAATTCTAGATAAATACCTTGGTATACTAGAAATATATAATATGGAATTAAACGACTTGATGTAAGTATATAGAATTTCCAGGACAATAAATATCGCACTAGCGATTATCGATATCGACGATCATGACTTGTAACGTGTGATCATGCACGATTCGTGCAAATCGTGTGTGCTGTGCCCATCACTATTTATTATATATGTATGTATTTAAGTATATGTATGGCCGTCGGTGGTGCAATGGTGAGTGTGCACGATCCCTGCCCAAACCACCTTAAATTTCTTTCGACGGCGATCATCTCGCTGAGAAGCCATGAAAAAGCTTCTCAACACCGTTCGGAACCGGTGTAAAACTGTGGTGAGTTTTAGATCAGTGAGTGTAAAACTAAAAGGCGCACATCTCACCGATTGTGAGAAGCTCTCCTCAATAATGGGCATACATGGGACTTTTTAAGTACATATATACACAGAGGATGTTAAATTATAAATTATATCCGGTTCCTTCCCAAGCTATTTTTACGGCTTCGAAAAGATCTTCCTTTGTTTTCAATTTTCTCGGTTGATTTTCGTGTTAACGATCTCCCATAAGTTCTCAATTGGGTTAAGATCGGACGATTGGGCAGTCCAACGAAGAACTTCTATCCCATTGCTCCGGAACCATTCCTTAACCACTTTTGCTGTATGTTTTGGATCGTTATCATGCTGGATCCTCGATTGTAGTGGCATCTCTTCATCAGCATATGCCTACATCACGTCTTTTATTATGGCGAGATACTTGAATCGATCCATAAAGCACGGAGGTGGCAACATAATGGTCTGGGGTGCCTATCTGGACAAGGGATTGGCCCAATTCATAAGATTGATGGATATTGCACTATTTCGTTCAGTTATGAATTACTTAAATTGTAACAGCCTTATTTATCAAAAGTTATGAGAGGTTTGAGAGATGATTTTTCATACTAAAACCGCCTGTCAAACCTCGCACAGCCTTTTATGAATAAGGCCGGAAGTGTTTGTGTTATTATAATTAAATTAAGTGCATATGTGTATATTTTTTATATAAAACAATTTAAATTTATTTGTTTAGAAATTTGTTATGTTGTAAATAAAATGTTTAAAAATAATCAGAAAGAATCAAAAGTAGTCTTTGAAAATAGTCGGATTATTTTTTGATTACTTTTGATTCTTTTTAATTATTTTATAGTAATTTGAAGTAATCTTGATTACTTTTAGATTATTTGTAATTGTAATCAATTAGGAATCAGATATTGTTTAATGGAGAATTATATAATCAATACAATTCTTGTTAAAAGCAATCTAATTGAATACTAATCGTAATCGAAATTTAACAGCTATGGTTTATGGAATTGGGGGCAGATGTCTGAAAGTCTGGAACACCTTAATCCTGTACTTCGGCCGAAGAATGTAAACACAATCGTAAGGTAATAGCGACAGCTCCGTTGTGACGTGTGAATGGCTTAAATTAGATTGGCAATTTAAAGTGTGGACATGTAACTATGGATAAGAACAAGTGTTTAGGAATTTTTAAAAGATAGCATCCTTTCCAGCTTTCAAAAATTTGGCCTCACATGAAATCCAATATATTGACATGATAAAATATTCGCTGTAGCAGATATCGCCATGTATTCGGCTCTAGTACTGCTCAACGCAACTGTCGCTTATATCTTTGTTACGTAGAAGATAGCGGCGTTTGCCAAAAGAAATGCATAACCTGTATATGACTTTCAATCATCACTACTACTGGCCCAATCCGCATCCGCGATCCCAAGTACATACAACCATATAATTCTGCATAGAACACTGTGGAACTCAAAAAAATAACAAGGTTCTGACAACGGACGTGTATACGTGTATCGGCGTTTTGAAAGTCTACGTCTCAATTTTGTTAAGGGGGTTGAAATTTCCCCCATTTGCATACTCTTATGTTGATCAGCATAGGAAACATTTTAGGTATAGGAATTTTTTGTAAAAATTTACGAGAAACATTTTTGTGGAATACTTTAACCCTCTACCGCCTCAATATATGGGTCTTTTTTGTTCTATTTTTGGAATAGGATAACAGGGGTGTAGTTGCTTAAAATTTACTACAAAAATGTTCCTCATAAAGTTCTACTATAAGTTTCTTAACACACCAAAGCTCAAAACTCAACTAGAATGCCATTACAAAGTAAAACTGAAAATCCATTTAAGGGTTGAAATTGCGTACTTATGCCGAGTTGGCGCTAAAATGTCCCCAAAAAAATGAATTTTAGGGCGTTGGTGTGTATTGGAAAAATATTCTACGTAATTCACCGAACAAGAGAAAGCTGTAGATTAAAGCAGGAATCACAATGCCAGCAACATTTTCAATATGCGTTCGCAATGTAATCAACAATTTACTTCGACTGCCACATACAGTGTTGTATTTTGAATATTAATATAATAATCAAATACAGGAAATATTTACAATAAACAAATTCTACAGATAAAATTATGTTGAAAAATACAGTTTTTGAAACAACTGATTTTCATTTGCATTGATATTTCTTAGTTTTTAAATGAAATTCCAGATGAAGCGCCATCTATGTGTCAATTGTGTTGCTTGATTCGAACAACATTGTTGCTGAAGTTGAAGTAGATCAAAAGGAAAGGTCATTATGTGATATACCGTGAATGCGAACGAGAAGTGTTAAAGTACAAAATTGTTGCTGGCATTGCGAAAGCGGCTTAATATCTATAAAAAAATAAAAGAAAATGTTGTAGTTAATTCACACTGCGCTAATTAGGCGTGCTATACCTTGTCGGCTGCACTTTGGCTGATAAGATCCGGCGGCTGATAAGAATCAGCCAGCCGACTACTGACTCAAATAATTGTCCGAATTGCATCACACTGGGGTCATTTCACGTGAAGCGGCCTCCCAAAAAATGTTTGGCTCAACTGTACTTGTAGTAGGTATGAAAGTTCTTCACATCGAATCAATCCATTCACAAAAACTGTTCCGTTATACTAGTACTTCGAGACGGGGCAATAACAATGAAAGGGCAGTTTCAATACTACATGCCTTGGAACAGAAGCCATTGGCAGTGTTCACTCAGGAAATTATTATTATTATTTTATTGTCTTGAATCATCAGTTTTACAATTCATCTTACTAAGTATTCCGCGAAGCCGAATTGGCTTGTATGCAGTAATGAAGCAGCCCCAAGGCCAACAATATTTATGTCGCAAGAGCATTTGAATACATTGGCACAGACGCAGAGTCTGTCTAAAAAGAAATCAGAAATATTAGCTGCAGACTTGGAAAGTCTTCATCTGCTTGAACCTGGTGTTAATGTTACGTGTTTTCGTAAAAGCCAAGGCATTTTTTTGCCATACTTTTCAGTTAACGAATCCAACACGTTTACTAATTGCAACGATATTGAATGCTTTATGGCGGAAATAAATGTCGAATATAACCCCGAGGACTGACGTATCTTTATAGACTCATCCAAGAAAAGTCTTAAAGCTGTACTTCTTTATTATGATATTTCCAAGTTATGATTCGATAACATTTATATTGGATGTAGTAAAATATGAAGAGCACCACAATTGGCGGGTCTGTTGTGACTTAAAGTTGTTAGCTTTCATCATTTCCCTTGCGGGAGTTTTTAGTAGGTCTATTTTTTAAATATCAATTTTTTAAATTTATTTAAGCTCAAGGCCTTTTTAATATTACGCTAATTTATTAGCTTAATATTATTTTCAAAAAAGTCGAGCCCAAAAAGTGTTCCAATGATACCAGGGCTATATCGGATATCGCTATTTCGGATCTTGCCAAGATCTTCATCAGCATACGTTTTTGGTATGGTTTCGCCCTTTAGCAAATCTTTTACTATTTTCTGTTGCGACAGCTTTATTGGACCAGTTGATACTTTCCTCTCCATCCCCAGGGAATAATCAATGGCATCCTTCCAATTCGTTTCCTCTTTATTGTTTGCATAGTTTTAATAATAAGCGTGTTTTGGTTACACCGCTTGCTTATAAATATATTGGCTTGTTTTGTATGAAGCACTTAGCGAGAACTTAGCAACGAGAATTATTTTCACTAAGTTAAAACAAATTTTTTTTTTACATCTTTTACCGTTTTCAACCCTTATTCATATTTTTGAATAAAATTACTTATCGCTAAATTGCCGTTTTCTTTGCAACTTAGCAAGCGACTATCGCTTGCTTGTAACCAAAACACGCCTAATGTTATACTCGCCATCTGTGTTCACCACATATTTTTTTCGTTTATACTCTACTAATGCAATATATTTAGAGGTGGAGAAACATCGATGTTTTTAAGCCGAACATCGATGTTTCTGAAGAAAATATACATAATATTGTAAAGTATGAAACATGCAAGTGCAAATGAAATAAACCAAACTGGTAAAAATACTAATAATTAAAATAAAACAATAAATATAAATTTTTATTTATTGAATAAAATAATAAAAGAAACTTAACAATTTAATTCATAGGTTAAAATAATAAAAAAGACATTTTAATTCATAGGTTAAATTAATAATACGTTTCACAAACATATTTAAAAATGAGATCGTGTATAAAAAATAGAGATCAAAGATTTCTTTACAAGCTTTCAAAAATTGACTGGTTTTTGTTAATAAACACAAGTTTATCAACTTCGAGCGGCTTGAGGCGCGTTCGCCGCACAGTGTATGATTTTAATATGGTAGCAACACTAAATTCCATAACTTTAAAACTATTCAAGATAAAGCAATGCATTTTGGGGAAAGGTTTTTTTATAGTTAGTGCAAGTTAAAGCAAATTATATTGATGCACAGATAAATCAGTGTCTATTACACTGCTTTACAAATTTTAACTTTGGGAAAATACCAAGAACGCCACATGCCTAGATAAGTTAATTGGGACCTCCTGAACACGAAAAACGCTGTAATTTTTTTTCCTAAGTACCGATTTTTAGATAACGGTACTTTTGTGTTTTTCGGTGTATCATCCCACTCAACCCCTTGTGGAGCCCAACCGAAAAGACCGATCGAGATATATGGGATATCGTTAAAAAGGTAATTGAATGCCCAAATGACGGTGAGTAATCGTAGTGGCAATTTTCCAAAAGCTTCAAGAATTTCTGGGGAAGCAAACGGCTGCAAAATTCTTTTAGTTACAGCTATTGTGAACACTTTCCAGATTATTTTGACGAAACTTTCGCCCCCGCACTCTCCCGTGTTTAGGATATACAGACTAGAAAGTATTATGGATTTTTTCATATTAAATTATTAAAACCTGATTAACATTTATGAGAAATATATAAACAACATACGGTTTTTCGTTGATTTATATTTAAATATGTAATTATGAATAGTTTTTCTTTTAAATAAAAAAAACCGCACCAAGAAATATTGTATAATATCTGCACAATCAGAATTTAAACTTTAATGAATATTTCCCAACTCATACTCAGGTGTTTTCAACTATTTATATTTGATATTGACAGTACTGTTATAATCTGCATACACAATTTTTTCATTTTGAAATCATTATTTTTATAATGATTAGGTAGCCTACTACCATACTCCATATTTGAAAAAACGAAATAGAACAAAAAAAAAATTAGGATTTAGTGTTGGCATCATATCAAAATCGTACACTGTGCGCCGATCGGAAATAATTTGCCCAGCCTTGCTGATCATTCGTTCCGATTCGCAGGAAGTTCCCGGCACGCATAAATATTTTTTTGCTAGCTCTGTGATAGGCACCATACTTTCTGCATTCGTCTAAAAAAAAGGCTAATTAATTTCAGTATATTAAGTATAATTACATTTATTAAATTTACCTTCCAAAACGAAAGAGGATCGCATTCTTCTGGCTCATTTATATGATGATTTTATTTTCGACTTAATTTTGTTTTGCAAAAAATAAAGATGGTATTTTAGAGAAGATTCGGGTGGTATTGGCTGCTCCCGTGGAGTTCTTGTCAAAACGGTCCACATCTCCTGCTCCAAAGCCTTAACTGCCTGATTTGCATTTGAAACCGACTTAAAACCATCCTTTTTAAATGGAGGATCTATTAGCGTTGCTATGCATTGAACAGTCCTTGTTTCGTAGTGTGCAAATCTATCACTTAAACGGCTACTTAACATTTCGAAGGCACAGACAACTTCTACAGTTTTAAGATTAGGTCTTAAGTTTTGCAATTTTTGATACATCTCGCATCTTAGGGGAATGACCCGAGAAATTGTTTCATTTTTGCTGCCAGAACTAGCCAGAGTTGCATCTTGGAGTGGAGCAAGAAGTTCTGTAAGCTCCTTCAAAATGTCAATTTCCTCTGCGGAAAATGGAACCGGAGCCTTAGATGTACATAATAAAACAGATGATAGTGCTTCCTTCGTTTCTATAAGTCTTTTTATCATTTGGAAGGCACTGTTCCATCGAGTTGGTACTTGCTGAATCAGGCCAAGCGGGTTTTCAATAGTCTGGGCCTGCTTAAATTTGGCCATTGTAATCGTGCTGCGTTTCATAAAGGAAACAATGGACTTACATTTAGCCAAAATGGGCACCAGTACTTCAAGTTTAAGGACATCTTGAACTAGCACGTTTATTGTGTGTGCGAAACATGGAACATGCTTAATCTCCAGAAGCTCGCATGCTTTCTTCATAGTGCTGTCGTTATCGGTGACTATAGAAACAACTTTTTGGATCAGACCCCACTCCGTCAAAATCTCGCGAATTTAGTCTGCAATATTCGCAGCAGAGTGGTTGGTAGGCGTTAAAAGGGTAGTTGTGGACAAAACGGCTGAGTTCTGTTTGTATTCAGAATTAATAAAATGGCAAGTTATAGTCAAATAGCCCTCATTTGCTTTTGAATAGTGCGACATACTTGACACATTCCAAAGCAGACCGAAGTTGGTCTTTTAAAGAGTCGTAAACTTTGTGAAGCGATACATCTCGTAGGTAGGTTTTACTAGGAATTTTATACCGGGGATCCATTTTATGCATCAAAGCACGAAATCCTCTGTCATTGACAATACTAAATGGTTGCACGTCTAGTGCAATCATGCGCATTACATATTCATCTAGTTCTACCTTACGTTTTGAATCAGCTGGATACTGCACATATCTGATTAAAAATACATCCAATTTCTTTGCTTCAGGAGGATTTTTACAATTGAGGTAATTAGGATGCATGCATTTCAGATGATCCATAAGGTTTGTCGTGTTGCCAGCCGTTTTTAACACTTTTCCGCAATGAGCGCATGTAGCCTTTGTCCTTTCCTTCGTTCGTTCAAAATGCTGCCAAACATACGAACCTTCCCGCCTGCGTTTTGAGGACTCAGCCTCACTGACTTCCTCTGACATTCCTGTAAAGAAGAAAAAATATCATTATAGCCTTATAATGTCGGACGTAAATGTACGCTGCAATTTTCCGCCCTAAAATAAAATTCTCGCGCACCACTCTGCATCACACACGTTTGCTTTAAATTTTACTTACTTTTAAGATGTTTCTCCATTTGTAAAGTAACTCCACGGTTGCCACCAACACCTTGTGTTACAAACCACAAAATAAATTTCCTATATCTGAAGTAAAAGTTATATACTAGAAATTAATAAATTTTCAGTTAATCCTTACCTTTTGCGTGTTTTCTTTCAATTTGTCGATTTTTATAGAGGTGGCAAAGAAAATATCGATAGTCGTCATCAAACATCGATGTTTTACAAAATGCAAAAACATCGATAGTACCATCGATGTTTTCTCCACCTCTAATAGCTAATTCAGACGGTGATGTGAAACACTTGTTTCGTTTACTCAACCATGATTGTGAATCGCCCTGTTCACAAGACGCATTCGTGTTTCTATTGACAGTTGTGATTTATGTCAAAACAAATAGTTGTTTTTGTACGTTTTGGTTATAAAATGGAAAAGAAAGGTAAGAAAATATTGAACCAAATGTTAAGTATTTTTACCAAAATTTCTTATTTTTTAGTAAATAGAAAAAGTGCCAGCAAATGTTTTATGTGTGTTAACAATCAAGGCTTTGCTTTTTATTTATATTTAAACACAAACTTCACTTTCGCTCTATGTTTATTTATTTTTTGCTTTGTTTTGCTTATTCTGACAACTAGTTCAGATAAAAAAGCGATAGCGTACTAAATAAATTAGAGATGGTAGTAAATTATTCATGTTTGGTAAGATGTTTCGAATTGAAACGAGATGGTTCGCTCTCAAAATTTTGTATGGCGAACCATGATGTTTCAAACATGATTGGGGGGCCAAACACGAATGAGAGAACGAAACACGAAAAAAGCCAGCCGTCTGAACTTGCTATAAATCTATTTTACACATAATAAATTTCAATACTTATGGTAATTGAGTACAATAGAGTAGAAATAATCCACTGATCAAGCTACATTTGATATCTATAATTGTTATAAATAGTGAAGGTAAAGTGGCAAAGCCAAAAATGTAGCCTTTGCGTTTAATAAGATTTTCAATGAAAAACATTAAACAATCTGGCTGAATTTACGACCTTGGGGACATGCGTAGGAAAAAACTGAATATGCAGTTTTATTTGACTTGAGCTCCTGAGTCGGGAACAATTTGTCCGAAAGGGGAAAATTGCCCCTAAGGCGCAAAAGTCGAAAAATGTGCCCCTGAAGTCCCAGGTAAGTGTTGTTACTCAAATGAAAGGAAATCGTCTTACGATTTCATTGGTGTCACTACTTGACTTCAATTTTTCATGGAGTTTTGATGAAAAACTGTGAAATTTAAACTAGGGTTTAAAATTACTAAGTTTCATTTCCTGAATGCGCTATTGACTGTGACTACGAAAATGATTTAATAAAAATTAAATGAAACAGATACACACAAAATGGTTGTGTTTGCACTGACAACGTCTTCGGCAAACACACATTCGTAGTCAACAGCCAAATGAATGCAAACGACTGAAATATTCGAAGTAAATTTATTGATAGCAAAATTAACTGTCAATGAAACAACTAAAATGACTACGGTTAACATAATTTGACTATCAAGAAGAATTTCTGATTTTTCCCTTGTTCTCGCTTCGAGTTTCTTTTTTGTTGCTTTTGTAAATGATAGTCGAAGAATCATTACAAATCGCGTATACCTGAGCATGTAAAATAAAATCTCATATAGTAAATGAGCCGTCGGTGGTGCAATGGTTAGTGTGCGCGCCACTTGTACATGAGAGCCTGGGTTCGATCCCTGCTCTGGCCACCTTAAAATTTCTTTCGGCGGCGGTCACCTCGCACAGTGACGGCGACATTATCGAGTATTTAGACATGAAAAAGCTTCTCAAATTACCGTTCGGAACCGGTGTAAAGCTGTAGTTCCCAATCAGAGAGTATAAAACTAGAAAGCGCACAGCTCACTGGTTGTGAGGAGCTCTCCCAAATTCCTTCATGGGATGTAATGGGAAACCATGTATGTATGTATAGTAATTCTTTAATTCATTAATTTATTACAATTAAGTATTGGATGGAAACTTTTTTTTTTTTAATTTAAATAAAGTAGAACAAAATAAAACAAAATCAAATATATATATATATATATATCGTTAAAATTTGTAATAATAAATTAATTATGGCTTACAAGTCTTCATTTTGATCTGAATCAATGTCTTCAAACAGCGGTAAGTGATCTCTAGCGCTGTCAAAAAGTTATGGATTAAGTTTCACCATAAGGACGTTTTCCAAAGATTCGTTTGCGATTGCGGTCATCCGATAAAATTAACTTTAGGGAAGAAAGACCTAGAATTTGTTGTTATTTCGGGTATTATGAAACCAATCATAGAATCTTTTTAAGAAAACTATTGCTTGTTGTTTTTGCTCCGCAGTTAGCGTGTAATTAAACTGTGGGTTTAAGAACAAGCAAGCATTTCAGCCTTCAGTTTTAAGAGATTCGTAGTTCTGCTTACAATGCAGTTTAAAAGTTTATTTCCGATTTTTTACATAAAGGAATCGTTATTGCCGGCATTGTCTTCAACAATTTTCTTGATCATTAACAAACAAAAAAAAATAATTCATAGTCCTGTTTTATTTAGGAAAATATCTGTTTTTTTTATTATTTAAAAATCTAAATCATTTAATTTTGGTTCACTTTCAATTATTACCTTCACTCCCGTACTGATTCGCAAATTCTTTAAAAAAGACAACCAAGCAAACAAACGTTTCAAATGTGTTCACAAATACTACAAATGGTTTGATGAATACTCACAGTATTCTTTGTCTTGCTTGTTTACATCACTTTTTCAGGTGTTTACATTTACTGTCTTTGTACAAATATAAATATAAGTAAACACAAACTCACTAGGGCAATAAGTAGTAACGGGTTTTATTCGTTTTGGTTTCACATTTGTATTTACTTGGTTTGGTCGTCGACGAATATGTAAAAAAGAAGACGAGTAGTTTAAAAAAGCAAATGAATTTGAATTCAAATACATTTGATGCTATGCCCTACAAATGACCAAAGCAGAACGTTTTCTGCTTGTGGCATGTCGAAGGTATAGAGGCTTGTGAAATATCTAAAACTGCTGCTATACTGCACAGCAGCCATTTTCCAAAGGGTTATGTATTTGAATAATCGGAGTGCTTGTTCGATCATTCCATGTTGTTTCCTAAAACCAAACTGGTGATTTGGAATAAGCTATGTTGGATATAATCTTTTCACAAATGTTTCTCTAGAACTTTGGACATGATTGTTAGTAAACTTACGGAACGATACGAGTCTATATGCTCTGATAATTTTCCAGGCTATTGGATCATTGTAATTTCTGCTACCTTGTAGTGCGGGGGGGGGGGGGACAAAAACAATTTCATTTGGATTCATTTGATTGTTCGGTGAATTGTTATTTTTTATTTTCTTCGTACTTGAAACACTTTGTTTCATTGACTTCTTGGTTTTCATTGACTGCAAATCACAACGAAACAGGCGCGACCGAATTATGGTTATAACACAAAACACTAACACTCAACAAATGTTGAGTTACATATTTCGGGGTAGTTCCTCTGCTATCGATGCGTCACTTTCTTTGCTGTCGTGTTGCTCCTTGCATTCTGTTCATTTATCTATTTGATTTATAGATTCTCAAGTTACACAAACGATCACAGCAAACACATAAATTCACACAATTTAGTTTTCACAATAAAAGATTATTATTAAGTATAACAAATTAAACCTTGTTCACGCTGCCGCGAAATTGAAGTCTTTCACAATTTTGCTCAATTTCGCATATATTTTGACAACTACGAAATTGAGATATTTACAATTTCAACGTGCACATATGCACGAGAACGAAGCCGACAGAAAATTTTCCGGTGTGCCGCCGTCGTAGATACTTGTTTGAAGATCACGCCGCCGTCATTAAGTCACGGTTTGATTTAAAATGTTAGCTGATATTATGGGTTAAGCCGCTTTTAAGGCCCCGAATTACTAAAAAAAGATCTAAATTTTTACGCAACCAATGAGATGAGCCTAAAAGTAACGTCTGCCGACAAATCGCATTTAATAAGAACTCAATTGCCGCCGTCGATACATTTATTTTTGTTGCTCCAACACCGTCGATAATTGTGGCGCGTCTACGTTTACTGAACACATGGCTACTAAAATGACAACAAAAAAAAAAACAATTGTATGTACCAAATTTAAATTTTAAGTTTTCATCGATTACACTAGTGAGACGAAACTATAAACCTTGTAAAATCAGTGCTTTATGTTAAAGTTCATTCACCATTCATTTATTTTATTGTTTTTATTCATTTTCTAACTAAATTTTTGGTTACTGTATCCAGGCACGAAAATTTTACCCATGATAATATTAGTAAACGAACAGTTGTCATTTTGCAACAACATTGTTCAAATGCCAGTGTGAACGATTTCAATTTCGTTCGACAATTTCAATTCGAAATTGTCGATTTCGTGGCAGTGTGAACAAGGCATAAGTCTGTTTTAACAAATTTAGATAAATTATTCCGGCGTAGAAATATATCTACCACTTTCGTTTGTTGCAATGGAACTGATTTAGGATGTGTACGTGATCTTTTGAAAAACTTGTCAAACTAAATGCAAACGAAAACTCATCTGTATTGAGAATTTTCCACTATGCAGGCGTTCGAAGAAATATAATCTATAAAAAGTAGGAGATAAACCAAATATCAATAGTTTAAATCTCATGCCTTTACTTGTTCATTAAATTTTAACCCATTTGTCTACAAAATTCTATTTAAATAAAATTGTTGCAGGAACGAAAAGTAAGTTGTTGTGGCAATGAAATGAAAAATTGTCAAAGAAAATTGTCATACGACACTTTTCGCTATAACAACGTAAAAACATTAACGAAAATGTTTCATCCATGCGACGAAGCGTTTTTCTTTCAGTGTATATTCTGATATTAATATAAAAATTATTTAATATAAACATTGCTTTTGATTGTTGAACCCTACTGAGAACATAGCATAATACATACCATAGAAACTTTTATTCGCTCAATAAATTAAACGTCATAGGTACGGTGGAAAGTAAACATTGGATGGCGCAAACCATGGGTTCAAAAATACCAGATAGTGGCAATAGTATACAACGATCAACAAAGGTACAACAACCGAATTTCGTGTTTTTGTGGCAAACTAGTTGTGTTAAATACAATACAAATATATACCAACGATAAAAGTCAACAAAAAAGTGCAAAATACATTTAAATTTTTCAGTTCTACACCAAAACGACAGGAAAAAGTTAAGTGAACATATTTTGTAACTCCACCTGGTGTAAGTTAATTTTAAATTTAATTGCTCTCATTTCCACAAACCTACGATGAAGAGTGTGAAATGAAACGTCAGATGAGAGAATAAGTTTATCTATGTATGTATTATTCTATGACTGAGAATGGTCTATGTCAACGAAAATTGGTATATAATACTTTATTATTGATTTTGAAAATAGGCAATGTTGGTTCATGTTTCGATACAGCCCCGAATCAAATTGCGCCTACCATGATTGACACTATATACGAAATGGGTCATATCGGTGCACGTTTTGATATACCCCAACTAGAGAGTCCAAAAAACCGGCATTTTTTTAGAAACCAGTTTTCGGTTTGTTCGAAAAATCAATATTTCAAGCAACCGGTTTGTTCGAAAAATCAATTTTTCAAGAAACCGGTTTTCGGTTGTTAATTTTGGCAAAACCCGATGGGACCGGTTTTTTTCTTTAAGTTAAATTACACATGTAGAACTTACAATACATGTGTTTAACGACCATTTCATATACTTATACTTATTCGTGTTGGAAGCTCAAAATTTCACAACTGTACTTAATCAATATTTCGCTAACCATTGGGTAGCATCGTCGGAATAATTAAAAATTAAATGAAAAAAAATAATGAAATTTAAAAAAATTAAATTTTTAATTAATAATTGTGATTATTTTCCTGACTATGCTACCCAATGGGTAGCGAAATATTGAAGAATAAAATAATTTAAAATTGACCTAACGCTCGAACATTTTAATTGTAAATATAATACGAAAGGTCGAATAAATCATCACTTTTTAAAAAATATACATTGTATTCCAATTTGGAATGCGTGTTTAATATAAAATTTGAAAGTTTTATTCAAATTCGTATTAAACTAATTTTAAATCGTAAGACATTCAACATATTCAAATTTGATAAAGATTATCAAGTATGAAAATCTTATTAGGTTTAAAGCCACGTATCCACTATACAGATTTTTGCGTAGAGCTAGAAAAAAATCTCGCGTAGAGGCGAATAGAGAAGTGTATACACCCTGTAGAGCACTCTACGTGTGAGCACTACAATCTCTACGCAAGAGTTCTAACGCGAAATATGACATCGGCAGCAAAAAAAAAAAATCACGTGGCAAATGTACAGCCAAAGTCACGATGTCGAACGTTAACGTTCGCTTTCTTTCTATGCGACAAACAGCTGATTTGGGAGTCACTAACAAGCGAACGAAAACATATACAATTCAGTACAAAATCGGACCCCACTTACACCCTCTCCATCAAAATCCAAGCGAACGAAGCCAGTTACTCACTTTCGTATCAGAATGCGAGTCACTATCTTTCGACTTGTCGTTCGCATGGTTTTACGTGTGTTTGTGTGGTTGTTGTTCAAAGCAATAACATAAACTTGACGTTCGCCATTTAATTTCGGAGCGAGAGAGGAGAGTACGAAGAACCAGTATCTGCAGGTGCGACAAAGTTGGCGTTTTTGTGCTGAAATTGGAATATATTTTAATAACAAATTTATTATAATGACATTATTTTCTGTCCATTGTGGTTCTTCCATTGAATTCTATATAAATTGTTTTTGTTTCAAGCTTTTATTTAATTTCCAGCTATGCGACAACCAAAAGACAAGTGACTGGTTTTGACATTTTCGTTCGCATAGATGACAACGAAAATAGTTAGTGGCTTCCGATTTTGCAAACACACAATCACACAATAACATTTAAAGCCTGGGAGAAGAAAGAAAGTGAGTGACAGGCTTTCATTCGCTAAGGTTATCTTTCGAGATCGTGACTTTGGCTGGTAATTCCAGTTTGTCTATATGTTTTCTATATATATATTTGTCTAAATATGTCTCTCCGTGAGAGAAAGAACAAACTTAAAATGTCAAAATCGATGGCGGCAACTGCGTGTATACAGTCTGTAGAGCGCATAGTAGAGCTCGACACACAGGGTTAATAGCAAACAAAAACCAGTTAACCGGTTTCCCCGGTTTTTCGGTTTCGGACACTCTAACACCAACACAAAATTTGTCAACCATGATTGGTACCATCGGCTCCAGAGAGTAAAAATATAAAACAATTTTAAAATTTTTTCTTGTGGCGTGTTTTGCAAATGAACTATGCCTGTTTGAGGGGAATCAAATTTTAACCTTTTTTGATGTGAATTTTTCAAGGATGATTGTTTATAATAGGCCATATCGACCTACATTTTGATATAGGCCCAATACAACGATGATTGGTACTATCGGCTCCAAAGACTGCAAATATGTACCGATTTCAAAAAATGTTCGAACATGCGATAAAGCCGAGAATGATCACTTTTGAAAGTAGTATAAGTCTGGGCGTCGGTGGTGCAATGGTAGTGTGCGTGACTCTTGTACATGAGTACTTGGGTTCTATCCCTGCTCAGACCACCTAACATTCTTTCGCCGGCGGTCACCTCGCTTAGTGGCGGCGACAGTATCGAGTATTTAGCCATGAAAAAGCTTCTTAAAAGTACGGTTCGGAACCGGTATACAACTGTAAGTTCCAATCAATGAGTATACAACTAGAACGCGCACAGCTCACTGGTTATGGGAAGCTCTGCCCCAATCCCTTAATGGGACGTAATGGGAAACAAGTTTTTTTTTCTATTATAAGGTCACGTTTTAATATATGTAGCTGACACACAAAGCACCTGCGTTGCTTGATACTATCGAGAATACGTACAAATAATGGCGTATGGTATTATATAGTCGCCTTCGGTCGGAGAAAATATTAGTTGCTTCCAACTTACCGCTTATCCACCTTTGTCGCTGTCCATTGATATTTTGCTACTCAAAGTTAGTGATTGGGGATTTCTATACCCAGTCACTCTGGGAAAACAGGATTAATTTTTGAATTGCCTGGGAACCCGGAAGGGAAATTAACTACGAAAATTGTGATATGGTTTATTAAAAATGCTAGTTTCATACATACATATGTAAATTTATTACAAAAGTATAGAATAATAAATAAATATTAGTTTTTGAAAATTATTTATTTATCTCAGCCCAGCCAACCAACGGAGACCGTAAAGTGCTCCGTTAGGACTCCCCACACGGTGCGCAAACGCTCCTAGGTAGGCTCCGAAAGGAGTCCCAAAGGAGCATATCCGCCGGAGGAAACAGCACGGTCAAAATATATGAAAAAAGTGCACACTAGGGACTCCTTAAATGAGTGTTTTGGGAGTCCCTACACGCTCCTTTAGATAACCCCCAAGGGCTCCGGGCGGACTCCTATAAATGAGTGTTTTTGTAAAAATAATTGATAAGTAATAATAATAAGTACAAGAATAAGAAAAATCCAAACTATAATAATTATACAAATTAAAAAAAAGATTAATACTAATTTTTAGCTCTTTTGGCTTGTCTTAAGATCCGGATAACATGCTTTCTCATACTGTTGTTTTTAAAATACATGTTTTAGAAAATTAAGATATGTACACTGCCGCTCACTTGATTAGGTTCACAGGTTTTCTTACATTCAAATTAGCTTAATTTTGTTAATAATAAACAAAATAGTTATGATACATTTTTTAGATTGTAAAGTATTTATTTTCCAACCATTTATATTAAAAAATATCCAGCAATAATAAATAAAAAATTAAATAAAATTTTTTTTCCCAGAACATATGTTTTGTGGGGTATTTTTTTTGACTCATTTGAATAGGTTCAACGTTATTAAATCAATAAAACACTAATAAAAATTAATTTATATGTCAGCTTATGCATTTGTAAAGTTTTTTTGAAATGTTTTTATAAGGTTTTAATAATGGGTGTATCCTCCTTTATTTGATATAACCTCGAAAATACGATTTGGGAGGGAGTTATATAGTTTTTCAATTAATGTTAAAGAAATTTCGTCGCAAGCTTTTTTAATTCCTTCAATTAAAGATTCTTTAGATTCGTATTGCCTGCCCGACTGATATACCTTGCGAGAGAGCAAAATGTAGAAACACAAAAAACATGGCAGACTTGATGTGCTGGCCAACGTAAACTGAATTTATTCCTAATGAACCTAATCAAATGAGCTAATATTTACACATGCTCTTCTTACATTTGTACATAAAAGCAAAAAATCTAACTAACGGTTCATTATATCGTGAGTATTTCTTTTCTATTCTATGAGTATACAAAAGATCTCTTAATTTGGGTTTAAATAAATCGTCTCTTAATCGTTCTCTTAAGTTATAGATTAAGAGGAGTGAGATTAATGATGAACCTATTCAAGTGAGCGGCAGTGTATGTACATATGTATATTTCAATGATTGCTTTGTTTTTAAACAATTTTGCTCTTGCGGACGCCCTTTATAGGTGCACTCCGCAAACACTACTTTAAGGAGCGCTGTGGGAGTCCCTACACCCTCCTTTTTTGGAGCGCTCCGAATTTGGTTGGCTGGGAGCTCCGTATAGAAATTAAATAATTCGCTAAAAGAGCATTTCGACATTCGATTAAAAATAAGGGGTTTCAGCATATTGTGCGAATGGCTGTGTAACGGAGCCATTGCAAAATGTCTGAGCTTCTTTTTCGCACTCCACCATTAAAATGTACACTATTGCAGTTGCTCAAGTTCTGCTTTTTTGCACTGGTCAAACCTCGTAGCTTATTTTTCTCTCTGTGCGTTTGCTTATTAAACAGGTGACGTTGTCACACAGCTGTTACTTTCACACAGTTCAAGCAGTGTTGTACAACTATCTTGCACAAGTGCGCTCAAGATCTGACCAAATCTCGTGCATTTGCAAAATGTTCGCAATTGCAATCGCACAAGAGGCTGAAACCCCTCATTATGTTTTTTATTTTGGTTGCAAAATCACTTGCTACAGAAAATTATCTTTAACTTTCTACTGAAGTATAGAAAAAACTGTTGTATAGTAAAACCTGTATTATATGTATAAATGATCCACAATGAATCCTCTTTCACATGTTGCTTCAATTAATTTAAATGCTGTAGTTATTTTCGGTGCATTAAGCAAACACTCTGAACTTAAATAGACTTTAGTAAAGGGCACAATACAATATTTCTGCGTTCTTTAATTCGTATATATGTATACATATACATATGCATGTACAGATTACATATGTATATGTATATATTTGCAATATTTACTAATATAATATTCTACAGATAATATTATAATACTTCTTGAACTCAATGGTTTCAATTATCATTGGTACTTCCTAGCTTTAAACCCCAATTCGAGCCAAAGCGTCTTGATGGGAACAACTATATTTTGCTACGGGTGTGGCAAACCGCAACCTTATAAACCCCATTGTCCAAAATGTAGCTCACATTCAAAAAACTTTCAGAAGACTGCACCAAAGGGTGCAACCAAAACTCACAGAGCTCAGCTAATCGCGGAGAATTAGAAAACCGAATACATCTTGATACAACTTATACCGAGATCAATGATATTGTCGCCGAAAATCAGGAAAATGTTACCGGAAGTGACTACTCTGCCGGAAGTTCTGCCAACATGTTTCCTTTTACCTTACGAAAGTTGAGCAATACCAGAGATCCAAGTGGAACTATGAACGGAAATAACCCTAAAAGATTTAATGACCCAAAACTCCCTAGTGACCCTTTTTCAGGCTCTGTATGTCATAATTATGTCCCGCATCCTTTGAAAACCTTACACGAGCGAATAAAATTGTATTATGAAGCTAGAGCTAGAATTTTCAATGAGGAACCTAAAGTAAGTCGATCTAGACTACGGAGGAAAAGCTTCTGGCGGAATGTATAATCCTTAAGGAAAAAGTTGTCTGTTTCTGTTCAAGATAGACCTGGCGATATTCAGACTTTCCGAATTTTTCTAAAGTGGGTCTTGGACACACCAAAGTGATTTCTCATGTCATTGATACCGGTGAAGCCAAGCCTATAAAACAGAGGCATTTTTCAGTGTCACCCGCCATTGAAAAATGGATCTATGAGGAGTTAGACCGAATGCTGGATATGGATGTGATTGAAGAGCCAAATAGTCCTGGGTCATCTCCGGTTGTCCTTCATAGGAAACCAGGCAAAAATAGATTGTGTTTGGATAGTAGAAAAGTTAACGCATTGACAGGAGGTGACGCTTATCCGCTTCCTCAGATCGAAGGAATATTAAGCCGTCTGTCGAAGGCAGAATACATTAGTAGCCTTGACCTTAAAGATGCATTTTGGCAAATACCCTTGGACTGTTCATCGAAAGATAAAACAGCATTCACGGTCCCTGGGAGTCAGTTGTACCACTTTTAAGTTATGCCATTTGGTTTATGTAACGCACCTCAAACCATGTCCAGGCTAATGGATAAAGTGATACCAGCGAATCTCAGGGCCGAGGTGTTTGCTTATCTGGATGATCTCCTTGTGGTATCTGATACATTTGAGCGACATATGGATGTGTTACAGGAAGTGGCTAGCTGTCTTAAGGCAGCTGAGTTGACCATTAATGTTGAAAAAAGCAAATTTTGTATGACAGAAGTTCGGTATTTAGGTCATATTGTGGGGAATGGTGTTATTCGAACTGACCCAGAGAAAGTATCTGTCATTACTGAATTTCCGACTCCTGGGTCCGTTAAGCAAATAAGACGATTTTTAGGTATGTCAGGTTTGATAGGTATGTAAATTATTGTAAACAAAAAGAGTTTAACTAAATTGTTGTAGAACCAACGAAATGTTGTGATTTAAATTGGTTTGAGTTAGAATAAGAAGTCATGACTGTTGAAATTGCAATTTTGTTTTACCCAATTTATTGACATATGAAACAGACATTTAAATTAAGACAATAGTTCCCGGAAATTTCTCCCAATAATTTCCCCAAATGAGTAGATTTGTATTAAATATAAGGGAAATTATACTTAATTCGAGCAAATGCGTATTACATTTTAGTTCGCAAAGTGCTGAAAAATAACTTGAAGTTCGTATTGGACCAAAAATTGTCTCAAATGTTAAATAAAAACTCATAGTTGTACTTAATTTACACGCTTATTTAGAACGGGTTTAGGTATATTAAAGTGTCCATAATATTAGGAATGGTAAGAGGCGAAAAATGTCTACTTAATTTAAGAACCTTTTTACTTAGCAGTAGTAACAATACACAGCCATGTTGGATGTTCAGTGTTAAGAATTTTGTATATTACCTTCCCAATTCTAATTTAGTTCAACTAATCGGTGGTGCAATCTGCAGTGTGCGCGCCTCTTGTACGTGAGATCCCTGCTCTGACCACCTTCGATCCCTGCTCTGACCACCTTAAATTCATTTCGGCGGCGATCACCTCGCACAGTGACGGCGGCACTATCAAGTATATAGCAATGAAAAAGCTACTCATAAATACCGTTCGGAACCGGTGTAAAACTGTAGGTCCCAATCAGTGAGTATAAAACTAGAAAGCGAACAGCTCACTGGTTGTGAGAAGCTCTCCCAATACCTTCATGGGATGTAATGGGAAACCATTTGTTTCGTTTATTTTTAAATCGATTTTTCCTGGTTGTCGGCCACACTCTCCGAAACGGGTATCTTAACAGTTCTTAGGAGGACTAGTAATCAATATATTTCAATGATATGAATGCTTTATTCAATGAAGTATTCCTAAATTTTGGGACCTGGCGTACGTGACTCGATGAAGAAGACACAAAGTATTTGTAGTAAAACAAAATTAGTCTAAAAATTGTAATATAATATAAAGCAATATAATATTTACTTTATTCGTTTCAAAAAATATTTACTTTTATAACTTTACAACAATGTTGAGAAGAATAAATTATTATTTGGAAATGTCACAAAATTGCATCACTGACGAGCTGAATATTGTGTGCTGGTGTGTTCCAAAGACGAACAGCATGTATAAAAAATTATCATTCCGAAACAAGGCTGCGGCGTTGAAGAGGTATAATATTTCCCCCCCCCCCCTATTACTCCTATTAAAAGTAAGCTTCTCAAATAGGTAGGAAGGTTTTCGGGAATAAATAGTTTTATGAAAAAATACGAGAGTTCTGAGGGAGAGACGAAAATTGCGATACATGATCATATCTTTTGAGGCCGTAAACATATCGAAAATTACATTAAGTTTCCGCTTACTCGACACAACTTGTGAAAAGTTCACAGCCATAGAGTAATCCTGGCAAAATATATACTTTAGCTAGGAGAATCTTTATATTACGAGGGGTAAAATGCTGGGTTTGGCAAAGTGACCTTAATTTTGCATACGTTTGGACTACGACAGAGTTTATGTGATGTGACCAGGTTAGATTATCATTAAAGACTATTCCGAGGTTTTCCGCATTTGACACAATTGCAAGGCGTTCATTATTCAATGCTATGTTAAATTCATAGGTCTGTAAGGGTCGCCTCTTTTTAATCAAAAGGCATTTCGATTTCCCAGGATTAAGACTGAGTCCATTCGCAGTTGCCCATTGGTGTAGCTTTGGCAAGGCATAATTCAATCTAGCAACGTATTCCGTTAATTGATTAACGTGGCATCCCAATATTATTTGCACATCATCGGCGTACATGTGTATGCTGCAATGTGATACATACATCAATGGACCCAAAATGGACCCAAATTTCTGATGTCGTGTTGTTTAAAAATACTGCCTGAGCACGCACATTTAGGTACGACTGAAGTAACCGTTTTGAAGTAGGGGACAAATTGAAAATCTTGGTGATCTTAGAGCATAGAATACTGTGCTCAACAGATCCAAAAGGACCGTAAACGAAACTTTATTATCATCTAAATCTTGGCGAATATTTTCGGATACTTCAGTTAATGCAGTTACACATCTGTGATTGAGTCGGAAGCTAGATTGTTTACCCGTCATCAGTGAAAAACTGTTTACATACTCTGTTATTTGCCTCTGCAATATCTTCTGAAGTACTTTAGAAAAGAAGCTGAGTATGGAAATTGGTCAATATTCTGACTTGGTCTTTGGTATATGAATTACTTTGGGCTGTTTCCAAGATGAAGGGAAGACACTTGTTGCAATAATCGTATTAAAAAGATGGGTGATGTAAGGTAAAAGCCGCGGCAGGAGTATTCTGACGAATCAAGGGTCTATGTTATCTATTTCTACAGCATTTGAACTTACAAACGAAAAGGCTTTTTATACTTCTAAATCATTTATGCAAGACAAGTCAAAACTATCATCAACATTACTAAAATGTTCTGTGTTATCTCCAAAGTTGTAGAAATTGGTCGCAATATTAACCTTTGGTACATTTACGAATTTTCTATTCATTTCATCTAAGTCGTCATCACAGTTGACTACCGCGGGCGACTGTCCAATGTGAATGTCAAGAATATTTTTGCTGTGATCCCAGCGCAGAACAAAAACGCTGTTTATATATTCCGTTTTAGCAATACGAATCTTGACATTTACGTCCCTTCTTGCCGACCGATATTCTTCATAATATACAGGGATTTTTAATCTTTTCCACCTGTTGTATGCCATATCCCTCATATTTATAGCAAGTTCAATGGCTTCAGTTAACCAACGTCTGGTCTGAGCAGAAACAATCCTAGTCTGTATTGGAACAGTTCCGCTATATAGACAGATAATATTTGCCTGCAAAAAGTATAACTGATCATCAACAGACGAAAAATTATAAATTTAATTAAAATTCACTAGTAAGAAATTGCATTCAAGCAGACTCTAATGAATATTCTTGATATCTCTGTAGTAAAGATTTTGTTCAACATTAGACCAAGGAAGTCATATGTCAAGAATATTAAGTCATGTTTAGAGAAACATCGTAGAGAAGAATCTTAGATGTGTCATTCAGAAAGAAAATATCAACCAGAGATTTGTAAAATGTATTGGAATTGGAATTGTAGTATTCGTGGGAATGAGACCAGTCGAAGACATAAAATCAGTTAAAGACGAATCAGTCAAAATGTTGGAGTTGAAATCACCGGAAATTAAAACATCAGTAAACGATACTGTTAAGTTTTCCATCATATTAAAAAAACTGTCAAATTTTACATTACGATTCGGCCTATATACACAGCCGATCAACATCTTACCATTAACGGATGAAACTTCAGCGAATATGTATTCGATTGTGTCCTCAACACCAGACTTAATGCAGAACTTAGATTTAATATTAGACTTGACAAAGATAACCACTACTCCACCATGTCGCAACCTGTCTGCCGTGTATGTGTTATGTCCCTGAAGGTCAACCAATCCGTTCTACGTAGATGCGCTAAGCCAAGTTTCCGACACGCAGATAACATCGATATTACTGTTTTCGAATATAGTATATCCTAAACTCGCAAATTTTATTATTGAGACTCTACCCTTTAATGTGACAAATTTTCAAGCCCATTCGTTGTTTCGTAAGGATTATAATCATGTTGAAAGTTGCGTCTTTGGAAGACACTTGAGAACCATTGGTGATGAAATTTAAAAAAATTATAGAAATGTTGCTTTCCTCTTCTGTACGAAAATTGTGATACAAATGAAGAAATATGTCTTACTCCCTGTAAAAATTAGTGCTGTATGAAAATAAGAGTTTCCGCATTTTAAGTCCATTCGTGGTTAATTTATTTAAGAAATTCCACTTCATTTGAAGAAATAATTGACTAATTTGCTTTGCCTAATACGTAATCTAAGAAATATAGGAACATAATTTGAGTTCAAAAATCGTGGAATCCACACGAATTTAAATTAATTACATCTTAATGTATGAGAAGCGAATGGTCAGAAATATTTTTCAGTGTAAAAAATAATTGTGTTTTCTTGGAATAATAGACAATTCTCTAGGGCAATTTTTTGGATTGACGATGATGTCCCGTGATATCACAACGATCCTCATTGGATTAAGGGACTTATCACATAAGGCTGAGTGAATGAATCTAACGGTAGACGCTTACGCGAAATAATGTCACATATGTCACCTTGCGTTTGCATTAAACTTTTAGTTAACCGACTTCGGCTCGTTTTATTTTTACTGAAACACGTACTAAAGTGTCAACATTTGTAAACATAATACACACAAACATACCTGATTCCAGTTTGGAGTTGGCAACACAAAGGCCCAGTATATATAGCTACATTCATGTCCCCATTCCTACATCTTTCTTATACCTAAACAAACCACAAAGTTGTAAATATCTAGACACTGCACAGGGAAATATTATAAAATTTGATGTATGTATATTTATTTAATTATTTATTAATTTTAATGTGATGATTATTCATTCATATCATACATTTCACATCATACATTCACATCATCACATTCGCCACGGCTGCGTTATATGTGCTACACTGATCAAAGCCGATGTACATTTCTCAACGCAGATGATCGCTTGTACGTTTTATGTGATTAAAAAAATTGGAAAATGAAGTGAAAGTGACGTGATGCGTCTTATATGATAAGACACCAATGGCCCATTTTTCAGTTCATTTCTAATTGTCTGATTAGTTAATTATGATTAGATGTTAACAAGAGTTTAATCATGAGGCGAGTTTTAGGTGGTCTTGTTACATAATCATTTGTACTAAAGTGATGTACTAATTGTACTAATATGATAATACAGCAAACACAGCAAAAGGAAATACGAAAACAGCTGTTTACAAAAGAGAATTAGTAAACAAAACAAACATTCGATAAAATTGAAAAAATAACTTTCATTATAAAAGAAAATACTGGTAAACGGCAAAAAAGTTCAAAAAATATACTTCTTGTTGTGGTTAGTGAAAAAGTGCCACAGAGATAGAATATAAACGCACAGATAGCGCTAGAACTGATGATGAAATGCATGTATGACGGATAATATGGGATGAAATTGTACAAAAATCCATGAAATTGTACCAAAAATAAACAGATAGTACCAAATTAAATAAATGGACAATTTATTTGAAGTCTAAAGCGCCTTGGAGACGTTCAAAAAACTACATCAATCACGTGTGCCATCGTGCCTTGCCCGCAAACGTTCAACAAAATACGGCAATCATCACTTTTTCTTTGATTTCATTGTGTTCGGTTGACATGTCATCGTCGGAGGATGATGATTTGCTTTTGGTAGCATGTACTGGAATTTTATTAAAAGAAAAAGAAGACGAGAAAAAGAAGAAGAAACTGTGGATGCAAAATTGGTTCAATGAACGACATCGGTTTACGCACGAGAATCTTTTGGGTGAACTAAAATTCCTCAGCACCTGCTCCACTTCTGCTGCATTCCGCCAATCGCTGCTTCTCCCGTCAGAAATTTGTCCGTAAAATATATTTTTTTTACGTCATCCACAGTCGCAGTAGGCTACTGCTCTTTAAAAAACTCTAGCAGTATCTCATACTGCTTTCTTTTTTCCTCCCTGTTGATAGCATCCACTTTTGTGTTCCACAGCGCCTATAAGCACTCATAGCGTTCAATAAAATTTAATATGATTTATTTTTCGTTCGCGCACTTGTCCATTCGCACAATTTTTCTCTACTAATGAGTCATGATCAGGGCTGCCAGCTTTGACGATTTTTTGGTCAAAAATTGATAAATGACGATTTTTACCCAAAAAATTACGATTTTTTGATATTTTACTAACATGGCAATCTATATGTTATTTTGTTATGGCAACATCGAAAATGTACAAAGCGAAAGAAAAAGTAAAAAGAAGATGAATATTTGACAATAATACACACATGTGTGTGTGTGAGGTATTCTTAGTAGTACTACAAAGAGTACTTATACTTACTTATGAAGCCTGTGTTAGATAACACGGGCGCATAGGTCAGACGTAGAATACGTTAGTCATTTTGCAATTAAAATATATGAATTAAATATAATTTTTGATAAATGATTTAAATCTATCAAATTTATCTTTAATTTTTATGTTAAAAATTTAGGATAGTTCTTAAAAAAATTTGGGTACACTTTATATCAATTCGATGCACTTTTGAAAACAAGTGTAAATACTGCATGTGGCAACACTGGTTCTGTAATGTTCACATAAAACATGCATTATCATTATACTTCTTCTCTTTCTCACACTGGTTCTGTGATGAACACACAGATAATCGTACTGCTCTTACACATGATGTTATAATACATAAAATACAAAGCATATGAAAATTAATACAAAATTTGAAGGAGTTAAATTTTGATTTACTTATAGAATCAAAAAAATTATATGGAGCAATATGATTATTTAAATACAAATCAAAAGAAAACATATTAAATATGTTACGACCATACTTGAATTATCTTCAATGCATGCATAAAGTATTAAAAACTCATAATGAAAGTGACAAACATTTTCTCAAAATTGTGTGCTCCAGATCAACACCCCTACCTTACCGTATAACGTATTCTACGTTAAAAAAACAAATCTGCTGTTCTGCTGGGGTCACTTGCTATGAGTACACTCTGTAGTAATCCATTAGAAAATACAATTTAAAAATATATTTGCAAACTTAAATGATGCTAATGAAATTTACTTGTCATTTTTAAAATATATACTAGAAATTATTAATAATATAAACAAAATGTTTCAAAGTGAAACAACGGAAATACACAATCTTTATTCTCAAATGGAAAGACTTTTCAAGACAGTCATTAGTAATTTTCTAAAACCTGAATTTGTAAAGACTGATCAAATATATTTAGTTGATTTTAACAATAGAGACAATTTCTTAGACAATAATCAAATATATTTAGGCGTATATGCAAAGGAATTGTTCACAAAAACAAAACTGAATTCAAGTGAAAGAAGCAAAATATATATTAACTGGTGAATTTTTATATTGAGCTTTGTACGCAAATATTAAAAAGATTTGATTTTGAAAGCAATTTTAAGAGTTTGTGTATGATAAGACCTACTTATATTAAAAACATTAATAATAATTCATTTTTGACATACTTAAAGAATTTCCACATTTTGTGAACAAGGAGGAAAAGCAAACATTGGATTCAGAATTTCGTGAACTAACGGTTTTGAATTTTGAAAAAATGTTTGAAAATAATGAAACGGATTTATTTCGATTTTGGAATGAAATATTTGCTTTGAAACGTGGTGATGGTTCATATGTTTTTCCTATTCTAACAAAATTTATACAGAAGATAATGGTATTACCTAAATAAAACGAAAAATCGAAATTCTCTTGAAAAGGATTCAATGGAGGGTATACTTTATACCAAAGATTATTTAAAACTCAACAAAACAAAGTGTTATGACATATTAATTCAACCCGACTTGTTAAAAATGATAAACTCAAATATTTATTTACAAAATGAATGACTCAATGCAAGATGCTAAATAACTACTTATGTACATTGTTTAATTTACTGATTTAAAGTAAAAACTAGGTTAATTACTTGAATATGTATCTAGTTTATGTTTCTTTTAATAAAACTATATTTAAATATATCCAAATGTGCGTATTTTAATTTTGACGATTTTTTAAAATAGATTTGACGATTTTTATTTTATTTATCGTCATTTTGACGATTTTTCATAAAAATAATCTGGCAGCCCTGGTCATGATTGACAATCATAAATGGAGACCATCAACAAAAGCCGATTACAGGCACACACTCAACCGATTGATGGAATTTGTTGAACGTCTCCAAGGCGCTTAAGCTATATTTTGGTTTAGACAACATTTTAAATTGAGCGTCTTTCAACGGAAAAATAATAAGGAATAGACGATTTATGTATCTCATTTATTAACTCACTGTTCGATATTAATTCAACCATTTAAGAAAAGGTTCTATATCAGAGGTCATCATGCCAGTGCCCGAAAACGATCGGCTTTTTACACGCACACAACACGACTGTTAACAAAACTCTGTGCAAAGAGCGTAAAAACTATAATTTTCATTCACTTGTATGATAGCTTTCAATGAAGCAGGTCGGTGTCGCTATGTGTTTTGTAAAAACAAAAACAAAGCACATTAATTTTGTATGCCAGCCAGTGTTGCCACCAAGGAAACTACATATTACACACGGAGGAAAATAATATTACACATTTGGGGAAAAATTACACATGCATCAAAATTTTTTTATTATTTAATAAAAATTACTATATAACACAGAAAACAAACTAAAATACATTTCACACTAACTTTATATAGCAATTTATAACTACGAAAAGTATAATATAAACAAATAAACGTTATTTTGTAAGAAATGTACGGTTAATACTTCCAATTGTTATTGTACATTTCTTGTGTGGGTTCAAAGTTTAGGCCTCCATTCCTACGTATACCTTCTTTTGTAAATAAAATCGCAGCAACTGTTTCTGAATACTTTTTTTCTTAAATCTGTTTTACAATTACTTAAACTGCTAAATATTCTTTCGGCAGAAGCATTTGAGAAGGGTAGGATAAAGAGAAATTTTATAACTTTTTGTTATGTGCGAAATAATTCGTTTCCTAAGGAATTTTTTTACTCTAAAAGTGCATGTTGTCGCCACTCATTGTGGAGTTGCTGCAAATTAATATTTTGGGCAAGAAAATGACAGATGTATACACATTTACCATAAGCTAGTGTTGGCAACAGCAAATATATGCCAAATAAAAAAAGTCTTATAAAACGTGAAACAATAAATGGTACATGAATAGCACATGGCACTAATTAAACATAGGCCACACATGCAACGAAAAATTACACACGATATGTGTAATTACACATGAAGTGGCAACACTGGTTTGATGAGTTTATATCGCAGACCCTTCCAAATCGCGGCATACCTGAACGGCGCTTTATTCGTATCCAGGATATTTCTACTTTCATTTGGGAAATAACTTAAATATTAACTGTGCAGTGCTGTAGTTTCGCCATTAGAACACGATGTGACATAAAGTTTCCACAATAGTTTAAATCATAGTCTTGAAAATTTAACTTTCCCTCAAATATGCTGAAAACTATATGTAAAAAGGATATAATACGAATAATATAGGCTATATAAGCTATTTATTCAGGATATTCATTATTTACATGTTCCTTTAACGCATTCCTAAAATAACTATTTCATTTGTTCGTGAACTACTGTTTTGGTTTTGGTCGATCCGTTCGTTTGTGCAAATACGTTCTACGCAAACAGACCATAATTCTACACAATCCTTAAGCTATTTTTCGGTTAGAAATTGTCAAAAACGTAGCTGCAGCAATTGACTTCGAATATAAAGCATAGAACCTACAATTATTATATTAAATAAGAAATACATATATAGTTTCCCATTACTACCCATGAAGGGATAGGTTTTTTTTTATCACAAAGATTATTTTCTCTGCCACTACTTTTCCGGCCAATTAAACAAATTTCAATGGAGCCCGCTCCAATTGGGGCTCACCTGGTTCAGACTTAAATCTGTGTTTAATGTAACTGGAAACAGGATGCAACACATATCGGGTATAATCTGTAAGGCGGACTGCCGCTGGATTCATTCATTCATTTTTATTCTTCCATAATTTCTTAATTATAACGGGTTTTCAATAAGAGCGGTACAAAAGTTTTTTTAAATAAAACAAAACCGGTTTTAGATACCAATGAAATTCTTTATACCTGTGAAAGAACGTTCGATGCCATTATGTATGGAACTCGATTTCTTTTGCATGGCCACCACGGGCACGCTTGCAGAAGTCCAGACGCTGAACCCAATTTTCGACGGTTTTAAAGCATAAATCGGCCGATACTGCTGCAATTTCACGTTCGATATTCGTACGAAGTTCATCAATCGTCGCTGGCTTGTTGGCATAGACCATAGACTTGACGTAGCCCCACAGGAAATAATCTAACGGCGTCAAATCGCAAGACCGAGGCGGCCAATCGACTGGGCCATTTCGTGAGATAACACGTTCACCAAACTTGGTTTCCAATAAATTGATTGTGGCATTCGCTGTGTGGCTGGTGGCGCCGTCCTGTTGGAACCACATATCCTCCAAGTCCATATTATCCAATTGGGGCCAAAAATATTCGGTTATCAATGAACGGTAGCGATTCGCATTCACAGTAATGTGCCGGTCTTGATAATCACGGAAGAAGTACGGCCCAATGACACCGCCGGCCCATAAACCGCACCAAACCGTAATTTTTTCGGGATGCAATGATGACTCATGGATTACGTGTGGATTGCTGTCTGACCAATAACGCATATGTTGCTTATTGACGAAGCCATTCAGCCAAGACCATAAATTGGACGTAGAGCTCTTAAAGTTGAGGCCACTGACTCCAAATTTCGGTAGTGAATTTGAATAATTTCGACTCGTTGTTGGCTCGTATTTCTTTCCATGATGAAATGGCAAACCTTACTGAAGAGAAATGTCAAAAGAGCGGGAAAAAATATGGCGTCATTTGCTGTCCCTATCCATTTACTTTTCTAGCGTCTCTGTTGAAAAACCCTTTATTACATAATTCTATATATAAACATTTTCCGGGTTTTATCGGTACGATATTGCATCAAGTAATATGTACTTATATCTAATTAAATTAACAACTAAGTATTTTACAGTAATAGATTTTGTTTAAATGCAAAAATGGGATAACACCTTCATTTGATTTAGAGAGAGAGAGAAGTCAAAAATATTCCTGTTAACAATTCTATAGTTGTACCTCTAAAAATATGCATATGGACTTGATCTTCCCCTTGTTTAGAAATAATAACCTGATCAAGACGTTCATCCCCTTTCATTACAGGTAAAATATTAATCATCACCATGGCACTTACATGTTTGTAAAAGTTCCAGCTATAGTGAAGGTAGAAGAGCTTGTCACTAATTAGTATACATATGTACATATTTGAGCTGCACTAGCAATGGCAACACCAACGACGACCCTGAACTAAACCACAAGCGAGAGTAACTGATTGACGGTTGTCCAAGCGATAAAGTAAAAGCGCACTCCAACACACACGCACTCGTAAGTACACACGTAATCAAACATCGATCATCGACGACGGCCTTTGCTGCATAAATCTATGGACTAAAATGGATTACAGTTATCGACTTTTATGGCTCTTTTCCATTTTACTGGGTAAGTGTGACCAAGCCGGTGTGCGTTTGTATCACAAACACGTACATATGTACATGTGTACCATACATAAAATCAACATACATATAATCCATGTACATAAATATGTACGAAGGTACACGTAGCTTTGTAACTCATATTTATGTACCCGAACTACTAACCCAAAATTTTCAAAAATACTATCGTTCCAATTGGTATGCAAGACCAAATGGCGATTGTGGACGAATATGTATGGACTTCATTTCACTGGTGTGACCAGGGCGACAGACGTAACTATCAACAGCCTTAGAAACATATGGGAGTGTTATTTTCTTCGCGCCAAACTAATTTTTCGACGACTTTGTATATGCAGCCGCTTAATATCGCTTAGCTCCACCAGGAGGTATCTATGGCACAGCTGATCAGCTATGAAGTAGGAAATTGATGGAAAACGTAGTAGACAGGCGAGAGAGCGATAAGCAACCAGAAGCTAAGATTAATTCTAATGGTAGCTAAATTATGTTGGTTGCATCGAACGAAAATACGCATTCCCTTTTATTTCTGTCCTGTTTATTTCCAACCAAAGAGTAACATACAACAGTTACTTGAAGCCGACGAAATGACGTACTACCTCGTCGTCCTTAAGAGAACGTAAAGAGAGGGTTGGCAACTCTTATCTATGGCTTCACTTAGAGAGTGATCGAAAAATTAGTTTATTGGAATAAAAAGAGCCTATTGTTAGATTGATGCGCGTTGAAGGTTTAGTTTGCTAAAGTTTATCAAAAATATTGAAATAGTCTACAAAATCAGGGTTGAAAGTGTGCAAAATAAAAGCTACGAAAGAAGGGAAGGGAACAGAAAAATAAAAACAATTTGCATTTCTGAAAAGCCCATTGAAAACACCTGTAATATCGATTCTTCATTTTTAGCAAATTCAATACAATTCAATACAATATTAATTTTTAGCAAATTCAATACAATATGTTTCACAGTGTACAATATTAATACACTTTTTGCAATACGATACATTTATTTAGTTGTTTGAATTACTGAGAAGCATTCAAAATACTATATTATAGGCGAGACAGCGATAAGCAAACCATGCAGCAAACTAAATTTAAATAGTACATATTTGATTGATACTAATGACAGCTAAATTATGTTTTATGTTGGTTGCATTGAACGAAAATACACATTCCCTTTTATTTCTGTCTGTTTTATGTTCAACCAAATTGAAATTGCCTACTACCTCATCGTCATCAAGAGATCGTAAAGAAAGGGATAGAAACTCTTGTCTATTTCTCTATGATTGTGGTTACAAAACACGTGGTTAAAATTGCAAAATTAAGAAAAAAAAAGAGCTACAGAACAAACTACACAAAAAAATCATATTTCAAACAAAAACTAGTAGACACATTTTTGGGAACAATTTTTCTATTGGTCTGACAAAATCGAACCAAAAAAGGTTAAATTTTTACTAAGATTGAAAGTTAGATTTCGAAAAGTATATTTTTGTACCAAATTTAAGACTTTTTCATACAGATACATTTAACCAATGCACAACAAATTAATTTCAAAAGGGTTCACTGATTTCAAATGAAAATGTGGGAATGTCCAAAAACAAGAAGTGTGATTTCAATCGATCGTCTCAATCAACTCAAAAAGTTTGAAAGTACATACATATGTACATGGTCGCGGTGTCAGGAACCCTAATCGGTTTTGCCGCTGACCATCACAATGTTTCTTTACAAGCCAAACAATATTTCAGCTGGAGGGACAGGGCCTTATTTTCGACTTGACGTCAATACATCCTTAGCATTCAAAGATTTTGCATTGCAACTTTCGGCGATATTGTAGCTCTTTCCAAATTTCAATGCAGAAATACTCCGTAAAATTACGATTATTTTGGAATCACATTCTGTGGCTCTAAATATTATTTGTGTTGATTAATGTATTGTGCAATTTTTAGGCTACAATTCCTTCGAAGAGACTTACCCCAATTTCGCTACAGTGAGCCAGAAATGGGTCAAAAAGATTAAAATATTCTTCGAAGTTTCATCATCATCATAATTTTTCTGAAAGACTGTAAAAAGAAGTATGAAAGGAGGAAAGAGTTACAATATTATAAAGTAATTTCATATAGAGCTGCCTTCTTTCTAATCTGACGTTTCATTTCACGTAAATTGACGTACACCAGGTGCAATTACAAAAATTGTTGACTTACATTTTTCATGTCGTTTTGATGAAAGATTATGAAATTTAAACGTATTTTGGACATTTTTGTTATCTTTTATTTGGTAGTTTGTGGTGTATTTGCACAAAAAATTTAACGCACATAACGAAATGCCGTTGCTGTTTTCTTGTTGGTTGCTTTGAACCATTGCCTGTATCTGGTATTATTAAAGCAATACTTTCCAACATGCAGCTGAAATCATGGGGCCCTAAACAAATCACATCCATGTGTCGCATAATGCAATTATACGAGTTATACTTAATATTAATAGATCATATACATATTAATAAAAATGAACTGTTAGCTTTACACTGAAAACTCCTTATTTAAATCACAAGTTGTAGAAGTAAAAGAGGACAATAACACTGTAAGTAGGTGAAAATGACACACCAAAACGCCGAGACACGTCAACCTAATTTTGGATCGTAGAATCAAGTGGTGTACCCCGTTTTGAAAAGTTAGCTCGAAATATTTCGATTTTAAATTTGTAGTAAATTTAAAGCGATTTTTGATTTTATTTGAGGGAAAACCTGCGAAAGCTCTTGTTAAATCAATTTATATATTTTTTTCGACAAAATGTAACCGTTGAAATAATACACATCTATTTGGAAGCAGAATTAGTTTACCTCTTACAATTTGGGACAATAATAATTTTCGGATTCGGGATTTAGGGATTGGCAAGCCATTTTTGAGCTTGTTGGAAAGGTCTTTAAGAGGCCTTTCAGAATCCACCAAAAAAAGTAGAAAAAAGTCAAATCGCCGAGATACAGAGCTTTCGGAAAAAAATTTAAAAAAAATTCACATAACCTCAATTTGCTCAGCAAGATGGCAGGTAACTTGTTTTTTTTGTTGAAAGGTAGCCATACCTCTTACCTTTCCAAAATGACCTAAACGAAGCCCAGAGGTCTTACCCTTCTAAAGTTATGACCATTTTACTGAAATGCAAAAATGTTTGTTTTTGTTTTTGGAAGCGAAATAACAGCACACATTATTTGTTTTTGTAAATTAACACGTTTAAGATTTTATTTTATTGAAATTTTTGGCTGAAGAATCAAACACATAAGAAAAAAAAAAACTTTTGATGTTAAAGGAAGTTTTCAATGGGGAACCACATTTTCTACTAAACACAATCGCAGCCGTTTGCGAACCACATCCGCCACGTTTAGTTCACTCATCTTTTCACGAACTTTCACCGCAGCTTCCTCAATGCGTGCAAGTAACTGCTCACGATTGTGGATCTGCACAGAATACACACAGTCTTTCGTGTAGCCCCACAAAAAGAAATCAAGTGGTGTGAGATCTGGAGATCGCGATCACGATCGATCGTGGGGGCCAGGCGATTGATCCAGCTCGTCCAATCCAACTTCGAGGGAAATTGGTGTTAAGCCAATCCCGCACAATAAGCCCGTAATGCGCTGGAGCACCATCTTGTTGGTAGAAAACATGATTTCGTACCGCAAGAGGTACTTCCTCTAGGATTTCTGGCATGACTTCTTGCAAAAAAGCCAAATAATTTTTCGAATTTAACCTGGTCGGAAGTACTTTGGCCCAATCAAGGTGTTGTCGATGATGCCAGCACAAACGTTGACGGCAAATCGGTGTTGAAATGCTGTTTCTTTCTTGTTGTGGGGATTGTCATGGGCCCATTCGTGCAAATTATGGAAATTAGTTATTCTCGTGAATTGCGCTTCGTCGGTCCACACAATCGATCGTAAAAACATAAATGCGTGTACATCACGTTGCAACATTCTCGGCAAAAGTTGACGCGTAGTAGCAAATCGGCCGCCAAGAGTTCTTGAACTGGTGTGAAATGGAATGGATGTTTTTTTACTTTGTGAAGGACGCGCCATACTTTTGATTGTGCCACACCAACTTGGACCGCGATTCGTCTTGTGCAGGTGACCGCCTCGCTAAGGTGGCGGTGGTCAGATCAGGGATCGAATCCACGTTCTCATGCACAAGAGGCGCGCACACTACCATTGCACCGTTGCTATCACTCTTAAAAAAAGATTCTTTATATTTCAAATTGAGAAATTAATCCAATCGGGAGAATTACCACTTTTTGACCTCCAATGGAGGCTTTGATCAAGACTGGTCTTTAATATGGCACCATTTTTTAGTTGCTAACATAAATTTTCAGTGTTGATTTAGCTCGGCTTGAGGTCAGAAAATGGAAATACCATCGGATTTTAATAACATATTGACCACTAAAACAATTAACAATATATACACCAGTTTATAAAGATTTATTTTTAGTCTGCTTCGGAGATCTTACTATTTTTTCTATAGATTTTGGCGTCCCAAATACGAAAATGAATTTTAAAAATTTTTCCCCTGATTAGTTTTCATGATATGAATTTTGGAATTTCTTTTCGATATTTTTATGAGATGCTTCAGCTTATTGGAGCATAACATAATTTGAACCAACAATTTAGGATAACAAGAGAATATGCATAACTTTGTCATTCGTCACCCAATTTTTATATCCGATAGCTTGTTTTGGTTGAGAAAGTCCAAACTTTATGCTCAATTTACGGAACTGAAGTTATTTTTACTATTAATATTTGTTTTTATCAATTCGCGATGGTAATATTCGCACAAAAAAAATGGCATTTTTAAACTTTAAATGTGTCTACTAAAAGCATGCAGTGTTCCATTAATTTTACTTGTACAAACAGATAAAACAAGTAATAACCTGATATTATCGGTACAAATACAACAAAGAGTAGAACACAACATGTGCGCAAGCGTTTTGGAATGAGTAGAGAGCGTATAATCTCTTTCTCTGGCTCTGATTGTAGTCTAAGCTTTTTCTCTCTTTATCTGTTCCACTCAGTGAAGTAACTGTTATACCTCGTTTTTAAATGGATATATCCATTTAAAATGGATATTCCAGATAGTACGCTTTGCGTTGATGCTGTTCTCTTACTATTTCCATTCTTTTTACAAAAAGTGATGGTGTAAGTTTTATCTGTGGCAAATTTTAAGAAAAAAGAAAACAAAAATGTCTGAGGTAAGTAAACACACTCTCTCCTCATATTCCAAGCACGGATAACAATAATCCCGATATATCTGTTTGTTGTGTATGTAATCATTCAAGTATTATTGATACTTGGTACTTTCACTCTCTCATACATATTCCATCGATATCTAAAAGAGAAATATTCCATACGCACTCAATCCAAAGCGAGCGAAACAGATACAAGCAGATATAAGAAAAATTAACAACAAGCAACAAGTGTGTTTGGATGGTTCTTTGCAGACCTTTAGTATCTACTATCAAAACTATCCAACTGATTTTAAAACCTTGTATTGACAACACCTTTAAACCACTCGGTAACCGCGTTTACGAGTTATGCTCCAATAAACTTAGGCATCTCATAAAAAATTCCAAAATTCATATCATGGAAACTAATCAGAGGAAATGCTCTCAAAATGGACTGGTACCAAAAACCTACAGCGTCGGGACGATTGATAAATTATCATTCCAAACACCCAAGAAGGACAATTATTAACACTGCGAGCAACTTCATTAGCAGAGTTTTGAAGATAAGTGACGTTGAATTCTACAAGACGAATAAGGGGAAAATGGTGGATATCCTTAAATTGGATAGTTTCCCCAGGAAAATTACAGACAATCTGATATCACGGGCAGAGAGGAGCAAGCCGACTGAACGCCGTACTGAATCTGACAGAATTTATAAAACCACAACGTATGTTCCGGGTTTCTCTGAAAGATTGAAACATTCCAATATATATGACAACGGAAAATATGAATTGGCGTTGAAATCGAATTTAACCGTGAATAGTTTATTTAGTAGGACAAAGTCTATTATCGACAAAAATGACAAGCCAAACATTGTGTACAAAATTCCATGTAATGGTGACAAGTCCAGCATATGCTAGAAAGTATATGTTGGCACTACAATGGATAAATTGAAAATTAGAATATCTGCTCATAAGTCGGACTAAAAAGCTCATTAGAAGCCGATAGAACAAAAGACAGCACTAGCAGCCCACTGTACTTTAACCGGACACAGACCAAATTTTTACGAAGTGGAAATTCTGACTGAAGTGGAAAATTACTCAAGACGCCTCTTCCAGGAAATGCTGCATATAATTGACGTTCCATCGGAGAAAAGGCTTAACTTCAAACGAGATACAGATCAATGTGCGCATGTGTATAGGCACACAATTAACAAATTCAAGAGAAGAACAAATCAGTTGACATAAGCCTGCGGAAAAACTTGGACGCGCTCTGTGTTATCTCAAAATGTAATTAAAATTAATCATTCTCCCTTTGGGGAAAATAATATATATTGTTATGTTGATTCTTGTTTGAATTGTTCAATAATGTTTCTGAATACTTTGCTTACTCTTGTTTTATCAGATCCTTGAAACTGATCAACGAAGTTGGTCGAAATATTGGAAAATATTAATAAAATTGTAAGAAGAAATACCTGAAGTGTTTTCTTTTTATCCGAAACAACTGAAAACTAATATATCTACATAGGTCAACTATACTCACAACTAAGAGTTAATGATTTTTACATTTACTTGCATTGAATGCATAATTTGTTTAGTTTTGAATCTGCTGCTCTGTTGTTTCTCCTTTCCTTGTTGTCTCTTACGTTTTTGTCTTCAGAAGGTTTCAACTATGCGTTTATACACGAACAATATACTTATATACAAATCTAGTTTATGTAAAAAAACGTATATTAATTATTTGTGTTTTTTCTATTATACCTATTTCACAAATGGTCCGCCATTCCTATTTTTTCAGTAGAGGCTCGGGTGGAAAAAAGGATTCACGTTGTTGCCCTCCCCAGTTTCTTTCCTCAAAATCGTTTCTCACTTTGGTAGCACACATACATATATACAAAACAGATACACAAACCAAAGCAACATCACAAACCATTTAACCGTCCGAGCGTTTGTTTATTCTTCTTTCACTTATCAAGCGCTTTGACATCCTCTGTCCGAAGAACCATTGACAACTGAATACATGAAATTAAAACGCAAGTCATTCCGCACATTCTGGAATGTTTATGAATCACTCGCTGAGAGAAATACAGCTACACACTTACAAGATATACACACTCGTTTTCCCATTTTTATTCTCTTGCTCTCGAGAGAGCATAAACAGTGCAACAAACACTGCTGTATTTGCATCACAAACACATATATTTGGGTCGCAAACACATATGGCCGCCGGTGGTGCAATGGTTAGTGTGCGCGGCTCTTGTACATGAGATCCTGGGTTCGATCCCTGCTCTGACCACCTTAAAAAAAATTCTTTCGGCGGCGGTCACCTCGCATAGTGACGGCGACACTATCGAGTATATAGCCATGAAAAAGCTTCTCAAAATACCGTTCGGAATCGGTGTAAAACTGTAGGTCCCAATCAGTGAGTGAAAACTGGAAAGCGCACAGCTCAGTGATTGTGAGAAGTTCTCTCCGGTCCCTTCATGGGATGTAATGGGAAACCATTTATTTATTTTATTATTTTAAACACATATGTTATAACATATTAATCATTGTGTCTCAAACATGTAATATTGAATAGCAAACACAATGCGTTTGGGCACAAGTATTGTATATATGCGACAAGCTTCAAACACATGTTATATTTGCATCCAAACAACAAAAAACGACAGATTTTTCAGCGTGTACAAAAAATTATTTAGAACTCTGCAGCAAAATGACTGTAAACTGGTGTTACATGTATTATAAATCACAAAAAGAGAAAGTAGTCCTACTGCGTCTGCAGGCATTCTTCAAAAAAAATTTCTTCCTGTGTTTGTTTATTGTGTGTCGATATATTTGAGTGTATCGGTTAATATCCGGCCTGTTCGGAATTACTGTTCCGGAATTTCTGTTCTGCATCTGATGCGCAGCACGATTGTAAATGCAAAATCTGATAAAATTGCAGGTGTTTGGAGTTCGTAATTGCAAACAAAATGCACAACAAACAAGCATCTGCATCAGGCGATTATTTTCCGAACAGGACCATCGACCTTGGAATTGAGTCTTTTCTCTGTGCAGCATTTCGAAAGTAAATCGTCGCGAGCACTAGTTCTCCTCCGCTAAAATGTCAACATCGTCAAAGTTAGAGGTAAGGCCCATCGTAGCACAGTGGGCTGCCAATGCGTGTTTCTACTCGATGGGCTTATACGTATACCTTTTGGCATATGTCAGTCGCGTCACCATTGCACTGTATCTCATATTATCTGCTCAATGTATTGCGCGATTTGAATGCTAAATCAACACAGTACAAAAAAGGTCAATAATCAACAGCATAATAAATCAATTGTGGCCAAATTAAAATTATTACTAAATCTGAGAAACGAGGTGCTAAATTGCCTTGGTTCAAGCCTAGGATGGAGGTAAAAAAATTATCGATTGTAGGCATCGTACAAGAAACCTAATGAGTTTTTTGTTTAATTTTAAAATGTCCACCAAAGTACAAGGCATCATGAATAGTAAATGATCGCTCATGTCCCAGCTTCCACTTAAACTTGCACTTGCAACTTTATTGAGTAATAGACTTATTTTGGAGCAAATTTCTTTTAGCAGCAAAATTGGATTTTTTTCGTTTTGCCTGGTAGAGCATTAAATGCGGATTTAAAAAAAGAAAATAAGTTTGCGGAAGTCCATATTTTCCGAAATATAGGTCTCCAAAGCTTGAATGTACAATCGCGCATAACTCTGCCATGTATTATCCGATCCTGATGAAATAAATTTCATAAATCGTTAAATTTACATTCCACCTAGTCAGGCAAGGGGATTCAAATTCCCTCTGTACCTTAAGTCGATGTGTGACAAAATCAGAAAAATCGAAAGTCACACAAATCAGAAAAAATATTTTGGTGTAAAAACTACAACAAAGGACAACAGAAATAAAAGACAACAACAACAACGGCAAAAGACAACAACACCAAAAGGCAAAAATTATTAAACCAAGAAAGTGAGGTTAAAAAACATTTTTTAAATGAGCCCTCAATGGGCTAATAATACGAACAATATTTATATACAGAGTTATAGGGCTATGTAATGATACATATTTCAAGCAGATCCGATGACAAATACCTGAGATATGACCGATTATATTCTCAAGCTTTAAAGGTATACATCTCAAGAAGTTGGACCTAGCGCGAAATAAAAACTTATTTCTCAACTCAGCGCAAAAGCCTTTACCGCTGGTGAAATTTTGGTGCAGATCCGATTTTGCTGTTTTGCTTTTATGCTCTTATATTTATTTTAGCGCTACCCTCGTTTCCTCCGACGGAGGTAACAAAAATTATTATTTTTTCGATTGAAAGCACAGTTTCCGAATTATATCTATTTTCTAATTTAGCGATTTTCTTATTTTGGGGATTTTTTGAAAAAAATGTCTTCCATACGATTGGTCAACCCCGTAGAAAGCTTCAAAAGTTTGATATTTTTTCGATTGGACGCTCTGTTTCCGAGATATTGGACAACTTTATGAAAAACGCTTAGACACCTTTAAAAGTTTGCAATTTTTTTCGATTGGACGCACCCTTTGCAAGTTTCAGGAATTTTTTTTAATTAGCGATTTTCTAATTTTGGCAATGTTTTGAGAAAATGTCTTTCATACGATTGCAAAACTTTATGAAAACCCCTTAAAACCCTTTAAAAGTTAGATATTTTTTCGATTGGACGCTCCGTTTCCCAGATATAGATATTTGTTCTACATTTTTCGCATTTTCTATCAGAAATGGGGATGGTTTACCCAGGATATCCGATCGCCGTGGGCAATTGGTAAAGGCCGCTTACCCATTCCCCATGTATAATGGATAATCGGAAGGGTAATTTCTCATCGTCGTGGGTAGCACGCATTATTTTCCCCATATCCTATGGGTAATGAGTAAGCGTTGATTATCCATTCCCCACGGTGATGTGTATGGGTTACACATGGTGGGGTCAATACGAATTTTGTTTGTAACCAAATACAAACAATTATAATTTAAAAATCGAATACATAACTTTGTAAAAAGTGTTTTTGTGACAGAAATTAAATTATTATTACAGTTACTAATATTTGAACACGAATTCTAATATTGTACTTTTTATGGGTTGTATCTTCCATTTCAGATGAATTATGTTTTAGAAATACTAAAATTGGTTAATACAACTTAATTTCTGTAGTAACAACTCCTATTTATAAAGACCTATTTTTAATTTATCAATAATATCGAGAAATATTTCTGATGTATGATAATAATAATCAAAATATAGACTTTATCATGGCATTTTAAATGCCTGATTTGATTTCCAACTACTCTTTTCTCTGTGTGCGGGTAAATCGACTTTATCATACCCTCACCATTATTCCTGATTGAGTCTAAATTTCATAGAGGTGTATATTTTTTGAAACCAACAAACCTTCAATTACCCGTATGGGCGTGGTAAATGCGTCCTTATTCAAAAGCAGATTGATTTTGCACAAAATATTGTCTATTCCTAAGTTAATTTGAACCTATTGCATTTGCACAGGTACATTTTCTTTACACGGTAGTTTTTGACAAAATATGGTCTAGTACCAACTTTCATTTAGATCGGGTTTGGTTTACGTGAGGTATCACATTAATCAACCGGACATTTGCTCATGTTTTGTATGGATATTTCAAAATACTAAATACCTTTAAGATCGGTTGTGTTTTACTAGAGATATTTTATCGACCAACCGGACTGCCGCCCAACTTTGGTATGCTAGGTAAAAAATGGGAGTGACAAAGTTGTCCAGTTTTAGTTACAAGGTATCATTTGAAGAAACCTTACCCAGAACCCAATTTTGTTAACATCTGTTGCGGTTTACGAGAGATAACGCATTAATCAATACGACAACTGCAAATTCGCCTCTGTTTCACAGCGGTGTGGCGTTTGAAGAACTATTGCCTAATGCCAAATTTTGCGGACCAACCAGCTGGCCCCACAAATATTGTGTGGGAGGTATCAAAATGGGTGTGGCAAAATCCCCTTGTTTTATTAACTGTGTGACCTTTGGCAAAATGAAGTCTGATACCTAATTTTTATGCGACTTATCGTTCCGGCAAACCGGACGGCCCCCAACTTTTGTATGGAAGGTGCTAGGCGTAATGAGCGTGACAATCTTGTGAATTTTTTCCAGTTAAGTAGACATTTACATATTATTAATCAAACTCTGAGATGATTTTTATTTTAATTGTAGAGTCATTACAATTTTAAAATATACAAAATTTTTAATAGTTTCATAGCTTGAGATATAACTTAAATTATAAATATAAATTATTATAATAAAATAAAACAATTTAGGGGAAAAGATAGAGGAAAAACTCAATTTTTAGGAAATTTGGAAAATTTGAGTATTTAATAACTTCTATAGATTTCATTTCTGAAATAATAGAAGGAAATCAACAATTCAAGTTTCTTAGGATTTCGTGACGTGAGGATCTGTTTCGATCTTCTAATCTTTGTGAAATATTTGTGGTTATGGTATTAAACATATCTTCCTTGAATCGCATGTGGAGATGAAAAGTTGAATACAATCTGTTTAGATTATAGATTAGCTCAAGATTTTTATTTTGAATTATTTGAAGTTTTTTCAAATATGTTTTGGCGCAGATATCTGCCCATACTTGGCATCCATAAGTCACAATTGGACGAATGCACATGTTGTATAGTAGAAGTTTGTTCTTTGTATTCAGCGCAGATTTTCGATTTAGTAGAGGAAACAGTGTTCTTCCGCATTTAACAGATTTGTCACATATATGTAATACATGTTCTTTAAATAACAAATGATTATCCATAATGATGCCAAGATATTTTATGGAGGTTTGGAGGGGAATTTGGTGTCCTTGTATATTAAAGGGAAAAGTGATTGCCTGCGTTTTTCCTTGATTTAGTTGAATTCTCCTTTTTGTCAGGTATTTTTCAACATGCGCACAATTTTTATTCATATTTCTGACAATAGCATTTGAGCCCTTCCCGCTTGAAACTACAGCTGTGTCGTCGGCGTATAAAGCCAATGTTGAACGTTTTGGAAATTTATAATCAGATGAATAAATAGAATACAGAATCGGTGATAAAACTTACCCTTGTGGAACATATTGCTTGAACACGAACGTGTTTCGTCTATTTCTACCACAAATGTTCCGTTTGTCAGAAAAATTTTAATAATTTTCTGAATATACATTGGATATCCAAACTTTTTAAGTTTATAAACAAGGTCATTATGCCATATTGTGTTGAATGCTTTCACAAGATTTACAATTCTGAGATGAAACTAATCACATGTATCAGAAAAGAGTTTTAAAAGAAACATGATTTTGTAACATGTCGATTTGTATTGGAGGTGCCAGAAGGGGTGTGGCCACAATGCCTATTTTCAGTCCCAACCTATATAATTACGTTGTGGTCGGTAAAGATGTAAAGGGTGTTTTTTCAAGCTCGATAGAACTTCAAATTGTAAAAAAATAACACAAGAAATTAAATTTTAATACAGTTTTTTTTTCTTCGAAAGATCAATACGTGGCATTAACATTTGAAAATGATTTCGGGCACTTTTTCGAGCACTGCTGGACGTATGTCACGAAGAACAGGAACAATGTTGTCCTCCAAGGCGTCAATTGTAGCTGGTTTATCAGCATAAGCAAGTGCCTTCACGTAGCCCCACAGGAAATAATCGAGAGGTGTCAAATCGCACGACCTTGGAGGTCAATTGACAGGTCCATTGCTCGAAATCAACTTATCGCCAAATTTTTATTTCAATAAGTCGATTGTTGCGATCGCCGTATGGCACGTAGCGCCATCCTGTTGAAACCACATCTCGTCTGGATCAATGACATCCATATTTTCAAACAGAAAAGCATTGATCATGGTGCGGTAACGATCTCCATTGACCGTAACGCGAGCTCCGAAACGGTGGATTTTTCTGGACGTAATGGAGTCTGGAGGGTCTCTTGTGGATTGGTCTCACTCCATATATGGCAATTTTGCTTATTAATTTGGTGTCCTTGTATATGCCCGTTAAGCCAAAAATGAGCCTCATCGCTGAACACAATTTGGCGATAAAACAACGGGTCAGTTTCCAACTGAGTTTCAAAGTAAATTTGGGTAATTTGGCAGCGTTGTTCAAGCGTGAGTCTATTCATGATGATTTGCCAGAGTATATTGAAACAAATAATAGAAATTTTTTTATTAAAATTTAATTTTTTGTGTTATTTTTTACAATTTGAAGTTCTAACGGGCATGAAAAAACACCCTTTACTTCTGTTATCGTGTTGACCAGCCAGACAGACAGACTCAATTTTGTGAAACAGCCCTAATTCCGTCCAAAGATATTAAGGGTCTAATATGGTTCCTACTTTGCGTTAAATTTTTTCCGTATTAAATAATATATACTCATCCATGTGGATGAGGATATGAAAAAGCATGGTAGAATTATCTATTAGGTAGTCGCATTAGCAATTCCATGGTTAAGCTGCCAAAATTACCTGAATAATGATAAACACTATGTACTATGATATGATAAACACTATGTAGCTGAATAATGTCCTGCTCTGACCACCTTCAAAAAAAAATTTCTTTCGGCGGCGGTCACCTCGCATAGTGACGGCGACACTATCGAGTATATAGCCAAAAAGCTTCTCAAAATACCGTTCGGAATCGGTGTAAAACTGTAGGTCCCAATCAGTGAGTGAAAACTGGAAAGCGCACAGCTCAGTGATTGTGAGAAGTTCTCCCCGGTCCCTTCATGGGATGTAATGGGAAACCATTTATTTTTTTATTTTATGGTCTGAAGTGAGTTACGGCCCAATGAATAGCAGTGAGGTCTTGCTCAATTTTAGATTTGTTACTTTCTCCCTTCGTGAAAGATTTCGAAGCATATGCCACTGGAAACTGTTGTCCATCATATTCCTGACCTAACATAGCCCCGCAGGCATGTTTACTTTCTCATCACTTTGAGAAATAAGACCATATGGCTTTATTACCACAGAGCAAGTGCAATAAAGCCATTATGGTATTATTTCACCTTTGATAATTTTCTATGTGCTACTTATGTAGTGTATTTAATTTCTTTTATTGGCAAAAAAATTTAATTCAGTTAACAGAAAATTTAAATATTTACATACATATGTATTTTCTTTTCTGCAATAATTAACAATGTATAAATGTGGCATCCGTAATGACGGCACGACAAATAGGACTCAATGCATGCGTTCCGTTTTTCTCAGCTCTTCCTTTTATTTGTTGGTAACATGGCTGACAAACTTTAAAATGTTTGCATCGATCAAACAGTATTTGTCTGTCGTTTTCGCAACAAACAATACATGACAGATAATGTTGCTGTTGCATTTCTGCGTCAGTGCCTTCTTCTTCGCTGCTATGTGCATCTGATTCAATGTCGTCAGCGCTGTCAATTGTATTTATAAAATCATCCTCAAGCATACAGTTCTTCATTTTGGAGAACTGTGCGAGTACAGTACTCAGGGTTATTTTCTTCTCCCTTAAAGGTCGATATCGATTTTGTATGAAAATACTTTGCTTTTTTCCGTAAGAATTTCTGGCAGTGTATACAGATGTGCATCCGGAAATTGCTTTAAGGAAATCACTTGATTTGGTCGCTTCTAAATGCAGAAGAATTCCAGAAATCCGTAAAAATTACCATGCTTTGGAAGCTTCCTACGGGGCGCAAGAGTAGCGCGCCACGCGCGGGCGCGGACAGCCGCGGGCGGGCGCGGAAAGAAGCAGGCGGGCGCCCCCCTCCCTCGCTTGATCCATATCTCTTCAACGGTTGACTCTTACAACTAATTCTTTACGTGGACAATATGCAATTTTAACAATGGATTGTACGGGTATGGCGTTATTTCCACTTCGATTGTTATGGTGTTATTACATATGGTGTTATAACACTCTCGTGTTGGTAATAAAGCATATGATCATATTTCTCAAAGTGATGAGAAATAAGGCCATATGGCTTTATTGCCTATGGCCTTATAGCACGGCATCGTTTACTTGCGTCAGGGGTTATGCAAAATGGTTTCGTGAAATCCGGGCACTGTAAAAGTGTGGGTTTCATATGTTGCTCCTTCAAATGTTCGAATGCTCTTTGGCATTCTTCAGTCCAACAGAACGGAACTCTTTTCTTTGGCAACCTTGTTATGTGCCGAGAATAATCAGCAAAATTCGTAATGAACCTCCTGTAGTAGTTACAGAAAGCTACAAACCGTCTTGCTTCATCGACGGTGGTCGGTACCGGATAATACTTGATAGCCTCATACTTCTTGGCATTAGGCAATATGCCCCTATCGGTACATTTATGTCCCAGATAAACTGCATTTTTCGGGATGTAATTTCTGATTGTATTTCCGGCATAGCTTGAAGACATCTGTTAAATTATTTTCCCCGAACAGCGCAATACTACCAAATCATCTATGTATACAAAAAAACCCGAAAAATCAATCGTCATCATGCGTTGAAATGAATTGGGTGCTATCTTAAGTTCGTAAGGTAATCGTTTGAAACGGTATGACCCATTGTCTGTTGAAAACGAAGTTATGTCTCTGGAATCTTCATCAAGTTCTATCTGGTGAAAACCAGACATTAAATCCAGACATGAGCAATATTTCGCTCGGCCTAACTCGTCGAGAATGTCATCGATTCTCGGAAGGGGAAATTTATCTTCTTCTTCACCTGGCGGTAGTCAACGACCAATCGCCATGCCACTGGACTGTTGTACTCCGATACTGATGGTTCTACTATACCATATTTCACTAATTTATGGACTTGTATATTTACCTATTCTTTGTGAGCTTGCGGTATTCTATAGTTCTTGATATACGTTGGGTTATCGTCTCTTAGTCTTATGCGTTGTTTGTTAAAATTATTGGCCGATATAACTTCTGATCCTAACGCGAATATGTCCGAAAATTCAGTGCACAGCGTCGTTAGGGGTTTCTCAAAACCCGTTGGGAACTTCTTAGTGAGTAATTTTAGAATTTCATCTCTTCTCTTTTCGTCATGATCATTGGCACTCGTCATTTCCCAATTGTCGAGATCATCAGTCAGAATGTTCCCATCATGCATTACAGTGTCATGAGTATTCGTATTCAAAATTAGGACAAACGCGTCCCTCTATTTTACTATTGTCCCTGAAATGAAAACTCCTGGTCTGGGTCCCTGGCTCAACACCAGCAATTCCTCCATTGGTGAGTCAATAGTTATTCTCCGCACCACCTGTGACTTAGCTGGGATTCCTATACTATTACCACCACAAGTGTGCGTCATTCGTACGGCTATATCGGGGAAACCGTGTGGTCTCATTTTAAACCAATATTAACCCCTCTGAAATTCCAGAATGCAATTGAATTCCTTAATGAAATCCACGCCCAGTAGTCCGTCGAAGGGTATGGGAAAATTGTTTCGTACCACATGAAAATCATGCGTCACTAAATAGTTATCAACTCCAATTTCCCAATGAACTTATCGCTCCTTAACCTATTCCGCTAACCATCGTTATTCTGCCTTTATTCACCGTTATCGTCCCTATGGTATTCGCTTTGATCAGGAATATGTCACACCTGTGTCCACTAATAGTGTAACTTTCGGACCATTTTCTCCAATTCTAAATTCTACAAATATGTTAAAACTGAGGTTCAACGTATGTATTCTTGTTTCTAGTGGCTGGTTGTGGTTTTCCGAACCAGTTTGATCATTTGTTATTGTTGGAGTAGTGTTTTCCACGACAGTTACCGCGACTACCTCTACCGCCCCGGTAGTTTCCTCCATTGTAGTTATTTTGATAACCCTTCTGGTTATTATTATTGTTACTCCTACCACTTTTCTTCGACTTTGGTTATTACCTCCTCGGTTATAACTTCCCCGTTGGAATTACTAGAATCGTCCCTGGTTATTACGATGGGATGGCCCTTTTGTCTCAGTACATGTATGTATTAACAAATTTCGAAACTGCCTCATTCATCGTGTGGAAGTGACCCGCACGCATAACAAGCTTCACTTCGTTCAGTTTACAATTATTGGTCATTGCCTTAACTGCAGTTTGCGTACTGTACTATCCGGCCAGTTCCAATGACAGCCCATCACCAATATATGCATTCTCTAATGCTCTTGTCAGATCTTCTATTTTCTTGGCATACACATTGGCTGACTTGTCATTCTGTTGTAGATTCATAATCTTGGCCGTCAGGACCTCGACTGACTCTCCTTTTACAATACAATTTGCAATTTATTGATTACTTGTTCCAGCGTGGCCTCATTGCCTATGATATTTCTTGCTGTACCTCGCAGCTTTGTTTTTACCAACGTAACAGCAATAGCATCATGCGTTTCTTTTATGATCCTCACCAATTGTAGCGTGTTCTGAAAACGTTTTAGGTTTTCAGGCCTGCCATCGAACTTAGGTATGTATCAGGCTGTATTTATAAATTCGATCGCTGTTAAAGGCATCTTTGTTCTCAACGCGTCCTTACGATCTTGTACTTTATTATTCGGTATCTGCATCCGACTGGTCTTCTCCTTTCGGAGATAGTTTCTCTAATGATGCTGGTGTAAGAACTCTATCTAAGTCTATTATAACCGGTTCACTTACTGTATGAGGAACCTCCTGATTTATCTGATATTTTGAAAATATTTTTACTAGCTTATCTCTGGTTCCCCAATAAAACCCTAAACATTCTTCTTCGTGTTCTTTAGTCAAACAACATGAGTTTTGATGTAACAAATTCCTAATTGCTTCAAAAGTGACTACTAATGTGCCTAAATGTTTCCTGGCCGTTTCTGGTCTTAGAAATGTGTTCCAATTTATGCACTTATAAGCTTTACTGAATTTCTCTCGTTCTGCTACAAAAATCGTTCTAATTAATTCCCATGTCTCCGTCTAGAACTGAAAATAAATATCCTTTCATATCTCTTTATTTACGCTCAAATCTTGATTTTAAAAAAAATTGATTTACATTTAAATTCTTTGCACGGGTGCCAACCCCAAATATCTCTTTTTTAGGATTTACTTATGCATAACATATAACTTAATACGTATATTTGCTAATATTGCTATTGTTATTACAACTAGCATTAATTCTATGTTCTACTTGAGGTGCTTGTGTGTCAACCTCATTGATTACGTTTGCCTTGGGGTCCTTAATCTTTGTATTCTGACCCCCCCCCCCCATTTCAATGTCATTTTTGTTTTGCGTTTTTTCAATAATAAAAAAAATGTTTATTATATATTGATGTTTGATTTTGTGCTATTATTGTCCCAAATGTGAACACGGGCGAACTCACCCCCGTTCCTACAGGTTCATGAGATTCATGCACTCCGTACTTAAACTAGCTACTATCTTGGATGTATTAGTAATTAACGTTGCTGCTGTTTATATTTCTGCCATGCCTCCAATTTGGGCCTCGATGCAGTCTATCCTCTTCCAGATTTCTGTGGCCACACACTTTGGGTACGTGTGCTAAATCTCGTTGTGGCCTCGCCTTGTGTGTTCACTTATTTCTTTAAGTTTATTTGTTTACTCCGCTACAAATAAGTCCAGCTGGAGGTGGAATAATTTTTTCAAAATTCATCTTAACCTAAAATTTACAAATAAAAATATCTTATAAATACAATATATAAATACAATAAATATCTTATAAATATTTTATAAATACAATAAATACAAAGAAGAAAAAAATAAAAAATTTAAATAATATTTTAAATATTGAGCAGGAAAAAAATGTATTATTTAGCATAAAAAAATTAAAAAATAACAAAATTTATATAATAAAAATTTAATATAAGGAAACAAGAAACAGCAAATACATATGAGGCAGCATAGCGAAAGTAAAAACAGAACAAAATTAATATAATAAAAACTTAAAATAAGGAAACAGCAAAATCAGGAAGCAGGAACCGGGAACCGGGAACAAGATGAAGGAGAAGAATTCGAAATCAGGAACAAAAACACAAAGCCAAGCGGGAAGAAAACAGGAACCAGCATTCGAGATACATTGATTATCAGCAAATACGTCATATGGGATATGATGCTGAGTTGGCAGTATAAATAATAGTTAAAACACCAGAGTTACGAAGCAGGAAAAGCAACACCAATAAAATCAGGAATAAATGTGAAGACAGGCAGCAGGAAATCAGGAACCATGAGCATAAGTTAAGACATCAGAGTTACGGAGCAGGACAAATAACACCAATACAACCAGGAACAATACCAAATAGAAGAAATAAAAAGACGCCATGATATCGAGTTGACATTATACAGGAAACCAGCAAACAACGAAATCAACCAATCAATTCTTGGCGCTGAGGCCAAATTAAAATTTGTGAATTATTATTGTCCAAATAAAATAATCAGCTACATGTATTTGTAGTTGTAAAATAAAAACAAACAAAAAAACAGCAAATAATTTAATGGGACAGGATCAGTAGAAATACGGGAAACAGGAATAAGCAACAGCAATAATTAGACGCGACATCATCAGTCCAGGAACCCGAAACATACATTAAAACACCAGAGTTACGAAGCAGGATGAATCCAGGAACAACTCCAAATAAATGCAATTAGGAGACGCTGTGATATCAAGTCAACAGGGAAACAGGAATAAGGACCAGCAATAATTAGACACGACATCATCAGTAGAAGAAATTCTCAGCAACCAGGAACATATATATACATATCAGCATATAGAATTCAAGAATCGTCGGAGAAATGATTCTTGCAGGCAAAAGAATTGAGGGAATAAAATGCAACGACTTTATTCAATCCTAACGGCATTACAAGCGTTACATTGATTTAACGATTTGAATGATATGAACTGGCAACCATAGCATGTGTAAATTCGTAAATAATATACTTTTTCACCCTGGCTAATGGTTCATAAAACGGTAGATAAATATAAAGATCATTATAAAGAAGAAATAGAGTGCCGACCGGGTGATAATAATCGTAATTAGATCTTGAGACAGACAACTTTAAAGGACGAAAATTTCTAGTTACGCGAGATGGTATATTAAAACGAATTTTACTGAGCAAAAATTTTGAATCAACTTGACCGTTTATCAATTTTATAATAAACATAGATCTTAACATATATCTCCTTCGTTCAAGTGTAGGAAGGTCAATAAGTTTTAAACGGGTTTCATAAGGTGGTAAATTTTCCGATTGATTCCAGCCTAAACCACGCAAAGCAAATAAGATAAATTTTTTCTGGACTGACTCAATTCTATCTATATAATACAATACAGTATGGGCTCCAACCTACGCATGAATACTCAAGGGAGGGCCTAACTAGACCAACAAAAAGACTTTTAGTTGTCTTAGATCCTCGTTATTTTCAAAGTTGTAATTTTCTTTAGGCTTTCCGTTACGACAGTATCAGGGCCTTTGAATAGTAATAAAACGAAATGGTTAAATCGAAAGCATCAATTTGTGATGCAAGTGTAGCGTGTTTTATTATCAAAAATACATGAAATGAAAAGTTTTATAATATTAAAACGCGATTACAGTAAAAAATTAAAATCTTACTCTATTCTATCCCCGTTCTCGGATTAATATAAAAAAATGGAGATCGCTGAAACTATCGCAGCCAAGCGATTACCGCTAAACATATAATGTACTGATTACTCACAGGGTAGACATTAATAAACAAAATACAACTTTTAGAATTCAACTCTTATCTTGAAATATGATTAATTAAATAACGACGATTTAAAGTTTAAAATATGAATATGAAATTAATTCTTAACACTTAGAGATCATGTTTTCTCCGGTTAGTGAAAAAAAATTTAAATGCCGCGGGTGGGATTCGAACTCACATTCGCTGGACGATTTTTGATGTTTGTGGAGCATCATCTTCAGCAGCGTCGATGTGAATACACACCGCAGTGACTTAACCAACGGAGAACTTTGTTCCTGTCGCAAATTACATCATAATGTCTCCCATTGTGACCAGCACAACACAAATGAGAAACATTACCACATATCCAACATGATATTAATCGCTCTTTTGAAAATTAAAGATCATTGAAGAAAACCTGTCTTAATCTGAATTCGTACAATGGTCTTAAATACTATTTGGAATACATTATTAGTTCTACCTAATTTCTATAAGGGTAACACATATTCATTGCCTCTCCTCAGTGGTTCAACGGTTCATATATCGTGAATGCGCAGTCAAGTCATACAGAAGGAGTCGAATTACCCGCGCACTGGTACAATGTACGTCTCACATATACGTATCACATTACAACCGATTTATTAATCATTTCAAACTTTGTTTGATCCTTAACTAATTTATTTTCAGGATATGTCGGAAGTTGGATTCTCACCAATAGTATACATTTTCACCTCTGACCGATTTTTTAATCTGTGGAAACTTTTATTCACGTACTGTAACATCTTCCTTGAATTGTAACTAATTTTAGTTTTGGGAGGTATTCGAAACCTTGCACGAATGGTAACTAAATTACATTTGTTTTATCTTAAACCGATTTATTACTTACACATTTTTCGGAGACCTTCTGTAGGTCCTTCTTTGAATTATAACTAGTTTTCCTTTCAGGATATATGGGAGGTATCCGAATCGTTGGAACGATGCTCACCGAAATTAAAATTGTGTCATCTTATATCGATTTATTAATCTGTGTAAGATTTTGCCGCCGTACTGTTACCGCTACTATTTTTGGACACATGTTTTATGAAACGGCAACACTGTGCGGCGCGACTCGGCGACGTAAACGTCTATGTGGAATTCATAGCCATTTTAAAAACTTTAGTTTTTATATATAATTGTGCATAAATAAACAAGACTGTACTTTCATCAATAAACTTGACTGTTATTTATAATTTGGTTCTAAGACACTTTATCTAAATGTGTAATAGTTTCGTTGAAATTTGGATTCAACTCTAACAATTTCGAATGTTGGTTGCCTGTAACCGTGACTGTAACGTTACGGGATTTGTTTACTTTTTTCTTCCGTAATACATGAATCGTCTAAAAAGTGTATATCGCCATCTAAAACCCCCAAAGACGTAACCCTCATTTTCAAAATTTTACAGGAGAAGCAAAAAACCTTATAAAATCCAAGGTATTTCAGTTTTAAACGCGCTCCATCCACAGCATACCTTAGGAACTTGGCAGTCTACTATTTTGCACATACATATATATTTTAGCGTGGAGTATTATATTCAATCAAAAAAAAACAGTTTATATTTTTTTGAGGGTTACGCCTTTGGGCATTTCAAGTGACGATACGTAGGATTAAAGACTAGGATGTGATGTAGTCTGTTAAATAATATAAAATAAATTAGATATCTGATGAATCAGTTAAGAACTATTTATAATAATGGGTGTCTCAGCAAGAATGCACTTTTTCACTTTAGAATAAATAGACATATTTATAGAGATACTTGCGATTTTTTTATTGGATTGTAAACCAGATATGTTCCGATTAAGTATGGAATAAAATACCCGTCAAATAGGCAAGCGGCTCTGATGACAGCCCATTTCTCTTTTCATCAAATTTTCCATTTCTTTTTCACAAAGATGGGACTGTATGACGCGTTGGATCTCGGATCTGAGCTTTGTTTCTGATTTATTCGCATAAACCCGAGATTTCACAATATCCCAAAGAAACAAATCGCACGGAGTTAAAGCGCCTGATGCCAGTTGAGCCACTTGCGATCAGAATTTCTTGAGATAATTTATTTTGGAAATCGTTGCTGCAATAAATCGATTGTTTCGTGCGCGGTGTGGCAGGTGGCGCCATCTTCCTGAAACCACATATCGTCCAGCTCCATGCCGTCCACCTAAGGCTACAAGAACTCCGCTATCATGTTCCTGTAACAAATGCCGTTCAAAGTCACAGCAATTTCGGTCCCAACACCAAAAAAATATTGCCCAATCACGCCGCCTGGTCGTACCAGACAGTTGCTCGTTGTGAGTGCATTTGTTTCTCTTTTAATTGCTGTTTAAACAGCCAAAGTTTGGCATTTAAACTATGATCAAGTGACCATATGATTTTGGCAGCAAAGAAGAAGAACAAACAATAAAGCTTCTTTAATTGCAAATGTGAGCAATTATAAACACCATTCTAGTTGAAATAACAATTAAAACGTATCTTTTAACTCGTAGTGCAGTTGGAACTTTATTACTTCTCAAATATTTTTCAATTTCATTAAATATTTTGTATTTTTATCACTTCACTTTCATCTTGCAAATGGCGTCAATTTGATGCATTGTAACGATTAGCCGATAAATGTATGAATACCGATTATTTTTCGTAGCATTTGCCACTGTTGCCACATGGTAGTAACATTATTTGACAAACCACTGAAAACACCTTTTCGTATTTAAAGTCAGATCAAACATAAATCAAAATCAACTGATACCAATTTAAAAAACCAGTCAAAAATTGGGCTTAAGTGCAATTTGAGCTCTGTGTTTTTGGCTTCTGCACTTTTTATTTGAAAATGCTTCTTAGCACTTTTTTGGGTAATTTTTGCAAACTTTTGACTTCTCTTGCTCCTTTTTTTTACAGTTTTTGTAGCTTGGCCTGTTTTATGATGATTCCCAAAAATTACGTGCATAGGATTAAGATCCACTGAGCTGGACCGTTTTTAAGAATAGTTTTTTTTTTTGATTTTTCAAAGACTTTTGGAATTTAACTAAAGATAATATGTGCAATATTAGTATCATATGAAAGGGGGACTCATCCAACGGTATATAAAGCATGCCCAAACATGTCCTGACAAGTCCTTTTTTAAGTTTTTAGTAGGGACATTTTTCTGAATTAAATGTCAGATTGCCATATATTTGTCTCTCGATATAAGTAAACTTCTTTTGAAATTCGCACTAGTTCGCGTGTTATCAAAAATTCAATGCGGCGGGAAAATTACTTTCTGAACAGGGCATCGTTTCTTTTGACAAGGCCATCCTTGTTGTATAGATTTTCTGTTTTTATTTTGTAATACATTTTCCTAGGTGTTCTGGACCAAATTTTGAATATTTAGCATTACAGCAACCTGACATTTAAATCAGAAAAGCCTCCGTACTATAAACTTAAAAATCCGTTTTTTTTGCAGAGTATCCCTGAAAAAGGGTGTGTCAGGACATGTGTTATATGCCGTTAGACGTTCATATGATACTAATATTGTTTACATTGTCTTGAGCTAAAGTTCAAATTTCTGTGAAAAATTAAAAAAAATACCATTTTTTAAAACGGTCCTGGATCTCACTGGATCTTAAAGCTAGACACGAAATATTTTGGGAATCATCATGTACAATTATAACGGGTATCAATGTAAAATTATAACTGGTATCGATGTTAAATATGTACTCTAGTTGACATTTAAAAAATCGGTTACTGCAAAAGTACGTTGGTTCAGTCTACTTATTAATTTTTGTAATTTTGATGTACGAATAACATGAATCTAAAAAACAAAACTAAATTTGTCGGTTGTGAATTTTGCCTCAAGTTTAGCACTGGTGAAAATGGAATAGACGATTCAACCGCCTAATTACTATAATGAGTTTAAAAAACGAAAACAGCTTTTATTAATTAACCGCTTTTGAGGATATATGGTTAACTATTTCAAATTTGAATACGGCTTTTTAATTTTAGTCTTGAAATGATATACATTTTCTTATTTAAGTATGGTTTTCGTATATGAAATTGTATACAAAAATGTGGCAATAAATTTAAATTATTAATGTTACATATGAATTTAAAAGTAGTTTTTTTTCAAAATTTGATAAAGCATTTTATTTTAAATAAATATAATTTTAAAATAAAAATATGTTTTGTGTGCGTGTTTAAAATTGTAATACACAGTATTAGCCGATACCGTTTTAGAAGCCAATTCCAAAAACGAAATTTAAGAAAAAAATTAAAGTACTGAAATTTCAGTTGAACGAACCGACTTAAAAATAGCCTCACCCTTAGTTATCCATTAGGTCCGAGTTCCATCAAAAGAGGTTCATATTTTCGGTTTGGCATCCGATCAACCTCCAGTTACCCGTGGAAAATTTGCCCATATTCAATAGCATAGTGATATCTGCAAAATATTTATTTATTTATTTATTTGAGTCACCTACGCACAAGACTTTGTCTTATATTAAGCATAGGGTATAATTTTAAACTTTAAACAATGAAATACGAGTTACAACATAAATTATATTTAGAATTAAAGAAACAAAATTAAAATTAATATAGAAGAAATTATTATCGAAATTATTGAAAAAAAAGAAAAAAGAAAGGAAAGAAAAAGAATATAATAAATAATAGTAAAAGTACAAAAATAAAAAAACTGAAATTGTGGTTACCACAAACATTTTCAATTACACAGTAGCTTTTGAAAAATATTGCCTAGTACCAAATTTCACTAAGACTGATTTTGGTTTACGGGAGATCCTGAAAGCCGCCCATATTTTGAAATAGCGTGGTCAGTATGACTTAAAATAAAATTAAATTTAAATATTTACATTAATAAAAACAAATGTAAAAGTAATAAATTAAGTTTCACAGAAAGATTACATACAGTTAAAATGGTTAATAGATATTGCCGAATATCATTGTCTATGCTCTGTAAAGGTCAAATAACGCAGATTTAAATTGCCTATCGTTAGAAATTAATTGTATATTGAATAGGAGATTATTCCAAAGACGTATAGTATTAATAAAGAAGAAATTATTAGATGCGCTTCAAGAATGTCTAAGCTGAATGAGTTGTTTACCTCTAGATGATCTTGCAAACCATGGACATTCATACAAATAATGCGGGTTACGCGTGTTAATAATTTTGTGCATATTTAAGAGGCATCTTATATTTAATAAATTTTCAAAGGATACCCCGAACATTTTATTGGAATACTCTGTGATGTGAGTCCGTCTGTTAAGCCCAAATACATATCGCGTTATATTGTTAAAAGAAACCTTAAGCCAATTAAACAAATCTCTTTTGAAACTTGAGAACAGTTCGCAGCCATACAATAAAGTGGGGACAATAACCGATTCCGCCAACAATAACCTGATCTTTAATGCAGTACATTTTTGGAGAACATAAAGATTACGCAGTAATCCGTATGTTTTACCAATTGCAGATTTAATATGGTCGGACCATGTCAGCTTATTATCAAAAATAACTCCAAAAAGTCTCGCACTACTACCAATATCAATGGCAGAATCCGAGATTTTCACAGGATTGGCCTTCGGAAGTATAACCGATTATTATCTTATTATCAACTTAATTAGGTTGTGTTGTGTATTTGGGGTATTTATCAGGACTACCATATAATTGTCGGTTCAAAATTTGTATGGGAGTTTCGAAAATGGTTACGACAAACATTTTCAATTACACTGTAGCTTTTGAAAAATATTGCCTAGTACCAAATTTCACTAAGACTGATTTTGGTTTACGGGAGATCCTGAAAGCCGCCCATATTTTGTATGGGAGGCACATAAATGGGTTTAGCAACATCGTCATTGTTTTAGTGAGTGAGTGGCGGTTTACGAAATGAAGCCTAATACAAAATTCACTAAGTATTTTACACGAGCTATCATATCGATAACACAGACTGCCGCCCAGCTTTTGTATCGGAGGGCGTAGTGACTTCGCCAATTTTCTACAGTTAATTACAAATTTACAGATTATTAAGCAATATCTGGTTAGAAGCTAATCACATACACTAAATATATCGATTTTTATTGGATGTACCAGAAGGAGTGTGGTCATAACACCCATCTGCAATCCCTAACTAAGTTTGGTTAAATAATTGCCAATGACAAAGTTTCATTGTGATCGTTAAAGAGGTTTACGGCAGTTACCGGGTTGACCCAACTAACCAGACAGACAGACGGGCATGACTCAAAAGTCTTACAAACTCCCAAAACGAATTTGGTCCACAGATGCCTTAGGTCTAGTATGACTCATTCTATGCATTACACTTTTCCGTATCAAATGGCTTATGCCATCATCCCTATGAGTGAGGGTGCTCGAATATGCATGGTCTACGAAATTTTGTTTTTTTTTTCGAAAATTGTTTTTTTAAATTTTTTATTGTTTCAGTTTTAGCACTTTTTTGGCATATTTTTTTTTTATAGCCTCTGGCAACACTGGTTTAGCAATACCCGCGGCACTCCTCAAATGAGTGTTTACGGAGTGCGCCTATAAAGGGCGTCAGAAAGAGCTCCACATGGGATTGTTTGAGGAGCTTTGAATCAGGAGAAACCCCTACAGAATTACCGGAATAAATGTTACAAAATTCTGTAAAAACAAAGCAATCATTGAAGTAATATACATACTTATACATCATTTTCTAAAAAATTTAGAATTACAATATAATTATAATTATTATTGAAACAAAAATTTGCTTTAATTTTTTTCCAATATTATTATTTTTACTATAGTTATTGTTGAAATTATGTTCAAATGAATTAATTTTTTTGTTAGTACTTATACTTTCATTTCACTTTCAATTAATGTATTGTTTATAATTAGAAATTGCAGGAAAAGACTATGATGTGTTTAATTAATAAACTTGGGAGCATTTGGGAAAAGGAATACGAAGCACTCATTCTGGGTTGTTTTCTGATGATTTCAGGAGTCATTTTTCAAAATTAGAGGCGAAAATGAGTCCGTGCGGAGACTGCAGGTTATCGATATGTGCCTACTGGGACTGCTAAAACATTCTTTTAGAGGACTCCGCATGGAGTCGTTACGGGTTATCTAAATGAGCGTGTAGGGACTCCAAGAAATCTCCAAATATTTAATAAAGAAATCTTTAATACCGCCTGTCGCTTCAAGATCAAATACTTACTTAATTTTGCTTCCCCATGGTTCTTTGTTGCACAAACTTGTGATTGCTGTCCCAAAATATCTAACGTTTTGAAGTAAAAGTGCAAGTTCAGGAATATTAAGAGAACACTAATACACACTTGTAATACAGCTGTGCAATGTCTAAAAACACGTCCGATCCATTCGAAAGTCAATCGATGACTGATCCATGAGACTTTATTTATAGGTATAATAATTTTGACTGAATAACTGGTGCAAATTTCTCGTTGTTGTCAAACAGGCGGAAGTTTAATGATAGGTCTCGCCGACGAATATAATACATATATGTACTTTGCCCAACTTGAATACTTATGATATTATTAAAAACGTTCCATTAACCAAGTCTTTGTATGATTTTAGGGCCAGTGTTTATTGCTGTTGTTTCACTGGAGGAACTCGCAAGTCCTGTCTTCCAGAACCACAAAACAAAGGAATGGACAAATTTAGATAACATCACATTTTCATTTGATTGCACGAAACGTTCAGTTGGATTCTATGCGGACATGGAATACAATTGTCAGGTACTCTCGACTGCCTGTCCACTCACGTTCACTGCATGTATAGGCATTAACGCGCGTTTCTTTCATTCTAGATATTCCACATGTGCGACGAGGAGGGCAATCGAATCCCACATTTGTGTGCCAACGAAACATCTTTCAACCAGGAATATCGCATCTGCGATTGGGACTACAATTTCAACTGTACTGAGTCGCCGGTAAGTCCGCCTCACGGACATGCCCTTATTGCAACTAATAGCCTCACATTAACTGTTCCGTTGTTTATGTTTCAGAAATGGTTTTACCTGAACGAACTCACTTATGCCACGGAACCTCCAGACGAAGACGAGGACTATTAATGGTCGATGTGTAAATAAGGCGACCACCATCGTATGTTTGGACTTGGGTTAAAGCATTTGTTCCTGAGAACACCTAGTGGATATCCCAAGTACGGCTGCTGAAAATTCAATTCGACGGTCGAGATGTTGTCCCAAAGTGTAAACAATTGTATAAAAGATAACCGAATAGTAATGATAATCGACTACTTACTCTACTGATAATGTACATAATAAGATTTGTATGTATTTAATGTGTGTAAGCTAACTAATGTTACTATTATTATTACTATAATTACTATTATTATTATTGTTATGCGAATGTTTGATTATGTTTTGTAGTTATTCCCATTCCAAACTCTGTACGAACTGTATGATACGTGTAAGTTAATTGAAAATTGTTGATTTTTTAGCCAATAAATATGTTGAATTTGTTTGTCAAGGTATAAATTTACATACACTTTGTAAGTGAAATGGCATATGAAAGGGTGACATTATAAGGCCATCTAAATGGAACACTCAAACAAGTTCGATCAAGTGATATAAACTAACTGTGTTGCGACCCATATCAAAATAGTACAGTTTGTCCTACCCTAGTTTTAAAGGTCAGTTAGACACAATGGGTCTAATGCATAAAAACTGAGCTGTAGCTCAAGTCGAGTCTATCTAGTATGAACTCAAGCAACGAGTAAAAGCATACCACCTTGTGCTCGCGCTCAATGTCGTATGCATAAAAATGAGTTCAAACAATTTGGTTGAACTTAAGGCAGCTTAGATAGAACTGCATTGTTTGATCCGTTGCAATTATGACTTCAAGTGAATGCGAGGGTGAAACCACTGCTAATTTAGATGCAAATGAACGTTTGTCCATTTTTATAGTTACATATTTAAAAACAAATAAATTTTTATTAGATAAAAGTCAATTGCCAACTAACTATAAAAATTCAGACTGACAGACAACAAAGCAAGTTAAATAAAACACTGTAAAAATAAAAAAAGGGAGTAATCGAAATAATTAAAAATGATTTCAAAGAAATAACTGGAATTGAAATTTACGAAAAAAATTTGTTTAAGAAAATAGCTAATATGAAGTTAGGGTAAAAAATAAATGCGACAGAAATAAAACTGGAAACAAAAAAATAATATTAAAGAAATGGGACTGCGAATTATTAGATTTACTTTCTAATCCAGCTGTACATAAAATACCAAGTAAGTAAACCGTTATTTCTCATTCCAATTTTTATTATCTCATTCGTTCTCTTATTGTTTTTATTGCAGCTAGTCTCTCACTTGGCTCTATTGACGACAGCACTAACTCTAGTTTATTGAAAATATTAGTCTACACCGGAGGAAGGGGAAACAATAAAAGAGAAACCGAAGTGAAGTTGATAAGACCAATCAACCGGTATTACATTCTCGTGGTTTTTCATATTTAAAACATTTTTTATATTTGCAGCCTAAAAAAGTTGTAAGTGTGTATGAAACGGAAGAGTCGTTAGTTTTGAAATTTCTTGCTTGTCTTGTTGAAACAAAAGAAAGTACTTCCATTAAAATTGAAAAATTTAGAAAATCGCTTGTTAGAAAAAGAATTGGATATTTTGATTTAGGGTTATTATTACGAAATATGTAAATATTTTTTTTTATTTATGTTAATCAACATGAACTAAAGTAATACGTTAATAAACATACTTATGTATTTAATGTAATAAATTAACAATCGCATGTCTCTTTCTTTTCCCTGCATCCAAAGATCTTGAACTTGTTTCTGCAATTTCGTCCAGTTCCATGTTCCGAAAGTCAGTTGATGTGTTGTTTTTTTTTCGTATTATGCAAAACACGGCATCTTGCTATGACCATTGCCTCTAACAGCCCTTTTCTGTGTATGTGGTAACAATCAAATTGTAGCCACAAAATTGTTACAAAGTTGCCACCATTGTTTGTATCTGGTATTCTGGCTACACAGTGACAACAACAAATTCACCTCGTAACAAATAATTCACCTCACAATAACAGGTTGTCAAAAGCAGTGACAAAAAACAAAAACATATATTTATTTTTTATTGACTTAAAAATAATACAATATTATTTAGAGAATTTGAGCGCACCGCAAAGGCACAGCTGGAATGCTATATATTGCCTTCCTCAAGGAGCATCCAGAGATGCAAAGCAGAAAGAATACTCCTGCACATCCGCGCCATATAGAATAAGAAATTTACTTCAGCGCCAACTCTCTGATCTACATCAAAATTTTTTTCCCGTATACAGTTTTATTGTTTACTTGCAGAATTTATAAGATGATTTTGTATCAACTTTCCGGCAAATAAAACATCTGTCACGCGCTGTTACCCCCTCTTTGGCAGGTAACAATTTATGTTACTCTTGTAGGTGTGCGAAGTTAGCCTCCCATTTTTGGAAATAAATATTTTTGAAGATTGTTCTGAATTGTTCTAGGATTGTTCTACAATGTTCCAAAACGATGATTTTCTAAAATATAATTTGTACCGGTAAATCGAAAAAAACCAATATTAAACTTTGCACCCCATTTTTGGAAAAACGAAATTTTTGCGGTTGTTCTGGGTTGTTCTAAACATTGTTCCAAAACGATGATTTTCTAAAAAATAATTTGTACCGGTAAATCGAAAAAAACCAATTTTAAAGTTGCACCCCATTTTTGTATAAAAAATTTTTTTGCGGTTGTTCTAAACATTGTTCCAAAACAATGATTTTCTAAAATATAATTTGTACCGGTAAATCGAAAAAAAAAAAATTTTAAAGTTGCACCCCATTTTTGGAAAAAAAAATTTTTTGCGGTTGTTCTAAACATTGTTCCAAAATAATGATTTTCTAAAATATAATTTGTACCGGTAAATCGAAAAAAACCAATTTTAAAGTTGCACCCCACTTTTGTAAAAAAAAATTTTTTTGCGGTTGTTCTAGTTGTTCTAAACATTTTTCCAAAACAATGATTTTCTAATATATAATTTGTACCGGTAAATCGAAAAAAACCAATTTTAAAGTTGCACCCCACTTTTGTAAAAAAAAATTTTTTGCGGTTGTTCTAGTTGTTCTAAACATTGTTCCAAAACAATGATTTTCTAAAATATAATTTGTACCGGTAAATCGAAAAAAACACCAATTTTAAAGTTGCACCCCATTTTTGGAAAAACAAATTTTTTGCGGTTGTTCTAGGTTGTTCTAGTTGTTCTAAACATTGTTCCAAAATAATGATTTTCTAAAATATAATTTGTACCGGTAAATCGAAAAAAACCAATTTTAAAGTTGCACCCCACAAATTTGTTCGTATTTACTGCAGCCTTTCTCATTATTATCTCCATTAAGATGTTGAAGAGATTGCACGAAAGTGTGTCGCCTTGTCTAAGTCCTCGCTTGGTACAGAATGGTTCAGTGATGTCTTTCCCCACTTTCACTGCTGATTTGGTGTTGGTCAGCGTCATTCTACAGAGGCGGATCAGTTGTAATCGACAAAAAGGTGGTATGTATCGATTTGCTTTTCGTGGGTCTTTTCCAGGATTTGGCGTAGCGTGAATATTTGGTCAGTTGTGGACTTGCCTGGTCTAAAACCACACTGATACGGTTTCAATAATTGGCTTTAGTCTTTCACATAATACGCTCGACAAGATCTTATACGCGATGGATAAAAGACTGATACCGCGATAGTTGGAACAGACACACGGATCACCCTTTTTGAATACAGGACATTCTACACTGAGACTCCAGTCGTCGGGCATAGATTCCCCCAGCCATATACCGCATATAATTTGATGCATGTGGGCTATCAGTCCTTCGCCACCTGCCTTAAAAAGTTCAGCGGGTAGGCCATACGCACCCGCGGCTTTGTTATTCTTCAGGCGGGAGATCGCCGTTCTAATCTCGTCTTGGTTGGGGGGGGGTACAATCTATACTATCTTCCACTATCATTACCTCCTGATCTTCAGTGGAAGAATCTGAGTGGAGTAGTGCTGAAAAGTGGTCTCTCCACATTTTGAGCACACACTGCTTCTCAGTCACCAGATTTCCATTCTCATCCTTGCAGGAGGGCAGCACATTATTAGGCCCGTTGGTCGATCTTCTTACCCTCTGGAAAAACTTTCGCGATTCACCATTCATCCTGCACATTTCGGTTCTTTCACTCTCTCTCTGCTCCCACTGCCATTTTTTTCGCCTAAATAATTTGTTTTCCTCCCTTCTCAGCCTCTTGTACAGCTCACTCGCACAAGAGGCAGTTACGCGTTGTAACTGACTGTTTCGTTGCCATACGTGCAGCATCTTTTTCATCAGTTGCAATGCGACATTCTTCGTCGTACCATGGCTTATCCTTCTGCGGTTTTTGATAGCCAAGTTCAGTCATTGCAGCGATTTCCAAAGAATGGGAGATGTGCTTCCACTGCGCATCTGGGTCTTCGGGAGGGGGAGTATTCTGCTCCAGGAGAGAGAGTTTCTGTCGATAGGACACTGATATCTCCGGTATTCGTAGCTTGTCAATATCGAACTTTTCCTGTGTTCCGCTCCGTACGTTTTTCGCCCTGCTCAATCTCGTGCGAACTTTCGCAGCCACCAGGTAATGATCCGAGTCGTTATTGGCACCTCGAATCACACGTACATCCATTACACTAGAAGAGTGCCTGCCATCTATTACCATGTGATCAATCTGGTTCTTCGTCCGTTGATCAGGAGATATCCAGGTCGCCTTATGAATGTCCTTATGCTGGAATCGTGTGCTACTAACTACCATGTTCTTTGCAGCGGCGAAGTCTATCAGTCTTATTCCATTATCGGAGGTGGTATCATGTAGACTGTGATTGCCGATGGTTGGTCGAAAGACACTTTCCTTTCCTAATTTGGCATTAAAATCGCCTAGAATAATCTTAATGTCGTGGTCAGGGCAGCGTTCATATACTTCCTCCAGGCGCTCATAAAATGTTTCTTTGACCTCATCATCCTTATCCTCTGTCGGTGCGTGCACACAAATTAACGAGATGTTGAAATATTTCGCTTTGATGCGAATAGTGACTATGCGGTAACTCACTGGGTTGAACCTTGAAACTAGGTGTCGCAGTCTCTTGCCTACTATAAATCCGCACCCAAATTCGTGCTTACGCTCATGGCAGCTGTAGTAAATATCGAAGTTTTTCTTTCTGGTGCAACCATTTCCTGTCCATCGCATTTCCTGGATCGCTGTGATGTCAGCTTTATATTTTCCGAGGACATCCGCCAGTTGGAAAGTGGCACCGGTCCTGTATAACGTTCGAACATTCCAGGTACATATCCTTAAATCATGGTCCTTATAACGTTTGCGAGGGTCGTCAACAGTTGGGGGGTTTCTTTGTTCATCATATTTTCTGCGTATTTTCATTGCCGATATAACGGTGGCGGGAGGCAAACCCAGCCCACCGTGGTTTGCATTTTACCTACTGCCAGGATGACTATGTTTCAGCCGCCCATTATGGATCAGACGCTGACCAGAATGCAGTGTGTCGAAACTGGATTTTCGTTTCTTCAATTTTGATCCGCCGTTGACCAGGGGTGTTGGCTCATCCGCCTTCAAAGGACAGAAGAATATGTTCACTACTTCGAAGAGCTACAGTAACAGGGTCACCTAATAATCCTGAGACGTATCAGTGATCGCACTACCACTCAGGTTGCTCATTCGTTTCGCCTTCTCACTTTAGCTAGCTAACGGAGGTTTCCGATAAGCCATTGCCCAGGACATACTGCGTGGAAGTAGTGAGCTGCTTGGACTGCCCGATGAAGGAATCATTTCTAGCCACTCCCAAGTGAATGGCTATCAGAAACTTTCCACCTCCACGGACAGTCCCATGTCCATGGACACCTTATTAACGATAATTTGAAAATACATATTTTTTCTACTTTGTAAAATAATTTTATTTTCTTTGATTTTTCTTATTACTTATCAAACAAAATGATTGTAAGGCTAATAATTTCTACTGTTCTATATAATTTCCTTTTTTTACTGTCTGCTTTTTTAATCAAGCTTAATAAAAATGTTTTTTCTTGTAAATTTTATGAATTATCTTGATTTGGGCAATAGCGTTGACGGGAATCATTCTGTAATGATAAATATATTGTGCAAGAAAAATACTGGACTTAATGTGGTGCATTTTAATGCAAGAAGTCTAAATGGGTCGAAACTTGATTACGTTAGATCAGTGTTTGAAAATTCAAGTGTTAATGTAATATGTGTAACAGAAACATGGTTTCGCCAGGTATTGGACAGGCACTACGATATTAGTGGTTACAATCTCTTCCATAATAGCAGGAGTGGTAGAAGAGGTGGTGGTGTGGCCATATATTGCAGAGACAATTTAAAAGCAGCATTAGTTAGTTGTAGTGTAAGATAATTTAACAAAAGTTCTTGTGTCTTGTGTTTACAACCCCAATAAAGCGTGAAGTCTTGAAACATTTTTCTCCGATTTTAGTCAGCGTGCATTAGAATATGATCTATTTGTTACATGTGGTGATCTGAATATAAACTATCTTAGCGAAGATAAAAACAAAAATGATTTATACGAATCTGTTTATTCGGTTGGCCTATCGTTTGTAAATGAGAGTGTACCTACTCGTTTCTCTACTAATTGTAGTCCTAGTCTAATAGATTATATCCTACTTTCTGACTTAAAGTCTGTGCTTCTGTTTGATCAAATCTCCTTTGTATCTGATCATGATCTTTTGTTTTGTACGTTAAATGTTAGCCTCCGGAGAAGTGAATGTAGTCGTCATATAACTTATCGGGATTATTCTACCATCAATTATCCGTTCTTGTTCTTTGAAATGTCAGAGCATAGCTGGAATGACTGTTGGTACCAGACAACTGTGGATGAAAAGTTGGATGCTCTAATGACAAAAATGCAGGACGCTTACAACAGACATATTCCTACGAAAACAGTATATGTGAAAAACAACTCTTGTCCATGGTTTACCTCTAACATGAGAAAATCTATTAAGTTTCGGAATCGGTGCTATAACATTTGGAAGAGACATCCGTCGGCAGTCAACAGAATTATTTATACTAGGGCCAGAAATAAAGCCACCACAGTGGCAAAACTAGCGAAAATCCATTATTTCTCCCGTAAGGTAAATATTTCATTGCCTGCTGCACAACTGTGGAAAAATATTAGAAATCTTGGCGTTCACTCACAAGTATTAAATGAATGCAATCTTGATCCTGTTATACTTAATAATTTTTTCTGCACAGATGCAACTGACAATATTGATAATGCTATTCTTCGTCCATCGCTTTTTTGTTCTTCAGTGTTCGAAATCAGTTCTGTTTCTGAAATTGACGTATATGAATCTATAATGAAAGTTAGATCAAATGCTATTGGTGTGGATGGTGTCTCTATTAAGTTTCTGAAAACTATTTTACCACATGTTGTAAGCTCTATTACACACATCTTTAATCATTGCCTGACTACATCTGATTTTCCAAAGTTGTGGAAAATAGGGAAAATAACTCCTGTAGCTAAGATATCCAATGCTAAGTGTCCTAATGATTATAGGCCTGTAAGTATTTTATCAGTGTTGTCCAAAGTGTATTTATTGTCTAATCAGCTAACAGGTTATCTTAATAATAATATGCTACTTTCTCCTTTACAATCTGGCTTTCGTGCTGGTCACAGTTGCTCAACGGCTGCCATGAAATTAATGGATGACGTAAGAGAACAGTTGGACAAAGGTAATATGTACATAATGTGTTTTTTAGACTTTTCTAAAGCTTTTAACATGGTAAACCATCACATACTCTGCCAAAAAATCAAATATTATTATAAATTACTTAACAGATCGTTCCCAAAAGGTTGTAGTTGGCGACAGTGAATCAAGTCTTAAAAGTGTTACGTCTGGTGTTCCTCAAGGTTCAGTTTTGGGTCCACTTCTGTTCAGTGTCTTTGTCAATGATGTATTTCAGGTGTGTGTTAATTGTAATATGCATGCGTATGCAGATGACATACAATTATATATATCCAATCGAATAGGACTGGTTGAAGATATGTGCTGTCGTATGAATGAAGATTTAATTGAGATATGGAAATGGTCCGTGGATAACAAATTGATACTTAATCCCATGAAAACTCATGTTCTACCATTAAGTTGCTCTGAGATCACCTTAAATCAAATGCCTATCATCCAGCTAGGGAACACGGTTCTGCAATATGTTAACAAGGTTAAATATTTAGGTTTTTATGTTAACGCCTCTTTGACTTGCAAAGATCATATTAACAATTTGGTGAAGAATGTATACTTCGTTCTTAGAAATTTAAGAATGACGTCTAATTGTATCCCAAGTCAGACAAAGAGACGTCTTGTAATTCAGTTGATACTACCATTGATTAATTACTTTGCGGATGTCTATAGTAAATTGGACTCCCAGTCATACCACAAATTACTGTTATCACTGAATAGTGCTACGCGTTATGTCTTTGGCATTAGTCGATTCTGTAGTGTGTCGACATGGATAAAAATGATTCTTGGCTGTGAGTTAGTGGATTACCTGCGGGTGCGTAACTTACTTTTCTTACACAAATTAATTAATGACAAGACCCCCTCATACCTATATGACAAACTAACATTTGGCCGCATCTCACGTAATATGACACTCATAATACCCAAACATACTTTACTTAACACAAGCAGATTGTTCTTCGTCAACGCTATTATGCATTGGAATGCCTTGCCCATAGCAATAAAATCTATAACAAGAAAAAACATTTTTAAAAAAGAACTCCTTGATTTAATAAATGCTATCAACTAGCTCTATTTAACCCTATTCTCTTCCTATTTGCCTAATTCTACTCTATTATATTCCTATACTTCATTCTCTCAAACAATTAATTTATGAATCACTTCTTCTCTGAAATTATTAGTCATAACTTAACTTAACTTAATTTTTGTGATTAATAAATATAATGTAAACCCTAGTGGAAAATAAAACTTGTATCGTACCTACTTAAAATTTATGTTATAAAAGGAAAAGAAAAAAAATCTTACTTCGAACTTTGAGTTACATATATATATTTAATTATAATGACTTCCATTTGTAATATGCTATTGAACTATAAAAGAATTGTATTCTTATTGTTCTACCATCGAAAATAAACCAATAAACTAAACTAAAATAAACAATTATGCGGTGGAACATTTCTTCTATATCTCCGCATATGGCTATTGCTCCCATGCGGAATTTAAATAAAATATTTATGAGAGGTGTAAGAAGGTCCGGGCCTTTTAGAAAGAACTCGTTTAGTGAAAACTTGCCAGACTTCGCAGCAGCATCCCATACGAGCCTTATTTTACCTGGCTTTTGTGGATTTTTCACTATGAAGGTCGGAAATATTTTTGCCACTCTTTTCATGTATTGCGCTGATTGGCAGACGCTGTGCATAGCCTTTTTCCTCTAAATTTGCAATCTGTTGTTCCAACATATTGGCTAAATTTGGGTCTCGTTTTGATTTTCGTTTAAGACACTCTAAACGTTTCATAGCGACTTCAATGCTCTCTGGCAGTTCGACTGTCTCACTTTTCCACAACAGCCCACACTCATAACGGTCATTTACAATCTTACAAGTTTCTTCTAAGATATGTATAGCTGCTGATCTTCTCTTGATATAGGCACAGTTGGCGGAGATAAAACACCAACGCTTTCATCAGAAAAGTATTGTTTCACTACGTTGTGCAGGTCCGCATCTTGTCCACACTGACATTTATGTAAGTTAAGCCCCTGACTCAGCCTGTGATTTCCACCGAATATTGTCCACCCCAATCTGGTCTTTGATGCTACCGGTTGCTGCCAGCCACCTTCACGAGTTTTCATAGAAGACATTAGGTTTGGGTTATTAATGCCTATAATCATAGACGGTATAACCTTTTTGTATCCCTCTAATGGAATGTCTCTCAAGTGTGGATATTTGCTTTCCAGGGTTTCGACAATCATAGTTTCCGGTGGCAAATTCAAACCGTTAATAGTATAAATATTTTTTATGGGGAACTTTTTTGAGTTGGAATTCGTGGCAGAAATTTTCAGGTCAAATCTTCTAAAATTGTCCTTAAATCGAGATACGTCTCCCGTCCAACGAAGGCAAAGAGGTTCTTTTGTACCATCTACTCCTAGCTCATCTGCCACTGTTTTTTCAAGAAGCGTTAACGTTGAGCCATCGTCCATTAGAGCATATATATTAATAGATTTTGTGTCACTGGCACAATTCGGAAGTATGAATCTACTTCATTCAATGTTTTATAGCTGTTAAGAACGCTGTTAGTATCAGCTGTTCTTTCAGAATTGTGGAGTAGTGGGTGATGTTGTACTGTACAATCATTGACACCGCAAGGTTATTGCAAGTCTCTGGAACTTTGTGCAATGGACAATCTTGTGTGTTTCCTTGCATACCAAGCACGACTTATCTGGTGTGGCATTTGATGAAGCTGCATGGGTATTAAGACGACTGTCTCTTTTTTGTACTTTTCCTTCATTGCTGGTGTCAAATACGGGAGCTGACACTTTACACGTTGCTTCTGCGACTGTGTACATCCAGTTGGAGAAATCCAGCAAAGTTGGCCGACGAATATCTTTTGAATGTAGTGCCAATTTGTCTACAAGTTCCTGCAAAAGAGTGGGAAGTAATCATCAAGCGGCGCGAATTGTAGCACAAATATTTTTTACTGCAAAGGCGAATTAAATAAGAGCTTCCAGTTTTCCTTTATGCACTACCATTTTTCTCACTTCCTCAATAAGACTTTTCAGTACGCACTCGGGCCTACCAAAATACATCTTCAACGTTCGTATAATGTCCGGCACCATATCTGACAACATTAAACAATTTCGAACAGCATCTCTTGCCTTGCCACTCAAACACTTTTGCAAGCGAATGAGAGTTTCCTCATTGCTATAGCCTGCGACATTAGTGCTTTGTTCAAAGGCACTTATGAATATTGGCCACTCTCGAGGATCTCCATTAAATGAGGGTAGTTCCTTTGAAACACACTGTCGAGCCATAATTTGTGTCGAAGTCAGATTTCCCAAACTACGCGTATTGTTTACATTTGCAAAACTCATATTTTGGTTATCTGTCACATGAAAAGTATTATCGCTTCGTTTGTTGTGATTATTTACATTCCGTGTATTTGGTCTCTGAGAGCGCCGGTTGGGTACGTTTAGCGTTGGGTTTTGCATTGGCTGTACGACTGTGATTTGGCACTGTGGATAATTAATTGAAGTGTTTGCATACTCAATATGTGCGTGCGGTATGTTTATGCAATCATTGTTTTGTTGTGATTTGGCAGTGTTCTCAACTTGTTGGTGATTACGTACACACGAAGCTTTCCACTGGCTGTACATACTCCAATTGATCTTCTGCCGTATCTACGGACTGCAATAATTCAAACTTACGTCGCAAAAATTCCTGCTTTAAACGTAGCTCCTCTTCCAACATTTTCAATTGAATTTTTTTTTGCTGTAACTAATTTGGGGTGGCGTAGCTACCACAGATGATGTTGAGCTGTTGGGTGTTTGGAGTGGAACATAGTCAACATAACTACCATCAAAGTGAACTTGTGTTTCGTTAAGAACTGTGGAGTTACGATGCTGTTTTGTCGTTTGGTCGCTGCTTTGCATTAAACTTTGTTGTTCATTTCGACAACAAAACTCACATAACCATGACACAAGATCCGAATCATCAGAAATATTGCAACAGCTATAGTGGTAGATGGTGCTGCACTTGGAACATCCTATCATGTTGCCATCGTCCGGGTCCGCGCACAATGTGCATCGGGAACTTCTCGTTTTACCCTGTAGTTCCATTTTCTTACCGGTATAAGAATTTTAAAGAATTGTTAAAAATAAAAAACCAAGTTCTAAAAGCAAACGTCTTCTTGTAAGCTTTAAAATTCTGTAAGCGAAGATAAATTTATTAATTCATTATTTTCTTATTTTTTTTTTTGATGTGTTAACATCTATACGCGCTCCTCTAGGGCAGTAAACTATAAATTTAATACATACGCAAGTGTTAGGTTTGTAAGAGTAAATAATCGTTTGTTTGTTCGTTGCTTGGCAGTCGGTATTGAAAGTGATTATTGGGCGATTTTCATATAATTTTCCCACGCGATTTTCTCCGGAAATTCATAGCCGATTTTATTAATTTTTGTATTAAAAAGCTAGTGCGGGTTTCGACGAAGAGTGTAGGCCAAAAATTAAGGCGATCCGATATCGGCGAGCCAAGATTTAAGTGTTTTAATTTGGAGTATTAATTTGGAGTAATATTAAAAAGTATTTTATGTTGATCTTCGGTTATATCGTACGAATATAACAATGTATGTATGTATGTACAAGTGTCTGTTGCTTTGCATTCTTTGACTTTTGTGGGAATAAAACAAAAAGTATTGAGCAAGAAAATAATGACACATGTGCTTGCACTGGGTCTTTAAATAATTTTAAGTATTAATATTATTTAACTGTAACGTCATCATATGATTGAACGCTGTTTTTTATTTTCCAATGTAACATTTACGAATGTGTTCATAGAAATCGAACAGGTACCGTGTAGCAAAAAGGTGTTAACACATCGCCCGTGAGTTCGAACACTCATTGGATTTTTTTTTATTTCTAGTACCTTAGTTTCTTTAGGTTAGATTTAACAGTTATTATATTATGCAATCTGAGTAAACTACAAAGTGCTAATGCGCAATGTACTGAAGTTACAAAAATGTAGTTTAATTTAGAACAATTTAAAAAGAGAGTTTTAGTTTGACAGTTAGATTATTGAGAGAAAAATTTATAAATATATTCAGGCTAGTAATTTTTGGTATTGTGTTACGTGCCACTTCTCTCTACTTACATTAGGATTGGTCCTCCGGCAGCTTTATCCTTTGTATCGCAATTACTTTTTCGTTATCTGTTTTAAGAATTCCCCCACCGATGATAAAGCCTAAGTACTTAAGCTCTTTGAAGCAGAACATACTTTTCTTTAGTCCAATCGTTAGATTTGCCTTTTGTAAGCACTCTGCCACTTGCTCAAGCAGATGCATATGTTTCTCGAAATTATCAGCGATAATCAGCAGATCATCTTACAAACACATTGGATTTCAATCGAGCTGGTATCACCTTGTCCATTAAGCGACACAGCCGTTGCGCAGCGTTACACAATCCAAATGGCATTACGCGAAACTGATACAATGGTCGCCCTGGGACTGTGAACGCTGTGTACGGCTTCGACTCTTCATCCAGCTCGATTTGCCAAAATGCGTGTTTCAAGTCGACACTGCTGATATATACAGTTTGATCAATTCGACTTAATATTCCGTCAATATTTTGGAGAGGATAAGCGTCTTTTATAGTCACCGCATTTACCTTACGTGCATCCAAACACAATCGGGTTTTCTTCGGTTGTGTTGTTTCGTTGTAGGTACACGGCGGTAGAATTCCAAATCCGGAGTGCTGGTCCCCAACTAGTCTGTAAGGCATACTGGGGCCAGCAGTTTTTTTTTGAGACGACCGAAAAATCGACTCAATCAAACGAGATCGTTAAATTCATCCCCCGGAAAGTCGTACATACAGTACCATAAACGCTGCAAGAGAAGAAATAAACTTGATTAACAAAACCACAGTAATTAACTAGAAATTAAGGTAACTCCGCAGCCATAAATACTTACCGCAAGAAGTCTCCATAAAAATTTAATATTTTTTTGCGGTGCAAAGGCTATACGTAAAAGTTAAACAAATATAAAGAATAAAGAGAAAAAAATTTAATATTAAGCAGCACGAATTTCTCTAAAACCAATATAAGACAAGAAGTCGCTGGAGTAAAATTGATAAAGAAAAATAACTTAAAAAAAAGGGAAAAATGCATTAGTAAAGTTTAGGTTAGTGATGTTTTGTCTAGTTTGTAATACGTGTTGAATTTTGTTTGGTGTAAAGATTATTAATACCAGTCGTGAGAAAGGAGTGTAGGATTACCAATAGTGCATAGAAGAGAGTGATAACTCGAATGTGCGTTTTGATGAAGATCATAGTTTTCTTTGTGATCTAATAAGACCAGTTGAGAGAGCTCTTTAAACAGGTAGTAAATTTATAGTTGCGAGCCAATAAAGGGCTGAAACGAAGCGATTCTTCTACGTAATTAGGTGGTCTGAGTAAATGACTCCATATTAAGAAAAATTCTGGTGTTAGTGATTTTTAGTGTTAAGATTTGGTTTCTGTTAGTTTTAAGAGCAATTTACATAACAATATAAGAAGACCATAATGTTCAATAAATTTTATGTGTAATTGTTTAGAAAAACAACATGATGTGCTGAGGGTCATTTAAGAGGGGGTACTGATTGAAGGGGGGGTTTAAAGAGTGTGTGTGGAATTCGGGATTCAAAGTAATATAGTCGCGGAAGTTTTGAATCACGGAAGGGCGGGCAGTGCGGGGACATAGCACCAAGTCCTCTTGTTTTTACGAGTATATGTAGAGTAGATTCAAGTTTTAGTTTCAAAGAGTAATATGTCTATTTCAATTTCGTGTTCGTCCACAGTGGATTAGGATTGGAACGGGTTGGAACTTCCTGAGTTACCGCTAGCTACCGGAGGACCAATCCTAATGTAAGTAGAGAGAAGTGGCACGCAACAGAATGGCGCCCAATCTAAAAATAATACAGTCCTTAGCGCCACGAAAGTACGTGGCGCCAAAATATGATGTACATGTCGCCAGAAAATTTGCGCGGTGTCGCGTTCAGCCATTTAGAATACCAATGGCAAGTAAGATGGCGAATCATTATAGATTTAGGGATAGTGCAATACAACCTACGCACAAGGCAATAGAAGATAGGATAGCAATAGTCTTAAGTGTTTTACCGCGTTTTTAGTGACCTAACTCAAATTGTAGCGTGATTTATTTTTTTAGCTTCTCATATAGTGCAACACTAGAGTTAGGATAATCGTAAAAATCAGGGTAGACCACTCCTAGTACAATGGGTTCGATGAACTAGCGTGTTGTGAATTGAGTGGCAACATTTGTATTATCAGTGATCCTTTAGTTTCTTTATACGTGTAATGATATATAGTAGCGTCAATAGTACATAATCTAGTAGACTAAGGCAAACAACTAACAGCCGGTGTGGTAATAAAGACATACATGTCCGTAGTGTTAGTTGTTTTCTTTAAGATAAACGCGCGCCTGTTAGTAATATACTGTGGCTGCAGTGGTTCTAGATTACGGATTTAATTGGGAAATTATTAGTATAGTCCGTCCATCAATATACTCGTAGACAACCAAATATGGGCACTTTATTAGATAATTAGAAAATACTAAAATCCACACAACTAATTAAGACGTCCATGAGAAAACAATCAGAAACCCCTTAACGTTAATGTTTCTTGTAAGTCTGATACTTGTTATACTTGTGTTTGTAGTTTTTGTTTAAAAAAAAAAACTTGTTGTTTTGTGTTATTTGTATTGTCTAGAGTAATGTTAAAATGTTAGCTATTTTTATGTTGTATGTTAATAATAATTTTTTTGCAGAGAGTTTAACTATTTAAGTAAAACTTGGTGTTCATAGAGGTAAAAGTAAAACATTTTTCAAGCCGGTCTTCTGATTCTAAGCCAAAGGGTGAAAAGAACAGAATTTTTCAATCAAGTCAATTCTTATTTTACCTATTTGCCATTTGTCTACAATTTGACTATTTCACGGTGGAGCTCATAGCGACCAGAAGAGGCAAAAGAAATCGCATATCCGCGTTTGATGTGAGTAGGGCTTCCGTGTACAATCGACACAAATATAGAAATACGAACGGCAACAGAATGAACGGGACCGAGACTGGTCAAGGTATCCCACCATCTGTGGTAGATATGTCTGGTACAATAAATAGTAGACAGGGTAATATTGATAACTAAATTGGAATTACTAAATTGGATTGGATCGATTGAAAACTAAATTGGAATTAAATTGTTCACAACAACGCGCGTTAAATGTTATACATATGTACATATTGAACATGGTAGAATTATCTATCAGGTATAGTCGTTTAAACAGGTGATGAAATTTTTTCCATGTCATTTTTCGTTTCATTGTCAAAATCATATGGATTTTGTTTTTATACTTTTTTGTATTCTTGACAACTGAAACGAATGAACGAAAATAAAATGTATGTTGTTGCTGCTAACAACTACAACAACATCTGCTGCATTCACCCTTTACAGGAAATGTTACCACATTTCGTAGTATTAAGTGTGGATCGTTTTATTTGGAAAGTACCCTTCAGAAGAAATGAGTAGCGCAGCAGTAGTCTTGCAGTACTCGCAAACCGATTAGGACTACTCTCACTTCATTTCCCCGTTAATGCTTTCAAGTGACGATTTTAACATTGGGTTGTCATACGAAAACAATCAGTCGCCTTGTGAATAGTCTCGCAGTACAGACATTGCGATGCCTTAGGGATGAGTGTCGCGGTGGTAGAGTGTTCGCCTAGTAAACAGGAGGTCGCGGGTTCGAATCCCGCTGGAGGCAATTTTTTGTTGTTTTTTTTTTAGAAAAAGTAATAAAAAACGTATTTTTTAATTCTTGTTGTTTTTATTTATGTTAAATACATAACATACATATAAAAAAATTAAAAAAAGGTACTTCATTGGGGTTTAAAAAAATTAAGATGATATATGTACATAATTAATATTGTTGCAAACAAACAGGCACTTCCTTGGCTTTTTCGACTATCAAAAAAACTTAAATTAATAATTCAAGTTGTTTTATAAACTTGTACTTGTATATTTATTTTAATGTACCGACACGATTTTTCGCAATCACAAAAATTTTTCAGAGCACAACAAGTTTTCATATGAATTTCACAACCAAACAAATAATTATTGTCATTTATTGACAATGTTACCAACTTCTGTATATGTTAACAGAGTTGCCAGCTTAAAAACCAAGTACTGATTTTGCGTGTAGTCTTGCTGTACTCGCCGCCGCTCTATAAATCGTAGCCGTTGCGACTACTGACTTTGGCAATAGTGCAGGACCACTCACCAGGCCGTCAATACCTCTACCATCTTCTGCAGGGTAGTAACTGGCGATAGCATAATGGAATAAAAAAAAACAGCCTTATTATGAATATGGTTCCTATTACTTTAGTATTATTATTATATACATAAACATGGTTGCTTAAAAATATTGGTGCAAATATGATTGGTTTCCATTTGAATTCGAATTTTATGACCGATTTCGTTAGTTTTTAGTTAATTTATGAGAAATTCCTACTACAAGGTCAGGAACATTTTTTTTGGATTGGGTTTTGTTGGAATGATAGACAATTCAGTTAAGGTTAAGCACACTCTCTGGTACGACTAGTTTCGAACTCCGTGGCAAGTTCATCATCAGATAGCTCACTACTGTGCCTGAATTGATACCATCTGTTGATCATCAATCATATATGTATATACAAACTGAATTATGCAATTTACATATGCGAATTAGTATCAATCGTAGATGCCTAAGTATCAACACACACTGAAAGTTCCATAAATAGACGAATTTAGTATAGATACATTAATTCTCTCAATAAATTAAACGTCATAGGTATGGTTGCAAGTGAACATTGGACGGTGGAAAGCATGGGTTCAATAATACCAGATAGAGGCAATAGTACACAACAAAGGAACAACAACAGCATATCGTTAAATAAAATACAAAAGTATAAAAGAGGTAAAGGTCAATAAAATAATTCCAAACTACGTTTAAATTTCTCAGTTTTATACGAAAACAAAATGAAAACGTAAAGTAAACAGTTCGTGTACCTCCACCTGCTGTAAGTTAATTTTTGTCTAATTTCTGTCATTTCCACAAACCTACGACGAAGAGTGTGAAATGAAACGTCAGATGAGAGAATTAATTTGACTATACTAAATTCATCTATGTGTCCATAATTCCAACACAAGAACAGACTGACCACTTTTTTCTTCTATTCTTCTTACATACTCACATTGTTGCAGTGAGGTGAATTTTTTTGTATATCACATTATAATTTTCTGTGGTAAGATTTTTTATGACCGGCCTAGTGTCAGTTACGTTTTTGAATTTTAATTTTATGACCGAATTTGTTAAAATATTCATTCCTCGGTGCATTTAAAAAAAATTTGCACATTGATTTAGTTTAACCTGAATATAAACTGGATAAAGTTTGAGTAAAATCCGACCTCTCTAAGGGTTCCAATTTTTACTTTGAAAATATTTGCAATTTTTAACAAAAATTAAATTTTGGGTTTTTCGGGTTTTTTCCAAAAATTGTATCTAAATGAAAAATAAAATATTTAACTTGGATTCCAATACCTTCTAGCAGAAGTTTATACGCTTCCAATAAGCTATAACACCATCTAGTGTAGACGTATTTTCACCCAAAATGCCAAAATCCGAAAACTTTGGCTAAAATGCGGCACGACTTAGAGTTGTCCGATTCGGCTCAAATTTTCACCAAGTCAGTTTTAGACCATAATGAACAAGAATCCGCCTGGGGTTTATTAAAATTCGAAAATATATTTTCCTCCGTACATTTCATGTATGGTATGTACATTAGACCTGTCCAGATTTCCAAAGTTCACAATTTTTAATGAGCACTTACAGTTTTAGAATCTCTCAATGATTGAAATAAGAACTGTGAAAAAAGATTTTGAAAAACTTTTGCCAAAAAGTTGCTCAACGCGGTTGAAGTCAGGATTTTGGCAATTTTCGAAAATTTTAAAGGTATACGTACAAACAAAATTTTAAATAATTTATTAGTAAATATAAGAAATATCTAAAAGCGCACTATTTGAGCTAAATGGTCAAGCAACTAAGAAAAAATTCAAAAAGTGAAAATTATTGAGCCGTTTACTTTCTGTAGCCTCTAGAAATTTTCGCAATTTTTTTTTTCAATTCATTATATTTTTTCGAAAAAAAATTTTTATATACGTTTGCTTCTTTTTTATATATTCTTGGAACAATAAGGTATAAAAAAATGTAGGTTAAGAATGGATGTGTCATTAGTCCCTAAACAATTAATTTCTTTATGAAAGGTCTGACTTAAATAGTTACTTTAAAGTGCACCACTTTGGTGTTCCCAATATGTATGGTATGCTACAAATTTTTTATTGTGAAAGAGCAGTCTATGAGCTAAAAGTCAAAGTAAATAAGCTAAACGGCTGATTAAAATTTTTAAAAAGTGCAAATTAATTGTTGCATCCAGAACTCATAAATTCCTGAAAATTTTCTGAATATATCCTTTATAAAAACATGATTAAAACCAGGGAAACTTCAAAAAGAGTGTATTTAGTAGGAAATGTACTTAAAAATATGGACAGTGATAAGTGTCCTACAAAGCGTACGGTGTTGGCGAATTTTTTATACTTGCGTATGGAAGAAAAGAAAAGTGTTCGTGAAAGTTTGGGTGAGGTGATCAAAAACATTGAAGCAATATGGCAGTTCTTAGATAAAGCTGTTGGAGTTAGAAGGAACTCTATAAAAAACTAGCAAGTGCTTGGGCTGCTGTAAACAAAAACAGATCGAGGAAAACGACATGCCAAATAGCAAGAGGTATAAAATTTGCTGCACATTTGGAGGAAGTTTTTGACATATCTCAAATTACACGTAACCAACAACATGGGAGTACAATAAACAATTACATGCATAATGAAAGAGATTTGTCATTTGCTTTGGAAAAAAATGCATCAGAAAGCGATGAAGCAGAGTATAGGTGTTTTCTGAAAAAAAACCATCAGAAGCCAGTCACGGTAACACCTGCAACTGTAATGGCTCTTTATAGAGCAAATGTTTCAGACACCAACGCTACGCTAATCCTTGGAACTTTTGCCAATGAATTAGGAATTCCTTCAAATGATGTTATCATAAGTCGATCTTCGGTACGAAGAGCAAGAATGAGACACCGAATGGAAGTGGCACAAAAAATTGAACTCGATTTCTCAAGCAATTGCCCGCTCACCTTACACTGGGATGGAAAACTGCTGCCTGATATAACAGGACATGAGAAAGTTGATAGACTACCAGTTATTGTTTCTGGAGGTGGAAATTCACAACTTCTTGGTGTACCAGTTTTAAGCTCAGGTAGTGGTGAGAATCAGGCTTCAGCTATTTATAGCCTTATTTATGATTGGAATCTTCGTGATAAAATAAGTTCTTTGTGTTTTGATACAACAGCATCGAACACAGGTGAGTAACAATTTTGAAATTTTAATATATCTTTTTCTGTATAACATTTATGAAAAATCTTTTTCGAAGGAAAATTCAAAGGAACATGTGCGTTAATTGAGAAGAAACTTTCAAAGAACTTGCTTTACTTTCCGTGTAGACATCACATACACGAGTTAATGCTATCGGGTGTTTTTGGAAGCTTGGAAGGTTTAACATCTGGTCCAGAAAATAATGTTTTTAAAAGGTTCCAACAACATCGGCCAAAACTATATGCAGCTGATTTTGACAACTGTAACAATAACTCTTACGTTATGTATGTTGTCAGGGATTCAAGACAAGATATTCTTTTTTTCTGCAAAAGTCAAATATCTGTAAATAAAATCGCATATTTTGTATTACAGTGTCAAGTTAATAATATTATCTTTCAGATGTCAAAAGATAGAAAGGACTACAAGGAGCTCCTAGAGCTCATTATATTATTTTTGGATGGCGACGATCAGAGAACGATTAAATTTAAATATCCTGGAGCTATGCATCGAGCTAGGTGGATGAGCAAAGCAATTTACTGTTTAAAAATATGGATGTTTAGAAAGCAGTGTGTCTTAAAAACTGAGGAAGAAAAGATGATTCGTTATGTGTCTTTGTTTGTTGTAATGGTGTATGCAAAGTACTGGTTCGTATCCAGTATTCCAACTTCAGCTCCATATAACGATCTTCAGTTGATCTTTAGTCTTGACAGGTTAGTTAAATCTTCGTTCAAATAAGATATGATTAATTATAATAATTGAATTAAACATAAAAAGTTCATACGTTTTTTTTTTTACAAATTTACAGATACAAGAGTATTCACAAAAGTGCTGCTGATATAGCGTTAAAAAAATTAAGCAACCATTTTCGGTACCTTGGTGAAGAATTAGTTGGTTTAGCTTTTTATGATGTATCATTAAGCTACGAAACCCGAAATAATATGGTGCACGCCATCAGAAACAATCCTGGCAATACCACTAGGGCCAAAAAAAACACCAGCTTTTATTATCAACAACATATCAGATCTAAAGTTGGAGCATTTTGTAACAAAAAACACACTCTTTTTTTTGAGAAGCTGCAGCTCTCAGTTGAATTTATGGACGATGCAGTAGACAATTGGGAAAACAACAAATCTTATATAAATGTTAAAAATTTATAAATAGTGAACGACGTTGCAGAGAGAGGAGTAGCCTTAATAACATCATACAACTCAAGTGCAACGAAGGATGAAGAGCAAAAACAATATTTGCTTCAAGTCGTAGCTGATCATAGAAAAAATCTGCCACATATAACTAAAAGTAAACTATTTAAGTCGGACCTTTCATAAAGAAATTAATTGTTTAGTGACTAATGACACATCCAAAAATTCTTAACCTACATTTTTTTTATACCTTATTGTTCCAAGAATATATAAAAAATATGCAAAAGTATATAAAAATTTTTTTCCGAAAAAATATAATGAATTGAAAAAAAAAATTGCGAAAATTTTCTGAATTTTTTGATTTCTAGAGGCTACAGAAAGTAAACGGCTCAATAATTTTCACTTTTTAAATTTTTTCTTATTTGCTTGACCGTTTAGCTCAAAGATTGCACTTTTAGGTATTTCTTATATTTACTAATAAATTATTTAAAATTTTGTTTGTACGTATACCTTTAAAATTTTCGAAAATTGCCAAAATCCTGACTTCAACCGCGTTGAGCAACTTTTTGGCAAAAGTTTTTCAAAATCTTTTTTCACAGTTCTTATTTCAATCATTGAGAGATTCTAAAACTGTAAGTGCTCATTAAAAAATGTGAGTTTTGAAAAATCTCATACATTCCGTGGACAGGTCTAATGTACATATATAAAACTATTAGCTAACGCCTCTTTGAGCTTTTGCACAACCTAAAAAAAATATAACCGAAATCATTGTCGTGTTTTTTCTGTCGAGGCACAGACAACGTAAATCCAGTTTGGATGGCTTTTCAAAAATAAACTCGTTTAGTTATAGAAAAACACCCTTAACAATTTACAAAATTAAATAAAAACTAAACTACAATTTTCCATAAATATTTTCGAGGGAGGTTTACAAGTAGACAACCACAATTAGTGCGCAATTTGGAAACCCTCGTAAAAGAGAACCAAAAACTCGACAAAATTCACTCTAGCGCATTTCTCTCTGGCGTCATATCTTCATCATTTTATACTTTTTACATACTTTATGAAGTTTTACTTAAAAGTGGTTAGAATTTGTATAGTTATATACAATAGCAACAAAAATCTAGTCAGGTATTGAAATATTCAATGATGACAGTAAGACAGAGAGAGCAGAGAATTGTAACACTTCACTCGTTTTCTTCGTTGGCATTCCAAACGATAAAACATTGAATGTCTACTTTAATACACAGTTAGTAGTATGTACTTTTCAGGTTTTGGCCAAAAGGTAGAAGAAAGGTGGACTTACCCCCGTCTTTTGGTTTTTGGTGTTTGAGGACTTGCTTAAATTATTAGTACTGGATGACTATTTTATGGAACTATTGATGGTGAGATGCTCTAGATGATATTACTTGATTGGTCTAGGTGATAATGATGGTGGAATCTAATCAAACTGGCGGAATCCTATAGAATGGCGAATGGCTAGCGCTGGTTTTGGTGTCCGACGAACGGAATTGATGCGGCTGTCGATGTTGAGATGCGCTGGGCGAGATTATTTGTGGAGCGTGGGACACACGGCGAAAGAAATCAGACACACTTTGCTTTGTCTGTAGTCCGTGACTGCGACCCCTTAATAAAAACAAAATCATTACGTTCCGGCCGTACGAAAACTACCCCAAAACTTACCACTCGGGGGATTTCTGGGTCAGGTTGTTGATTTTGGCGATGGAAATTCCAAAGAATGGTGATGGACCCTTTCCGTGGGCTATACAAAGAGATGTACAAATTTCTGCTGTACTTATCAAACCTTTTACTTTTATACTTAAACTCTTGACGATGACTTGGCAGTTGACAGAACTTGACACTTTCAGCTTTTGAATATGAATCACCAAACTTCATTGCGAAATTGAAACTTAGCGAAATCAACTCTGATCCCGCTATTCTGGTGGCGTGGTTTCTATCAAATGCCTATGTATGTGTTTTACATAAATTTTTGGAAAAACAACCGCTTATTTATCCCATAGATTAATACTTATAGTAGATCTACTAGTTCTCCCACCAAATTTATGACATTTGGCCTGGTGTGATATTTACGTTTGATGTTGAAAAGAATTGCTTTACTAATACCAGATAGAGTCAATGGTTCAAAACAACGAACAATATAACAACAACGGCATTTCGTTTTGTGTGTTAAAATTATTGTGTTAAATACAACACAAATGTATGCTAACAATAACAGTCAATAAAAAAAGTTTAAAACACATTTAAATTTCACAGTTTTTCACCAAAATGGCATGAAAAATTAAAGCAAGAAGTTATTGTAATTCCACCTGGTGTATGCCACTTTTCGTCAAACATCTCTCTATCACACCGACCACATCACGAATAGTGTGAAAGGAAACGTCAGATGAGAAAAATGGCGGCTATACTATATATTTACTCTATGATTTATCCAAAAAGGAGTGGAACAAATACTGTGAAGATTTCGTGATGTCAGAGATGGCAAAAAGTAACACATATGATCTTGGGCAATCATTCAGGTGGTGATCGCAAAGAAGTTTGTTGTGATTGTTATGCCTTGCCGGCGTTATGGCGCCGCCACAGACGAAAGGAGATAAATGATGTGGAGTGAGATTTGCGAGATGCAGTTCTTAAGATCTGATGTCATATGTGCGGATCACTTTTTATCCTCAGATATTGTAAGAGGGGCAAAAAGAAATAACTTGATGCTCAGTGCTGTGCCTTTTGGTCGTGCATTGCAGGAGATCCGCTTTCCCTTTAATGATGTTATTGAATCTCCATTGCCCGAGTACGTTATTAATAACAATTTGAAACAGATGATTTATTATTTGTTTTTAGCTCGAGTATTTCGCCCATCGATGCAGTGTCCCGACACCTTCAATTTTTATATTCCGATGGAGTTAGTATTAAGAAAGTAGTATACCACTAAACGCTTTATTTAAATGTCTTTAATTTGAATAGAATGTCTTTCGATGTTCCGGGAAATGCTGTAGAATATGCAGACAGCCAAACCCAGACAGAGTAAGTGCCCAAAAGACGTATATAATAATTTTAATTTCATAAATTTGAATTCTTTTAATTTGAATATAGTGTGTCTTGATGTGACCGAAAATGCTGTAAAATATACAGGCAGACAAACCCAGACGGAGTAAGTGCACAAACAAGCAATTTTATATTAAAAATCTGCTATTATGTTTTACTCTGATATTTTTAATTGTACATATGTATGCATCCAGTCCACTAATTCTTGAATGCACAATGGAAACTGAAATTACGCAGTATAAATCAATGATCAAACAGTTACAAGCGGAGAATAAGAGTTTGAAGTGTAAGCTCGCCGAAACAGACGCAGTAATTGCATCCTTAAAATCAATATTCACCGAAGGACAAATAAAAACAATGATGACGCCTGCAAACGTTCAGTGGAAATGGGAGGACATATCAAATGCCATACGCTTGCATGCGTCTGGGCCGAGAGCATACAACCATTTGTATAAGCAAGAGTTGCCTTTACCTCACGTTTCCACGTTGCAACGTTGGTGTCGGAAGGTCAAGCTAGATGAAGGAATTCTATTTACTTCTATAGAGTTCATGAAACATAACACTGAACTCAGCAGTGAAGACAAAATATGTGTCCTTTCTTTCGACGAGATGAAGGTAGCGGAATCTTATGAATACGATGCAGTGGGTGATTTCATAAGAAAACCTGCGAACTATGTTCAAGTGGTGATTGCTCGAGGATTGAAGAAATGTTGGAAGCAGCCTGTTTTTTCGCGTTTGACTGCAAAATGGAAAACCCCATTTTATATTCAATAATTGCTGAGCTTAACCAAGCAGGGTTTCCAGTAGTAGCGATGGTATGCGACATGGGTCCAACTAATCGCAAACTGTGGAAAGAACTAGGTGTGAGCCCAGGTAATATTTGCCTAATTATACTTAATTATTTGGTTAATATTTTTTTTTATAAGATAAACCGTGGTTTCCAAATCTCATTTACTTAAACTAATCAGAAGCATTTCCTTGATTCAGGCTTTGTATGGAACAATGTACTGCTGACTTCACGCACAATCGCCGATGTAATAAAGCACACATCAAAAAGTGATATATGTATCAATTACATTTAAATTGACAGAGGAACACATTTCGGTCAAAGGTGCAGGTACGTGTATTTTGAAATTTTTTTTTAACAATTAATAAGTTGTAAGAAACAATAAAATTTAGGAAGACAAAAGGTGAAGCTGGCGGCAGAACTTTTTTCCAACACCACAGCCAATGCTATTAGGCGCTGTGAATCCGTTGGGATGGATCTTGACAAGCCAGTTGAAACTGCCGATCTCTTTCAGTTAGTGAACGATTGGTTTGATGTACTGAATTCATCTTCAAAGTCATTCACTAACCCTGGCAAGGTAAACTTTTTAACAATTATGGCATTGTAAGCAAATTTTCATCTTTTAAGGAACGATTTTGGCGTTGCGTTCGCAGAGCAAAAGGACACGTTGATGCGCATGAACAAATTAATGTCATCGCCTATAATTCCAAATAAAAAAAACCTTGGAGTGGTTCCAGAAAGAAGTGTTGACCAATAACGCACTGGTTCTGCTTCAAGATGAATTAAACAAAAAATATAACAAGACTTTCATTTTAACCTACCGCCTAAATCAAGATGTTTCGGAACATTTCTTTAGTGCAATGCGAAGTAAAGGTGGTTTATATGACCATCCAACACCGAAAGCATTTAAATATAGAATATGAAAGTACATCTTAGGTATACGCTGTTTTAAAACTGAGTCATAAATTATATAACATTCTATTATGATTTTCAGCGCGAAATACTGAGCACCTTCAACACACTGGGAATGTTGAAAACGATACCACCCATTGGGTCGGTTCATCGAGTACCAAGCCCATACAAGACGTACAAGACCACGTACAACAGCATATAATACAAGACGAATGTGATCCTGAAGTACTCTATGAGCTGGATACAGACCTGGATATAGATATGCAAACCAAACTCGATATATGATGACGGTGATATTCTTCGAGACGACGCATTAGAATATATATCAGGTTACATAATTCGAAAACGTAATCTCGAAGAATATGAATGTCGTGAAACCACATTCACTTGGGTTGACCAGGTGTCGAAAGGATATTTAAAAAAACCGTCCGCACACTTCCTCGAATCAATAAAGAGTCTTGAGTCGGTGTTTTTTGATTTAAACAAGAAGGAAATATCCCACTCAAAAAACATCCATCAGCTCCTGCTTAAGAGAAGTGGTGCAGTCAATCTCCACGAAGATGTCAAAAAGTTTTTATTTTAAATGTCCGATTCATTTCCGAGTACGGCACCTGAACAAACACCTAAAAGAGCGAAGCAGAGAATCCTTGGATGCAAGAAAATGCTTAAAATTAAGCTTTAATTATGTATATAAGTGTAGTGCCCAATATTTAAATGACTGCAACATTCAACCCTTAATTATATTTTATTCATTTTCAAATAATGATTATAAGTATTATCAGTCATCGTAAATTATCTAATCTATTTATTTTATTAATGGTAACGGCTAATATATTTCAGTTTGTCATAGTTGGCACATTGATTTCCCTATGATTTGTACGATTTAACAAAGACGATCCTCCACTTGAGAAACGTGATCCATGCGGACGGAATAACAAGTTACCCAAATTTTCCTTGATCACTGATAAATTATACTACAATTATTAATACAGTTAATTACGTCCAACGTTTCTACAATATAGCGAAATCACTACTGTTCCAAATTAAATAAAAGTACTTTGAAATTAGAATATCCAGGTCAAAAGTGACCCCAGAAGAGATATTTCAGAAATGTGTAAGATATTTTAATTTTAAACACACAAACCTTTCAAAGAATAATTGCTGTATACGAAATATTCTGGGAATTTCAACCAGTCTAAAAATAAAATATTTTCCGGCACGTCCTAATATAAAATATTTTCCGGCACGTCCTAAAAATAAATTAAGTTTATATAAATAACTCTAGCAACTTAATTATTACTAAAATATTAATGAAAAAGTTATTTTTCTATTTTATTTATTTCTCTTCATATACACAACCGAGCCATTAGGTCTTATATGGTTAGAAAATTTCTACCATAATTTTTTAATTTACCATTATTAGAAATTACTTCATCAGTTCAATAACAATTTTTGGATACTTACTCAAAAATAATATAAAATATAAAATGCATTTGGGTAACAAACCAATCAACTAATAAATTGTTATGCAAAATATAAGAAATAACATGTTAAAAAATCAATTTCACTTAAAAATTATTATTTCATAACCTCTAAATGGTTACAAATTTCTACAAAATATAAATTTGTGTGTAAATGTTGTGTATTTTTTTGTCTTTTAAAAAGTTTTTCGGTGAAATGTTTTATACAATTTAAATTTTGTTCTATAATATAATCTCTTCAAGTATTAAAATGAATTTCATAAAGATTTGCCTTTGCCTATTCGTGAACGAAGTATTGTCTCAAAATATTTTGCTACATTTTCATTCCTTATGCAAAAGAAACAATAAATTCCATTTAAAATGAATATCAGTATATACGAGAAAGGATAATAACAATAACCTTTTTTAAATGAGTGTTTAATCATATTTTAAGCAATAAATAAATATTATATGTATAAGATAAAGTTTTAAATAAATAAAACTTATAATAATACAATGTAGTTGTTCCAAATATTCACATACCTACATATATATGTATATATAAAAAAGATTTAATGCATTAACAAATATTTACTTCTTAATTTTATTCCTATTATGAAAACTCAATCGATTCGTTTGTTATAGCCTTTATTAAAAAAATGTTGCCGTTCATTACGTACGAATCAATTGATAATTCCTTGTGCTTCCTTGTTCATTACGAGTATTGAACTTCACTAGCGCTACGTATTGCAAAAAGGTTCTTCAACGCTTTGGAGAATTTTTTTACAATGTTCCTTTGATATCACAGTGCAACACGAAAAAAAATAACCATATACGGACACCACTACGTGATAAAAGACTAAAAAAAAAAAGACCCGTGTCTCCCAATTTTTCCCAAAGTCATGTATTTTTTTTTTATGGGCCGCCAAAGATTTGGGGCCTCGGTATCATTTTCGTAAAATGTGATCATTTTCTCAGGCTCATATCTTGCAAACCGTTCAGAATTTCGATTTACTCTCTGAGGCAAAGTTGTAGCTCATATTGAAATTGTCAGTTGCCAATGTTGTGTGCGAATTATACTATAGCACTTTCACTTTTTTTACTTTCACTTTCACTTTATAACTTTCACCGCTGAGCTCTCGTTGACGTCGCGCTGTGTAATGCCTCGATGTGAGCGTCGTGTCGCTTTTATATTGTGTGCTGCGTCCCTTGTTGCGTGTGCTGAGCTTACTGCATTGCCTGTGCTGCTGCTGTCGGGGCATGATCGCGTGATACCTAAGCGCTACCTAAACGGTGTTAACCCTTGGACAAACACATGGTTCTGGCCAGGCATATTTCATTTTTGCTACCTATGGACCTGAACAGGAGAAAAAGGTAAAAAAAAATTAAATTAAAAAATTTTCGCCAAATTTTTCACTTTTGCGTGCTACCTAAACAGTGTTAAGAATCATCTCTAGGAAGTTTATATGTTCTAGAAATTTGTTTATTGAGATCTTAGGTAAATTTTTATAGTTGATTGTTTCCTTGAATTTGAACGGTTTGCTACCTATGGACCTGAACACGGGAAAAAAGGTAAAAAATTTTTTTTGCGATTTTGATCTGGAAGGTGAAGTTCGCAATTTTTGTTCTTTATGACAAGAGCTACACTTTGCCTCAGAGAGTAAATCGAAATTCTGAACGGTTTCCAAGATATGAGCCTGAGAAAATGATCACATTTTTACGAAAATGATACCGAGGCCCCAAATCTTTGGCGGCCCATAAAAAAAAAATACATGACTTTGGGAAAAATTGGGAGACACGGGTCTTTTTTTTTTAGTCTTTTATCACGTAGTGGTGTTCGTATATGGTTATTTTGCCATGACTTAAAAAATTACACACAGTGTATTTTTTGTATTTTATTTTAGCCTTTGAGAATTGCAAAGGGAATATCGTTCCATGATAATTTTGTTAGGCCATTTGATCTAATTGATAAAATAATGATTAATTGATTAAATAATGTATATAATATTTTTAAAACAGCATTTGTAGTTTGCTATTTAAATTCGAATAAAAAAAAACCTATGAGATCTCATAATTATAATTTGTCATGAATTATATCACGAATTGAACTTTGTTATTACTAGATAGTTCTTTGATATTGCTATTAATTTAAAGATATAATTGTTACATAATTTCTATTTTAATGAAAATATATAATGTGCATAGTACATGGAGTAGTTCTTCTGTAATTTACTTGAGTAAAATTATAAAAAATAAATAATATAAGTATATTAAATACACACAGTTTGTTTCAATTGTACAAAAATATCTCCGCTGTGACTGAAAAAGTAAGTAGCCCTCGCAGGGACCTTTGGGGCCTACAGGGTCCAAAAAACCTTTTTGGAAATCGTAAAATTTATATTCCAACTAGTCAGTGGAAAAACAGATATGTCAAAGATAACATATGAGGATGAGAGCATCTTTCACCCCGCGTGCCGCGCTCTCCACCGTTAGAAGACAAATCAAAACAAAAAATTTAAAGTGCAAGCATGTCAAAAGTAACATCTATGCATAATAATGGCATCAGTGATCATGTGGGTGATACACTGACAAAAAATTTTAAGTCGTCGGGTGCTATACCAAAAAATTTAAGTATGTAACAGATGGAGAAAACGTTTCCTCCAGCTATTGCTGGCGGTAAAGAGAAGTCACCAAGTGTTGACAAATTAGTGGAAAACCTCTCGCGTGAAACACCTGTCGTCGATAGCGTCACTAAAGCATGCCATCCATTGACGAATCCAACCGGCGAACACATTCGATTCGCCGGAATGTTCGTCGTTAGTGGGGGTGTTCGCGTTGTTCGCCGTTTTGATCGCCAAAAATTGAAATGATTCAATCTTCTCTGTGTTCGCCGAGACGATTCGCCAATGGATGGCAACATTAGCACGAACATCATTTGTGAACAGTTTATGTGGAAGACATACGTGCACGGCATCTTGTGTTATTCTTCTTCTTCTTCTTCGGCATCTTGTGTTGTGCGGGAAAAGTGTTTGAAGAAAAATAAATTAAAAGAAATCAACATAATTGTTAAGAAGTTTTTGAGAAAAATAAAATGAATATGTTAAAGCAATTTATAATAGAATTTATTAATTGCTTACAAAATGATCGGGCATTGTGGCAAGCGAAAAGCGATGCCTACAAAAATAAACATTTAAGAAATAACTGACATCTGACATGTTTACACATTCACAATCTGCTACAAATGATGTTCGCAGAAATGTTCAACGTCGTTGGTGGGCAAATGTAATTTGGTTCGGCGAACAATTCGCCGTTTGGATTCGTCAATTGATGGCATGCTTAACTCAAAAGAGGCCGAATCTAGGACCGTTCAAACCGGTATGGACCGATACATACTGGTAAAACGGAAGTCAAGTCCATTAAAGGGTAACACGAGTAAAATTAGTAGAGCGGAGGGCACTTCTAGGCCAGTGGACCCCATATCAAAAAATTGTTTCGCGCCACTATACAGGGACGACGAATCTCGCGATTCAAGGTTGCCTACGGCAACATGCGCTAAGCCGCCTCCAATTTACTTACGTGAGCGCAGTTCTAATGACTTGGTTACGAATATAACCAAAGTCATTGGAACTAACACTTTTCACATCGTTCCTCTCCGAAAGGGCAAAATACACGAAACAAAGGTTCAGACCAACGACGAGAAAAGCTTTCGTCAAATAACTAATTATTTCAACAATGCGAAAAAAAATTATTACACATACCAGTTGAAAAGCAGCAAGGGCTTATGTGTAGTAGTTAAGGGCATCGAGCCTGATGTTGAATCGAAAGAGGTTAAGTCGGCATTAGAGGAAAAAGGGTTCAGTGTGCGCTCGGTGATTAATATTTTTAACAGGGACAAGATCCCCCAACCTATGTTTAAGGTAGAACTAGAGCCAGACGCAAGAAAATTGAAACGCAATGAGGTTCATCCAATTTATGCGTTGAAATATTTGCTGCACCGTCGAATCTCTGTGGAAGAGCCACACAAGCGTTCGGGCCCTATACAGTGCCAAAATTGCCAGGAATACGGGCACACGAAAAAATACTGTGGGTTGCAAACAGTATGTGTAGTTTGTGGCGATCTGAACAAATCGTCCACACGTTCGATAAAAACCCAAGAGAATAAAAAATGTAATAATTGCGGGGTTAATCATACTGCCAACTACAGGGGTGTCCAATATGCAAGGACCTAAAGAAAAAATTGGATAGAAAATTGAGGACAGTTCGTGCTCGTGAATTCAAAGCCCCAGAGTTAGAAATTAGATCAGTTTATATTCCACAACGGGATAATGAAATTAGGACAACTTCTGATACCATGACATACGCTAATGTTCTCAAACAGACCCCTCATAAGTCTGCTGTGCAGCCAGCAAGTGGTATAGAGAATATGATAAGACAACTTATGCAAAGTATGAACATGTTCATGTCGACAATGCAGTCAATGATGCAAGACTTTATTTGAAGTCAAAATCAATTCTGTGGACTTTTGACAAAACAACTTAAGTCGAGATAAGAAAATTTTCCAGTTTTTTAATCATAAAGGTAATTTTTTAAGCTGCTTCTTTTGGTCCAATCGGCGTATTTCTACGGCTGTTACTTATAAATATAACATGTGTGAAAATTTAACTTATCTCGAAATTTTATTTATTTGCATTTGATAAAACAACTTATTTCAGAGAAGTCAAAAAACGTCAAAAAGGTAATAAAATTGTAACGAACTTTGACAAAACATCTTATATCGGTTTAGTAGTGCACTTTTTTTTGTTTTAAACGTTTGACAAAAGCTCTTACGTCGAAATATGTGCAAAATTTGAGTAATAGATTTCTTACATGGAAAAAAGTTGATTTTTCACATCAGTATGCTGACGACTTTAGTTGCGACAACACATCTTATGTCGACATAACTGCTTTTATCAAAAATTAATGTGAAAAAACGGGTTCCAATCTCTATGTAAGAGCTTTTGTCGCGTGCACATTGTAACAAACTGAGTAATTAAGTTCTTTCGAAGACTGAAACACTGCAAAAGTCAAAAACGCCTAGATATCGCCAATATGTTTATTTGTATAATTTTGAAGTTCGAGGTCAAAAAACTAGGATTTGTAAATAATGTTTTCTGAAAATATTTGGAGAAACAGAACAAAGCGTCAAAACTATCTGCAAATATAAGACAGAAGAAGTATTTGGGGGACATGCTCCTAATGACCGACGCGGTAAACATACGTCAGCCCACAAAATGTCTGTTGAGAGTCACAATGAAGTTCTTCAATTTATAAATGAATTTCCGAAATATCAAAGTCAGTACAGTCGCCGTCATACTAACAAGGTGTATTTTGATCACGTCCATTATTTTGTATGCTCTCTATAAAAATAAATCGTCTGAACCAGTGTCCGATGCTAAGTTTCAAGAAATATTTCATACTTTAGATATTAAGTTCAAGAAACCTCAATTGGATTTATGTACCCAGTGTGAAACATTAACAGTGAAGATAAAAAACACTCAAGATTCGGTCGAAAAATCGGAGCTTACATCGCAACTAGCCAATCATCATAACGAGGCAGATTTTGCCTATCAATGTAAACAAAAAGACAAAGAACTTTACATACGTGATAAATCTGTAAAAATGTTTGCATTTGATTTGCAGCAATGTTTGCCAACTCCATATTTAAAAGCATCCATATTTTGTTATAAGCATCCTTTGTGGACTTTTAATTTGACGATCCATGATGGTACGACAAACAAAGCCAACTGTTATGTTTGGTATGATGCTATGGCAAAACGAGGGGCAAATGATATTGGCTCTTGTATTTATAAATGTCTTCTGGAATTACCGAATTCAGTAAAGCATATCATTTTATATAGCGATTCATGTCCTGGTCAAAATCGGAACTCCTATATCTGTGCAATGTTTACGAAAGTTCTACAAGACCATCCAAGTATTGAAATTATTGACCACAAATTTCTTGGGGTTGGTCATACTCACCTTGAATGTGACACGGTTCACGCACATATTGAGAAAAAGAAGAAAAAATCATCAGTTTCTATACAACATCCGCATGATTGGGCGAATTTAATCGCAGCTACAAACAAAAAGTATGTGGTACACGAATTGAAACAGGAAGACTTCTACGATTTTAACACTTTTTAAAGAATAATTATACTTGGAGAACAAATAATACCACAGGTTTGTATACATACTTAAAGTTATACATATTTCATTTCTTTAAACTTGATTTCTAATTTCGCAATTATTATAGGTGACAGATTTGAATGGAAATATGTTCGATGGATGCGATATATGAAAGATAAACCTGGAATATTACAATATAAATTATCTCATCAATTGAACGAAAATTTTAAGGAGCTGAATATCAATCAACGACGTAGAAAAAATCAGCATTCACCACTAATCAGAAGCTATAGCGCTGATCTTCCTATTTCATTGAACAAGAAACGTGATTTAATTCAGATGTTGCCATTACTCAATCCAAATTTTCACAAATTTTACCAGACTTTAAAAACTGACGGAGTGTGAAGTTGAAGTAGACTCAGATTTAGACGAAATTTATAATGTCGAGTAACATATGCTAATAATAAAATATGCTTACTCGTGTCATTTATTGTTTTTTTTATCATTATTTATGACTTTTATTAGTTTTATGTAAAATGAATTCTCTATTTTTGTATTAATGCCTTTAATTTTCTTTAATAAACTTTAAATGTTGTCTCAATAATCAACTTATATCAATTATTTTCTCAATACTACATTCAACAAAACATATTATGTCTACTTAATTGCTAAAAATTTAATTCTTCTCAGGCAAAATAAATTTGACAAAAGAACTTATCTAGAATTAAGTTGTATTTTGTTCCAAATATCTGTTTGACAAAATATCTTATGTTATGTTTTGTAAAACTTCTTCAATATATCCAAATTATAAAAATATTTTAAAATAAACCAAAATTATAGAAAAAAATCCTTAGCCATACATAATTATCACTTTTCATTAAAGACATACACAAACAAAATTGTACCGCTTTTAGCAGTATTTTCGCTCTCCTAAAAAAATTAAAAATTAGACTTAAGTTGTTTTGTCAAAAGTAAAATAAAAAAATAAATGGTTTCCCATTACATCCCATGAAGGAATTAGGGAGAGCTTCTCACAACCAGTGAGCTGTGCGCTTTATAGTTTTATACTCACTGATTGGGACCTACAGTTTTACACCGGTTCCGAACGGTATTTTGAGAAGCTTTTTCATGGCTAAGTACTCGATAGTGTCGCCGTCACTAAGCGAGGTGACCGTCGTCGAAAGAAATTTTAAGGTGGTCGGAGCAGGAATCGAACCCAGGATCTCCTGTACAAGAGGCGCGCACACTAACCATTGCACTACCGACGGTCAAAAGTGCACAGAATTAATTCAAGCCATTATTAGTAAAAAAAAAATAGGTTACTTCCTAAAAATTTGTACATGGAACGCAAACGGTTTTAGTAAACACAGACTTGAATTGGCTAATTATCTAGCTGATGAAAACATAGACATCATGCTCTTATCTGAGACGCATCTAACAGATAAATATAATTTTAATTTACCTAATTACACATTTTATGGCACGAACCACCCCGATGGCAGGGCAGGTGTCCTTATACGCAAAAAGAATTAGACACGATTTGTTAGAAAGCTACTCGGAACAATATTTGCAAGCAACTACCGTTCGCGTCTCAATTTCTCACGAGACAATTACAATATCGGCAATTTATTGCCCCCCAAGATTTTCGATATCGAGTGATACGTTATCTCCCTGTCAGCCAACCTACTGGCCGCATGATCGTAACAAACAGCCTGATCTAATTGACTTCGCCATAATTATGGGAATTTCAAAGACTAGCGCGTCGGCAACAACGTCCACCGGTCTGTCTTCAGACCATTCGCCTGTTATATTCTCAATTAATGCGGTTTACGAGAAAGAATCCCCTTTGATGCTAACATCTAGGAAAACGGACTGGCTGAAATACAGAAAATACGTAAGCAGCCATGTCCCAATTTTGAACAAAAGTATAGACAATGAGCTTGATATTGATTTTAACTCTTTGCTCGAGGGTGCAGCCCTTCACGCAACCCTACTTCAGGACGATAAACAAGAGCACACACACACATACACGAATGCAGACATAGAATATTTGGTAAATCAGAAACGAAGGGCCAGGCGAGATTGGCAGGCATATAGATCCCCTACTACAAGTCTTCGACTCAAACTTGCCACAAGTAGACTACGAGTAGCCTTGAAAAACGACGATGATCTTCAACATGGAAAATATGTTGAGGGATTGACTCCCACGATACCCACACATTTTTCTCTGTTTAAGTCAATAAGAAATTTTAAAACGCCAGTTGAGACAAAGTTTCCTTTACGTGACATAAATGGTGACTGGGTTACAACAGATGAGGGAAAAGCTAAACTTTTTGCAGAGCACTTGAGTGAAGTTTTCCGTCCCAATCCATGTACTATCAGTTTTAGTCTATCGAATGTAGCGTGCAACACGGAGACATCTGTAGTCCCATTGGATATAACGGTCGAGGAGGTTGTCAATATTATAAAGCAAACAGAAAATCCTACAAAAGCTCCTGGTTATGATCTAATAACACAGGGGATGATATCAGAACTTCCGCTAATAGCTATCGAGTTCTTCGTAGGTTTGCTCAATAATATAATAAAATATAGCTACTGCCCTAATGCGTGGAAAATGTCTCTAGAGAAAATGATATTAAAGCCAGGAGAGGACAAAACTTTAGCTTCATCATATAGACCGATAAGCTTGTTACCATGCCTATCAAAACTCTTCGAGAGAGCATTTCTTTCAAAACTTAAAAGCCTCACTTCGTTTCATAATATCATCCCTGATCACCAATTTGGCTTTAGGGAGGGCCATAGTACTCTACAACAAGTAAATCGTTTGACCAACGAGATTAGAAAAGCTTATGAAAAAAGAGAATATTGTTGTGCTGTATTCTTAGATGTTGCTCAGGCATTTGACAAGGTCTGGCATGAGGGTATATTACATAAAATTAAAAAATATCTGCCAGTTAATACACATTCCCCCTTCGAAAGTTACTTGGAAAATAGATATTTTAGAGTCAAGCAGGGAGAGATAATTACGGATAAATACAAAATATATGCCGGGGTCCCGCAGGGAAGTGTTCTCGGTCCTTTTCTTGTGCTTATATTTACAGCTGACCTCCCCACGAGAAGCGATCTGCTTACGTCTACCTTTGCTTACATCTCCAAACAATCGAATCTTGGATTGCTAACTGGATGATAAAAGTAAACGAGACGAAGAGCAAACAAATTACGTTCACATTAAACGCAAGAACTTGCCCACAAATACAACTCAATAGAGTACCAATTCCCTTATGTGATGATATTACATATCTGGGTATACATCTAGATCGTAGACTGACCTGGAAAAGGCATATAGAAGCCATGAAGACACAAATAAAGCTGAAGACACATCAACTGCATTGGCTACTTAACTCAAACTCAAGGCTGAGATTAGAATATAAGGTCCAGATTTACAACACTGTGATTAAGCCTGTTTGGTCATATGGGTCCCAGATATGGGAAAATGCTAGCGCGAGTAACATCGAAGTAATACAAAGAGTGCAGTCTAAAATACGACGGTTAATTACTGGTGCCCCTTGGTATGTTAGAAATAAGAACCTACACAAAGATTTAAAGATACCTGCTGTAAGAGACGAACTCCAGCGCATCAAACAGTCATAATCAAAAACTGTAACAGCACACAAACCCTCTGGCAAGAAACTTGACAGTAACAACAACTTCATCCCGACTACGAACAAGAGATTTCCCATCAGTTATATAAATCAACCAATCCCTGACATTAGCGTGGAGAGTATTTATTGTCAAAATTTTCACTAGCCCCAGGGCTACACAAAATTTTAACATGCAGTCTAAATTTTGACGTTTAGCTTTTATGCAGCATATGCTCGGAGACATGCACAGCCTTTACACGATGCCATGTTTTAACCATGCAATTTGCGTTTGTGGATAAGGGGTGTAGAGAAGCAAGAAGGGAGGAAAAATGGCACGAAGTGCCACCGCATCGGGTTTCATGAAATTTTATTGCAATTCTCTTTGTGCTCTTTCCGCATTTGTTATGATTTTGACATTTGATGTTATTGTTTCTTTCATTCTAGTTTTTCGTGTGTTGTGTTACATTGTTAGAGGTTACGTGAAATAATTTAGCAGAAGTTAAAAAAAAGAAAAAGAAAGTTAAACATAACAATTAATTAAAAATAATAAAGGCAAATTTCATTTCTTCCTTCGAAAAAAACTATTTTTAAACTTATGTAGAACAAAATTCGACCGCTTACAAAAATGACGAACATACACAAGAACACTCACCAAAGAGAAATGTCAGAAAAATGGCAAGCACTAATATCACGGGATGGCATCGTGTAAAGGCACGAAGATTTACGCTGCAATTTCAAAACAGAATTGATAAAAATGGCAGCTAAAAATGGCATCGTGTAAAGATGGTGATGGTAATAGCAGCTGGTGGTGTTGTAGTTGTAGCAGTCTAATAATATAAGTCGACGCGTGGCGAGTTGTTGTAATATGAAACGATTTTGACAGAATTTTGTTGTACTATTGTTATGACAATACACTCGATATGTCAAAATCATTTTATATACGAAGAAGAGGCAAAGGAAAAACGCCAAAGTAAATAATTACATGCATAGAATTACATGTATTAAAAAAAAGTAATAGGCAGAAAGTTGGAACGCATTTAAGATCCAAATTGTTTAGAGTTTTAGAGGAAAGTTTTCAGGAAATGTTTTTTAGACCGTACATGCTGCAGTTATTTCACATTGCCTATATTTGACGCCCGGTCGGGTCCAGTTAAATAAACGAAGCTCTCCCAAGCATCGTCTTGCAGCCCAGTTTCCAAATACTTACTTTTATACATTCACTACATATGCAGCAAAGATTTTTCTTTTTATTTCTTTTTCCAATGATTTCAATTTATTCGAACTTATTCGCACTTTACAATTATATTTATATTTCAATTTAATTTGCACAACACTTTTCAAACGTTTAATAACGAACAATAAGAATCAAAACAAATTACACTATGAGTTGTAGGCAGCAACAACTGACACTTTGTTTTTGTCTTATACGCTACAGTTGTGAAACTCTACACAAATACATACCAACAACATAAGAATGCAAAAGGAACAGGTCTATTTTACGGCGTACATTCGAAAAAACAACCATTTTTTGAGGGGGTCAGAACACGTTATTTTAAGCAAAAAAGGTTAAATTACGAAATCCGGGCAAATGCATTGTTTCGGAGTTATGGTCCCGGAAATTTCGGATGTGTGAGAGGGTAATGGGGTTAAGGTACTGTGTAAAGCTATTGATATCATCACATTTTTGTATAAAAGAAGTCAAACTAAACTCGAAAAAATAGCTAGCATTTCTCTATAGAACTCGCTTCGTTATCGAGTTATGGGATGTTGAAATTTTTAAAAATTATCGATTCTTTTTTTCAAAATCTGAATTTATTCATTTTGTTTATAATTTGAATAAAAATAGCGAAATATTTTTTAAAAATTATGTTAATTTCAAAAAAGTGCAAGCACATGAATTTTCAGATGTCAAACTATTGATTTTCCATTTCACACAGCAAAATCGGAATTGTATCTTCACCACACAAAAATAAATTCAACACAATTTACCACGACCGAAATATTTTCGATGAACACACAGCCTAAGAACGTGATAGAAACTTTGATGGATATATCCATCAACAATGACGGTCAATTGACCGTCACTGTTCTTGTAGGGAGTTTTTGTTGAAGTTGGTAAGGGCCAGGGCATGGTACAATAATATCTTCATGGTAATAGCAGCGCGCGTTGTTGTTGGAATTCAAGAGTACAAAAACAAAATCCATGGGAGTGTGACAGCCGAAGCGAAGAACGTCATGAAAAAATGAAAACAGCTGTTCTTACGACTTTACCATGAACATATGTATTATTACACTATGGGCGAGGGTACGTAAAACTCGCCAACCCCGAGCCAATGGGAACCCTTGTATGGGCATTGAGGGATTTGCGCATGTATGTTGGAATTGCCTTAATACCGCAAGGCCGTCTGTGGTTCTACATATATAATAGTTTTGACTTGTTCTTTTATACAGCTCAATTCTCAATAGGAATTCCCTGGGAGTTTTTTCCCTATTCCCTGTTCCCCTATTCTTAATAAAATCTCCCTGGGAGTTTTTTCCCTATTCCCTTATTCTAAACGAACTTCGAAAAAGGGAAATTTTTCCCCGGGAAAAAAGTAGGTATTCTAAATGTCAATAAAATGGAGAATGTGAAAACAACTTTTGGGAGTAATTCCGCCAACAAATTGCTAGGGAGTGCTCCGCAAAAATGTAAGTATTTAATATTTTCTATAAAAAATTAAATAATGACTTTTATTTTCATCAATATTATGGCATTATTCTATGGAATAAATTTAGTTTAGCACCAACTCTCAGATCTACACCAAAATGTCACCACCGAGAAAAGCGTCTGCACTGAGTTCAAAAGTTTTAAAAGATGTTATCAAAGTTAGTAGAAATGAGTATCATTACAAAGGTCTTTCTATATTCTATAAATCTGTGTATGCACATATTTATTTTTATTAATCCATTGGGCGTTAATTAAAAAACAATATTTGTTAACCTCCCTTTTTTAATAAAAATTTATTATTTCAAAAAATTGGTAGTTTTTTGGTAGACTCCGATAATAGACAAGACTTTTGCCTTTTTTACTGTATAATTCTCACCAATAACCCTTCAAGGACCGGAGACATTTAAGTTGAAAGTTTTGAATACATTTGCCACTTTTTGCACCAAAATTAAAAAATTATTTACAAAAAATCACGCGATTTAGCACAAAAATACTATGCCAAAGCCACGAATCGGGTGTTGGACTCGCACTCGCACCAATTGGTTAATATAGATAAAAATGTTTATACACAGATTTATAGGGTTTAAAAAGGCCTTTGTAATGGTATTGATCGGATAATAAATGGCTGACTTATTCCCGATGAAATATTCAAGCTTTGGAGGTCTATATTTCGGAATCTATATTTTTTAATCTCTTTTCCGTAACGTTGAAATGGAAATAAATTTTTGAAAATCGTTAAATTTATATTTCACCTTGGCTCAGGCAGGGGGTACAAATTCCCTCTGTACCTTAAGACTAGGGCTGCGACATCGACATCGATGTTTTAAAAACATCGATGTTTTTCTAAAACATCGAGTACTTTTAACATCGATGTCTTAGTGCCGATGTTTTTCCAACATCGATGTTTTGTATCGATGTTTTTGCTTTCGGACTGGTTGTGAGCCGAGGCAAAATTAAATTGTCGGCTTCGCATGTGTTTCATTTGAGGACCTTTTTTTTTTTTTTAGTCGATGTTTACAAAACGATATACAAAACTTTATTTATACTGGAGTTATTTTATGTATACTGGAGTTATTTTATGCTTAAAATATTCAAAAACATCGATGTTTTTGGGGGTGTCTTAATTTTGCAGAAATAAAATGAGAAACATCGATGTTTTCGAATTGTTAACAAACTAAATAAAAACATCGTTGTTTTGTTTTTGCTGAAATTCTCTTGTAGATATGTGTTGTCAATGTACAAATCACCCTATTCGTCGATATAAAGGCAAATAGTATATACAAAACTTTATTAGTGCTGCCTTTTATATCGATGTTTTTCAAATTAATAAAATTTATAGAAAAAACATCGATGTTTTTTATTAAAGTTTTTTAGCAATAAAAATAAAAAAACAGTACTAATCAACTTTTGTATATTTTTGCTTTATATCGACCAATAGGGTGATATATACGCCGGCACGTCATATATAAAAGCGAAATCCAAACATCGATGTTTGAAAATATTAATGTTTTCTTTATATAATTTTGTTAGCAATTCGAAAACATCGATGTTTTTTCTATAAATTTTTTATTTTGAAAACATCGATGTTTTTTATTACAGTTTTTTAGCAATAAAAATAAAAAAACAGTACTAATCAACTTTTGTATGTTTTTGCTTAATATGTCGACATGACATATATAAAACTGCACTTCAGGGAAAACAAAACACGCAGAAACATTTGTAACCGATGTTGGATCAACATCGATGTTTCTCACTTGACGACCTTTCTTTTTTTTTTAGTCAATGTCAGAGGGAAAAGAATACGTGCGCAGAAACATCGATGTTTTTAACCGATGTTTTATCGACATCGATGTTTCTCATTTGAAACATCGATATTGAAAAACATCGATGTTTTGAGGTCGATGTCGCAGCCCTACTTAAGACGATGTGTGGCAAAATCAGTAAAATCGCGCGATTGTTTTAAAATAATTTTTGATATTTTTTTGAAAACAGTTCCTCATATTATGTTGAAAGTTTGATAACAAAACTTGAACTTTTTATATCCCCGGTCTTTCAAGGGCTACTGAGCCGTATTATACCTTGAAAGAAAGCCTGAAGAAAAAATGTAGCAACACTACGGTTTTTTTTTGAAAAAGAATGATTTTAAAGAAAAAAGTGAGGTTATAAAATCTTCTTTTTTAAATTATTCCACAATGGGTTAATAAAAAGTAAAATATTTTTAACCCATTTGTGGAGTTTAAAAAGGCCTTTCTAATGACATAAATTTCAACAACGTCGGAAAAGTAGTTTCAGAGATATAGCCGACTATACACTCAAGCTTTGCAAGCCCATATCTCAAGAAGATGGGCCGATCGTACAAAAAAATATATATATTTCAGCTCCTCTTAAAAATCTATATTGATGATAAAATTTTTATTCCATTCCAAGAAATGCCCCTGAACTAGAGTTTAGCCAAGTAAATATGTACGTTCCCATATTTACTTACAAAGTTTGCGGCAGCTCCAGTGAACTCATCGCTTCGCGTAACTATCTCCTTGCAAACGTTTGTTGTTGCTTCTCCTGCTCCCGGTCGTTCTTCTGCTGCCATTCTCAAGGCTGTGGTGTACATTTTCACTTATTTTGATTGTTAATTAAGTTTTATTTGCTTAAAATGATTTGCATTTAACAACCAAAACCAAACGTCATAAAGCAAAACAGCTGACTTCGAAAATTCGCAATTCTCTCTCCCTTATTATTCTATTCCCCGTCTGTTTAGAATAGGATTTATTCCCGGGAAAAAATAATTCCCCGGGAATTACCTCCCGGGGAGTATTCAGAATCGGGCTGATATTGTTATCAAAATTAAATATTTTCTCAATGGTGGCTCGCAAATTAAGAGCCGCCAGCCAGCTCGCGAACCGGATCTTTAAATTTTAAGGCCTCGAACCGGCTCTCGAGTTTTACGTACCCTGGATATCAGTGTTAAACTAAATACAAAAATTCCATCTGAAGCCGTGATCCAAACAAGTCGATTGTACGAAATTTGAATCGACACGAATGTCCCAGATACATTTATTTCACTTTGGTGATTTTAAAGTCACGAATGAAATAAAATCACGGTGTTTCCATGAACAAACATTTGGAGGATATTTGTGAGAAATATTTTTTCAGCTTCTAAAACACTAAGGATAATTAAGGAGGAACGTTGCGGGAAAATTACACCATACCTTTATTAATTTAACTACATAGTATAATATTTAATCTACAATAGAACTCAAATTAATCGATCAATAAACTAGCCAATTATTATAACAGCAACCTTACATACATATACAACTATGTAACAAATACAAAATATATAATGAAAACAAAGTAGAAATGAAACTTCACTTCGTAAGCACGTCAAGATATACATATGTACATGACACGTCTCCTTGATGACCAGTAATGGCAAACGTTTGCAAGAAATGATAAAAAAAAATCAACTATACATTGCTATGGATCTCTGCCTGGGCAATCTTCATAACGTCTAAGGCGCCCTTTTTTATCAGGTCCTCCGCTAATTGTTGCCCTAGTTTATTGGATTTAGAATAGAGGTCGCGATCGTGGCAGTCATGGTGGAAGAGGCCACAAAACAAATTATCAACATCTTCGATAAGAATGTGGTTAGCATTCGATTGTGGTTGCTCGTTGTCGGCGTAGTCAAACATTCGAACAGTCTTTTGCAGAAATGGGCATTTGACGTGGGCGTCAGCGTCATGACCTCTCTTTTGGGCTTTGGTACTTAGTATGATGTCATTTTTACTATGCATTGAGGCAAATGGACATTTTGAGGTAGACGGAGTTGGAGCACAGTCAACTTGGTCGCCATTACTTTTTTCACAGGGACGATTGCTGTTAGTTTTGTCTGCTATAGGACATTTTCCAGCGGATGACAGTGCAACTTTAGCTTCGGGCCCAACAAATGGGCACTGGCCCATAAAATCTTGACCAATATCGAATGACAATGGGCAGGCACTTTTTGTAGGTTTATCAGCATCTCCTCCGCCCGTATTACCATTTTCAACTTCTTTCCTGGCGTCCGCACTGACGACGGGACATTTTTTTGCCAAATTTATGTGTTTTTCAACTAAATCATTGATATTATATGACCCAGTTAAAGCATCCATGACAGCATCATCATTAATAACAGGAGGGCTGTCATGGTTTAGCAACTCGGGACTGCTGCTGTTTCCCGTTCTAGTACGTTTTGTGGGAGGCTCGTCGTTCCCGTTAGGTTCAGCAAGAGAACAGGATATGTCCTTGCGTATTTCTACCGAACCATCCAGACTCCAAACGGCTCCGTCTAAATTCAAGTTGACAGTATTAGAGCATGTGCCGTCTTTGGCCAAATTGCCCTTAAGACTGCTAAACACAGCTACAGGAGCACTGCACCCGCCACCAAGGGTCTTAAGGAAACTTCGTTCAGCTAGAATTCTGCACGTTGTGGGTAGACACATGAGACTGCGAAGCATTGAGAGAATTTCAACGTCATTCGATCGACACTCTACAGCCAAGGCTCCTTGGCCTACGGCATACAAAAGGTCAGTAGGCTCTAAAATCTGACTCACGCGGTCGTGCCATCCCATTCGCACCAGACCAGCTTGAGCAAGGATAATACCGGAAAATTTTGAATCTTCAGCGTCGAGTTTTGCGAGGCGAGTATTTAAGTTGCCACGAATGTCGCACACACTTAAGTTGGGATATTGCCGTCGTAATTGGGCAGTTCTTCGTAAGGATGATGTACCTTTTAAGGGAAAAGTAGTTGATAAAACGAAAATTGTATTATATGTTCAGATGTTACTCACCAATAACACTTCCTGCCGGCAGTGTAGATATAGTGTGGCCCTTGTAGTTGCCACGAAGTACAAGGGCATCCCTCGCATCTTCTCGCTCCAACACCGCTCCAATCGCCATGCCGCTTGGTAATGCCGTGGGCAGATCTTTTAGTGAATGTACTACAAAGTCAACACCACCGTTGCGTAGAGCATCTTCAAGATCTCTTGTAAACAGGCTTTTTTCTCCAATTTTTGGCAGTGATATGTTCAAGACCCGGTCACCTATTGTCGTCATAGTGTCTACAATAATAATCCATTTATAGAAATATAAAAAAAAAAACTGTTAATTGATCGCATTCTGAAAGGGTTAACATTATATGAGTTGTAGTTTCGTTGCAATACTATAATATTGGTGAATCCTCGACAAAAGTACAAAATATTTAGTATCCTTACAAAGTGCATCATCGTTAAATATCGTCGAATAAAAATAAAAAGTGGAAAAGAATAAAGTTTTGTGATCCAAAAAAAAAACAAAGATAAATTTGATTATGAAAAATATATGTAAAAGCCACAAAAAAGTGGAAGATTCTGTCTGTCGCATGACTGGCGAGACACAGGAGAAAAACATTTCCTCACCATTGCAGCGGTGCAAGAGGTAGAGCAAAAGTTTGGCACACCAAATTTTGGTCCAACAATGGTAACAAACTCAACTTTATAGTTCAGTATTTTAATATTTTTACAATATACTGAAAGGGGCATCAGAGGATGTCAGCAGGGTCACTCGCGCAATGTTCACGGATAACCTGCCTGAGAAATACAATTGGGATGGGAGGTGAAAAAGCATGCGCTAGGAAACCTTATGTGGTTTAACAAGACTCTGCGAGGTATGTACATACATATTTTTGTCTATGAATGATTAAATAATTATTAATTATTTAGCCGGTACCAAAAAAAAATTTAATAACTTTTTTTCTATTTAATGAATCTGGTTTTTTTTATTTTGCAGATTGATTTTTAGATTTATCAAAAACAAGAAATTGGATTGTCCGCCGCTATCACGCACTGAAGTCCGTATGTTCGGTCCAAAGATAGTATAGGCGCACGTTTGGCGGCAATCCTCCGAGCAGATGGACCATAATGAGACTTGTTAACAAATTTTGCCGAGCATGGGACAGCCAACAGAAGACTTTACCATAGAAACCCTTCAGTTCGGATGGAGGAAACAATCGCTGCTGTAGTTGCTCCAATACAAAACAATCCAAGATTTTCGACAAGAAGCTTATCTTCTCAAATGGGTATAATCAGACAGTTATTGCAGTCAATTATGCACAAAGATTTGGACTTATTCCCATATAAAATTCAAATGGAAAGCAAACTGAACGCACCAGACTTCCCGATTCGCTTGGAATTTTGCCAGAAGATGCTTCAAATGGTGGAAGAGGACGGAAACATGTTGAACTGTCTTTTCATGTCTGACGAGGCCCATTTCGATTTAAACGGCAACATAAACAAACAAAATTGTCGAACATGGAGTGCTTCCAACCACAGATACTCCATGAGACAGAATTGCATCCACTTCGCGTCACAATGTGGTGTGCAGTTTCATCACGCTGCATTGTCGGGACCTACTTCTTCGAAAAAAAAGGTCACACCATTACGGTTACTGGAGACCGTTACTTGAGCATGTTGAGAGAGTTTTTCTAACCAGAATTACGCCGAATGAGAATTTCTTTCAACTCTGTGTGGTTTCAGCAAGATGGTGCATCTCCTCACATAGGCCGGCCTGTTATGATAGAATTGCGACGACAATTTCCCAATAAGCTGTTATCCAGAAACTCCTCATTCCGTTGGCCCCCAGATCGCCTGACCTTACTGCACCCTACATTTTCTTGTGGGGCTATTGCAAACAAAACAAATTTGAGTGAACTCAAGCAATCCATTCGAGAAACAATTGCGGCTATTCCTGGCTCAACTCTCCAAGCAGTAATGAACAACTTTTTGGTAAGATGCCGCACATGCATCCATTTTATTATTTTTAAAACTAATTAAGCTATATTTAATAAAATTTAATGAGCTTTAACATGAATAAAAAAAAGAATAATTTCTTAATGTATCAATATTCATCAGCCACAGTGTATAAATGCATATGGGCTTTTTCAAAAATTATCGACATTTTGATATTTTTTTTTTCCAAATTTTTTTTGGATGACACGAATGACACTTTGATCAAGTGAAGGGTAATATTTTAGCATACCAAAACAGTTCGCGTTAGTCATTTATTGCAAACGGCGCGAAAGTTATGGAGGTTTTAATTATATAAGAATTATTTTTGAGGTTAGGATTTTTTTTTATCTGTAAAATTTAAAATCATGAAATTTTTTTAATGCCTATTCGGTTTTATTATCAAGCTTAAAAAACCTTTCATTTGGTGTCAATCGCGGCGGAATCTATACATAACTGCAGATGTCACAAAGCAAAATGTGTTTGAAGAAAAATGCCGCTGTACCCGCTAAATATGGACCGAATTGAACCATATTTACATATATATGATCTTTAATTTACCGCCGCACTTCATTTCCAATACTTTACATTGAAAATCATGAAATTTCGCAAAATTTTTATTTTCTTTATAAAATTTTTGCGTTTCAAAATATTTTAACGTCTTCTTGACGTTGAGGTGCCATTTACTAAGAAGGTTAGATCACGCAATACATAAACCAGTTTTAAATAATATTGCAAATGTCAGGCGCGAAAAACTGTCATTTTTGACAAATTTACGCCAATTCTATAAAAGTTTGAGGTCATCGTTCTCAGCAACTAGCAGCCTGACATCGACGTGATATGGCGCAAATTTTAGCAAATTAAATACTGTTGACGAAATGCAATTTTCTTGAACGGCGCAAAAACGCAATAAAAAACTGCGAAAATTGAAAAATCGGAATATTTTGGTTTCAAAAATGAACCGCTGTACAAATTTTTTTCCAAATAGTAGTATGGGCATAACTTTTATAGTGTAAATGTCTACTAAGTCTAGTGATTTTATTTTATATCAGTGGGCATCGGAAGTTTAAAACTAAAAGTAGAAAAGTGATGAAATATGAAAAAACTCTTGTAAATTTCAAGCCTTTTTTTGAGTTTTTCCATATTTGAGTGCCCATAACTTTTAGAGATAAAGAACTGATGGTCTGAAATTTTGAATTTCCGAGTTTTCTAGTGTGCCCTACCATTCCCGTTTTACCGTTTTGGTCAATTCGAAAAACTGGAGAAATAATAAGCATCTGAACTCAGTTTCAACAAATGTTGAAAATTATTGAAATAGCCCATATATACTTATTATTATTAATATATGTATAATGTTAAAATTTTAGATGTTTTTCAACTCCAAGGAGCCGTGGAGTTTGAAAAAAGTGTGAAAAATACAGTTGAACGAAGCCACCACAGGATGTAGCAGATTTATTTTAAAAAAATTTAAATAAGTATTTTATTTTCTTCAGTTTTAAAATTTTTAAATTTTAATACATATACTACGTTATTCATTTTTAATCGTTTATTCTTATTCATTCATTCTAAGCCATTCACACTCATTCATTATTTGTACTTTATTCATTCATTTATTATATAACTAGCAAACCCGACAGACTTCGTCCTGAATTTTAGTAGGGGGATAGCAACGTATCATTCTACTGGTGAAAGAAATTTTTAAATTGGATGGGTAGTTTAGAAGATTACCCTCTACATACAAACTCACAAGATACTAAAAATATATTTAAAAAAATAACAATATATTATAAAATCATTAATAATATCGCGTTTTATTATAAAACGTATACTCATCACCTTTGACGGATATATCCATCAATTTAAATTAGTCAACTGTGATGGATATATCCATCAAATATGATTAGTCAACTATGACGGATGTATCCATCAGCTGTGACTAATACTCATATAATCTTTAATTAGTAAACAGCAGTACATTGAGCAGCTCACATATGTATATGTTTTATAGGGGACCGAACTCATAAGTACGAGAGAGATGCAAAATCACACATACACAAAAGTTTCCATCAACTTTTTCATTTTGGCTTTGAGAACGTGATAGAAACTTTGATGTCTATCTTTGAACCTAGCATACTCTCTCAAGAATAGTTAGTTAGTTAGTTGAAAAGAGGGGAGCGATGCAGTGTTAAAAAGCTCTCTGCTCCTTCCCATGTCCGTAGATATACACTTAACCCGCTGATTCGACCTGTTGTGCGTTCTCGATTTTCCCTACTAAGTCGCTATACCTCTCACAGGAATTCGGAGCTATTATATTCCCGTCTATTCCCACAAGATTGGCCCTGTCTGGTATTATATTGTCCGAGAGACACCTGGATCAAGCTTATGTGAAGGCCGGGCATTAGCCCAAGACACGTTCCATCGTCCTCCATGCACGCCCTGCACTCACTATTCGCCACTAGTCCAATACGGTATAGGTGGGATCGTAATCCCTAATGTCATGTTAAGAATCTCATCATTTTGCTTCTTTCGGGCTTTCCCAGTTTCAGCAAACCTTTTGTTCTCGACCCATCTGGGCTTCATCATTGGATCTTTGTCAGCCTGCCTACTGTTTGCCGGTTCCGCAGGACTCTGTGGGTCGATTCCGCCCATTTCGCGCAGACATACCTATTGTATATATTCTTCTTAAGTATATTGAAGTCCGTCACTTGCTTTGCTTAAGAACCATCGACCATATCACCTCATTTATAATTAATAAATATGTTATGAATTTTTATATTAATTAACGCGTGTCTTCATGTCAACGGTAACACACAATTATTGGCCACGAGAATAAAATTGAATGCGTTCATCATCGAACAACATAAATTTAAAATTTAACATAAAACTAATTCTAATCTTTATTTTTCAACTTAACCAATTGCTACAGGTCATTAAGACCATGGCTACGGCAATGTAACAACAGCAAACAGCAGGCAACCAATACCAGCAAAAGCAGTACCAGTGTGAACATAATTCCTAATTTCGTCATTTAAAACTTACAAGGAGCTACTGGAAATACACTTCCAAATTTAAAAAATGTCTGATGACAAAAGTTTGTGTGCAAAATTGCTTTTGCAACATATCGGCCCATCAACGTATACTTTGGTAACCTCATTGGCAGCGCCTAAAAAGGTAAATGAATTAAAGTGCGATGAAATAGTCAAAATAGCCTTTAATTTACGATGTTAATTACTGACTCTTTCTTTTAAAATGACACAAAAACGGCTAAAGATTTTTGCCCAAAAATTTCGATTTAAAAACGAAAAAAATTAAAAATTTTTAGTTTTTTTTACCTTCCTCTACTCATAACTCCTTAACAAAGCTTTGCGCAGTGAAGCGCCTTGGTAGAATTTTAGATACTGAAGTTTTATCCCAGTATGTGAAATTGTTGGCAAAAACCTTTAACAGTCTTTGTGCCATTTAAAAAACAATTGACCCTTTCTTGCAATTTTCACAATTTCAATGAAAATTATGAAAGTACCCGCAGTTAGCTGTAATAAACTGTCAATAGTACATTTAAGTTTTTTACTGATCAGTCAACTCGAACTCGATGAAATGGCCTACTACCTCTTCGTCATCAAGAGAACACGACGAGAGGGGTGGGGCGTCATAATGTCAATTAACATAATGTCCATGGACATAATGTCACCAAGAAAGTCCATGGACATTAAGACGCTTTTAAAAGTGTCATTATGTCCATGGACATCACGACACCTTTTACAACTTGAAAATTTTTCTAATAACAGCGGCCCTTCACAATTTAACAAAAATATGGAAAGTAGCGGTACTTTCTGATGAATTGGCAAAAATGTAATAATGTGGACATTCTATCACTTTGGAAAGTGTCATAATGTCCATGGACTTAATGTCATCATAGTTTTGGACATTATGGCACTTTTAACTGTCTTAATGTCCATGGGCTTTATTACACTTTTTAAGTGACATTATGTCCATGGACATTATGTCAATTGACATTATGACATTCCACCACAATAGTAAACAACGTCCAACAAAGAAACACCAACCGAATTTCGAGTTTTTGTGGAAAACTAGTTGTGTTAAATACAATACACATGTATACCAATGATAAAAGTCAACAAAAAAGTGCAAAATATATTTAAATTTTTCAGTTTTACACCAAAACGACATGAAAAAGTTAAGTGCACATATTTTGTAACTCCACCCGGTGTAAGTTAATTTTAAATTTAATTTCTCTCATTTCCACAAAAATACGACGAAGAGTGTGAAATGAAACGTCAGCTGAGAGAATAAATGTATCTATGTATATGTATGTATTCGTCTATGGCTTTTTGGATCTCTTTTACCAGGGTTGCCAAATTGCGCACATCTTCTGTTCGTCTAATTCTTGATCGTCTTTGATTTTCTATTCCTTCGTTGCACTTTTTGTTTGTATGTACGTACGCAGCACTTTGCTATATAAATATGTACTTATTGTTCTGTAACTAATTTTAAAAAAAAGTCTGTCTACTTTTAAACCACTTTAGTCTATATTTTTCTTACTTTTCACCCGATTTTTATCGCTGATACCTCTGTGGCTAAGCTTGTTTTATGTTTCAAAAAATGTTGCCGCCAGATGTCACTATTTACGTGTTTGTTAAAATATAAAAATCGACAGTTATTTTAAATTTTCCAAAGTTGACACATTCAACAAAAATTATGATCTAATATTTTTAGACAAAATTGCAGCACATTGTCAAATGAAATTTTCAGGTTTTAAGGGCCAAATAAGCGATTATCGTGAGTAACCTAAAAACGACGGTACTTTTTCAGAATCGCCAAATTTGAAAAACTCGTGAAATAAACATTGTTTCTAGGCCCCCAAAGAATCATATTCAACAATAAAAAAAGTTATTTTTTTCGCAAAAAATCGTTTTTGACAAATTGCTAGCTATATTTGACTAATTTTAAAATGTGTACTGGTTATTTTTACAGTGTTTTATTTAACTTGCTTTGTTGTCTGTCTGCATTGTTTAAATCAGTCTGTATTGTTCAAATCTAGGAACTCATTTTTAACCCAGTTGCAGTTGACCAATCGAACTAAAATTTTGCACACTTGTCAGATTTGGATGACAATACATGAATATGAAAAAAAAAAATTAAAAATTAAATGTCAAATTAAGTGTCAAAATTAAATGTCAAATTAAGTGACAAAGTTAAATGTCACCATTTTTAATTTAAATGCAAGCGTTTTATTTGAGAGATCGCTAGAAAATTAATTAACTAATTCATTTTAATTACGCTCTTTATGGAAAGTATCTAGGCCATTGTTGTTGAAGTGCTAAGTAGACGGACCATTGTACAACCCCATCATGAAGAAGAATATACTTATTGAGGCTAAGAGAAAAATTATTTTCTAGTTTTTAGTGCATTTATAAATAAAACACTGTAACTTAATTTTTTTTAATTATTTTTTTATATTGTATTACACAGTACAACACATTATTTCGGGACTCAATTCTGAGAATTGCACGTGAAAGTAGCCCCAATAATAATAACTTCTGCATCATTCGTTTTGTCAAGTTGGCTGCATTAATAATTTAATGGCCATATGAATTTTTTGCTCAAAGTGGATTTTTAGCACTTTTTCTATATTTTAACACGGATATATCTCGGTCGTCGGTGGTGCAATGGGTAGTGTGCGCGCCTCTTGTACTTGAGATCCTGGGTTCGGTCCCTGCTCTGACCACCTTAAAATTTTTTTCGACGGCGGTCACCTCGCATAGTGACGGCGACACTGTCGAGTATTTAGCCATGAAAATGCTTCTCAAAAATACCGTTCGGAACCGGTGTAAAACTGTAGGTCCCAATCAGTGAGTATAAAACTAGAAAGCGCACAGCCCACTGGTTGTGAGAAGCTCTCCCCGATTCCTTCATGGGATGTAATGGGAAACCATTTATTTATTTATATCTATGTATACCGTACGGAATATCTCTTTTGAGTTGTTATGAATGCTTGTTATTTTACACGTATACATACACGTTCGAATATATGTAGGTATTAGTGTAAAAATAATAAATAAATGTGAATTGCCCAAGGTCATTATCGGATCAATGTAAGAAGTTATCGTTAAATAATACAATTTTATTAAAACTGTCGCTGATGCGCATGTTTGTTATTGTATTTACTTATATTTTTTGTTTCTATTCATTTGCCCTTTTTTTTGTCATATTGTTATCATTTGGTTGTTTATGATCATTAACTCGTTATTATTGTTTGCCCATAATCATCATTTGTTGAGTTTTTTTTTTAAGTCCTTTTTTTGTCGTCATTTGTTTACGACTTACCGCAGTTCCCCCTTTGTCCCTACATTGTACTTGTTGTGTTGGAAAGGAACTGTTAAATTTTGTAAACAAGTACAATGTAGGGCTCCAGCAAAGCAGTTGTTCAGCTGTTAAATCAGTTTGTTGGGGATAAAGACTGCGGTAAGTAGTGTTGGTTTTATATTTGTTTTAATTTTATTATAATTATAATTTTTTTAGAAATAAACCCTACCCTACCACTATTCCTACCCTACATATTGCCGTGTTTTATTGGGAGTTAAATTCGCTATCCCCTCAGGAATAACTCAGGTCGCAGCCAGCGACAAAAACCGCTTAAAAACTACATGCACATACTGTTTCTCTATCTCGAACGAAAGCTTTCGTCCGTGTTCTACACTAAAGAAAGTTGGTCTTGTTGTTTCAAGATTTTTTCAAAAGTGTTCTGTACAAGTTTTGGTTTCTCTATTTCGAATGTGCTGTCAGTTGGGAACAAATATACAGGCCTGTTCTGATATCACTTCAAGGGCAGGTCCATTGAGATTTGTATCCACGTTGGACACAAAATGTCCTCTAATGAGTTCAACACATTCCATAAAATCTTACAAAAGGTAGAGCGACCAATGCTAATATTTACGTCGTTTGCTATAACTCCTTGGAACGATCCAACCGCTAAAAATCTTAGTGCAGCTGCTAATTGAAGAACTTCCGGAATGGAGCACTTTGGTATGTGTGGAGCTACTTCTTCTAACACCATTTGAAAAGCCCTTTTATTCAGCCGGTAAAGTGAGATGAAGCTAAAGAGCTATTTGCGTAAAATCATTACTTCAGTACAAGTGATGTTTACTTACGATGTTTCATTTGTATCCATTGGATTTGATAAATCCCGCAAATAACGCTTTTTAAGACGTTCTGTCCTAAGTTGCTTTCTTTTTAAAGAAATCACTGCCAATAAAAAAGCTCCCTGCATTTTGAATTGTTTTCCACTTTCTTTGGGTTTTAATAGACAAATGAGGTAATGACATAATGAAAATCAGCTGTTTACAAGGGATTTCGAAAATCCAAAAGCACGCCGAAAAAGATTAAATCGGGTGATTTTCAGAACACGAACAAATCACCCAAGTGCTTTTAAAATGGCGGGTGATTTTGAAACAGTGTGATATCAGAACAGCCCTGATAGTCAGGCGAACGAAAATTTCAACTTAGAGGAACCCAATTTGAGCGGAATGTGAGTGACTGATTTTCGTTCGCTTAGCTTTTCGTTCGAGATAGAGAAACAGACTGGAAGTCTTTTTTATTAAGCCGCATTCACAATGCCAGCAACAATTTTGAAATTCATGCCCTCTCGTTGCAACACAAGGTATTTCATATAATGACCTTTCGTTTTCCTTCCAAAAATGTAGTTGAACTTCGATATTGATCTACTTCTACTCCAGCAACAATTTTGTTCGAATAAAGCTACATAATGAACGCCTAGATGAATTTTATTTTAAAACTAAAAAATATCAATGGAAATATAAACCATTTGTTTTGACAACTATATTGCACAACATAATGTTATCAGTATATTGTATTAATTGTAAATATTTCACATATGGGCATTTCCAGAGAAAGTGCCACCCTATGTCACATCACGTCACCCTCGTTAATTGCTTATATTTTAGGACCATGTGGTTCGATTGTTTTATATTCTTTTCCTAAATACAGAATGTAAGTAACTACATATTTAGTAAAAGAAAAGAAGACAATCAAACTAACTGGTCCTAAACCATAAGTAATTATCGAAGGTGACGTGATGTGACAAAAGGTTGACCTTTCTGTGGAAATGCCCGTGTTTAAATATTTTATTAATATTCAAAATACATCACTGTATGTGGCATTCGAAGTAAATTGTTGCTTGCATTGTGAACGCTTGTTGAAAATGGTGCTTGCATTGTGATTCCTGCTTTAATTGTCAGTTGGCATATTTAATAACCAAGTCTTGGTTCTACTTTATGCCAACTACTAAGCATAGTTGACCACGAGCTTGGTTATATTCAGGCCTGTCACAGAATTTATTCGGAATGGTTATAATTCTGTAGTTACCATTCCGATCGATTTCGTTACACCTTCTTCAGATTCCGATCGCTTTTGTTAAAGCCCGGTATTCAGTTTTTATGAAATTTTGGTTGCCATAAGAAGTGCGTGTATAAAAAATAACGAAAATTTCATGAACCAAAAATTTCGCTTTCTTTTCGTTTGCTTGGTACTCAGCTCTTTGCGAAAATTTCGTAGGCAAAATCAAGTACAGAGTTGTTACGCTGAACTTATTTCGTACGAAAACAATTGTTTGATAATTGTGTGGGACCGGAATTTTGACATTTGGATGTTGAAAAGTATTGCTTCAAAAACACCATAATAACAACAACGGTACTTCTTTTTGTGTGTTAAAATTATTGTGTGAAATACACCACAAATGTATGCTAAGAATAACAGTCAATAAAAAAGTGTAAAACACATTTAAATTTCACTGTTCTCACCAAAACGTTTTCCACCTGGTGTATGTCACTTTTCGTCAAACATCTCTCAATCACACCGACCGCACCACGAAGAGTGTGAAAGGAAACGTCAGATGAGTCAAATATTCTCTCTTCTTGTAAATTCGTGTTTTTCTCTTGGTTTTAAACTGTAGTTACACCAACCAAGATTATAGCTTTTTCGGAATTATAAACGTCAATGTCATAATTGCCAGGAATACGGACATACTGTGTTTTACAGACAGTTTGTATAGTCTGTGGTGACTAGAGTTGGGTAGTTCATGAACTACCTAGTTCATTTAGGGTAACCAGACATCACCCTCATGAACATAATGCACATGTTCGATACCACGAGTATGTTCGTGATTGGTATGTCCGGGCACCTTATATGAACGAGTTCGAGAACTAGTGAACGAGTTCGACACAAGTCTAGTGGTGACCTTCACCAATCGCCTAAATGCACGGTAAAGACACAAGAGGAGAAAAAGTGTAGTAATTGTGGTGGAAACCACACTGCGAACTACAGAGGTTGCCCAATAGGTGGCCTTGAAAACAGTTCCTGCTCGTGACTACGCAGCACCGACCCTAGAATTTCTTTCCGTCCCTGTACCGCAACAGGACAACAATATTACAGCCATACTCTAGCGTTCTTAAACCGACCCCTCAACGACCCTCACAACAACCAGTTAGAGGCCTGGAATCAATGATTCAGCAACTTACTCAGAGTGTCCTCCACCTGGGGTAACAACCTTGTCGCGATGTGGGGGCTTAAGTGTGGCCGAGGCTGCCTAAGTGTGGCCTTGGCTGCGCGAACTAAAGGTTACTCCGGGGGGAAGTTGAGTCTCGTTGTAGGTCGTTCTGTTGATCAGGCCTACTTAAATAACGAATGTCAATGAAGCTTCCCCCGACATGGCGATTATTGCGATTTTGGCGCCATTAGAATATCCAACGTTGAATGCAAAAACACTTTTAAGGTCAAGGTGGTTGGAAGCAGTGCCGAGGACCTAGAATGGCCAGTTAGTGTTTAAACAAACTGGTTCCTAACAGCTCCCTCCGACGCCAGGGCACGGGTCGGTAGTAATGAAATATGTTGCCCGGTCCAACTCACGCCGTCACTGGGGTGGACTGTAGTATATTTACTGGCATACTCGTGGGACTAACATGAACACAAAAGAACTTATGAAAAAACAAAAAACAGGAAAACAAAACAACGATAACAACACTGCAAACGAAACTGATACACGTAACGATACTAATACGACATTTGAAACGGAACACAGGCTAATCCACGATAGCATTGTGAAACAACACCATGAGATCGTTTCGATGATGATGACAACGCAGAGTCGGGTTCATCATACTCATGGTTCTATAGGGGGTGGTGTCTTGACCCCTGTAGTAGAGTCTGTGGCAAGCACACAAAAAGCCAATGGCAAACAAAACAAGGATGATGACGCGGACGAAACCAAGCGGGGCTGCATAAGCCCTCAGCCTTCAATAACAGGTGGTGACTCCAACTCTGATTCCCAAAGCGATAATAATGAAAACAACATTACCATTTTAGCAACTCCAAAAAATGACGAGGTAAATAGAATGGTTGATGAAGTAAGCGAGAGCATACCGAAGCTATCTACACAAAAGAAACGACTCTCGGGGGCTCAACGCAGGAAGATTGCAAAGAGGAACCGTTCAGCCAAACAAGCCGAAAAACAGGACGTTCCCAAGGACCTGTCGGTGCCTCCCTCGACCTCAACAGAGGCTGAAAAGAGAAACCGATCACCTGAAGAACAGAACACTGTCAAAATAATGGCAAAGAGGAAAAAGTGTTCCACGTCATCTGGTAATTCGGAGACGCCCAAACCCCATATTACCCAGGGTATGCAACAGAGCTCCAGGGACAATAGGAGCAAAGCCGATGCGATTACCGGAAAGGCGAGCACATCAGCCAAATCAACCGACAAGGAAAGGGCGCGTAAACACGAACCGTATCCAACTCGGAAGAGGATGCTGAATGCGAACACAGGCAAAGAACCGCCATCCTACGCAAAGGTAGCAAGAAGGCAACTACTGGACGATCTCTGCTACGCAGTAATTGACAGCGGAAACCCAACTGGCTCAATACCGGATAACCAGCACCAAACCGTGGAGGACCTCGTCAACACGAAGGCAACGGACCACATAATGAAGGCCGAAAGTGGACCTCCCATAGAAGTCGTCAGTAGCGGCTTCAAAGGGGAGGTACTCACTTTACAGCTGGCCTCACAACACTGTGCGGAGACTTTAAAGAAGCTGGTGGATGAAGTCTCTGCCCCCTGGGAAGGCGGTAAGCTAGCCCTCGTAAGGAGGAAGGACATCCCAAGGCTGACGAAGGCTACCGTATATATAAAAGGATGGGGCAGCAAGTTTGCATCGGACGCCATACTTAAAGTCATTGGCAAGCAAAACGCAGGATTAACCGTGGACAAATGGGTCGTTTTCCACAGGGAGGAGGGGCAGGAGGGCACACTCCTTGTGATCGGAATAGACCCGGCATCCATGGCTGGTCTTGCCAAGACTAAAGGTATGGTGTTCTTTGTGACCAAAGCTGTCTACATCAAAGTTGGCAAAGTGCCAATCGGCATGACGACCGGAGGATGCGAAGCATGACGAAGCGAGTGGAGGCTCGGCGGAGCAGACACCGCAAAACAAGAAGGAGGAAGTGGCCGAATGCATCACAAACTCCCAAGAAGACCGGTTACTGGAGGACCAATGTTAGAGGTCATCCAGATTAACCTCCACCGGAGCGAGACGGCAACCCACGCTCTGTTGGATAAAATTAATAAAGGTAAAATACACATTGCTTTAATACAAGAACCTTGGACCACTAAAGACAAGGTTATTGGATTAAATCATATTAATTACCAACTATTCTATACGAAGACGGATTCCCGTCCGAGAACATGTATCTTATGCCATAAAAACCTTTGGTTTCTCTTCTCCCCAGAGTTGACAACATCGGATGCGACAGTACTGAAAGAGGGAGATGGGAATATATACCTGGCATCAGTATACTTGCCATATGATTCGCCGACACCACCACCTTCGTCGGAATTACAGCGACTGGTAGAGAGGGCCAAACAGACAGGTAACGAAGTATTAATAGGTAGTGACTCTAACTCTCACCACACGTCGTGGGGTAGTACTAACTGTAACCGTAGGGGTCATGCCCTAGTAGAATATTTGAATACTAACGACCTTTTCACACTGAATATTGGGAACAAAACCACTTTTGTCAACAAGATTAGGGAGGAGGTGTTAGATATAACAATCTGTTCTGAACACCTTATAGATGAGATTCAAGAATGGAGGGTTTCAAATGAGCACTCATTCTCGGATCACAGATATATTAGATTCAGGATAACACGGCCACCACCGAAACCGATATGCTTCCGAAATAGGACCAAGACAGACTGGACAAAGTTCGGAAACCTACTTAAGCACCGACTAGTTCACCCTCAGCTTGAATACTCTAGCAGGGACGAACTAGACGACATAGTGACAAAGACAACGCAAGCACTAGTAAAGTCTTTCGAGGACAGCTGCCCACTTCGGGAAAGGAAATCGGCCCAAGAAAAACCCTGGGTTACTGGGGAAATACGAAATCTAGGGAAGAACGTCCGAAGACTTTACAACAGGGCCACGCGTAAGAAATCACCTGTATACTGGGAGGACTACAAGAGAAGTCTCAGTGAATACAACGCAATATTGAGAAAAGCGAGACGCAACTCCTGGAGACTATTCAGTGAACAGGTGGATAGCGTCAACGACATGTCGAAGATGAAAAAATTCCTCTCTAAGACCCACGTACAGGCGGAAACGCTAGTAGATGACACGGGAAAGAGAATGGATACAATGGAACAAACACTTAGGCACCTGATGGATACACACTTTCCAAATGGGAACGCGGAACCCACAGGGGAATGGTCACAAGGTGAGAATGTAGTACATCAGTCGCCAATCATTACGGACCAAATGGTCGAAAAAGCGATAAAGAGTTTCTCCCCATATAAAGCGGCGGGACCGGATGGTATTTTCCCGGCTATCCTACAGCATGGGGTTGACCAAATAACAACCCATCTGGCAGGAATTTTTACCGCATGCTTAAAATACGCCTACACACCGAGAAACTGGCAGGAGGCCAGGGTAGTATTCATACCCAAACCTGGAAAAGCAAGCTATGCAACGGCAAAGGCTTATAGACCAATTAGCCTCACCTCGTTTCTACTCAAAACCTTGGAGAGAATAGTGGCCGACATGGTAAAAAGTGGAATACCGAGCGATATGCTGAAGTTTAGACAACACGCCTATGTCAAAGGCAGATCAGTGGATACCGCACTTCATGAGGTAACCTACTACATAGAGCAATCTCTCAATGACAAACTATACATACTCGCTGTATTCATAGACATTGAGGGAGCGTTCAATAATGTCCGGACCGAAACACTTATCCAATCCTTAGACCAGTTTAGGGTGGACCGGGCATTAAAAGACTGGGCCGGGCATTAAAAGACCATATGCTAAGGAATAGATGGATAAACTGTGGTTCCCATGATGTAAATATTAGAGACAGAGTACAACGTGGAACCCCACAGGGAGGGATTATATCACCACTCCTATGGGTCCTCACCACACACAATCTCCTAAGGAAACTTACCGACGAAGGACTTAAACCAATCTGCTACGCAGATGACGTTATAATACTTCTTAAGGGAAAGAACCCAAACCAATTATGCAGAGAGGCCGAGAGGGCACTGAGTATAGCGTATGAATGGGCACAGCCAAGGGGCTTAAATGTAAACCCTGACAAAACGGAAATATGTCTTTTCACAAGGAAGACGAAAATCTCAGATTATGAAGAGCCACGATTCTTGGGAAAGACGATTAAAATATCCGATAAGGTTAAATACTTAGGAGTAATCTTAGATCGGAAACTGAATTGGAAGCACCACATAGAGGAAAGGGTTAATAAGGCCTACAGATGCTGGTCGCTATGCAGAAGGGCTATAGGGTCCAAATGGGGCCTCAAACCGACTATGACACACTGGCTCTACAGAAGCGTAATCAGGCCTGTACTAACATATGCTTCTGTAGTATGGTGGACGGCAGTTGAGAGGAAATGTAACATCGCAATACTGCAGAGGGTTCAGAGAATGTGCTGCATTGGTATCAGCGGTGCAATAAGGACAACCTCGACAAGAGCCATGGAGACTATTTTATGTATCCAGCCAATCGAGATTAGAATCAAATACGAGGCTGCCCTTGCGGCAAAACGCCTACAAGCTACAGGTGAATGGATCAACAGGGATCTCACGTCAAAACACCAACGGATAACTGGGGTCTTAGTCGGGTACACGCAAGATACGAGTGAATCTGACCGAATACCCGAGATAAGGATTAAGGCGAACTGCGTGACCCTAACGCCAACTAGAGACGCCTGGCAGAATGGGACCCTGACACCAATGCCAAATGGGACATACTGCTACACGGATGGCTCAAAGCTAGGAGAAAAAACGGGTCTAGGATTCTTTATTGAAAATCCAGCAACCGAATCCCACCTACGCCTCCTGGATCATAATACGAACTTTCAGGCGGAATTTCGGGCGATTACGGAGTGCATCAAATGGCTCGGCGATAATACAATCCCAGCCGAGGCAAATATATTCACGGATAGCCAAATGGCAATAAAGGCAATATCATCAGAAACGGTCAAATCTAGAACGGTCCTTGACTGTAAGAAGGTGATAAACGACTACTCTATGCACGGCAGGCTCAACATCATCTGGGTGCCGGGGCACAGCGGAGTATTCGGCAACGAGAGAGCGAACCTCCTGACAAAGAAAGCCAGGGAACTCCAAACGGTGAGCCTGGATGGAGCGAAACCCTTTGGGGTGACGAAGGATGAGTTAATTAAATGGGCGGAACCGGGAATCAGTAGGCAGGATGACAAAGATCCTATGGGGAGTCCCAGATGGATTGAGGACAAAAGGTTTGCTAAAACTGGGAAACGCCGAAATGGGCAAAATGATGGGAGTCTTAACGGGGCATTTGGGATTAAGAGCCCACCTGTACCGTATTGGACTAGTGGCGAACAGTGAGTGCAGGGCATGCATGGAGGACGATGAGCCGTTGGAGCATTTCTTATGCCACTGCCCGGCCTTCACACAAGCTAGATCCAGATATCTTTTGGATAGTACGATACCGGACATGACCAAACTTGTGGGTATGGACTGGAACAAACTAAGGAATTTCGTGAATAGCACCGAATTCCTATAAGGGATATAGTGAAGTAGTAGGATAAACCTAGAGCGCACAACAGGTCGAACTTAACGGCTTAAGTGTATGTCTTACTGACATGGGAAGGTTTAGAGTGCTCCTTCTGAACACTCAACACCGCGCCCCTCTTTTCGAACTAACTAACTAACTAACTACTCAGAGTGTGAACATGTTCATGTAGACAATGTAGTCGATGATGCAGGACTTTATGAAAAGTCAGAATCAACTGATTTAGGCTTCCTTTAAATTTGTGCATGGAACGCGAACGATGTTATTAAACACAGACTTGAAATAGTTAATTATCTTGCTCGGGAAGATATGGATATAACGCTCTTATCGGAGACTCAGATAGGTATAATTTCAGTATTCCCAATTACAAGTTTTACGGCACGAATCATCTTGATGGTAGGGCCCATGGAGGTAGAGGTATTCTTATAAGCAACGGAACGAGGCATGATGTCCTAGAGGGCAGCTCAGAACTATATAAGCAAGCAACTACAATTCGTGTTCCAATTTCGTATGGTCCAATGACAATATCGGCAATATATTGCCCCCCACGATTTTCGATATCGAATGATACATTTATGAACTTTTTTCATAGTCTCGGACATACATTTTTAGCTGCTGGGGATTACAATGCAAAACATACTCATTGGAGCTCCCGTCTCGTGAACCTAAAAGGCAAGCAGTTATACAATTGCATCATGTCTCAACAAAACTGGCTCGACTACGTATCGCCCTGCCAGCCTAATTACTGGCTGATCGCAACAAACAGCCTGATCTAATTGATTTCGGTATAATTAGAGGAATTGCAAGGTCAAGCGTCTTCGTTACTACGTGCCTAGGACTGTCTTCGGACCATTCCCCAGTCATATTTGCAATTAATGTGCATCACGAGATAGAACATCCAAAAATACAAATTGGTTGAAATATAAAAAATGTATAAGCAGTCATGTCCCAGTTTTGAACAAAAGTATTGTCAATGAACTTGATATTGAAAACCATGTCACTAATTTGAATTCCTTGCTTGAGGAAGCAGCTGTACACTCACACGAGTAGGGAAACTGAACATCTGGTAAATGAGAACAGAAAAGATCGGCGAGATTGGCAAAAATATAGATCACCAGCTGCAAGTCTTCGACTTACCATTGCAACGCACGGTATATGAGTTGCCCTCAGAAAGGATGATGACCATCAACATGCCAGTTACGTTGGGGGGCTAACACCGACAAATGCGACCAATTTGTCCTTATGGATGCCCATAAGAAATATAAGTAAGCCAGTCGAGTCTATCTTTCCCTTACGGAATGAAAGTGGAGAGTGGGTGACAACAGGTGAGGAAAAAGCCAAACTCTATGCGAATCATTTAAGTCAGGTTTTCCGCCCCAACCCATGTACTAACAATTTTAATCTCTCGAACTTAGTATGTATTAAGGAGTCCTCTACAATACCACTGGATATAACGATTGAAGAAGTTGTTGCCATTATAAAAAGCACCAGGATTCGATCTCATATCTTATTAATATCTCATATCTTAAATTATCCGTGGGAGTAAAGTTTATCGTAAATGTGTTCAATCACATAATAAAACTTAGTTACTTCCCTAAAGCGTGCAAAATGTCCTGTGATATTGAAGCCTGAACTCTTTGAGAGAGTCTTTCTATTGAAGCTTAAAGGTTTTTTACCGTCGCATAATTTCATCCCTGATCATCAATTTGGGTTTAGCGAGGATCATAGTACACTGCAGGTAAACCGTCTTACTAACGAGATTAGAAAAACTTTTGAAAAAATTCAGTATTGCTGTGCGATATTTTTGGATGTGCATTTTTATTTATGGATTTGCATTTGACAAGGTCTGGCACGAGGGCTCAATACAGTTTGTCAAGAAAATGTTTGCAATGCCAAAAAATCTGAATAAATTCGAAAAGCACCGCTGATCACAAAAATAAATGCATTACTTTTTTATTTATTTTTATTTTTTAAATTATTACGTTTGTTTGTAAGTAGAATACATCAATAAAAGTTCGATTTGAAGCAATAATAACAGAAATACAAATAAAAATAAAAATCAATTCAAATTCAGTGGTGTCAAACAAATCTTTGCAAAAATTTTCTCAATTTGTCGAGATAGTGAATTTCTCCGAAGTATAAAATTTTTCAGTTTTTAATACTTTGTATGTATGTCTACCTTCGGCATGTATTACTGCTTGCAAACGCCTATGCATTGAATTTTTTCCCATTCCTCTTTAAAGACTTTGACCAAATCGTTGTTATTCTTGGGAGATCGTTTTCCTACCTTTTTCTTTAAGTGAACCCATACATTTTCTATAGGGTTTAAGTCGGGGCTTTGACCAGGTGTAACAATGACCTTACTGCAGTTGTATAGTAACCAGGTCCTACACAAAAATGACTTGTGTTTAGGATTGTCACAATGTAATATTTTAGTATGAACGTACTATGAACTGTCATTGGTAATCTGTAAGGTCTGGCAACTCATAAGTTGTCGATGGCGGTGGTAAGAGATCAGTTAATAAACGAAGTTCACCAAAGCGGTTGTGTTTGACTTAAAATCGGAATCTTAACAAATCAGAAGTGGGATAACTACGTGTAGTACTGAATTTAAAGAAAAATATATACTGCGTGTGTCGCGAATATATATATAAAAGCGTGTGTCGCAAGAGGGAAAAATTTAAAGAAAAATACATATACTGCGTGTGTCGCGTATATAGATATAAAAGCGTGTGTCGCGAGGAAAAAATTCGAAAGAAATAGAAAACTATATAACGCGTGTGTCGCGTATATACAAACTATATAGAAAAAAAGGGTTGTGTGTCGTAAACGTTTCGCTGTCCCTATACTCAAGCGTGTGTCGTTTGGATAGAAAGAAAGGAGGCAACAAAATGGAATACTCCAACTTGATAGTGGTCGAGTTGAAGAGGATGCTGCAAAATCGTGGGTTAAGAACATCGGGTACTAAGGCAGAGCTTATATCTAGATTGCAGGAGTTTGAGGTACAGAACCCCAATTTTGTGGACGATGCGTCCAATCAAGGGGAGCTATTGGGTTTTGAAGATCCAGAGGATCAGCAGGAAAACCAGGAGAATAAGCAAGAAACCCAGGCGGATCAACAAAATAACCAGGAAATAGACGAAATGAGGGCAAATATGGTTAGCTTGATGGCTGCGGTGAATGCGTTGACAAAGAAAATGAATTCAATGGAAAATGAAAAATCCGTTAAAACGGTAGTGCAAAATAATGCACATACACAACCACTAGTACAAATTGATGCTGCGACGCCATCGAGCACACATGCACTTGTCCAAACAAGTGTAACAACAACAACAACAACAACACCAACAACAACAACAACATACAGTCAGCCATTAACTGGCGTCTCTATTGTATCATACACGCCGACGACTCCATATGCAACGCCATACAGCAATCCTCAGACGATGCCAGCGTATGCGCCAGCATCAACATCGTATAATGCTCAACAAGGTTCGGTAAATGCAAATACTGTACCGACGCAAACGAGAATACAAAACGCAACGTATTTCGCAGGAATGGGACAACCAAGACACGTATTTTCCCCATATCACGAAGGCACTAACAATAACATGAACGAAAGGGAATACATCTCTCAAAGATGTAGAGAGGAGAATTTTCATACACCCATTAACGAAATTATCAGAATGTTGCCGGAGTTTGATCCATGTAAAGGGGAAATGAATTCAGTACAATTTATTGATCGTACTGAGCAACTAAGGACTGCTTATGGGTGGAGTGAGTCTGCTGTTTTGTTTGCCGTGCAAAGTAACCTGAAGGGTGCTGCAAAAACGTGGGTAGATTCTCAGCCGGTGTATCACTGTTGGGCACAGTTTGTGTCGTCGTTCTTATTGGATTTTCCATGTATTTTGAATGCAGCAGATATTCACATAGAGATGATGAATGCGCGTATGAATAGAAACGAATCGGTTATCGAATATTACTACCGAATGTTATCAACGGGTCGTCGTGGTAATATTTACGATAATAGCATAATAAAGTGTGGTAAACGGTCTTAGTGATGAACATTTACGGAGAACATTAATCGCAATGAACTTTGTGTCGTGTACAGATTTACTCGAATCGAATCTCAGAAGAAAATAAAATGAAAAACGTAACTAGTGAACAACCGCGTAAATTCTTTAACAAGAACATTGGCAACGATAAGCCAACGTATAATAAAATCTATGAGTCTAAAGAAAATGTAAAACCGGGTCCTGTGTGCTTTAACTGTCGGGAACGCGGACATATCGCTAGAAACTGTAACAACAAATTTAAGAAAATTAAATGTGACAAGTGTAAGTCAAAGGACCATGAAACAGAGAAATGCCCGTCGCGATCTGTTAACGTAATCGATAAAAACAATAAGTTGGCCACAAATAAAGAAATGTTTAAAGAAGTCGAAATAGACAATCGGAAATATAGCGCATTAATAGACTCAGGAAGTGGTAAATCGTTAGTGGCCAAACGTGTGTCGTTGAAATGTCAAGCACCATTAATGAACTGCGAGGAAAAACTATTCGGTTTCGCGGGCGGTGAATTTATGTGCCGCGAAAAACTCATTGTAAATGTGAAGATTGACGATCTATGCACTGAATCTGAGCTACTAATTATTGATGATGAGATAATGCAATATGATTTAATAATCGGGAGACATATTATCGAAAAACTGCGTAATAATGAAAAAAGGACAATGTCATGTGGTCGCGCTGAAAGGTGAAAATCTATATGTTAACGAGAACCTTAACGAAAACGAAAAGCATCAACTACAGACGTTATTGGAAAAATACTCGATGTGTTTCGCGGAAAAGCTAAAAGAAATCGGTAAATGTAACGTTGTCGAAATGGACATAAAAGTTAACTCGGGAAAACCGGTGGCAAGAAACCCATACAATATTCCGATTCCAAAACAGAAAACAGTCGAAAAGGTAATTGATGAACTTCTCGAAACCAAAATAATCCGTCCATCAAAATCGTTATATGCGTCACCAATCGTACTCGTACCAAAACAAAACGGTGAAGATAGATTATGCGTCGATTATCGGGAATTGAACGCGATTACAGACAAGCAGCCATGGCCAATGCCGACTGTTGAAGGTGTGTTGCAGATGCTAGTCGGTAAGAAGTATTTCACTATTTTGGACATGATGTCTGGCTATTACCAAATTCCAATACGTGAGGAATGCAAGAAGTACACAGCTTTCGTGACTCATAATGGTATTTTGAAAATAATCGAATGAAATTTGGGCTCAAAAATGCCCCGAGCACTTTCCAGCAAATGATGTCCGTCGTGTTGGAGCCAATTAAAGATGAAGTTATCAGCTATGTGGATGAGGTCATCGTTGCGTCCGAGTCGTTTATGGAAGGTCTATCTAAACTGGAAATATTTCTAAAAGTGGCTCAAGATTACGGTCTAACTCTTCGTCTATCGAAGTGAACAAAAATGGTATGAGGCCTGGTAGAATCAAAACACTGGCAGTGAAGAATTTTCCTGTTCCAACTAACGTAACGGAAATTCGACGTTTTCTTGGCCTGACCGGATATTTTCGCAGATTTATTGAAAATTATGCCTTAATCGCAGGTCCCCTAAATCGTTTGACGAGAAAAGATGTAGACTTTGTATGGTCTGAAGAATGCCATGAATCATATGAAAAATTAATTCGTCTGCTGACTGACGAACCAGTATTAGGTATTTATGATGTTACAAGGGAACATGAATTACACACTGATGCGTCTAGCGCTGGTATTGCCGGAATTTTGCTACAAAAAGAGGGACAGAATGAGCTGAAACCGATTGCTTACTTTAGTCGCCTGTGTAATGACGCTGAGCAGAAATACCATGCGTATGAACTAGAAGTCCTGGCTGTGGTGGAGGCTTGTCAGCGTTTTCGAATGTACTTGCTTGGAAAGCATTTTTTTGATTGTGACAGACTGTTCAGCAATATCTAACCTAAAATTATCAAAACCAATCATTCCAAGAGTCGCGAGATGGTTCCTGAAGCTGATGGAGTACGACTATAAGATAATACATCGCGAGGGGAATAAGATGAGTCATGTGGATGCTCTAAGCCGAGCACCACTAGGTGATGTTTATGACAAAAACGTCATCCAAGATGTAGGCGAGAAAATCATGATTATTAAACCATCAAATGATGATTGGGTGTACATGATGCAACAAAACGACGAAGCGCTGAAGGAAATAACAGATGTCTTAAGTGGTCATAAGCAGTCAGATCAACACAAACAGTACGCAAATGAATTCGCTATGAGACGGAATCGCTTATATCGGAAAGCGAACGGAGATAAGTTAAGAAAGTTAAGAAAGCGATAAGATAAGTTGTTACTGGTCGTGCCGAGGGGTTTAAGATGGCGTATAGTGAAATCCTGTCATGATAATATCGGCCACCCAGCACTCGAAAACACATTGAAACGTTTGATGACGAATTTTTGGTTTCCACGGGCAAGAAATTTCGTTAAGAATTGCCTGAAAGCATGCGTTGAATGTTGCTTCTGCAAGGAACCAATTAAAAAGGAGTGCGAATTATACGGTATGGATATACCGAAGCTTCCGTTTGAAGTTATGCATATGGATCATCTTGGTCCGTTCATTAAAAGTCGGCGCGGAAATTAACATCTGTTGGTTATCGTAGATGCATTAACCAGATATGTTGTTTTGTATCCCGTGAAGTCAACTAAGACAAAACCCGTTCTGGATGCCTTAAATCAGCTATCGTTATACTTTGGAATGCCTCGGGTATTAGTTACGGACCGTGGTACGGCATTCACCTCGTCTAATTTCGAGAATTATTGCTCCGAAAATAATTTTCAGCATATTAAAGTGGCAGTTCGAACTCCAAGAGCGAATGGTCTAGCCGAACGAGTCAACAAATCGATTTTATCTTATCTGAGGTCCACAGTTAATGAGGCTAAAGACTGGGATACTGAGATCCGTAATCTGCAGTGGACACTGAATATGAACGTGAACAGTACAACAAAATATGCACCAATTGATTTGGTTTTTGATTTTCCTATGAGGGATATATCCGGTAATAAAATCCTAGCTGCAATACAAGATGCAAATGTAGACATCGAAACTACGATGATGAGCAAGAAGCGCGAAGAAGCCATTCGCAATATCGAAGACGCCAGAAAGATATGGAAACTTAGATTTGACTCTAAACATAAATCTCCGCACAAGTATGAAGAAGGCGATCTGGTGTTACTCGAGTGTGCTATCCCAAGTACCGGGGAATCTAGAAAACTTGAGGTGAAGTTTAAAGGGCCTTACGTTATAAAAACGGTTCTGAGGTTCGATCGGTACGTCGTAGAAGATATTGAGGACGCTCAGCGGAACCAGCGAAAGTTTTCGACAATTGCTAGTAGCGACAAATTGAAGCCCTGGTGTGCCTTATACCCAGGTGTAGATGATGCGTATGATGATGGTCCCGACTCAACCCCACGTGATGAATAACTCGAGGGCGAGTTCCTTGCAGGATTGGTCGAGTTGTCACAATGTAATATTTTAGTATGAACGTACTATGAACTGTCATTGGTAATCTGTAAGGTCTGGCAACTCATAAGTTGTCGATGGCGGTGGTAAGAGATCAGTTAATAAACGAAGTTCACCAAAGCGGTTGTGTTTGACTTAAAATCGGAATCTTAACAGGATCATTATCCTGGTAAAGTTTATATTTTAACTTCTTGGTATTTTCTTGATCGACAAATACAAATTTACGAACACTGTAACTCAGTTCCTCTTTCAGAATATCCAGGTACACCTCCTTAGTCATTATTTCATCCAAAATCCTTATTTTCCCTACTCCTTTACTTGAATTACAACCCCAAACCATAACTAAAAGCTTTCCAAACTTATATGTGGGAATTATATTTTTGGTTTCTAAAGCTGTGAGAGGTTTTCGCCAAACTCTTTGGGGCCCATCATGATGGTATAACATCATCTTCGTCTCATCGCAAAACATTAGATCTTTCCAGTATTCCGTAGGGAACGAAATATGTTCTGAAGCAAATTTATGTCTCTTTTCAAAAGAAGCGGGTTTTTCCTAGCTGATCTTGAGGAGTATTTGTGTTTCAGAAGTACCTTTCGAACGGTTTCATGTGATACATTGACTCCGCAGTCGTTTTTCATTTCAAGAGCAAGATCTCTTGTGCTAGCATGGGGATTGTTGTAAATTGTTTTTATTATTTTGTTTTCTCCTCGTCTTGTCAGCTTGTTTGGTCTGCCAGTTGAGTGCTTTAACTCGAGTCTTCCTTCTTTTTCTGCACGGTTTATGATGTTGTATACAGTTCTTAGCTTGAGAGAAAACATTTCAGCAAGCTCTTTAACCGATTTGCCTTTATAGTAAGTAAAATACACCAACTGAATAATGTCTTCAAAAACACGATTTCCTGGCATTTCTAGAATTAATTGCAGCCGTCACAAGTTGCATGAAATACCATTACTTTAATGATAAAATCAATTGTTCTTCCTACTACATGCGCTACCATCAAAAGCCTAATATTTACGCATAAACCTAACGGTATTTGTTTTTGCATTGTGGTTTTGCAAAGAATTCTTGGACACCATCGAAATTGGGTATGTTTGTTTTTTGTGTTGCTTTTCCATAATGTTTGCCCGAATTCAAAGTAGTTTTGATGCTCTCCAGTCGTGTGTAAGTAATATAACGGAATATGTAGAAAAAAATAAAACAAATAACCCTATGTCGCTGTAATTGTTTACTTAAAGAATTATTTGCAAAGTATTGCATTAAAACTTAGCAAAATAAATTAAAAACAATATTATTTATTCACCAAAAGTTATTTTACCTATTTTTTTGTGTTTATGCAACTAAAAACATCAATTCCACTTACAAAACCAAAAGTGCTTTTATTTCCAAAGAATTTCTCGTTTTTCGGATTCTGAAGACTCAAAAAACCGAATTAATTCCACTTTCGATCGGAATGGAATTCTGTGACATTCCTGTTTGTGTATTTTTAATAAACATAGTTATAATCAACCAATTCATATCAACTACGCAATAGTCAGGGGTCTTTCACCTACGACGTGGTTGAAGTTTTGGTTATTATCCAGCAGGAAAAACACTAGTTCAGAACTAGCAATGCACTAGTATTTTTGAACCATAGAACTAATACTCGCCCATATATACAAACAACTGTAGAAATTAACATTGCGATGTCCTAGGATTGGGATAAATTATCTCTCGAGTGTTGCTTTTGAACTAGTGGTGCACCAGTTTAACAGCACTAGTTCAGAGTCAAATTCCATTGATCTAAATGATAGGTTTTGAACTAGTTCTGTACCATATAAAATATAGTTCAGTACTATTGAGATTGTACTTTAACTGGAACAATTGATTGAATTGAATTGCTAGATTACGGGCGAAACAAAATAAGAAAAAATAGGCAAAACAATGGAATAGAAAAAGGCAAATTTGTTAGACACTGGTGAAAAAATAGGAAAATTCATAAAATTTCTCCATAACGATTATACCCATACTTGTCTTTTTCAAAGAAAAGCTAGCAGAACCTGTTTAAGTTCAAAGGACCCAAGGACCGTCAGTCTATATAAATGTAATCTTTTGTTTCCTATTACTGTGCCATAATTTTATTTTGTTAATCATATACCTTGATTAAGACCGAATCCGGGCACTTAAGCCACAATTTTATATACATAGAAAAATTTACACTATTTGCACATATATACAACATAATTAATGTAAGCTGCATGCACGTTGGTGTTGAATACTTTAAATAGTTTACAGTATTAACATAATATTCTTCACTTCCTTTAAAATTGAAGATGCCACAATTTAAATATTTTAAAAATATAACTGGTTGAGTTCTACGAAGTTCTGAACTAGAGACACAATAACTCGTTCAACCTCGTCTAGTGCATGAACTAGTACTTTTATGAACTAGTTTGGCAGTTTCCTGCTGGGTTACATTTTCGAATTTGAATTTAATGACCGATTTTGTTAGTTTTAGTTAACCGTTTTTTTTGACATTTCAATGATTCGGTTTAATTTTGTCACGAAGTGAATATTTTTGCGAAAAATTTACTACCCAGCTAATGAAACTATCAACGGTGGCACAAAAAGTATTTACTCTGTTGAATTTCACAATAATTCACATAATGGTAAACATTGCGTTTGCTTTTGACTCACGTACCAGTGTTACCAGACACCAAAAACCAAAATGGGCATAAGTGGATACATTGGATTTTACGACATAAGCTCAAAATATTGATTGATGATTTCGTTTTTTAGGATTAATAAAGAATATTAATAAAGAAGCATGATAGGAATTGTTGTGGTGTTATGGGTATTACGGCAATTCAAAGTCAAATGTGATTAGAATGTATCCACATCTGCTCGCCACTGTATATAGGATTGATGATCAGCCGATGGTATCAATTCAGGCACAGTAGTTAGGTATCTGATGATGAACTTGTCACGGAGTTCGAAACTAGTCATGCCAGTAAGTGTGCTTAACTGAATTGTCTATGATTCCAACAAGTATGAATTTCACATACTTATACATTAACTAAAACTCTATTTCTTTCAAATTTCTTTCGTATATTTCTTACAGTTTGAGTTGAAGGCTCAGAACTTTGGATGCAAGTTTTTAATACTTCCCAATTTTCTTCAAGCGTAAAGTGACCCATTTCGTAAATATCGAACCTTTAATTAATAATATGTTAATAAATGTCAAATTGGTCATCTGCTTCGAAAAAACGGCAGTTCTAATTCCAAATTTTACATGGCCCACCCTTTATTTATTATATTCAACCTATCTGGTTTAATATTTGACTTCCCCAATTAGGCAAAATCATCGTTGAGTAAATACTGCTTTGGATGTTTGGCACTTCTTTTTGGATTGTGAATACTGTTTATTGATTTATGCATTTCTGCTAACATACTACCTGTGTTGGCATTAGTTCCGGAACTTACATCTAAATCGGAGTTGGCACATATGTCTTATATTCCCTTGGACAACTTACTTCAGAAAACTATCGCCGAAACACTTCGTTGACAAAGTCTTTTGTGTCTGTCTGATGGAGTCAGTAACCATAGTGAGTTTGTAATTCTGCGGTGTTATATCAGTTCTGTAAAAACCGAATATAACCGGTGAAACCGGTTCTTCGAAAATAACAATTATTAAAAAACCGACGTACAGTTAACCGACCGGAATTCGGTTTACCGGTTTCGGTTTTGAATACAATAGGCAAGGCTCTTTTCATATCCATTATCAATTCGTATTAAATTTTTAGTAGTATATATCTAGTATGTATCATCCCAACAGGAAACTGCCAAACTAGTTCATAAAAGTACTAGATAGTTCAGAACTAGGTAGAGCTGAACGAACCAGTTATAATTTAAAAAAATTTAAATTGTATCGTTTTCAGTTTTAAAAGGACTGCAGAACACCAGCATGCATGCAGCTTACATTATGTTTTATATGAAAATAGTGTAAATTTTTCTGTGTATAAAATGGTGGCTGAAGTGCCGGAAGTCTTTTCCTTTCTTCTGTTTTCCTGTCTTGCCTAATTTTGTTTCATCTGTTTCGCCCGAAATCTAGCAATTCAATTCAATTCAAACCACAGTTCTAGTTTAAGTACCTACCATCTCCATAGCTCTAGTTAAGTATGTACCAACATTTAATGACTAATTCTGAACTATATTTATTTTCTATGGTACAGAACTGGTTCAAAACCCATCATTTAGAACCATACAATTTGACACCGAACTAGTACTTATACTGTTAAACTAGTGCACCACTAGTTCAAAAGCGACACTCGAGATATAATTTCTCCCAATCCTAGGACATCGCAATGCTAATTTCTACAGTGTATGTTACTAGTTCCTGGGATGTTAAAAAAATCAAATCTTTTGGTGTAACGGTCTTGTTCCCCGTCCACAATTAGAATTGAGGAGAATCCTTTTTTTCTATATTAAAGTTTTTTAATTTTAAATATATTTTACGTTGTAATTTTTGTAATCTATTCACCAAATTTCGTGATGTTGGCTTCATCACCGCTTTGGTGTGAATTTTTATTTATGTAATTTGCTCCCTCGCTACTAATTCATCACTCAGATATAAATTTGCAAATATCTGCCCATGGCTAAAGTCTATGTTATAATTGGAACGTTTTTCTTAAATTATGTGATATTCAATTAGTTTTTTGCGATTCTATCGTCACTAATTCATTTCTGCAGACCCCAGTTAGAGTATTTACACATTTCTTCTACACTGCGGTCTACCACTTTAGCGGAATATGCACCGTTTGTTTAACCACTCCAGCTACTACCGATTGTTAATAGTCAAATTTATTAATAGTCAAATTTACTTTCTCGTTCCCATCATAAAATGCGCACACTATCAAGTGTTATGATTCTAGGCTCTTGTTTTTTTTTTGTCAAAACACTGATTACATTGATGGTGTGTCCTTTCCAGCATTTGGTCCGAATTCTCACTAAGCCGGTTGAAATCCAAAGCCCCAATGCTACCGTCCCTAATTATAATTTTTCGAAACTCCTAAAATGTTATAAGCCTCAATTACTGCCTCTGGTTAAAACACTACCGTCAAAATCCTTTTTGTTAATTTATTTTTATAGACGATCTAAGATAACGCTTTTGGTCCTTTTGGACCGTTTATTACTTTGATTAAGTGCTGCGCCTAATTTGACCGCCCCTAATCGGATTTTAAAAAAAATGTAACCTTAGATGATATCTAACCCATCGGGAATCATCCCAAATTTCATATGTCTCGCTTCTTGTTAGGACGTCGATTAGTCCTATTTATTGTCACGCCCAATTCGAATGTAGAAATTCAAATATACTAAAGTATATAAAGTATCAAAGATTGTAACATTCACATCAAATTTCGTGATTCTATGACCACTCGCTTGGTCAGAATGCTTATGAATTCGAATTAGTTGTCAAGCCTATTTGTTTCGTCCCAATTCACATTTGTAAAAATCCTTTCGTAGTTGATGTATACTCCATTTATAAATATATTAGTGTTAATTTCATGATTCTATGATTATTCGTTTTCACTTATCCGTACTGCTCCGAGTTAGTGTCACCCATTTCTTTCGCCCCCATATTCTATTCCATTAGGCTAAGATGAGGCAGTTTCTTTTTAAGATTCAGGACCCATCCAACCTTCCCCTTTCTCAGTTGTTCTTGTATCTGGTACTCCTCAGATTCCTTGTCATTTAAATTGACTTTATAAGCGGAGCCAAGTACTTTTTTTTTTTTGGTTCGTTTCAGCCATGGTGTTTAGACCCGAATGGGGCACACTTTGATTGGATACCTACTCTTTTTACCGTCCGTTGGTAACCCTTCTGCTCTCTCTGTATTCATTAAAATATGTCTACTTTGTGTCTGTTAGCGGCAATGAATTCATGAGAGCAGCGGGATTTGCTGAATTCCAGCCACAATGCTTCATATTAGCTTGGGGTTTACTTACTTACAGTATCGTACTTCTATCGTTCGCTTCGCTACCAGAGCTCTTCAGAAACCTTAGGTAATTTCGTATCCTCGAATAAAAGCGATATTATTATTATTGAAAAACACTAAAAACCCTTGTTTCTATTTCATATACGGTCATATTTGTGTTCCTACTGGTTGCCGCAAACAGATTTGTCCACTACAAGTTGCGTGCATCGCTGAGCTTCAGCCACCACTGTCCTGTGTGACACAGCCAGCCACTTTGCGCTTGTACCTTCATCTCATCACTGATCACGACGCTGACACAATCAGCGAGAGGATATTCTCGCCTTGTAGAATCGCGTACAACAGCTGGATTTGACTAATGCCAGCGAGGGCTGGCAACGATACCGATGCCAACTGGAGGCTGAGAATCATGAGTTGCGTCGAGTGACCGAAGGACTAGAAGCCTGCTGCATTGCAGCAGAGCAACACAAGAAACTCCACGATCAGCGAGCAAATCGCAGCACGTACGTCGCAGAAGAATCCCCACGGCCATGGCCAACGTCGACGCCGCAACTAACGGCAGTGAGACAAGAGCGACCACATGGACAGCGGTTCTGAATAAAGCTCATGAAAATACAAATACCAAGCAGGAGCGTGTTATTTTAATTCAGAACAACACACAATATAAATATAAATTACCGATATTGGAAATGCATATGCGGGTAAAGTAAAAGCTTCGTGCAAATTCTATTCGCTGCGACTTACGATTGGGATTAAGGAGAGTTTTTTCTGCAATTTGCCACGAACTATATTCTGATGGCTTTAATATGCGACGTACTGAACATACGCTGACAATAACACCACTTTCTTGCCGAATGTGTGAAGACGACATCGACGAAAATTTTTTTCGATCTATTTCCGTTGTTGCCGGTTTAGTACGTCCTTTCATGATGTCCCCGTACTTCTCGATGTTATTTAAATAATTATACACAACTGTTTCCTCTTTCTATTTTAATCGAAATTTTTTCCTTTTCGGAGGAGCCAACAGCTTTTTCGCGACCCATGTTGTACAAAATTTTAAACAGATCTACTTAATTTTTGTTTACAAATTGAAATCATGGCCTATTTGGTCAAAATTAAGAAATTCCTTAGTCAATTCAAATGTTTCAAAAAAAGTAGTTGCTTATTTACAAGATAAAAAAAACATCTTTTTGACGTTAATATTTAATGGTTATTTGTTAGAATATAATTCAATCCCTGCTCTGAACACCTTTCATTTCCTTCGACGACGGCCACCTCGCTTAGTGGTGGCAACACTTTCGAGTACTTACGACATGAAAAAGCTTCTCAAAATACCGTTCGGATCCGGTGTAAAACTGTAGGTCCAAATCAGTGAGTGAAAAAATTAGAAAGCGCACAGCTCACTGATTGTGAGACGCTCTCCCTAATCCGTTCATGGGATGTAATGGGAAACGGTTTTTTTTACCTTTATTATACATAATTTATATAAATCTCCTACAAGTAGGTAAATGCTGAATTCAACTAAAGTTTGTATAATTCGAATCATTTCATCCGCAATTCAATTCAATGGCAACATTTTGTGTTATTTTGGGATTAATACTTTACTTACGTATTTCGAATTTCTTATTGGAGAACAATTTCTGCAAGCGCGATATGACATGTTTGGTCTGGATGAGAGCTAACTAAAAAGAAAAACAATTTGGAAAAAGAATAAAAAACAAAAATTCAAAATTAATTATTTGATGGTAAAATAGATCGGTTCTTATTAAATGCCATAAATTGTCTGTTCTCCAATGACGAAGTCTTGAAGAATATGACTCTATTCGGAAGTGCTATATACCGCGCATCTATGAAAACATGGCATTGATGATGCAGATGTTTATGAAACCAACAACTTTAATATTAACTAAATTTATAATTAAGTCAAATTTGTGAATTGCCTGGTAGTAATTTGGAATTTGAACCCCTGTTATTTCGAAGCCGATGGTCAAATTGACATTTATCAAGTGACAGATTATTAAAGGTTAGACATTTATGAAATGGGTCGCTTTAAGCTTGACAAAATTGGGAAATATGTATATGTGTTCAGATTTATTTCGGCTTGAGGTCATATGTGAAAAAGAAAACAATGTATAGGTTTGTCTTTTCGTCACGATTTTATTAGTTAATTCCAATATTTCGACCAACTTTGTTGGTCATTTTCATAGATCTAATACAAGGAAATAACACAAAGTATTTTATACATTAGTAAATCAATGTAAACAATATAAACAAAAACCTCAAGAAATATATATTTTCTATTTTCAAGGGAATAAAAAGTTGTAATTACATTGCGAGATAACGCAAAATGCGCCGAAACTTTCCGCAAGTTTACGTCAACTCATTTTGGTTTTCATCTTAATTTTTTGAATAGTGTACCTATACACTTCCGCACATCGCCCTGTATCACGCTTAAAGTTAAGCCTTTTCTCAGTTATGCGGAACATTTCTTGAAAGAGACGTCGAGAGTAATTTGTCTCTTCAGCAAGAATTTCCCCTTCGTCAAAGTTATGTTTATGTCCAGTTAAAGTACAGAGGGCCGCGAGTGCAGTTTTTTATTCCAAGGGCTTATAGTGCGATTTTGGTCCGATTTGTGAGCAGATATTCGTGCCTTCAGCTTATTCATAGTTGTGACAACATATACTTTATGGCATACGTTGGACTTATCCCTATTACACGGTATTTTATACACCTAATTGGGCTTATCCTCTTTGCCAATTTTCGATTTGATGTCAGAGTTTTTTATCCTTTCAGATAGTAAACGAATATATGTTGTCCATTTGTATATTTTCGCCTCGGATATGTTAATATTATTTGTCGGTCATCCAATCTCAGCTCGAGGAATCAAATCTTCAATCGTGCCTCTCGTTTATATTGTTTACATTGATTTACTAATGTATAAAATACTTTGCGTTTTTTCCTTGTATTAGATCCTTGAAAACGACCAACGAAGTTGTTCGAAATATTGGAATTAACTAATAAAACGAAAGACAATCCTATACATTGTTTTCCTTTTCACATATGACCTCAAGCCGAAACAAATCTGAACACATATAATTTGAAAGGTCAACTATACATAGAACTAACATTGGGAAATATTAAAAACTCTCTCTGATTTTTCAACTCAAAAATCTACGAAATAAACGCAGCAGTTTGTGAAGCGAGTTCGTCAATCCGGGTCGTTATTGGACAAAAGAAGAAAACTGGGAGCAAATTTCTTTTAGCAACAAAATTGGATTTTTTTGTTTTTTTTTTGCCTGGTAGAGCAATAAATTCGGATTTAAAAAAAAAAAAGAAAAAAGTTTGCGGAAGTCCATATTTTCCGAAATATAGGTCTCCAAAGCTTGAATGTATAATAGCGCATAACTCTGTCATTTATTATCCGATCCTGATGAAATAAATTTCATAAATCGTTAAATTTATATTCCAACTCAGGCAAGGGGGATCAAATTCCCTCTGAAGCTTAAGTCGATGTGTGACAAAATCAGAAAAATCGCGCGAGTTTTTAGAAATAATCTTTATATTTTGGTGTGTAAAAACTACTACAAAGAACAGAAATAAAATACAACAACAACAACGACAAAAGACAAAGAACAAGTTGATTAAACCAAAAAAGTGAGGTTAAAAAACATTTTTTAAATGAGCCCTCAATGGGTTAATAAAAGGGAATATATTTATATACAGAGTTATAGAGTTTCACAAGGGCTTTGTAATGATACATATTTCAAGCAGATTCGATGACAAATACATGTGTTATGACCGATTATATACTCAAGCTTTAAAGGCCTATATCTCAAGAAGTTGGACTTAGATCAAAAAAAAAATATTTTTCAACTCAGCGCAAAAGCCTTTACTGTTGGTGAAATTTTGGTGCAGATCTGATTTTCCTGCTAAAATAGTTTTATGCCGAAAACTGTATCAAGCCTTGAAAGCTTGTGGTGTGAACTTCTCATACATTAAAATTCAAAACTAACGAAAACAGGTTGATTACGAAAAATCCAAACAGAACTGACACTAGCCCAGACTTTCGAAAAAGCTATCTATCTCATACAGAAATGCAACTATGTGTTATGGATAAAATAGAGTAACTTCGGGTAATGTGGACTACCGTTTTATTTTTTGGATATTGTCGGCATAATACCGGTAAAAAATAAGAAAACATTGTTTCAATATCATAGTAGATGTGTTGCCTAAATATATTTCAATTCAAAAATTATATATATTTGCCTACAAAATTTTGAATGCATAAAATTGTAAAAAACCCAAAATTGCGTAATAAAAAAACTTAGCGGGTATTGTGGACCAGTATGTGCGGGTAATGTGGAATACTGGTCCACATTACCCGCAAATAAATTAGTAAACAAAATTTATGGATTACCTGAGGTAAATTTTTATTCATTTCAATTTTGGATAACAATAAAAACATAAATAAAAATCAAATATAACTTTTCTCAAACGGCAACGAAACATAACAAAAACAAAACATAAAATAACATAAAAATTTCTTCAGGGGCTTAAATTTTTTTAATAGAAAAAGTTAATATAAAAATATCTATATTTTCTTAAATATAATTAGTACATGATTTACAAATAAAAATGGCACTTTTTTTAGGAAGACATTTGTCGTGAGCCCATATTAAATCGCATTGCAAACATTGCGACCATGTGTTTGGTTGAATGTCTTCATTATATGAGATATTACAAAATTCGCACTGTGTGTCCTTATTTTGTGGAGTATTTTGAACAATTGAGTCATCATCAGAGTCTGCTAAGACTAGAGTAGAATCTGATTCGCTTGAAGAGGAATTCCTTAGTTTGTGCAAATCTATTCGTGTCTTTTTTCTTAAAGTCTCTGTCTTAACATTTGTTTTAGTTTTTGCATCATTTTTCTTTCTCTTCTGTTTTTTATTTTCTTTTACCACTTTTGATTCTTTCTTAATTTTTAGTGACTGAAATCTTTCTAAATCCTTTTTATATGGAGACTTCGTCAAAACCGTTGGTTTTGTTTTCCTTTGCTTATGAGTGGACAAATTAGCTTTAATTTTAGGAACTGGAGACAATTGCCAGGGTGTAATATATTGACTTGTGCTTGGCTGTAAGTCTAATGCTAAATCGGTGCTACCTGTTAAATATTGACTTTTATTTACTGTGACGATTTCCATGACTTGTGATATGTCTGCGCATTCGTTTACTTCTTGTTCAATTATTTGGCTAGAACTTTCTGGAGTAGCACTATTTTCATTTATTTCATTTGAAATTTGTTCCCCAGCTATAAAATCTGCTTCATCAAAAATATTTCTAGCAAATGGATAAATGCCCGTGCACTTAAATCCATTCACAGCGATTTGGCCTTGCTGGACTTTGAGGTAAGCTTTTGAAAAAAGTTCTGCAATGTCAAAGTGGGTTACTTTTCTTCCATTCTCACGTACAAACTTTCTTATTTCTTCACTGTAATAAGTTTTAAGCGGACCCATAAATGTTCTATCCAGAGGCTGCATTTTGTGACTTGAATGAGGGGGCAAGGAAATTATAGTTACACCATTTTCACTGGCGAGATTCAAAAGATCTATATTCCTAGTGTGACTGTAATGTCCATCTAAAATTAATAAACTTGGCTCCTCAGGTGAAGCTTTGGTTATTTTTAAAAAGTGACGAAACCAGTTGGTAAATATGTCGGTTTGAACCCATCCGGATATATGACAAGCACATTCGGAGCCAGGTGGGGCGTGCTTCATGAGCTGGGTATTTAAATTTTTTCTTGGAAATATAAAAAATGGAGGAACGAAAGATCCAGCAGCACTCATACATGTAATGACCGTTATCAATGACCCACGTTCAGCAGAGGTCATTGATCCAATTTGATATGAATGATATCTAAAAATTACAGAATAAAAGTTTTATTACGATTGGACAATGATAAACCACCAAACCACGCCAAAGTTTGGAAAATCACAATTTTTAAAGTTTTCTCCTTTGGAGTACCTTTGCAGGAACGTAACAAAAAAGTTATTCAGAAATTTTTTTTTTTTATTTGATAGAGGACACAGTTACATTTTCAAAATTCATTTATTTACTAAAATCGGTTAATAATTGGCAGAGATATGATATTTTAAACACAAGTACTACTGTGCAAAACGCGTTAAAAGCATATTAATGGTAAAACTAAATGCCATAGTATTTATTTATACGTGTTTGGTTTTATAATGCTCCACAGTATGGAAACATGATATTTATAACAATTTCACAAGAAATCAATATTATTTTGGATATTTTCCTTTCAATGCATTCTTGTTACAGTCAGGATATAGTATCCTGTGTTCTTTCACGCATCGCAATAAAAATTGTTTCTGTTCCTCCTCAACTGTAATAAAGCCATGAAAGTCCTACATTATTTAGACTGCTCTTTCAGCTGTATCATTTACTGCTCTTAGCATTGAGACAGTCTTTTTCGTATTTCAAGATTTAAATAATCAAGATTTTTTTCTAAAAAAAAAATTGGTTAATAAAACCGTTTTATGAACGTGACGAATGAGCTGAAAAAAGACAACGAAGTATGTTTTAAACATGTAAAACTTACCGTACAATGCACCACAAAGTTCTTCTTTTGACGGAATGTATCGTTTACCACTGGCCGAACAATAGTCATTGTTTAAATTTGCCACCATTTTTATTTTTGTGTCTCGATCGACATCATCGCCAAAGAGAGACAGATAGCTATTTCGTCAATTAAGTACCACAAATGACCAATAAACTTTTGCAACGCTGCTTTCGAAATGGTCTCGTCTACGTTTTCGTAAGCGTTTAATGACTTCAAGAAGCAAAAATCATTATAAGGCGCCTTGAAGGCCAAAATGCTATTTACCCACGGCTTCACGTAAAAGGTCGCAATAAATAAACTAACGTCTAACAGTGCTTTTTTTTATCAGTGGCGTTAAATTTTAGCTGAGAACTGAATAGTGACATTTTTAAGTAAGTTCAGACCGGTAGAATTGAAGTAAGTTGTCAATTTCAGAAGCAGCTAGTCATGATTTTACCTTTTCTTTATAAAATTCTGTTTTAAGAATATCAACATTTTTCCAATTCTCTCGAAAATTGTTAAAGAGTGGTATATCTGGGTGTTAACATTAGATCCGGTCCTGTGCATTATTTCAAGAGTCGACAACCTTCAACGAACGATATTTTCTTGCTATGTATACTCGTATAAATTATTCTAACGTAAACTGTCAATCAATACTGTTTGTTTTTGTCTTGCTAAATTTTGGTTTGTGCGCGCACACATCCACACATAAATGCATATTTTTTGTAAGATCAAGCAAGATATTCCAAGGGAATCGCTCTCACTCTGTTCCTCGGCTCTCACTTATTTTGGAGGCCTTTATGTGTGCATGTATGTGCATATCTATCTACTTTCAAACATGTAACCAAAATAATAAGATATTACTGTTGCGAGCCTTCATGCATTTGCAATTTTGTCATCGCTTCAATAAATCAGTTGATCTGTTTGAACTGAAATTAATTCGAATTTCAAGTGTTTTTTTAATTTTTCCAACTGCATGCAAAAACGATTGCAGGCTCAAATACTGGGCTTGTTGCTTTTTGTTTCAAATTAGCTTCCAATATCCCTTTTAACACTAGCTCGTATATGGGCACTTCCACAGAAAAGTCCACCTTTTGTCACATCACGTCATCCCCTTTAAATGCTTATATTTTAGGACCAGTTAGTTCGATTGTTTTCTCATCTGTTATTAAATATAGAGCTTCTTACATGCTGTATATAGTAAATGAATAGAAAACAATCGAACCTCATGGTCCTAAAACATAAACAATTTAGGATGGTGACGTGATGTGACATAGGGTGGCACTTTCTGTGGAAATGCCCATATGTGATGTCGGCAAGCGAAAACTAGTATCTCTTTCTAAACTAGAATCTCTTCAAGCGCCAGTGATTCGACCTGTGCTAGAAGCCGTTCCAATCTGAAATTGCCGCCCAAACAGCGTGTGGATATTCCTTTCCTGTTGAATTATCCAATTTAGACACAGCAATAAATTGTTCTTCATTTTAATACGAAATCACTACAGGTAAACGTTCTTCTTGAGATTTTCGGGCATCTAAGGCGGGTAACAATTTGCCGTTCCAGTGAATAATTACTGCACGCGGTATATTGTTTTGGAAATCAATTTTTATAGCTTCAGCACGTTCTTTCCTTTTCTCTTTTCGAAATCTTTGAATAGAGGACTTACTTATCGTAAATTCATCAATATTGAACCCAAGTGCCTCAAAATAATAAACATCGAATCTCTTACACTTAATTGACACCTATCTAATGCAGCTACTAATTTTGGAGTAATGACATTGTTCTTCCTTGCTTTTCGACTAGTATCTGGTTTTGCTCTTGTATTTTTCGATCTCAACTATCAAATCAACTCGTGGATTTGAATATAAGCTACATTCAAAAGCGGAATCAGGTCACTCCGATTTGGAAGTACTAGCATATTTAATTCGGTGGTTTTTTTCGCTAATAGTGCGAACTCGCGACCTTTCCTCCACATCAGCGAGGTTCTTATCAATTCCACATAAATGGCCCGGTCGGCCCGGTCTAGCGTTGTAAGAACAGTTTATCTTCTTCTATTTTTTTCAAATGAAGTGCATCGGCATGCGCAATATCAAATAAGCTGTCCAGATTCCTTACAAACTCCTCTTGATGCTGCATAAACACGTGTTGTGAATTCTTTGAATTTTTTTTTGCAAATCTCTCCAATATTGATACAGGCTTAAAAGTTATTTTTTCACAGTTCGGCAATGATTTAACAGGTATTCGTTAAGTTCACTTCACGAATATTATAAAGTAATACTGCGAGGACTTTTCCATTTGAGGGCAGTTTTGAACCCGTCATTTGATGTTTTGTTTGTCTTTAACGTGACAAATTAGCGACTGAGATGTCTAAAAAATATTTCAACTAAAGTGTCTGGAGTATGAAAGATTTTGTTATTTTGTGATAGGAAAAATAACGGATCGACAGAACCGTGGCTGAACTATCTGCGCTGGAGGACTAAAGTGTTGACTGTGTGTCAATGTTGGTGATGATAACTGCAAATAAAGAAAACATTTTGATTCCTTCGGTTGCTTGCATCGCAAAAACGTAACATAAATTATGTTGAAACGTTTTTTTCGTTGTAAATCGGTACGGGTTGCCGCCATGGGCACTATTTAGTTTTACTGCCTGTTTCTGAAAAACGAGTGACTTGAATTCGTCTGAAAATGTGGTGCTCTAAATCAGAATATTTAAAACAATGGCCTAAAATTTGTAACTGGTATTTAGAATATTTATTATTTATGCATCAATGTATAGGTATTTGACTCAAAATTTCAATATTGTGTATCACAGGCCTAATTAAATTAGTCTACAATGCGAACGAAAGCTTTCGACATTGAGAAACAGGCAGCTAATCCCTTCCATGCATTATAGGATCAGGGCGCAGTAGTACTTGTGTTTAAAATATCATATCTCTTTCAATTATTAACCGATTTTAATAAATAAATAAATGCATTTTGGAATTTTAATTGTGTCCTCTATCTAATAAAAAAAACTTTCTGAATAACTTTTTTGTTAATTTCCTGCCTGGAAAAAACTTTAAAAATTGTAATTTTTCCAAACTTTGGCGTCAAGTCGGCAAGGTTTATCATTGTGCAATCGTAATAAAACTTTTGTTCTGTCATTTTTAGATATCATATAAAAATAGATATCACGAAAAAACTCTCCCTTGTAACTTGGGACACCATAATTAATGTGTACGTGCACAAAAACACCCCCAGTGAACAATTTTTTCCGACATGTCTGACGCCCAAAAATTTCTGTTAAATCACTGTTATTTTATCAAACATTTAGTAAAGTCTTCCGACATTTATACGACTTAGTTTGCATATTGTCTCAGATTTAGTCAGCACATCTCTGAAATTCCTTGCGAGAACCATCGGACATCATCTGCACATTCTGTGAAGGTGATTTCGCAACCGTGATTTGACCTACAATCTCTTTTGATTCCGTTATAATGGTTGCATTCTATTTCCAGTTTTTATTGTGTCATGTGATTGTCAATTGATCGTAATTCATAAATTAAGCGGTTAGTACATACTAGGGTATCCAATTATTCGGGTTTTTTCTTTGTTCGAACAATCGAGTAATTCGAAAATTGGGTTTCAGACTTACTCGAACAATTGCATAAATTTTCTAAATTGTTCGTTATTCGAGCTACAGGTTCGTAGATACAGGTAGACTTTTACTTTATTACTAAAAAAAAAAAGCAACGTTAATAATTCAATTTAATTCATAAAATGTTGTTAATCAACTTATTACATGTTTTTACATGTAATTTTACTCGGATTGAAATCATTAAAAATAACATTATTTTTAAAAACAGTACAGTGTACATATAAGTACGTAAGTTAAGATCATTCTATACTTTAATAGATCTTCGAAAGTAGTCTTTTAAAAACCAACCCGTAAAAAACATAGTAGACTATAAATTCTTTATATATGACCACGCCCCTTTGTCCAATCCCGCCCATATTTGCAGCACATCTTAGAATATGTATACCTTGTTCAAATAACGTTAACAGGAGCAGAAATAATGGATTTTTAATTTGTGATTTGTATGGGAGGTACCACGCCCCTTTGTCCAATCCCGCCCATATTTGTCTGCGAAGTTTCAGCTCGATTGGATCACGGGAAAAGGGTTAAAAATCAATCCAAAGTTTTTTCGGCATGCATCGATTTTGAGAAAGCTCATTTGCTTATCGTGAATGTTGGCGAAACTGAGAGAGGAGCATGAAAGATCTCTTTTTTGTTTTATCCAAATGCATAAAGTTATCTATTGTATAATTTATTTATTTGATTTTTTATTTAAATTTCGTTTGAATTTTGTTATTTACTTCAGCTTCGACACTACTTTCATTAGTGTTTAATGTTTCCTCCCTTGACATTTCATCCGATGCACTTGATAGGGCAAGAACATTTCAGTTTCAAACAGTCGATAAAACAACTTGTTGCCGTATACAGTAGATTCATATTTCGATCTAGGCTTCAAAAAGTTATCATTAGTAGGAAATGGTCCCGAATTAAGATATAAATTAAGTCCATTTAGATCTTTTATTCTTCGACCATTAAGTCGATACTTGAGGCGCTACAATAAATCATTTTAAAACGAATTATTTGCCTTTACTAAATTATTAATTTCAAAAGAACACCTTCAAACTCATGTCAAATTCGTAAATATGTTTTTTTTTTTGTACTTTTTTTATTTACTTTTATTCTTAGTCTACACAAGTATTAAATTTGACTTTTGTTGCCTTCTTGTGTTTCCGTTTAACGTAAATTTGCACCGTGTAGCTAATGTACAGAATGTGTTTGAAAACAAAGGTAATTCAAATGTACAACGAACGCATTGCTTAATAAACGTGCCCGAGTATCAAATTGTATTTGTAAAGTCCAGTAATTTGATAAAACTGAAATCTAACAAGCCTTAAACAGTACATGTAAAGGGAACCAATATGAATTTAGGAAATATTTAAACAACGAATTAGCTGAAAAGAAAATACAGCAAATATTATAATCTATTATTCATTACTTGAATTATTCGATTAATCAATATAAATTACTCGATTAATTTATTACTCGAAACCAGTTACTTTAAACTACTCGAACAAAAGTGAAACTCGCCACCGTTCACAGCAATTGAACATTTCTCGCACTTCTTTGTGCAGAATTTTGCTTAATAAATTCCAATTAGTCGAAGAACTGAAGCATTGTGACCATCCGATGCGTTTTCGCTTCGCTGCATGGGCTGAATACCACTTACCTGAAGATGAGCATTTTTTGTGAAATATCATCTTCCAAGTTTATCAAGCTCATTTTCACCTCGTGGGCTATGTTAACAGACAAAATTGTAGCATTTGGGTCTCGGAAAATCCACTCTGCGTCGACAGAAGCATCCCCAACGAGTGACTGTTTGGTGCAGTTTTTTGCAAGGCGGCATCGTAAGCCCATTTTTCTTCAAAAATTTGTTTAAATCGAAATTAATTTCCAAAAAAATGCTTCTTGAATTTAAAAATAAAATTTTGCATTGATTCTTGACTAATTTTCCAAGCTTAAGGTCACTTTTGATTTTATAAAAGTTTTTGGTTTCCTCTTATCTCTCTCGATATTTCGATTTCCTTTGGAAATCTTCTTCGGGATAGTTTTTAATATTAATAATTATTAAAAGTGACCTTAAGCTTGGAAAATTAGTCAAGAATAATTAAAATAAAGGTCGAAAAATTAGAAACAAATTATTTTGCATTGAGAAATAACAAATTTGACGCTTACTAACTAATTAATTTCATCAGCAATTGCGATGCGTGTTGGCTATAATTTGAACATGATTTGCAGAGCAGTCATTCATTTCCAAAAAGGGAGTATATTTAATAGAAATAAGAGTTGAAGAAATATACATATATTGAAATAGTTGGGGAAGGGCTATTCAAACCCCTGTATTCAGTTCTTATGCAATTTTCGTTCTCATAAGAAGTACGTGTTTAAAAAAATAACGAAACATCCGTGAACCGAAAAACTCGGTCACTTCTCATTCGCTTGGTACTTAGTTATATGCCAAAATGTCAGAAACAAAATTAATTTCAGGGTTGTTATGCCAAAGTTATTTCGTACCAAAACAATTATTTGATAAATGTTTGGAACAGGAATTTTGACACTTCAATTACTTTAACAGCCAAAAATAGCACATGAGTTATGTGGAGTAAAAGAAATATTCATGAAGTATTAAAATGTCCGTTTGAAACTAAATGATAAAATTTTTACCGGGCAGACATTTTCTTGTACCGGGCAGAAATTGCCGACGGTACAAAAAGCAGTCGGTACAAGCATACAGTACTGGCAAACCGCTGGATCTTGAAAAAAACAGTGATTTATGGTTTAAAACAAAATATTTACATTCGTATCCATAGCGAACAGTTAGAAATTATTTAATATGTGTATTATTCATAAAACACTGGCCACACTTGTTAAGTTCATGTTAACAATCTTCCAAACCATTTCCAAATTTGAAAAACAGATGTTTTGTGTCAAAGTGAATGTAAATAAACATAACGTTGCAAATATTTTATTACCAATTCCTCTTCGCACTCCATTTTATTTGTAACGCAAGTGGTGTTCTTTTGTTTTTTAAAATCATTTAAATGTCAAACAATTGTTTTCATACGAAATAACTTTGGCGTAACAATCCTGTAATTGAAATTTGCCTTTCTCAAAGAACTGAGTACCTACCAAGCAAATGAAATGTGAACGATATTTTCCGTTCACGAAATTTTCGTTATTTCTTATACACAACTTATGGCAAACAAAATGTCAGAACAACAGGAGCATAATCACCACTGTCGTGATCGACAGCTTTTAATTGAAATGTTGTATGTTTGGATCATGTCAATCGTCATCGAATGAAAAATATTCGAAATGTCACTCGATAGCTCTGCCGTTGTCGAGAAGCTAATTGTTGTCTAAATATCGTTGCATTTTCTTTAGATAATTTCTTTACATTGTTCGCTTCTTTCATAAATGATCAAAAAGGTATAAAAAATAAATAAATGGTTTCCCATTACATCCCATGAAGGGACTGGGGAGAGCTTCTCACAATCACTGAGCTGTGCGCTTTCCAGTTTTCACTCACTGATTGGGACCTACAGTTTTACACCGATTCCGAACGGTATTTTGAGAAGCTTTTTCATGGCTGTATACTCGATAGTGTCGCCATCACTATGCGAGGTGACCGCCGCCGAAAGAAATTTTTTTTTTTTGAAGGTGGTCAGAGCAGGGCTCGAACCCAGGATCTCATGTACAAGAGGCGCGCACACTAACCATTGCACCACCGACGGGTATACTCAAAAAGGTATACTCACTGCAAAAGTTCTGTGTAACGCTATATACAAAATTTCGATCGGGAACCGTGATCCAAACAAGTCAATTGTACAAAATTTGAGTCTGTGCGATTGTGTTCTCGATCACGATTTCCGTGATTAGCCCCCTGGAACACGGAACTTTAGGGAGAAATAACCTATAATCGCGCGAATAAAGTTTATAAAAACCGAAACCCCCCTAAATATATTCTGCGGAATTGTGACAAAACAACTTAAGTTGAGATAAGAAAATTTTCTTCTTTTGGCGCAATCGGCATATTTCTACGACTTTTAGTTATAACTATATCATATGTGAAAATTTAACTTATCTCGAAGTTTTATTGATTTGCATTTGACAAAACCAACTTGTGTCAGATATGGCAAAAAACGAAATAATATGAATAAAATTGTAACGAACTTTTGACACAAAACATCTTATATTGTTTTAGTAGTGCTCTTTTTTGTTGTAAGCTTTTGACAAAACAATTTACATCGAAATTAGTGCTTCTATCAACTGCGAAATTTGAAAAATAGATTTCTTACATGGAAACAAGTGGATTTTTCACATCAGTATGCTGTCGACGTTAGCTGCGACAACACATCTTATGTCGGCATAAATGGTTTTATCAAAAGTAAATTTTAAAAACCTGGTTTTTATGTCTATGCTTTTGTCGGGTGTACATTGTAACAAACTGAATAAATATGTTCTTTTGAAGAAAGCAAACTAAATGAAGCATTCAAATCTGAATGAAAATATTTTATCAGGAAGCAATGAGACGAACTCATCATATGATGTCGAATTGACAAAATTAGTGACTACAGTGGAAACGAAATGAGTCAGACCGAAACTGAAGGACATTTTTCACGAAACTGACTTTGATGATTCCGATTATATTCCTTCTGAAAAAAGTTCTGAATGTGAACAAAATTCTACATCAGAAAGTATCCGAGCTATGGCTAGTATTTTAGAGTAAAACATGGCTAATGTCAACGTACCAGAGCTAAAAGAAGTTGAAATATTTGCATCGAGTTCATCGTCAACAAATAGGAATAACAAACATATCAAAAACTTAGGTTTAAAATATGTTACACATAAAAATAAAACTATGCCTGCAAGAAATACTCAGGAATTATGTGGATGTAGGCAAAAATGTCATACGAAAATCAATTTCGCAGAGCCAACAAATATTTTCGAAGCTTACTGGAGTTTCGGAGAATACAATAATCGTCGCCAAGTTTTGTCGACCTTAATTGAAGTGCAGATTAAAAAGACTGAAACACCCCAAAAGTCAAAAACACCTAGAAATCGTCAATATGTTTATTTGTATAGTTTTGAAATTCGAGGTCAAAAAACTAGGGTCTGTAAACAATGTTTTCTGAAATAAGACAGAAGAATCATTTGGGGGACATGCTCCTAATGAACGACGCGGTAAACACAACGAAGTTCTTCAATTTATAAACGAATTTCCGAAATATCAAAGTCACTACAGTCGCCGTCATACTAAGAAGGTATATTTTGAACGTGGTCTTAATCTCGCAACACTGTATGGTCTCTATAAAAATAAATCATCTGAACCAGTCTCCGAGTCTAAGTTTCATAAAATATTTCATACTTTAGATATTAAGTTCAAGAAACCTCAATTGGATTTATGTACCCAGTGTGAGACATTAAAAGCGAAGATAAAAAACACTCAAGATTCGGTCGAAAAATCGGAGCTTACATCCATGTAAACAAAAAGATAAAGAACTTTCCATACGTGATAAATCTGTAAAAATGTTTACATTTGATTTGCAGCAATGTTTGCAAACTCCATATTTAAAAGCATCCATATTTTTTTATAAGCGTCCTTAGTGGACCTTTAATTTGACGATCCATGATGATGCGACGCGTGCTGTTATGATTGGTATGAAGGTATGGCAAAACGTGGGGCAAATGATATCGGCTCTTGGGTTTCGTTGGTAAACAGATCTCAAAGAATCAAAAAGTGGTGGTTTTAGCTGCCTTAAAATATTGGGGGGAAGAACGAGATGCAAAATGATGAGAGATGGAGTTCACGGATCCAGACTATCTACTATGTGCAGAATTAGTCAAAATGCCAAATTATCCAGCAAATTTCTTAAAATGCCAACAAGTACCGATGAGCAGATTTGTACAGAGAAGAGATTTGAAGAGTATGAAAATTATTATTGGGACAATTGATTGCACACATCTTACAATATAAGCGGTAGAAGGTGATGATGCGCGACTGTATGTTAATCGGAAATTATATTTTTCCTTTAATGTTCAGGTATCATTTTACACGACTATATAATAACAAAAAAATTGTATAATTTGTATTGCATTTAGGCGATTTGTGCGTCACTGGGGGCTAACTCCGGAGAATATGGCGGATGAGGTAACAATTCGTAACATATTCGCCGTTTATTGTTTTTCCCTCTTGAAGGTAATCGATGGGGATTACCCCGCGTGAATCCCAAAAAACTGTTGCCATCACCTTATTGGCCGACAAACTTACATTGGCCTTCTTCGGAGTTTTAAACTGCTGCTTGGTATCCGGTGTTGTAATGGATCCATGGTTCATCCACAGTTACAATACGCGACAAAAACTCCTTCGAATTGCGGTTAAACAACTCCAAACAATCCTTTGAAGTTGTCACACGATTACGTTTATGGTCAATTGAGAGCGAACGCGGCACCCATCTTGCAGACAGCTTTCTTAAACCCACCTGATCATTTAAAATCGAAACCACAGTACCATATGAAATGACTATTGCATCAACAATCTCGCGCACTTTTACTCTTCGATCGGCCAACACCATATCGTGGATTTTTTCGACATTTTTGGGGGTATTGACCTCAATTGGCCGTCCAGAACATTCAGCGTCATTTGTACTTGTGCGACCACAACAAAAGCCAGTAAACCACTTTTTTACCATTGAAATCGATGGCGCAGTTTTATTAAGCTTTTCCTTGGTTTGATTGACGGTTTTTTTTCCCAAAAAATAATGCTTATGAGCAATTGAAATTCACTTTTTTCCATTTAAAAAAAAATGCACGAGGTTGTACGTTTTGAAAAGCTGTAAAGCGTAAAATGACGGAACTTGTTCAAAGTTTGACAGTAGTCTATTGACAGAAGTCCTTGATGGGAGCAGTGTTGCATTTAATATAACTACGAGGAAAGTTCGAAAAGTCACGGATTTATTGATCCGCCCTCGTATACATCAACAAACTATAGGATGTGTAATGTGTAATGCGACACGATAGAAAACAACAAAGGATCGCTGTACCCAAAGCCAGCTCTTTGCTAATTAAAATAAGTATATGGGGGAGTTGAATTGCATATTGTCGCTAATTATCGGACTGGAATCAGATGCAAAAAGAGGTGGTGGCCACTACGGGTTATCTGCTTGGACAGCGCCAGTGTCAATGCATGGAAATTGCATTGTACGATTAATGAAAAAACCAACCAAAAGCCCATGAGCCAAATTGATTTTAAGAGCTCTATAACAAAAACTCTGTTGTCATCTGTCGAAGCAGTAACAAACACCGAATTAACTTCGTCTAATGAAGAAAATGTAAGTGACGACGACTTCATAAACCGCCCGACATCTACTTACTTACTTTATTGATTATTTTACAACCTCGTGAGGTCAGATGTCCTACACATATTACTTAAACAAACAAATTTCAACATATTCCTCCAATTGGCAAGGATACGGAGGGATTTTTCTGCCTGGTCTTTCCAGAGGAGTCTTGGTCGTCCTCTTTTCCTTCTTCTGCTTGCTTTACTAATACTAATACCAGATAGAGACAATGGTTCAAAACATCGAACAAAATAACAACAACGGCATTTAACAGCATAACAATTACAGTCAATAAAAAAGTTTAAAACACATTTAAATTTCACAGTTTTTCACCAAAACGACATGAAAAATTAAAGCAAGAAGTTATTGTAATTCTATGTTTTTAGGCAAAAAAAAAATAAATGATTTGCAATGCTCTGTAATGAACTTCTAACTATATATTTAAAGAGAGAAGAAGACAGTTTCTATGATTTGATATGTTATGTCGAAACTGCGGTTTTCAAATTATTATTTTGACAGGTCGATAATAGAGAACTTATATCTGGTATTATTGAATCCATGTTTTCCACCATCCAATGTTTACTAGCAACCATACCTATGACGTTTAATTTATTGAGAGAATAAATGTCATGTTTTTTCATAGAAAAAGTAATTTTTAATAGATTTTGATCTTGAACCGGACAATTAGTAAAAACATGACAATTGAAAGATCGAATAATATAAACTTCTAACGCCTATATCATGGCATTCGTTGTATCTTTTTTGAAACAACAACATCTATGCAATGGCTTTCGAGGAAAGCGTGCATAGGAAAGAAATGTGAACATTGCTGGTTATGCTAAAGTATTGTTGTGTATATTTTCGCACAAGTAGGAGTTTAGGCAATTCTCGCTTAGTTGAGATTTGTTTATGCCTGATGATATGCCTTGGTGGTCATGGAAATAGCTATATTCCCAACCATCCAGCATTATAATCAATTTAACATTTTTCTTTTTATTTAAATTTCTATTAAAAAATACTTTATCTATGATACTTTTTCATAGAAAAAGTACTTTTTAATAGATAGTGATCTTGAACCGGATAATTATTAAAAACATGAGAATTGAAAGATAATATAATATAAACTCAAACGGAGAGAATAAATGTGTCTATACTATATTTATTTATTTTTATTTTTGACGTAGAATACGTCTTACCTTACGGTATGAGGAGTCATGTCAGGTCTTTATTGTTGTAATCTTTATTTCATTGAATTTGAGGAAACGGCTAGATGCATTTTTTACAATTTTTTTTGTAGGTAAATGAAGATGTTATCTTTCGTTTGATATACATTTCATATTGGTTGATATATTTCTAGTATTTTAATTTCTCAAATGAAAATTGTTTAAACACATACACTCAAACATATGTGTGGTGTTTGGTTGAGTGTTTTTGGTTGCTCAACATTGCTTAGGAACATGTATCTAGTAAAAAGTGAAACGAACAGCACGCTAATGTTGCTTGGCAACATGTATCTAGTAAAAAGTGAAACAAACAGTAAGCTAACGTAATAAAGCTTTTTTGCGAAAGCTTCAATAAAGCTGTTGTAACATTAATTTTGATTTGTAAAGCGTAAAGCTTTCACACAACGCTCGAATGCTAATGCGAAGACTCGATAAGGTAAACCTTTTTTAATATTAGGGCGGCCCTCTCAACATTCGCAGAACTTATTTCAATAAAAATATTAATTAAAATACATAAATTAAATTAAGTTTAAAAAAATTTAACATAATATTTTTTTTTTTAAAGGGACTCAAATGCCGTTGGTAAATATAAAAATTACAGCAGACAGTTGTCCGAGGCCTTCGGCCACGGACTGTCCTTGCAGGCTGTGTCAGAGACACGGCCATTAAGTTTAGCGTAGAATACGCCATCCGATAAGACAGAAAACATATATAACAATAAATGATAAATAATATAAGCAAATGAATTTATTGTTATATATGTTTTCTGTCTTATCGGATGGCGTATTCTACGTTAAACTTAATGGCCGTGTCTCTGACACAGCCTGCAGGGACAGTCCGTGGCCGAAGGCCTCGGACAACTGTCTGCTGTAATTTTTTTAATTTATTTAAAAGGTAAAGGTAAAAAAGAAGTAAAAACTTTTGAAACAGCTGATTTGCAATGTAAACCTTGGAAGAACCACCAACCGCAGTTTGAACAAACACCAAAATTGTTTTCTTTTTTTAAATAAATAGTTTTAAAGTTCATTACAGAGCATTAAAAATCATGTTTTGTCTAAAACCATAAAATTCCAATTATATGCTATTTTTTTGTTTTTTTTTTTCATTTCATTTCATTATTTGTAATATAAAAAGCCTTACAGGCCAATTAAGCTATATTACATATGACATACAAAAATTTCAATAAATTCTTATAAATTAGGATTTTCAACTTAAAAATTGTAAGCAGCATAAAATATAGTTTGCAAATAAAGGAAACAATATCAAAAAATAATATATGTAACAATGTAACGGCTCCCCAGCCAAAATAAAAACAAAAAGATTGTAAATACAGAAGCCATGGTGACAATTATGGCAACAACATCGAAAATAAGTATAGTTATATGCTACAAGGTATACAAATGCAAAGTATAGATGCATTCCAATTTATAACGGAGGCTGGACATACGCCAAGTATTTACGTTTGAAAGAAACATTGGAGTATGAAAAATGTCGCAGGCCAATAGGAAGCTGATTCCAATTTCTTGCTGCACGAACAACAAATGATCGCTCCAATATAGAGAATGACATACGAGGCAGAAGTAATCTTGGTACGCCACTGGAAATTATTTTATAAAAAGTTAGCAGAATACGCATTTTAATAAATATTTTAAACGGCACACCCAAAAAATCAATTATATATTCAGAACCCATACACAAATCGGACTATCATTTTAAGTAACATTTCCATCCTACTGAAACATTCTAATGTCGTACCAGACACTACTTCAATTCCATAACCAATACACGACATCAATAATGCGAAAGCTAGTCTTCTCTTTACATGTTGAGCCAGATACATATTAGTACAATACAACTTTCGAAGAGTAAATATAATTTTAGGAAATAAAGAGTCGATATGGCTACTGAAATCAAGTTTCTTATCGAGAATAATACCAAGACATTTCATCTTATTAACAAACTCTAGTAAATTTCGCAGCTTTGGTCATCATGTCGTAAGGGACCAAAAAACATAGCGCTAGTTTTGGAGGCATTAACGCACAAGTTATTATAACGTAGCCACTGACTCACATTTATAGAACCAGCTTTGAAAAAAGGTGAATATAATCCGCATATATAAAAAAGGAAGCAATTGACAATACAGGCACTGTTAACTGCATCATTAACATACAATATGAATAGTAGCGGACCTTATACGGAGCCTTGCGGGACTCCACTAAAGATTGCTCGTATATCAGAAACATTTCCATTTAATGAAACAGATTGAGAGCGATCAGACAAGTAAGAATAAATCAACCTACATGCTGTATTAGAAAACATAAACAAATTTTTCAATTTGTTAATTAGTACCACATGGTCTACTCTATCAAAGGCTTTAGATAAGTCCAGCCCTACCAGCACGCCACATTCGCCAGTGTCAATCGCATTCCTAATAGTATCAGTCAAGTGCAAGAGGTGTAAAGTAGTGTTGTGCCCCTGCCTAAACCCATATTGATAATTATTTATCATACCTTGCCCTTCAACAATGATATGCTCCACGACTTTCGAAATAGCAGGTAAAATACTAATAGGTCTCATATTATCTAAACTATAAGAGCCCTTAACTTTAGGTATAGGAACTACACGAGCAGTTTTCCAAACTCTAGGGAAAACGGATGTGGTGAAAATACTATTAATGAAAAAAAAGAATGTAAGAGGATACATACGGAAATATTAATTTCAATAATTTTATAGGTATGCCGTCAACGCCAACTGAGTCAGATTTCACTTTATGTAAGGCCAAATACACATCATCTTCAAACACACAATCAAAAGAGAAGCGGACATTTTCATTGATACTACTGAAATGTACCATGTTACTATTTCCAACCGGACCAGTTTGCACAAAATATGTAGTCGTTTAAACTATTGACATCAATATGAACATCAGAACCATCTACATCATCTACTAAACATCCTCCTAAACGGAGAGTACTCCAAATTAAGGAAGTGTCCATATTCCTAAACAAAGCTGAAAAATATTTCCTCCGCTCACTCCTTAAAACAGACTACGCTCTATTCCTGTGAGAACAGTAAATGCGCCAATTATTATCGGTAGGATAATTTTAGATAATTTTTATTGGAAAAGAATAATGGGGGCTTTAGTCGGTTACACGCAAGATACAACTGAATCTGACAGAATACCTAAGCTAAGGATTAAGTCGAATTGTGTGACTTTAACGCCAACTAGATACGCCTGGTAGAATGTTACCCTGGCACACATGCCAAATGGGACTCGCTGGTAGACTCAAAGCTAGGGGAAAGAACGGGTCGAGGATTTTTCATTGAAAATCCTGCAACCAAATCCCATCTACGCCTCCCGGTTCATAATACAAACTTTCAAGCGGAAGTTCGGGAGATAACGGAGTGTATCAAATGTCTCGGCGATAATTCAAACCCAGCCGATGCAAATATCTTCACGGATAGCCAAATGGCAATCAAGGTAATAGCATCAGAAATTGTCAAATATGGAACGTTCCTTGACTGTAAGATGATATTATTTTATTACGACAGACTCAACATCATCAGATTGCCGGGGACAGTGGAATATTCGGCAACGAACTAGCGAACCTCCTATCAACGAAAGCCAGAAAGTCAATACGGTGAGCCTAGAGGGAGCGAAACCCTTTGGTGTGACGAAGGCTGAGTTGAGTAAATGGGCGGAGTAGGCACATATAGTCCAGTGGAATCAGTAGGCAGGATGACAAATATCCTATGTGGAGACCCAGATGGATTGATGACAAAAGGTTTGCTGAAACTGGGAAAACCTGAAATGAGCAAGATGATGGGAGTCTTAACGGGACATTCGGGATTACGGGCCCACCTGTACAGTATTGGACTAGTGGAAAATAGTAAGTGCAGGGCATACATGAAGGACGATGGAGCATTTCTTATACCACTGTCCGGCTTTCACACAAACTAGATCCAGATATCTTTCAGACAGTACAATACCGGACATGACCCAACTTGTGGGAATGGACTGGAATATCTTAAGGAATTTCGTGAATATCACCGAATTCCTATAGAGGTATAGTAGATTAGTAGGGTAAACTTAGAGCGCACAACAGGTCGAATCAGCGGCTTAAGTGATGTCTACTGACATGGGAAGGATTAGAATGGTATCTTTATGAAAACACACAACGTCGCACCCCTCTTTTCAAACAAACTGCTGGAAAAGTTCTCAAGCACAGCTCTTAAAGCTCCGACACATAGTCTAGTGTTTATAAATCGAAATGTCTGTCTAAAACAAGTAGGTTAGCAGACCACGGGTATATAGGTACGCCATTATAAACTTGTTTCGAATATCTTACAAGCCATTGGAAAACTATAGTGCTTAACTTTGTGGAAAATAATATAAGGCAGTTAATTTGAGCTTGAATTTTAAAAAAAAACCTTAAAACTTAAAATAAGTCCACATATCCGAACTTTGTTGAAAGTCTGAACTCAGAGGTAAGAATTAAGTAAAATCCGAGCTGTCTGTGAACTTGATATACATAAGTCTATTAATCCCTCTGAAATCCAGGAAACATGATAAAGAAAAACTAGTCCCTTTCTTTCGGTATCGTTGTGCTTCTGATGTAAGCTAATTGTTGAACCGCAGAGAACAGATTTATCAAAATGCACCAAAATTTGAAAAGTATTGAACTTATTTAGATTTTTTGTCTTACCATTGGGGACTACCAGCGGGGTGAGACAAAAAACATTACATTTTGTGCTTAAAGGTACAAAATTGACATACAGATTGTTTTGCAGTGGTATTTGGAATCCCGTAAATAATTTATTTTGTTGCTTTTGCTCTATCTGTAGTCAAGTACTGCATGAAATTAACAATTTATACATACACATCGTGCCAAAGACATTCGTTACATTTTGTGGTAAAACAGACAGATTGTATAATACCCAACACTCACTGTCTTGATTGGTTCATTCGTAATAACCGAGGTCTTTGGGTAATGGAATTGTATTTCGAAATGCTAACAGGTTGAATTAATTGAAATCGGTAAAAAGCTTCTGCGAACCATAGCGACGGAAATGATGAATTGCAAAATTTTACTTTTAAAAGAATGCCAGTACTCACTTCACTCTTTCTGGATCCAACACGAATAGGTTTGTCGTCACTGGTCATGTTTTTAATACAAATTCTTGAGCACTGAATTTTGTTTGTACGTAAGACGTGTTCGGTGAACTTTTGGGAATTTCGTTGGTGACGTATGTGGCAGTGATAGTTGTCTGGATACCAACGGAATACGTGTCAGCTACTGGATAAATATAATGCCCAGTTGATAGTCCAATTGGAGGAACTCGCAATATTATAACACCCACAGAAAAACTCGACCAACTTGTATCCACATTCATATATGTGCGAGCTCCAACTATTTTCTCAATTGTTATAATTTGTTTAAGCGGCCAGACAGTGTTGCCAGAAGCTTTCAATAAAAATGTGCTCAACAGTGTTACCAACTCTTATAAGTTGGAAAGCACCAACAGTTCCATTAAAAAGGGTAAAAACGGGTAAAAATGTGACAGCAAAAATGCAAAAATGAACCAAACTAAATTTGAAGGAAGATCTATTCTTTAATGTAACATGTTATTAAACAATATGCCCTAACTAGAAATTCGGAACAGACCTAGTATAGATCGGCACGACCAATTTTTTTGCCTTTTTTTTGGGTGTAAGGAACGTTATTTTAAGTAAAAAAAAGTAAATGAAAAGTCGGTGGGAACCCCTATTTTGGGAGTTACGGGCCCCCAAAGTTTTAAAAATTAATCATCCGATATCTCGATAACTACGACAGTTATCGAAAAAATTTAGTTAATTTTGTTTGTTTATTTAGTGTCCTTTTGCATTAAAAAAGTGGTGAAATCGGTATCATCCTGAATGTGCGAATTTTGGGGCCCCATAACTCCGAAAATAGGCGTTGCCACCGATTTTTTTATTTAACTTTTTTACTTAAAATTAAAAGTTTTATCCAATGGTGATAGTTTGGAGCCGAAGTCGAGTTGCCGACCTATTCTAGGTTAAGGTAAATACCTTGAAAATATTTCATTTATAATTCCGCTATGCACTCCATTTTATTTTTAAAGCATGTGGTGTTACTCATGGTTGCGGCAACAACCAATTGTTTCTTCGGTACTTGATTTTTCGCAAAGAGCTGAGTACCGAGCAAATGAAAAGAGAGCGAAATTTTCTGTTCAACCAAAATGTCAACGAAAATTTCTTAAAAACTGAATACCGGGTTGAAGAGTACAAACAGAACCAGACACGCTTCAGATGACGACGGAAAAATCCATAGCGCCTAAACGAAATGGGAGCGGTGGCGTCTGGCGTACCTGGATTTCGTTTGAAAGTCTGGAAATTTAATATTAGTGGTCTTCATGAAAGCTCGAAAGAACCTCGTAAACTCGAAAACATCGTAAACTTGCACAGCAAACGTCAAAACAAACAAATTTCCCATACAAAGCGACTTGCTCAAAAGTGGCAAATTGGCTGCGCAAACGTGGGATGGAGAAACGTGTAAACTTTTGACATTTCGCTGTCATCTGACTAGGATGGATAAATAAGGTGATAGCACTAGAACAGTAGAAAAGTACACATACATAATACATGCAATTGCTACTGCTACCACCTTATGTATCCATCTTGGTCAGCTGATATGGTTTTGAACACAACTACGCTGAGCAACTTTACATGGTGCCTCATGCAACGGTGCGAGGGAAACTTGCGCTGAGCAAAAGTTCTCGGCTTTCACGTTTGCATGAATGCCGCTATTAAGCATGTTTTTTTATTCCCTGCTAACGATGGTTTTACACGACATGTACTTTACATATCGCACGTCACTTTTTCGACCCGTCTGTTTTTCGTATGCCTGTCAAAATTATTAAACAACACGGCTTTTAATTTGTTGTGTTTAAACGTGCACATGGAAACCATATGGCATAACCTCTGCTTGTCATTAACAGCTGATGTCATGTCACAAAATATAATAAACACCCATTAATACTTTTATTTTGAATTGTTAATAAATTACTTACCTTTCCTTGTTGTTTATCCATTCTAATTTAATTTTACCACTGCTTGAAATTGTTCTCCTTCCACAAATGCTTTGTTGTTTATCAAAAAACGGCTGATGCGATACGGTTTTACATACAAAAATAGAACACTCCCTATTTCAAAAATTGCCATATGTATTGCATGATGCATTGTTCATATTAAAGGTCTGCATAAATCTATTTGTATTTGCGTAGTACACGTGCAGTGGCACGCGATGAACACTTATCCGAAGTGTCGCAAAAAAAAGGTACTAATTTTAAGAGAACAACAAATCGTCGAATAACTACTTATTGTTACTCGTCTGTGGTCACTGCCAGACTGTATATGTTCCTTTTTTGCTCTTACTTACCGAGAGCGATCACATCGAGTATGCCGCGACGTGGAAACTGAATGTAGTACCACGTAGTAACTACACGTACAACGTGCAGTTTGACAAATTCAACATAATTTTCTTGTAGTGTTATACTACAGTGAGCAAAGAAAATAGTTGTACACTACTCGAAATCAAGAAAATTATAATGCAATGTAAAAATTATTTAGTTTAGTATTTTAATTAGATATATAAAATATAATATATATGTATATAATATAAAATATTTTTTTATGTTTTTATGTTTATTTCCTAGCACTATGAATACAATGTGCAATAATGAGACATTTATTATTAAATAACAGAAAATTCATGCAAAACATCGTCGTCATCATCAACAACACTGTAGTTCTTTCAGCTTTGCTCTACATATACATACATACATACATAATTTGCAAATACTCGTGGTACCATGTGAAGTGAACATAATATTTGTAGTACTTTGTCTTTGGTCTTCACATATATGGTACACATATTACTGCGGTTACTTACTCGTTGGTATTTACCAAACAAGCGATTACTTCTCTTTCACTGCTTGCGCTCTGAGAGAGAGTACGTGTATTTGCTCTATCCGACTTCGAGTTTCACATATGCAGGAAAATGTTATCGCTACAGACCTTTAGTTCATGCTGGCATGCTTAATAGCGTTCACACGACATGCTTAAATTTTTCATCTGCAAAAGTGACATTCGATATGTAAAATACATGTCGTGTAAAACCACCTTAAACTAATTTTCCACGACTTTATATGGGACATAGATAAAGGAATTAACTAGATATCGCACATGCCTTGAGAAATTTCTTGTTCAATGGGACATTTTCTAGATGGAGCTGAACGCAATATAAACATCTTTTGATCCCAAAAAAATATACCTTGCAAGATGTATTTAAAACAGGTGCTAACAATAAGTGTGGTAGGCAACATCAACAGGGATTTTGTTTTTGTTTTGTGGTCCGTTGATCTCAAATTCAACACAAACGAACAGCAACAATGAGCCTGTTTTTTATTCCCTGCTAAACTAATTTTTCGACCACTTTGTATGGTGAGCTAAGCAATATTAAGCGATTTTAAGCGTCTCCCAATACAAAGTCGTCGAAAAATTAGTTTAGCAGGAATTAAAAAAACAAGCTTAATAACAGTAAACAAAAAGGCACATGATCAAAATAATAAAATTTGGACTTAAAAGTGGGGAACATAACGACATGAAAAAAACTAAATTAGTTGTTTGAATAGCACAACCTGGAAAATGATTCTATTTTTCTATTGAAAAAATGTCCCACACTGTTGAATAAACGTCAGTGAATGTTATGAGAAACGTCAATGAAAGTTACAAAACGACAACACAGCACCTAGTGGCAGTACTTGACAACACCTGTAGGATATCTACTTATGACCAGTTTTTAAGTGCGTAGTTAACTAGCGGATTAGTAAACAATAGTTATATATTAACTACAGGTTAACCACTCATTTTGTTTTTCAGTGTAATAGTTAACTACATCACCATTTCTATTTGTAACACGGCAACATTGGCAAATATCAAAATATCAACAATGGCTACTAAACAGCTGATCACATACCAACGTTAAGTTATTGGAGGCAAACGACTGAAAAACTCATTTTTTACAAATATAACCTTAAAGCATATAACATAATGACCTCCGACAGCAATAAACGCAGTGCAAATTTTACGTCAACCGAGATCGACTTTTTGGTAAGCTTGGTTGAGAAGAGACGTCAAATTGTAGAGTGCAAACGCACGGACCCCACAAGAACGGAGGAAAAGGTTGAAGCCTGGACGGATATTGAACGGGAGCTCAACCCCCAGTTCTCTAATTGCTTCCGCCCACACACGGTGCTTAAAACAAAGTACCGCAATTTAAAAAGCAACAACACACAACAAATAACAGTCACTTCATCGCTGGATAATACCATTTTGGGAATGGAAATTGACTCACAACCTGTCTTTATCGATTTCATCTTTTTCATAATTACGAACTGTTTTCAATGGAGCTTGGTATGTACATATATTGTTTTTGATAAGGTAAGGGACGGACTGTCGTTTTGCCAAGGTATTAAGAAAAATTTTGTAACAATTGGATTGATACTATCCACTCCAGGAATTGAAAATGGGATTTCCTCTATGTACTACATACTATTTTTCCAATTTTGAAAAAAAATTAATTTTCCCTAGAAAAGAAAAACAAATTTCTTTCAACTTTGAAAGGATTGTAAAAACCATACTTACGAGAACAAAGCTAATAGTTAACAATTCAACAAAAAATAGTTATTCAGCTATTTTTTGAGAAATATTTGTTTGGAAAATATAGGTCCACATTTCGATATACATAGCTTTCATTTAACTCTTACAAGGCTTTGAGCTGATTTATACGGTGTCTACACTTATATCCTTATCTTAATATGTAAAGGAGATAGTTCAAAGAGTATCAGCATTAGAGTATTAAAAAAACCGCCCTCTCCAACAAATCGGGTTTTCGGTTGTTTCGAAAGGCGACGTTTTCGAGAAACCGGTGCAACCATTTAAACCGGTTTCGGTTTATAACGGTTTTTTATAAAATGTAATCAAAAAACTTTAATTTCTACAGAAAAAACGAAGGTAGTTAAATTTTAAAATGTTTTTTGAGATTCCTTAAAAAATGTTCCATATACTTATACTATAGATTTAATATTTATTACAAAAACTCTCATCTAACTTAAATTTGGCACACTTAAATAATTTTAACTTTCTACAGAGATATCTTCAATTATTTTAACATAACATTATTTTTCAAGTTTTCTTTTGAAAATTTCCAATATATTTGCAATTTGCAAAAGAAATATTTTAATTTATCAGAATTTAAAATTCTTTGCATGTTTTCTTTCGAAAATTGCCCATATATTTGTATTTTGAAAAAGAAATTTCTTAATTTATCAGAATTTAAAACACTTCAATTTCTTTTGAATCGATTCGAAATTGCAAATTTTCAGAAAACCGGCAATCGGTGGATACCAAAAAACCCGGTGGTTCGGTTTTTGAATACTCTAATCAGCATGTCTTAAAAGTTATAGTAAGGTAATATTTTCTCTATTTTATCCGCCAAGTAAAGACTTATCAACTAATTTGTTGCTCATGAATACCAAGTCTGTGCTCCCCTTGACTAGTATGTGGTGCGCTTAGTCAGAGTTTACACGTGCAATTTTGAGAATGCAATTCTGCTGCAATTCTTAAGTTGTTAGGAGAGAGAGGGAAGAAGAACGGAACGGGGAAAAAACTATCGAGTGCCCTGCCATTCTGTCATATGAGGTGAATACAGACTGCAATTTTGCAAGGTTAGTTATGGAGTTCATGTGATGGTCTCGCGGGGTTCTCGGAGTGCCATGCGTTTGCCGGGCCGGTGAACTCTTACCAAACACACCAACAGTCTGCCTCTGAACATAGATTACACACCGAGGCTTAAACTCTCAAGATATCTCGACATTAAAATAAAATAGAAAAGGAGCCCGAAAGATAATTGCCAGTTAGTAAGCACAAACACAAAACAAATTCAAAACCGGGAAGTTACAATGTGCCTTGGAGTGATAGGATAATACCCTATCGTGCGCCATATGGGCTGACTGGTGTTATCGTCAGCGATGCCCACCCTTATGAAGCCCTTACTAGCTTCTCCTGACATTGATTCGTATCAATGTGCCAATAATCTCAGTACCAGAAGACTTAAACCCCTTTTATACCCTACTTACCTATTACAAACTTAAGCTCCCATAACGAAAACAGAATTTCGTGAAAACATTATAAAATTTATTAAACCCATATGGGTGACAACTTAAATTCTCAAACTTAAACAAAATTTCAACATTAATGGCTTAAGTACTAAAAGTGCCCAAAAGGGCGAAGCGAAACCAAATAAATTTTTAAAAATAACAAAAAGTTTCATAATTTTCCTTTAAACTTACTTTAAGTCCTTATACTACTAAGAAAAATTTAACTTATTTAAGGCTCATCAGCCTAACTATGCCCCGTAGGGTACAAAGACTAAAGATAATGAAGTGTAGGGCCTCGCTCTCTATATTCAAAGCCTACCAAATTAACAGGGTGCCAAAAATTGTACCTTCGTTTTCGCGCGGCACAATCTTCGTAGTGTTAACGAAACACAAAACCCGACGAACAAACTTTTAGGATCCGATCGCCATTAAACTAAACGCGAACCGTAATTTAAACACTCGTATCACCGCACGTTCGAGAAAACAAAAAAAAAGAAATCACGCAGAGCCTCAGAGGCAATTCGCATGAGTCCCTGTGTGGGAAATAATAAAATTCAAAAATAAAATCATAAATATGTAAAAAGTCATAAATGTCCAGGTCACCCTCACATTTGAATCTGCTCAAGATGGCAGAAAGTGCACGCTTCAGCCTCACTGCGTAGCCTACACTCCTATCGTTACCCTTTCTTTATTATATAAAACAATTTTTCTTATTCACAATTTTTGAAAAATCTGCCAATTACGATATTTAAGAAATCGACAACACTTGCAATTACGAAAAATTTGCAAAAACTGCAAATTTTCTTTCCTTCTACTACTTTCTTTTCTTTTACTCTTTTTAACTGGCAAACTTTTCTATCTCATTTTCTTTTATTTTTTCTTTCTTAATTAATAGGTTTCGCTTTTGTATTTTTCTCTTTAAATTTAAAATTTTTGCCTTTTCTTGATTTCGGTGATTTCATTTGTCTTTCTCCAATCATACATTTTTCTCTTTTGAATTCTCTTAACTTTATACTTTAATTTCAATAATCACTCTTACAGATAATGGCATTTCACTTCTATTGCCTTCTATTTTATCTTAGCATTTAAATTTTTTTGGTTTTTCTAGATTCGATACATTTTTTTATTTCTAGGTTTGCATTATTTTTTTTTTGTCTATTGCTTTTTCACTTATAAATTGCAATTTGACTACTTTTCGACTTTAAGAAGGAAAGTCTCAAAGTCTAGGACTTGGCCCTTGGGTCCAAGCCTGCGATTACACAACTACACTCACTTTTCTATATAGATTGCCTAACTAAGTTCACTTTCGTCTGTCCAGAGTGGTCTGGCCACAGTCCGTTAAAAAGGGAAATAAAACGGACTTACCTACAGCTTTCAGGGCAGAAGGGATGGCTTACTGTTTACTGCTGGAGATGATGATGATGTAATGGATGAACTGGGCTATTAATTCTGTGTGTGGTGAGGTGGTTGATGAACGGGGCTATTATTTCGGGCAGATGGTGTTGATGGAAGCTGCTTGCTGATGTACGACGAGCCCTGATGCTGGTGCTTTGCTGGCAAAATGTCGCTGCTGTGGCTGAGGTGGCTGGTGTTGTTGCTGCCGATGATTTTCTAACTGTTGGTTGGCGGTACTTGCACGCAAAATCTGGTGGTGGTGGCCGATGAAATGTTAAGCTGTGGATGGCAGAAAGGTGGAGCAATGCCTACCGGAAGCCTGGGACCTCCTTTCGGCCGACCCTGTTCTTGCCCGGGGACGCTGGTATAAGCGTCCGTTCCCTATGGGGGAACTAGAGCGGGACCTAAAACTTGGCCCTAGGCTGACTGACTTTTTGCTACCGGGCAGCTGTAAGCCTGGTGTTTCACTTCCTTTGCTGTGGAGACACGTTGAACGAAAAAAAAGGAATTAACACTTTGTCACACACGAACGCACGCACTGTGGATTACTTACCTTTGGCCTGTGGCCAAAATGATGAAATTTCGGGGGGGCGTTTTAGCGGAGATGTTTCGCTGCTTCACACGCTCGCTCTATGGCGATTCTCTGGACACGTCCCTGGTAAATCACTTTAACTGCTTTATCACTTTTTTATATTTTTCCGCCGGCCTAAGGAATGCGGCTGTGGGCCTTTCACTGGTGTTTTCTTTAATGGCGTTGGATTACGAAAACTGTATAATTACAGCTCGCTTGATTAACCCAATTTTTGGCGTTTACTCACACTGCTAGGTTTTCTTCCTAAATATATACGGCGCCGTTATCAAAAGATTTTTTTCTCGAAATTTCTCGGCTTCTCGTGTGTGTTAATCGTGAAAAAATAATTTAGAATTTCACCAGAGTGTCTGTTGAAGGTGTAGTTACGCCTTCGGTTATGATGTAGTAAATCAGGTGGTAGCCAAAAGATTGTTGTCTTTTGGGGTTGTTTTTGACAGCGGCTGTGGTGTAGTAACCAGGTGGTGGCAAAAAGGTTGTTGTTGTATTTTCGTGTTGTTTTTGACGGCGGTACTGAGCCGCCACAAATCCTACCATCCTGCTGGACGTGGCAGGTAGAATCGGGTCGTCCAGGATCCTACCACCTACGTGGACAGCCTACTCCCTTACGGGTGGTACTGTCTCAGGTCAGTGGTCTGGTCTGGACGAGTCCTCTTCCATCGGCCACGCCGCCAAGATCGGTTCTGTTCGCCGCTATCTGGATAGAAAATTGCTCAACTGGTGGTTCGTTGGTGTTGTTGTCGACGGCGCTCCCATTCGGCTGCTGCTGCGTCGCTGCTGGTTGGGGTAGCAAGCTGAGGACTTCTTCAAGCTGCTCGTCGGTTTCGATTTCTCGGGGGCTGGCCTGCCCAAGGACGTGGACTAATATCTGGTCATGCACCAGTCTCTGGAACTTGAGTCCCTTCTTGGCGTATAAGCGTCCGCAAACCCTCTTGTAGAACTGGGTCACGGCTGTGCTATCTTTTGCCTGCAGTTGCATCATGACCGCCCTGCCGCTGCGCTGCAACCGAGGAAACTTTGTCAGCAATTTGAACTTTGTTTCTGGCCGCTCGAACTCCACGGTCAGCTGGTACATGTCGGAATGCACGGCCATGGGTGTGCATGCGATGATCTGGATCTCTTCCGGGTTGCATGCTGTCTCTAGCCGTTCCCCGATGGTGATGACCCGGCCTTTGGGATTCTCAGTTACAGTCTGCGAGAAGAACCGTATGGTCACCTTCTGGGCTGCATATCCGTGGCACCTCCGCTGTAGGGACGCTTGCTGATACAGCGCCCTAGCTCCGTCCAGCTCCTGCATGAGGTTGTCGTTGGTGCGCTGGACTTCCTGGACCCTGAACTCCATGCTACGGTGACTTTCTTCGAGGCGATTTTTCTCACTGGTAAGAGTAGTCACCTGAGCCTGTAGCTGTTCGACCTGATGCGCTAGACCGGCTATTTTCCGATCACTCCGATCACTCTGGCCCATTTCTGAGTCAGGTTGGACACTTGTCTCGTATTCTGCGCCTGCAGAGAGTCCAATCGGTCCCGGAGCTCTTAAATCTCTGCTCCTGGGTTCTCTCGCAGTTGTCGGATGGTCTGACACATACGGACGTTTTCCTCCAAGACATGCTCGTTTTCGCGTTCGAGAGCACTGGAATGCTGGTCATATCTGGCTTGCAGCTCCTCGGTGCTTTCGCGGAGTTGAGCTAACGCTGCCTCGGCGGTCATGTAGCGTTCTTGGTTGGTGATGTTTTGTTGCCTGAGGGTGATCAGTTCGCCTACTTCAGCGACGACTTCTCCCGGGACTAACCGTGGGTAAAGCGGGTGCGCCCAGTAGTTGGGTTGACGGCACACCAGACAGTCCGTTCGGCCTTGGCTCATCCTGGTTTCGTGGCAAGCCAGATGGAAGAGGTGGCCGCAGTCTGTAGCCACTAACCGCTCGTCCTCAGCCGCCAGCGTTGACAAGCACACGTTGCATTCTATCAGCGTCGCCATTACGTAACACCTAGCGGTCAAGGGTCTTGATTGGTCTAAGCTGAAAAGATAACAGGGAAACTTCCACTAAGTACTTCAGTCTGATAACAGGGGTAGATGGTATTGTCAAGTTTCTACCTAATTGCTTCTAAAGTGCTAAGTATTTCAGTTATAAAATCCAACTCTTTGACGAAATTTAACAAGGCTATATTTCCATCACGTTACCGTGGAGCATAAAACAGATACAGGTTTTATCCTGTCTACATATTTTCCGTGACCTATTGTTTCAGGTCTTTAGCATGGTAAACCCCTAAGCGTCTACCTTTTAAATCCTCAATCTCGTAAAGACTATTTCCGAGAGGCTTGAAAATGCGGCACTTTAAAAACTTCCGTGCTAATTTCGCATTAAAATTATCTTTAAAGCTGCTCTGCTGGAAATTACGTCTAAACACTTCTTGTCCAGGAATAAATTTAACCGGTCGGCTGCGGGTGTTGTTAGTCCGTTCATTCTTTTCGTAAGCCTTATGCAGGCTATCCTGGATTTTTGACCGTATCAGGTCTTGAGCCACGGATCTAGGTATTTCGCCTTCACCCATGTCCGACATGTTAACCCCAAACAAGGCAAAGTAAGGCGTGACACCTATAGCACTATGTGCGGATGACCGCAAAGAACACTCTATCTCCGACAAGTGTCGGTCCCATTCTTGGTGATCTTCCTTCATATACGAACGGATAGCCGACAGTACTGACTGGTTGACTCTCTCCGAGGCATTGGCCTGCGAAGAGTGCACGGCTGTTCGATAGTGCTTGATACCGAAATTTTCAACAAGATCAGTAAACCGATGAACTGCTTCCCATTATCGGAGACGATAGTTTCTGGTACTCCAAACTTGTGACAGATTTCTGGTATCAGAAATCTAATCACGCTTTTGCTGCTAGCTTTAGGCATAGCTTTAAGGAACACGAACTTTGTGAGATGGTCTAGAATGATGAAAATATAGCAGTTGCCGTTCTTTGACCGAGGGTAAGGTCCCAAAAAGTCCACAAAGATTCGCTGGAATGGTCACTATCTCCTTCCCCATCGGTGGTCTCAAAGTAATATTGGCTGCTTTAGCCTCTCGGCACACCTGACATGCGCTCACATAACTTTTGACTTGCACATTCATGTTAGGCCAATAGAAATACTCTTTGATCCTCTTCAGAGTCTTGAGAAATCCTCCATGGGCCACGGGTGGTGGATCGTGAGACTTCTCAACGATACTTTGGGTTAACTCAATTGGTACCCACACTTTCCACGCAAAATCCTCATGAAGTGGGATGCCGTCGTAGTGTATCGTGCGTTTATATACGATCCCATCGATGACCTTTAAATCGGGTAGACGACTGGCATTCTCCTCAATGGTCTTAATTAAATCCGCATAGTCTGAGCTTCGAAAAGCTTCGTCCTCCAAATTGATCAAACTAGAAACGTTCACGGATACTTCCTCCATCGCATATCTGGACAAGGTATCCGGCACAACATTCATCTTTCCCTTGCGATGTTCGATGACGAAGTCGAACGACTGTAAATAAAGACTCCACCGAGCTAGTCGTCCACTGAGATCCCGATGTGACATCAACCACTTAAGGCTGCTGTGGTCGGTAATTACAGTGAAGGCCATTAGTTCAATAAAGGGTCTAAATTTCTTAATAGCAAGCACTACGGCCAAACACTCTCGCTCCGTCACAGTATAATTTCGCTGTGCGGGTGTCAACTTGTGTGAGTAATAGGCTATAGGGTGCTCTTCGCCATTATCATCGCGTTGAAATAATACGGCGCCGGTACCTAAGTCAGAGGCGTCGCATTGCACATAGAAGCGCTTCGAAAGTCTGGGTGAACTAATACTGGGCTAGTCACCAAAGCATTTTTCAACTTTTCGAAGGCTTCCTTGGCTTCATCAGTAAAACAAAAAGTTTTACTTTTCTTCAAAGTATCCGAAATAGGTGCTGCAATGGTGGCGTATTCGGAAATAAATTTCCGATACCAAAGCTTCTTAGGCCAAAAGGCATTACCTTGAAATAGTAAAGTGGCCTTCCGGGTACCGTGAACGCAGTCTTCTCCCTACTGGATGGGTCCAGTGGTATTTGCCAAAAAGCATCTTTTAAATCCACGCTCGAAATGAAATATGTATCACCAAGTCGACTCAGTAAGCCTTCTATATGTGGAAGTGGATAGGCGTCTTTAACGGTAAGTGCATTGAGCTTACGTGCGTCTAGGCACAGCCTATTTTTGGGCCCTTTACGGAGTAAAGTCACGGGATGACTCCACGGACTTTCACTAGGCTCAATGACTCCTAACTCCAACATCCTGTCCAATTCGGCATATAAAAGTGTCTGAACAGCTGGTGATACCGGATAGTATCTATGCTTAACTGGCACAGCGTCTCCTGTATCAATGGAGTGCATCTCCAAATGGGTTTTACCGAGGCCTTTCCGCGTATAACACGGAAACTTTTGTACCGCGGCTTCCAATATTTGCTTTTGTTGTGACGACAAGGTGTGAGTCTTAACCTCCTCAGGGCATAAGTCCACCCCTTGAGTGGTAAGACTCTCTATGCTCGTCTACAACTTAAACTTCCTCATGAAGTCCACGCCTAAGTAAAGCGCACGCTCCAAGGTAGGTACCAAAAAGAAATCCACCTCCTCGAACTTTTTATTGAATTTGATCATCGCTCGAATCCTTCCTAGTATTCGATGTGCACTCCCATCAGCTGTTCTCACCGATGATCGAAATCGACGTATTTGCAAGTGGGCTTGTTCAACTAGTTCTTCGCATCCAATGTTGATTTTCGAATAAAAGCGATTATCGTCTCCTTCAAGTAGAGTGGTAGCGGCGACCTCTCTTCGGATCAACCGACGTTTCTCAAATCTCACTCTGGCTCGTTTAATTCGATCTGAGGCTCCACCAAAAACTCTAGCTCTAGTTGCCTTATACTCAGGCATGCGTTGATGCAGTGGCTTAAGCTTCCTCTGAGCTGGTGGTAAATAAACTTTCATGGCTGGATTTCGTTCCTCAGTATCTTCACAACTGGGTCTTCTTTATCTTCATTGAATGAGTTAGCAGGTACTGCTGCAGACTCTTTCAAGGTGTTGTCCGCGTTGGATAACGCTGGACTTAAAATAATTGAACCACTACTAGCTGGTTCAGGAATATCCGGGTTGGTCAAATCAAGTTCGGGTATATCTGGGTTAGTCATATCTGGTTCGGAAATAATTGGGTTGGATGGGGCTGGGATTAAACCTCCGTGGATCTCACCTTCACAGTCTGAGGTGGGTGCCTCGGCCGGTTTCCCTGACAATTCGGACATTTAGGCGTCACCGTATTCTCCTTTCCGCATTTATAGCAGAATATTTTCCTGGTAGTGGATAAACAATCCCGGAAAATATGTCCAGTAGCTCTGCAGTTCCAACAGACAACTTTACTGCCTGCTATGATGGCCTCTATGTCTCCTGCAGGTTGTAGATCTGCAGTTGTTTCTTCTAAAACAACCTCATGGACTTTAGCTGGAGGTACAGCTCGCGTAGGATGGGGCTGTCTTTGCAGTGCTAAGAGACTTTCCGCTCTCTTTACTTCTCTGCTAAAATCGCTCAAGTTGGGCCTTGAGGTTACCCCTCATTATTTCGACCAGCTGTTCCTCCTGGTATGGGGTACGCTGCTGGTTCCTCAACTTCAAAATCGCATTCACAAAATCTTCATAAGTTTCGTGTGGCTGTTGGCGCCTACTCAGGATCTGAGCCTGAATCTGAAACTCGCTATCGTAGGTTTGGAACTGCGTTAAAAACGCCCTCTGTAGCTCCCTCCAGGTAAGCACTGGGTTCAACTTACGAAAGTTCCAATAGAACTCGTTAGCAGGTCCTGCCAACAAGTGATGGAGATTATACACTAGCCGAGATTCGGAACATTCCTCATCCTGACATTGTGCCATCATCCGAAACAAAAAGTCTTGGACATTCATGGTCTTAGGTGTCCCATCAAATTTTAAACCCCACTTCGACAAGTCAGGTTTTCTTCCTCTCTGTGAAAAGAGGTCGAAGTCTCCGAGTCTATCGGAGTTATGCGGGGTCTCTCGTCGTGGCATCGCCCGCGGTGGTGTTGACCCTTGAGTGGGCCTAAATCTTTCTCTGGGATCCCGTTGGCTGGCCTCTGGAAACTGGTGGCCGCTTGGTCCCGTAAATTCTTGCATCGACGCTATCGGTGGACGTGCGTATGTTGAAGGCTGCTCTGCCTCTGATGGTCGATGCATAATGTCGTTTGTTGCTGGTCCAGGCACTGCGCTCGGCATCCGGGCTGGACGTCTAGCTTCATCTGGTCCTCTAGGTGTCATATCCCCTGCTGTAGGAGGCTGATAACGTCTTGGTGCAGCTGTCAGTGTTGACATGGCCTGGGCTGCCGGGTGATTAGCCCCGCCTGTGGCTGCTGCTTCTCTGGTAGCTGCGAGAATTGCTGGTAATATCCGGCGTATGAGAGCTTCATCATCATTTTGACGATTAGCACTCGCTCCAAATCCGACTTGATCATTTCTCCCTGATCTAATTGCTGCTTCATATTCCGTTGGTGAAACATCCGAAAGCGGTCTTCGCTCCGCCTGCGCCTGAAGTGCAGTTAGTGCGCTAAAATCCGGAGACTCGAATGACTCTGCATGCTCCGTACTGTTTAATGGATCCGATCTTCCCCGATGATCCACACCGCTCGACCCCAGAATTGGTGCAGTGCCATCGGCACTGCTTGCGGTTCCGCCGCTGCAGCAATATCCTGGGACAAATTCGTCCCTTCAGCTCCTCTTCTTGTGGGCGAACGCTGTACCGGCATCTCGGCCTTACTCACGTACCACAAGATCAAAACAACGGAATAAATTTCTCCCAGAAATCGAAAAGCTTCCCCTCTGGGGATCGCGGAAGAAAAATCAAAACGGAATATTATACCACTTAGCAGTAATCCAAAAGATTACGTGGTGTGAAAGGCTTGCGCCGAAAATATAATAAAAGAAATCGAAAATTATAAAAACCAAACGTAGATTAGCTAAAAGCTAGACCAAAACAATCCCAACAAAAAAAAAATTTTAAGCTGAAAAGTTAAGATTAATTTAAATGAAAGTCAATAAAATCAAATCAAAAATAAAATTCTTAAATTCAGAAATCAAAAAGAAATACTTTCAACCAATATTAAATTATGAAAGCAAAAACTTTAAATTTTAATTGAAAATCAAATAAAACGATCCGAAAATATAAATCTAATGGCAATAATTGAAAATATATTTGCAAAAATTTTCAAAAAACTCAATTCTATGAAAACAAAAATTTAAGATTTAATTTAAAATCAACTAAAATGAATCAAAAATATAAATTTACATTCAAAAATTGAAAATACATTCACAAAAATTTTCAATAAAATCCAATCATGAAAACAAAAACTTTAAATTTTAATTGAAAATCAACTAAAATGAATCAAAAATATAACTTTAAATTCAAAAATTGAAAATACATTAACAAAAATTTTCAATAAAATCCAATCATGAAAACAAAAACTTTAAATTTTAATTGAAAATCAACTAAAATGAATAAATTGAAATACTAAAAATCGAAAATATATTTTCAAAAATTTTCAATGAAAATATGAAAAAAAGATATAAATCTAATTGCAATAATTGAAAATATATTTGCAAAAATTTTCAATAAAAATCAATTTAATGAAAACAAAAATCTAAATTTTAATTGAAAATCAACTAAGATGAATCAAAAATAAAAATTTAAATTCAAAAATTGAAAATAAATTCTCAAAAATTTTCAATAAAAATCAAATTAATGAAAACAAAAACTTTAATTTTAATTAAAAATCAAATAAAACGAATTAAAAATTTAAAGTCAAAACTAAAAAAATATTTTTTTGAAATTTTCAATGATAAATGAAAAGTCAAATCAATGAAAACCAAAAATTTTAATCAAAAATTAGTAAACCAAAACAAAAATAAATTGCCAATTTTTCAAGCGATGCAAACAAAAATCGTAATCGACTACAAACTTTCATCAACCTTGTATTCAAAAATCCAAAATTCGAAACTGAAACGTATCAAAGCAAAAATTTAAAAACGGCTCAAAAATTAAAATTAATATATCGCCAATTTTAAAGCGATTCAAAACCAAAAATCAAAATCAAATACTAATTTTCTTCAAATTTGTATTCGAAAATCACACGTATTGAAACAAAATTTATTTCAAACTTGATAAACTCAAAACGAAATTCAAAAATTTCAAATTGTAAATCGTATGGTACTTCAAAGGTAAGTAGGGTGGTATTAAGGTAAGTTTATCTGGTACTAAAAAAAAAATATGCCGCAAAACTTCTCCATGACACATAAAAACTTTGACCGTATTCTACGATCTGTACTGGAATGGTCCACTGGTAATCCAAAAGAGGGCAAACGTAATGAGTCTAAAACCACGCTTTCGTGACTCACTCTCCTAGACTACCCCGAACACTTTCTTCGTGTTCAGCCTAGTCATTACTGACTAGTAGCTACGAAAAACTATGACTTTACTCTAAAACAAAAATAATGCAAACACTTTGTCGCTCACTAGTCACACCAAACGTCTCAACGCGGTTAGATCTGAAGATCTTCACCGGGACTTACGTGTGGCCTAACTACGCTAACGGCAAAAATGAACATTAATGTTAATTATGGTCCAAACAATCGTGTGTTGAACAACCCGTCGCAACGCTGTTAGATCTGAAGATCTTCGCCGGGACTTACGTGTTGTCCAATAACACAATTATTCGAAACATTTAATATGGAATTTAATAAACTAAATAAATGGATCTACTAAACCTAAGTCTTTTCCCTACTCGGAGCAATTGCCCCTGACTTTATTGCAGGACCAAGACTTCTCAAGCGGGGACGCGAGACAAAGGTCACCTCAAGAAAAGGCCCAATTCCCCGCGCCTTACCGTCGCAAAGCGTCCGAGAAAAAATATAACTCCCGATACGGGACTTACGGTAAGCGCGAATGCACTGAATCTTCCCTAACTAAACATAACGGACTAACGAAATTATCTTTCGGGCCCCACGTTGGGCGCCATTATGTCATTGTAGGTGAATACAGACTGCAATTTTGCAAGGTTAGTTATGGAGTTCATGTGATGGTCTCGCGGGGTGCTCGGAGTGCCATGCGTTTGCTGGGCCGGTGAACTCGCCGGACGGGGGGGATCTTTCCGCTTACCAAACACACCAACAGTCTGCCTCTGAACATAGATTACACACCGAGGCTTAAACTCTCAAGATATCTCGACATAAAAATAAAATACAAAAGGAGCCCGAAAGATAATTGCCAGTTAGTAAGCACAAACACAAAACAAATTCAAAACCGGGAAGTTACAATGTGCCTTGGAGTGATAGGATAATACCCTATCGTGCGCCATATGGGCTGACTGGTGTTATCGTCAGCGATGCCCACCCTCAGTACCCAATAATCTCAGTCCCAATAATCTCAGTACCAGAAGACTTAAACCCCTTTTATACCCTACTTACCTATTACAAACTTAAGCTCCCATAACGAAAACCGAATTTCGTGAAAGTGCCCAAAGGGCGAAGCAAAACCAAATAAATTTTTAAAAATGACAAAAAGTTTCATAATTTTCCTTTAAACTTACTTTACGTCCTTATACTACTAAGAAAAATTTAACTTATTTAAGGCTCATCAGCCTAACTATGCCCCGTAGGGTACAAAGACTAAAGATAATGAAGTGTAGGGCCTCGCTCCCTATATTCAAAGCCTACCAAATTAACAGGGTGCCAAAAATTGTACCTTCGTTTTCGCGCGGCACAATCTTCGTAGTGTTAACGAAACACAAAACCCGACGAAGAAACTTTTAGGCTCCGTTCGCCATTAAACTAAACGCGAACCGTAATTTAAACACTCGTACCACCGCACGTACGAGAAAACAAAAACAAATCACCCAGAGCCTCAGAGGCAATTCGCATGAGACCCTGTGTGGGAAATAATAAAATTCAAAAATAAAATCATAAATATGTAAAAAGTCATAAATGTCCAGGTCACCCTAACATTTGAATCTGCTCAAGATGGCAGAAAGTGCACGCTTCAGCCGCACTGCGCAGCCTACACTCCTATCTTTACCCTTTCTTTATTATATAAAACAATTTTTCTTATTCACAATTTTTGAAAAATCTGCCAATTACGATATTTAAGAAATCGACAACACTTGCAATTACGAAAAATTTGCAAAAACTGAAAATTTTCTTTTCTTCTACTACTTTCTTTTCTTTTACTCTTTTTAATTGGCAAACTTTTCTATCTCATTTTCTTTTATTTTTTCTTTCTTAATTAATAGGTTTCGCTTTTGTATTTTTCTCTTATTACTAATTTGGTATCTCTTCTTTATTATCTTTAAATTTTTGCCTTTCTTGATTTCGGTGATTTCATTTGTCTTTCTCCAATCATACATTTTTCTCTTTTGAATTCTCTTAACTTTATACTTTAATTTCAATAATCACTCTTTACAGATAATGGCATTTCACTTCTAATGCCTTCTATTTTATCTTAGCATTTAAATTTTTTTGGTTTTTCTAGATTCGATACATTTTTTTATTTCTAGGTTTGCATTATTTTTTTTTGTCTATTGCTTTTTCACTTATAAATTGCAATTTGAGTACTTTTCGACTTTAAGAAGGAAAGTCTCAAAGTCTAGGACTTGGCCCTTGGGTCCAAGCCTCCGATTACACAACTACACTCACTTTTCTATATAGATTGCCTAACTAAGTTCACTTTCGTCTGTCCAGAGTGGTCTGGCCACAGTCCGTTAAAAAGGGAAATAAAACGGACTTACCTACAGCTTTCAGGGCAGGAGGGACGGCTTACTGTTTACTGCTGAAGATGATGATGATGTGATGGATGAACTGGGCTATTAATTCTGTGTGTGGTGAGATGGTTGATGAACGGGGCTATTATTTCGGGCAGATGGTGTTGATGGAAGCTGAGGTGGCTGGTGTTGTTGCTGCCGATGATTTTCTAACTGTTGGTTGGCGGTACTTGTACGCAAATAGGCGGCTCTGGTGGTGGTGGCCGATGAAATGTTCAGCTGTGGATGGCAGAAAGGTGCCTACGGAAAGCCTGGGACCTCCTTTCGGCCGACCCTCTTCTTGCCCGGGGACGCTGGTATAAGCGTTCGTCTGTTCCCTATGGGGGAACTAGGGCGGGACCTAAAAGTTGGCCCTAGGCTGCCTGACTTTTTGCTACCGGGCAGCTGTAAGCCTGGTGTTTCACTTCCTTTGCTGTGGAGACACGTTGAACGAAAAAAAAGGAATTAACACTTTGTCACAGACGAACGCACGCACTGTGGATTACTTACCTTTGGCCTGTGGCCAAAATGATGAAATTTCGGGGGGGCGTTTTAGCGGAGATGTTTCGCTGCTTCACACGCTCGCTCTATGGCGATTCTCTGGACACGTCCCTGGTAAATCACTTTAACTGCTTTATCACTTTTTATATTTTTCCGCCGGCCTAAGGAATGCGGCTGTGGGCCTGTCACTGGTGTTTTCTTTAATGGCGTTGGATTACGAAAACTGTATAATTACAGCTCGCTTGATTAACCCAATTTTTGGCGTTTACTCACACTGCTAGGCTTTCTTCCTAAATATATACAGCGCCGTTATCAAAAGATTTTTGTGTTAATCGTGAAAAAATAATTTAGAATTTCACCAGAGTGTCTGTTGAAGGTGTAGTTACGCCTTCGGTTATGATGTAGTAAACCAGGTGGTAGCCAAAAGATTTTTGTTGTCTTTTGGGGTTGTTTTTAACAGCGGCTGTGGTGTAGTAACCAGGTGGTGGCAAAAGGGTTGTTGTTGTATTTTCGTGTTGTTTTTGACGGCGGTACTGAGCCGCCACAATTCCTTTTGTTTTCATTCGCAATGAAGTTGGATGCAAAATAATTTGACGTTTCATTTTAATCGTTTGTTTGTTTTTGATGGTTGAAACATCGCGGTAAAGAAAAATTAAAAAAAGCTGTCTGTTAATATAATAAATATGAGTGCAAAATGGTCAAGAGAAGACATTTTAAAATTTATTTTGTGTGTGCAGCAGTATCCTTGCCTGTACTGTGTTAAATCATTAGACTACTTAGACCGAAATTTGAAGGCGCAGGCGTTCAATGACATTTTGGCGCAAATGCAGGAAAGTATTCCAAACATTACTCTGGAAGAAATAAAAAAAAAACTGAGAAATTTACGCACGCAGTACATGCACGAAGAGCAAATAGTAATGGGTTCGAAGAAAAGTGGAAGTGGAAGGAGCGATGTATATACTCCAAAACTTTGGTGCTACATAGAGGTAAATTTAAATTGTAGTTTATTGTGTAGAACAACTGTTTATACATATGTTTTTATTTTTTTAGGATTTAAATTTACCATCAACGAGCCGAGGAATCACAAATAAAAGAAAAATGGACACAGACGGAGATATAAGTACAACGCCATTGGTAATTTAAAAATAATGAGATTAAAGTTAAGGGTTATTATTTTTAATGTTTAATTGCAGGACTGTGAAAATACTAGCTCCAGTTGTTGCGATGACTCCAATGTTTTTGAGAAGCCAGAGAACAAACGACCGAAGGTACATATGTGTAACAAAGTTATTTTTCGGAAATACTAATTTTGTAAAACTAATGAAATTGTATTTTTTAGAAAGATGAATCGGTGAACAAAATTCTGCAGGAAATTGAAAATTTCAAAACCCGTATATCAACCCAACGGAAAACACCAAAAAATTTGAGTGGTTAGGAAATCTAGTTACTAATCAAATGGAAAATATCGATCCAGAGGACCGACCTGATGCTATCTGGAAGGTGCAGCCCATAATGCACGACTTCACAGAGAAAGCACGCAGGAAACGTACCACGTCTGGAAGTTCCACAGCATCCGGCAAGGATATCCTTGAGCTGTCCATGGATGGGATTTTCGACGAATCTGATTCTGATTTGTGAAATGTTTCACTAATTGTTGTTTTTTACAGGAGTCAACCAATTTTCCAACGAGAATATAAAGAAACACTCGCCAAAACAGTGCCTTTTTTCTATTGTTTTAAATGTAGTGTATCAATTGTTTTAGTTTAACTTTTTCATATTTTTGAATTGTAATTGAATAGTTTATTAGTTGTTTTGCTTTAAGTTTTTGATATTTTTTAATTGTGATGAATTGTTTATTTATTGTTTTACTTTAAGTTTTGGATTTTTTGTTTAATTGTCATTGTTTTTTTAAAATAATAAATCTTTAATAAGAAAATATCTTTTCAATTCAAATAAAACATAAGTTTTTCTATGCTCGGTCGTTTGTATGACGCAATACATACCCAGAGGAAAAAATCCCACACGAAAACCTTTATTATACAAAAAAAACCATTGGTCAATCAATTTTTTCCTCATATTTTCAGATATTTCTATAAAAAAATGATTTAAAGAACAAAAAAATGCACTGCAGAAATACGTAGCCTTTATTGACAGAACTTATATAGGTACATATTTTGTAGATGAAGCAAAAAATATAATATGAACTACATTCTTGGTAGCAAATCTAATTTTCCTTCGTTGCAGAAGTACGCCGTGAGTTCTTGCCGAATGGTTTCTGTTCGACCCCTTTGGGGGTCGAAGGTACTGTCCGAAGTACCACCACCGCTTACAGGTGTGTATCTTTGAGTCAAGTTGCTATAAGTGTCATCACGTTCCATTAAAAAGATTTGTAGAGCACAACAAGTAAGTGCAATTGTTTGCACCTTTTCTGCTCTTAAATTAATTGGTGCTAGGAAGACTCTAAAGCGGTTTGCTAGAATTCCAAAAGCATGCTCAACAACATGCCTAGCACGCATCATCGTTTACCCTCCTTCAAACCAGTACTTAGCTTACTTTGGTGGAACACTCCGGCATCATTATTGCGACCATTGCAGCATATGTCCACAAATATAAATTTGCAGTTCGCATCAACAAGAGCCATCAACACAATGCTGTTGGTGCCCTTGTAGTTGTGGTAAAATGCACCATCTCTACGGTATGACCGGAAGCTAATGTGCTTACCGTCTAAAGCACCGATACAATTTGAGAATTGCCATTTAATATCAAATTCCTTAGCTATGGCCTCCCACTGTAAAAGGCTGTTGGGAAACTGTAAATAAAATTTACAAATAAACTTTAAATCAAAATTGCAAAAATATGTACCTTCAAATACGATCCGTTCAATTGATTCAGCAGCTTTCCACAAACTTCTGGTACAGCATTCGATATTGTCGATTTAGACAATCGTGTCTGGTAGTCAAGGCTTTGAAAAGTCTCCCCTAGACACAAATACAGGTTTATTAAATAAAACATAAATATGGCCATCACTTAAAACTCACCAGTGGCGAGGAATCGCAATGTCATTGCTAATTTCTCAGCTGGTGATATAGCATCCCTCATTTCCGTATTGGTAATCCTGCTCCACCAACGCCAGCAGAAACTCAAATTCCCTTTTCGTCACCCTTAGATAATTTTTGTATGATGCTTCGTCTTTCAAGTGAAGCTCTTTGGCCAAAAACGAAAATGACCCGCGCTCCGCTCGATTTGTTCGCCATGGCTTCACCAATAACCGCTTTACTCTTTTCCTTCCCTTTGTAGGTAACAAACAAACTTTCTTCACTAAATCACTTAAACCTGAAATGTTACACAAAATATAAATTGTTACATTTATACTCCAAGCATGTACCACAAACCAATGAGTGTGTCCACTTCTCGTCGTCGCCCGCAACCAAATCATCAGCTTCACCTATGCATTCAAAAATTTTCTTTATGATTAACAGTTTGTCTTTTGTATCCATTATTACTTTTTTCTTCTTAATTTTTTCACTTTTTTATTTGTTTAATTTATTTTTACTTATTTCTTTCCATAATTTTCTTTGCACTTATTTATTCCCACAACAATTTTACGTGCGTCTCAATTTTATAAGAATGTCAGAAGCAACAAAATAAAAAACAAGAATTGCAGCAATTCAATGGCGAACGAATTGCTCGTGTAAACACAAATGGCAACTCCAAAAGAGAATCGACAAGAATTGCTGCAATGAAAATTGCTCGTGTAAACTCTGACTAATGCATTAAACACATAGACGACAGCAAGCTGCACGACGACTGACTTCAAATGTCGTTGGCGACATTTGTCGTTGTGTAGCCGCCTTTTTAAATATTTTGAAAACGCCAGCTACAGCGTAAACAGCTGATATTGTTTTTTTTGACAGAATTTTAATAAGTTTTACGAAAACATGAGTGGAAATATAGTAAATTCTATAATTAATATTGCTAAAGTAGTACATATTACAATACAATAAATTGTAATTACAGTACAATAAATTAAACAAAAATAATCAAAAACTTACCAAATTCAACAAATGCCAATCAACACAATAAAAAAAATTTTAATATGCACAGCTGTTTGTAGGAGTAATGTATTTTTCAGTGATGCCAATATGACGTTTATTAGACACACAAACAAACGATTTATGTTCTACAAAATAATTTATTGAAAAGAGTATTTGGTTTTGTAATTTCTTTACACGAAGTACATGCACATGTTTTATTTTCATCATAGTTTGTTTATTAATGAGTGGATTAGAATACATTCCGAAGAGGCAGGAAATATTTAAAAGGCGAAGCCATATTTTGGCATACCCCCGGACGAAGACCGGCTACGCAAGAAATCTTTATATAGCGAAATTATATTTTAGCATACCAAGAAGAAATAAAACTACATTCCCTTTTTCACTGAATATGTGTGGTTTTTTTTACAAAACGTGAAAAATTGAACGCGAGTTTGGTTTTGTGCACCTTGAACGCGCATAGTACAACAATAATTTTTCTGGGCAGAAAATTTTTCAATTCAGAATTATTTGTTTCAACTACGCTATCCACCAAAAAAAATTCGAAAGCCGGCTGATAAAACATTTAATAAATCCCAAAATGTTTGACACAAATTTTCAGTTTTTAGTTAAACGCCTTTAATCTCCAAATTATTACAACTACTTTAGTGCATTACCAACACTGTATCTGATATTGTCGCCTTTCAAAATAGAAATTAGTTTATATTGGCGACAACTGCAACGGTCGCTGTGCCGTCATGCTGCTGTGACGCCGTCAAAGTAATCATTTTCATATAAACGTGTGTGTTTTAATTTTGACAGGTTGTCGCTCGTAGCTTGCTGTCGTCTATGTGTTTAATGCATAAAGGTTTAATTTGTTGCCAAACAATTTTGACATGAATGACGATTTCGAAACAAAAATAAAATAAATCGATATCGGGGGAGAGCAAAACTCTTTGGTGTTTCATTATTTGCTTTGTGCATTTACTCACTGGAGTTTGACACAACTTTTCACTTTTAAAGGATTTATATAAAAATGGTTTATAAGTTGTTTGATATCGAATTGTGACTGGGGTAAAGGCGAAAGTATCTATATTTTATCATTAGTCCTTGCGAGATTTTGTTTCATTGTGGGTTTTCGTTTTAGTTTAGTCTTTTTCGTATTAATAACGTTGCAGCCTCTGGTATTAATATGATACTGCAGGGATGGATTTTGATGGTGGTGGGTATTACTCTACGTTTCCCTTAATCTGTACAAAGAGAGTTACTTCCTCCACCAGAACATCCTACTGCTTACAATATTTTGTGTAATATATGCAGTATCCTCCTATGGACTTAGGTCTGAATACCACATGGGATCTAAATCGAACAATACACATCAACGTTAGCTGATGTTCATGCTGAAGTCTGTGCTTCGCTTAAAAGTTCCTCTTCCATGTTGATCAGGTCTATGAAGTGAATCGCACCAGACAATTCATCAATCCGCCAGCCAGTCAACAAGCAAGCAAGAATAGACGTTATACTGAAGCACCAACAAAGCAATCATAACTAGCGCCACGACAACCGTTCACTGTATGTTTGTATTTAGTCAAATAGGGCGGAGAATAAGAGTTAAGGGACCCTTAGACCAGTGGATAAGTTGCAACGACTTCAAGTTGACATCAACTTCGATTACTTCTTGACGAATCCAAGCTGGGGAAGAGAAAGTACAATCGTGGCTACCGCGTAGAAGGCCAGTGGGTGTTCGGAGGAGTTGAAAGAAATACCGGCAAGTGTTTTATGCTACCTGTTCCTGACCGGAGCCGAAGCACTTTATTAGCAATAATAAAGAGGTATATTCGTCCGGAAACTAAAATAATTTCAGACTGCTGGAAGGTAATAGTAATAATAATATTCTACTATTTTTGTTAACCCCTTTCCTACAATTTCAGGCATATGACACCGTGAAAGATGAGGGTTACACTCATTTTAGAGTAAACCACTCTAAATCTTTTGTAGATGAGGACACGGGCGAGCACACCAACACCATTGAGGGATTATGGAGGCATTTAAAGAGCTCAATTCCTGAGTACAATCGCCGAAAGGAGTTCTTCAATGGATATGTACAAAAGTTCATATTTTTGAAATGATGCAAAGCCAATTTGAAAGATCCTTTCAGGGAATTCCTCAGATTCGCGGGGGAGATGTACAATCCAGTAGGAGAAAATGCGGATGTGGAAGAAATAAAAAACATGGCCGGACACGATGAGTTATCGGAAGATTCCGATTGCGAATCGCTCGCAATTTCCGATGATGAGGGTGATGTTTGAATTTAGTTATACTGTTATAGTTTTGTCTAGTTATATTATTTAATTTTTGTTATAGAGTTAGTTATATTATTTTATTTTTTGTTATACCGTTGAATTACTAATATAAGTGTTGTTTGAAAAATTGTTTTGCGATTTTTTTAAAATAACTTTATTTTTTGTCGCGCAAAATTATTTAAAAAAATCGCGCGATTTTTTTAAAATAATTTTTTATTTTTAGTCGCGCAAAATTATTTAAAAAAAATCGCGCGATTTTTTTAAAATAATTTTTTCTTTTTTTCCATAAATTTTCAGCATTATCTCGGGTATTTAAGGGGTTAGAAGAACAAACGAAGTGTCGGTGGTCGGTGGAAACGGCCTTGGGAAATAAGTTAAGGAAAAGCTTCGTATGCACTCTACCACTTGAGTAACTGCTCCACATACACAGTTTTAAGACAAGCCGACTTTTCGTTGGTGGACTCTTACTTAGGACACGGTATAACAGCATGGGGTAACGCAACCTATTGTCGACTACTGGAACAACATCAAAACAGAATATTAAAAATAATTCTTAAAAATAACCAGAATCCTTTTAACAGAATAAACAATAACTTGCAAACCAATACACGTAACAACCACTCAACACACATTTCTAATAAAATATGCAAAGAACTTAAAATATTAAACATCCGAAACTTATATAACTCAACTGTTATTAACGAATTCCATGAGAATACTTCATTTCGTAAACATATTGATCAGCAACAAAACACGCAAAGTCGTGCCCAAGGAAGATATCAAGTCCCATTATACAACAACAATTATGGGAAGAATTCAATTGCCGTTGCACTACCATCAGTAATGAATACGTTGCCACTTAATTTATTAAATATTAGGAATAAATTTAAACGTAAAAAGTTAATTAAACGTCATTTTATAAATTCGCAATGAGTACAATATTTATTAAACTAATCAATATGATTTTTTTTTTTAAAACTAAATGTTGTTGTAGTATGTACATTTAAAAAATATTTGAAGATTTATAACATAATATGAATACTATCAACAATTGTTAAGTCTTTTTTACATTCTGCAGACAAACCTTTAAGGTTTCGTGGGACTATTATTTTAGATAAATTGTAAACCAATATACCACATAATAAAAAAATTGAATTGAAATAAAAAAAAAACTAATGGAGTTCATAACAGGTATAATACCGGTAAAAGTTTTGGTACTACGAATGACGTAAGGTAGGGTTGAACTAGTCTGAGCCAACAGATACGGGTAGCCGATAGGCTAACCTCACCATTCCTGAGCGATGAAGAGGCTTTGGGGTAGATGTTGAATGGGCGAGCAAACATTTAATTACGTTTATGCTGTCTGATTAAATAACATATCGATGAACTATTAGGCAACAACTTGCGAAAGGGTTAGATACCCATAGGTAGGACCTGGGCTGATATGTATATCCCATTTAACGATGTTCTCAGTATTGAAGCGAGTCTTTCTTTTGTTTTCGTTACAGTTAGTCTTAAGCAAGACCCCCCGAGTAGACAGACGCCTTAAGTAGGTAGATTCGTCGGCGATGGCTAGCAGCGTCAAATGCATCGTGTGCCTAGGTACGGTGACGGAGGAGGATGGAGGTATATGTTCTTCCGAATATGGTCACGTATTCCACATTAGGTGCCACCGCACTTGGGCCGAACAGGAGAGGACGGACTGCCCCGTCTGCCGGTGGCCGAACTATACGACGCATCCGATATATCTGCGGTTCGTTGTAGAAGAACCAGTCGAAGGTCAGGAGCAGATCAACACCCTCCGTCCGGAACTCCGTACGGCCGGAGAGAAGTATGAGGCGGCAGAAGCGCAAATCGCGGATCTGCTCAGCAACCATGACCAGCTGAATTAGCAACATCGTCACCACCTTAGGTCTCTCATGCGCGAAAAGGAAACAGCTCCAGAGGAAATCAGGCACCATCGGCAGGAAAATGACCGATTGCGTAGTCAACCCAATCAAAACTGCCAGACCTTGCGGGCAGAGAACGATGCCACCCATGCTCGACACAGCCGGCAGGTCGCCATCTTGATGCGCGAATGTGGCGCAGATGCAGGCGCAATGAGAGGTTACCCAATCCGAAAACCGCGCGCTGCAGGCAACCACTTGGATCTGGAAGTGCGAGATCTCACGCTAGAACAAAAGATGGCCAAGGCGCGACAAAGGGAAAGCACAGCAAAACCAAAAACCTCCAGGTACGCAGCGAGCCGATTGTCCATCCGATATTCCCCTCCTTCATCGAGCAGGACACCGCTGAAAAAATTCGTAAGCTATTAGAGCGTTTTGACATCACGTATCGGCCCGAAGCTCTGGTCATACGTTCGTGTCAAAGTTTTCGAGCTCAAGTTCGAGATCCTCAATTGGTTCGAACGCCTGCAGCTCACCGGCAGGGCAGCCCTACAAAGACTGGTAGTGAAGGACCGTTAGGTGGTCTCCGGACTTTATAATACCGTGACCAGTCGAGTGTTCGGTAGGAAGGGCATCAGGACGATTCGGCTACCGGAAGACCAAATTATCATCCTCCCCGGCCAGATGGATGGACGGCTGCCGCAGTCATCAGGTTCAAGAACAACCCCTCGCTAAACCCGCATCAATTTTCGGAGCGGTAGCGGACTATCCAGGCGGGGTCCTCCGAGAACCACACCCCATTAGCAGGCACAGACGGAAGAAAATTTCCGTTATCCTTCGCCAGGTCTGTCATCAGGATTACCGGGTTTGTGGCGGCGCCGTACCGACATCTACTGGCGGAAAAGTAATCTGGCAACATCTATTAAGATTATATCATCACAGAACTTGCCACGTACCACCTATATTAAATGCATCATGCCAATTGTGAAAACAAAAAGTAAACAACATTGTCAAATTATCTGGCAAAACAGCAACTTTCCATCGAAAATTCGAGAATTCACATAGGAACGCCTGGAAAAAAGAAATAAAACGGAACGGCAATCTGGCATGACTAAAACAGCGTTTTCTCAAAAGCCACAGCCATTTTCTGAAAATCATTCTTCGGTAAACAGCCAAAGCAGATATCTGTGTGAAAAGAGTAAAGGAAATAATTCAATCGCCAAATTGCCTTTCGAAAATTTGCAACCCTTAAAAAGTATAGAATACCAATTTGCGCATTGCGTTTTGCGTTAACTAATAAACATTCGTCGATTTTAATTTGGCAAACACTCCAATTAAGTTCCCAGGAAGAGTACGTCTCGCACTGGAAAATGACTAGAGAATCCCCGGGGGAAAAAACTTGCACCAGACATAACCTACAACAGTGGTAAGTCCGACGTGTCATATCAGTGTTCCCACACCTAACTGGAGACCCATAATTTGTAACAGTGATCTACGAGTGCGATTTTTGCGGGGATTTCGGTTGCACACACGTCGCCAACAGCACGGAGTTACCAGTGTTGGTTGGTCGTTTGTTCGGTTACCCACGGAAGCCACGTATCTCTGGAGGCTCTGGTAGTACTGCAGAGGTTGACCCTGTCGAAACAGGCAGTACCGCCCGGGTTACTCTGGGTAATACGTGTCCAGAAGTGGGGCTAGAAACGCTAACCGGCCAGGCAGCATTGGTCGCTAAGTATTGTGATCGTGAACCACGATAAATCCCACGGCACACACGCATTCTGGCCGCCAAGGCAAAATCAACAGCCTTAGGCCAACGTGCCAGAAATCTTTCAGCAGCGACCGTATTCGTCATAAAAATTAGCCAACATAATCTGGACATCATTGGTGCTAACTTCATCCTTCACCAGACACGTCACCAGTGTCACCGGCCATAACGATCATAAATATCGATAGACAAAACCTCAACGTCCCTCAACGTCTGTCAACACCGGCCAAAATAACCTCAGCTCACATACCATCAGTGGAGCCGCAATAGGTAACAAGTAGGTGACACACTCAACAACAACAGTCCCCTTCCATTGAAGTATTGTGCGGTAAGTCCAGATTTGTTTTTTTCGGACTACCGATTACGAATGGACCGGATTTAGAGTAGGGAATCCGCAAGGGAAACCACTACGTTATCCCCAGTTCATATTTTCAGTGCCTAGAGCATAGAGTAGCGAAAAATGTCATTATACAATAACATAATGTAATTAAATGTAAAGAAAATAACGTAAATCTGATAGGGTTTGCAAACCCCTAGTTCAAAAATACACCCTTAAAACTGTGAAGAAAGAGTGTAGTAATCAAAAATAAGAAAAATAGGTGAAATTTTGAATTAATAATTGAAATGTTGAAATAATACAATTATTGCAAAACGAAAATTTGAAAGACTGAAAAAATAGGATCCTATCATTTAAATTTTAAAAACGCCTAAAAGATACCCCAAATTTTAGGTGAATAAGCGGAATTTGTTAATGTTAGATTAATTTTATATATTATTATAAGAGCTTTAGCACTTTAAACACAAAGGCACCATGGAGTTATAAGTGCTAAATTAAAATTGAACTCTTTAGTGCTAAGTTAAAGAAAAATGTGAAGTGTTGAAAATCGTAAATGTTCGAGATTATAATTGTTGATTTGTTGAAACAGTTGTAATAATTTTTATATACAACATGCAAAAAGGGCTTTAATTTTTCAAAAGTCTAAGAGAAGTATGATCACTTAAAGGCTAAAGGAACATAATCCATTAAAAGAATTTTGAAATCGGGAAATTTAATATTTTAAAGACAAGTTGAAATGGATTTTGCAGTTAATTATTTTAGAACAGAAATTTAAATTTGAAGTTTTCGCGAATGAGATATATAGAAAAATTAAGAGAATAGCCTTTATTAAACCATTAATATTCCAAGTCTAATGTAAATTTGAAATATAAGAAATAATAAGAAAAAAATTAGAAATAAGAGAAAAAGGAAAATCATAATTTGAGAAAAGTTTAAGGTCCGTGCTGGACTCCTAAAAAGAAAAGGGAAGGTGAATTAAAGCAGATTAGGAGTGAGCACGATAGGGTGACTTACTGACTGTATTTTAAATATATATATGTTTTTATTATTTTGATATTATATATATATATACATCTTTTCACTTCTAATAACTAAATCCACGTGGCCATGGTGTAGGAAATTTCATATTCGTATATATTTATATCTTATGTCCACTGCTATGGAGTTATAACCAGTATTTATCTATGGTTTATCGACATATACGCTTTCCGCTTTTGCAGCAGTTAGTTATTAGGGTTACCCGGTTTAAAAGTCCCCGTTAGGTGGCCAAGTACTTAAACTCGGGGTTCTGTAACGTGAAGTATCGTGTTAACCGCTATTGTTTGTTTTTAAACCTAATGTAGCCTAATGTATCAAAGGCATATTAAATTTAAGATTATACCCATGAAGTGGGACTGTTTGCAGGTCCTCCATAAGGGGCCGGAATTTGGTTGCGCCTAAGATAAAGTTTCGCTTCTCCCATGGGGCAAAGTGGAATTGTTTACACTTTAAGCAAAACAACTGTATTTTAAAGCCTCATTGTTGGGCAAAAATTAATTTTTATAACGTCTGAGAATTTGAATGAGCGTTATGAATATGGTTGTTTGAACAACCTTAGGGGTAAAAAGGTAAGCCTGGGTTAAGCTCATTGGGGCAACAATTTGTTTAGGGACTCTGGAAGTGCAACAGAGTCATGGTGAAGCCACTACATCTGCCAGTGTATTCGTCGTAAGATAACACGAAACATTCTCCGTGTGTCTCCAAAACAATCATGTGCGCCCTCCTCGGTTTACATATTTTTCTTTTGTTGTTTTCTTTTTGTTTCCGTTTAATAGGTGTAATCAACTATGAGAACCTTCGCTCGGGCTCCGTCTCTTTTTTTATGTCTTTCGATCATTATTGGTATCACGACTTGGTATGTAATTTTATTGTTCTGAGTCAGATTGTTCGCGCATTGATTGAGTGGGAAGAACGACCCGGCCGCTCAATCAAAGCAATAACTGGAAAAATTTTGATTTTTTAAATGACAGTCTATAGTTTCGAACGCTCTTTGAAAGTCCAAAATATTGTCATTATGTTCTTTTTGACTTTTTATTTCCATTTATTTACTACATAGTTGACTGTTGTTTCACATGACATTTTTTTCTAAACCCTGATTGGTATTTTGAACATAGTTTGTTTTGTTTCATATAGTTTCTACTTGTTCTTTTTCAATCTTTTCGATGACTTTCTCACAAGTTTTTAGTGTAATTATTGGCCGGAATTCTTCACATTTATTAGTTTTCGCTACTTTTTCTATTGGTGTTACCATTGAATATTTCCAATCATCAGCGAAGACACCCGTAGTTAATGAGGTGTTTACTATATTAAGCATTGCAATACCCAAAACATTCCAGTTATCCAAAATTAGTTTTATGGAAACTTTGGTAAAATCTGGTTTATTCTTTAATTTACTACAATTATTTTTTAGTACTTGTAAAGATATTGCACGGATTATAATTCTATTAGATATCACAGGTATATTATTTATGTATTACACGATTTTTATTTCATCTCTTATTGACTTAATGCTATCGATACAATATTTACTACATTGGGTGGCTATTTGAAAATTATCCTTAAACTCTATTTCATTAAATATCACAGTTTTAATCTTATTTTTACCTTTTAGCAGTACTAATTCTTTAATATTTTTTGGTCCTTGGTGTTATTTATTTTATTATTGATATATTTATATTTTTCAGAATCCGTTTTATTTATGTATATGAGGGCATAAGTCAAAATTATAAACGATTTTTTTTAGATCCACTCTCTGGGTATATATTGAAACTTTTCTGAGTTCTATATTAAAAGGTTCTTTATTGAACTCGTATTTAAATATTTGACTTTCTTCATATTGCTCTTTCGTACTTGCGCTCGTTTGGTCGATGTATATGTACATTGCTTCGTGGTTAGATATTGTATTTGATATATTGTTCTTTACTTTTACGTTTTAATTATTTGTTATAATATAATTTATTATTGTTTTGGAGTTTTTTGTTATTCTCGTATATTCATTTGCTATTTATCGTTTAACATAGTTTCCGATTTGTATTTATAAGTTCCGGCTTTAGCCCAATCTATGTTGAATCACCAGCTACTATTATATCGTTGTCATTTTTGTAAATTGTTTCAATCGCTTGTTCAAACGCCTCACAGAAACCTAAATGTTGCCATATAAACGCTTATCCAGAATGCAGATTCAATTACCATTTCATAAATATTAGTCACGTGCCACATCTTTTTGAAGTGTATATATTCCTCGAGTTCTTGTTGAATTCGAATATGTTATATAATTGTTGTAATCCTGTAATTGTATATCTTGTTCCTCTATATCTGTTGCTAAATGGGTCTCCGATAGTATTATATAATCAGGTTTCTTTGCATATACCATTATCTCTAATTGATTAAAGGTATTTGTAAGTCCTTGTATATTTGTGTAAATACCTTTCACATCCTTTAATTGTTAACAATTTAATCCCAGCCTTTCTTTTTGTTATTAAGTTTATATTAATAAACTGGGCATTCCCCACTTCATCTACATCCTACATCATCTAGTCCCATATTCAGTCTTTTATTAACTTTTATACAGTTTACGCATTTTCTAATAATGTCCTTTTCACATTCGATGTATATTGTTGCCTGTTACAGGTCCAGACACTGCGCTCGACATCCGGGCTGGGCGTCTCGTTTCATCTGGTCCTCTAGGTGTCACATCACCTGCTGTAGGAGGTTGGTAGCCTATTGTCAGTGTTGGCATAGCCTCGCCTGTGGCTGCTGCTTGTCCGGTACCTGCTAGAATTACTAACAAAATTCGACGTATGAGAGCCTCGACATCGTCTTGACGACTAGCGCTCCATCCAAATCCGACTTGATTATTTCGTCCAGATCTGATGGCTGTTTCATACTCCGTTGGTGAAATATCCGAAAGTGGTATTCGCGCCGCCTGCGCCTAAAATGCAGTTAGTGCGCAAAAATCCGGAGACTCGAACGACTCTGCATACTCCGTACTGTCCAAGGGATCAGTTCTCGATCGGTGATCGAAACCGTTCGACCCCGCAATTGGTGCAGAAGCAGTTGTAGATGGAATGGTGCCGGTGTTGGCAACCGTACGTTCCGTATGTGATGCTTGTGGTGTATCTCGCCTGCAGCAGTATCGTCCCTTCAGCTCCTCCTCTCGGGGGCGAACGCTGTACTGGCATATCTCCCTTACTCACGTACCACAAAATCACAAAAACAGAATGAATTCCACCAGGAATCGTAAAAACTTCCCCTCTGGGGATCCCGAAGGAAAATTCAAAACAAAATACTACACCACTTAGCAGTAATCAAAAAGATTACGTGGTGTTAAAGTCTTACACCGAAAAGATAATAAAAAAAATCGAAAAACAATGAAAACCAAAAATAAACTAGCTAAAACAAAAAGATTACGTGGTGTTAAAGTCTTACACGGAAAAGATAATAAAAAAAATCGAAAAACAATGAAAACCAAAAATAAACTAGCTAAAACAAGCTAGACCAAAACAATGCACAAACAAAAATTTTAAGCTGAAAAGTTAAGGTTAATTTAAGTGAAAATCAATAAAAACAAATCAAAAAATAAAAATGTAAATGCAAAACAAATATATATTTTCCAAAATGTTCAATGATAAATGAAAAATCAAACCAATGAAAACTAAAATAATCAAAAATGTTCAAATCAAAACAAAAAGTATCGTCAATTTTTAAAGCGATGTAAACAAAAATCGTAATCGAATACAAACTTTCGTCAACCTTGTCTTCAAAAAATCAAAAATTCGAAAATCAAAACGAATCAACACATGTCGCCAAAGTTAAACGACTCAAAATCAAAATAATATATCGCCCAGTTCAAAAATCGAAATCGAATACAAAGTTTCTTCAAATTCGTATTCGAAAATCAAACGTACTGAAACAAAACGTATTTCAAATTTGATAGACGCAAACACGAAATTCAAAAATTTTAAATTCAAAATCGTATGGGACTTCAATGGTAAGAAGGGTGGTATTAAGGTACGTTTATCTGGTACATAAAAAAACCATATGACGTAAACTTCTCCATGACACATAAAAACTAATCCAAGAGAGAGCAAAAGTAATAAGTCTAAAACCACGCTTACGTGACTCACTCTCCTAGACTACCCCGAACACTTTCTTCATGTTCAACCTAGTCATTACTGACTAGAAGCTACCGAAAAACTATGACTTTACTCTAAAATAAAAACGAAAATAATACAAACACTTTGACGCCCACGAGTCACACCAAAAGTCGCAACGCGGTTAGATCAGAAGATCTTCGCCAGGACTTACGTGTGGTCTAACTACGTTAACGGCCAAAATTTACATTAATGTTACTTCCTAAGCGGAGACGCAAACAAAGGTCACATCAAGAAGGGGCCCAATGCTCCGCGCCTTGCCGAGGCAACGCGTCCGAGAAATAATAACTCCCGATACGGTACTTACGGTAAGCGCGAGTGCATTGAAACTTTTCCAAACTAAACATAACGCACTAACGAAATTATCTTTCGGCCCCACGTTGGGCGCCATTATGTCATGTGGGCACAGACAGCAATTTCGAAGGGTTAGCTATGGAGTTCATGTAATGGTCTCGCGGGGTGCCATGCGTCTGCCGGGGGGGATCTTTCCGCTTACCAAACACACCAACAGGTTGCCTCTGAACATTGATTACACACCGAGGCTTGAACAATCAAGATATCGAGACATAAATATAAAACAAAAAATTTAGCAAGTAAACACGCACAACAAACTAAAACCGAGAAGCTAAAGTGTGTCTTGGAGTGATAGGATAACAACAAAAATCGCAGTACCAGAAAATTTAAACCCTTTTACACCCTACTTACCTCTTATAAACTTAAGCTCACATAACGAAAGCTTTCGTAAAAACATTATAAAATTTATTATACCCATATGAGGGACAAACTCAATTTCTTAATCTTTAACTAAATTTCAACATAGCTTTTCTTAAGTACTAATAGACATTAGCCTAACTATGTCCCCATAGGGTACATAGATAAAAGACTACGAAGTGTAGGGCCCGCTCCCTATATACAAATCCTACAAACTACAAGGGTGCCGAAAGTTGCATCATCGTTTTTGCTCGTTACATTTAGGCTCCGATCGCCATTTAACTAAACGCGTACCGTAAAAAATCACGCAGAGCCTTAGATGCAATTCACATGAGACCCCGTGTGGGAAATGATAAAATATAAGTATAAAATCATAACTATATTAACAAGTCAAAACTGTCCCAGTCACCCTAACATTCAAAACTGCTCAATATGCCAGAAAGTGCACGCTTCAGCCGCACTGCGTAGCCTACACTCCTATCTTTAATCTTTCTTATTCTACTTAACTCTAGAATTTTAAAAAACTAGATAACTAAAATTACCTCTACTCTATAAAAACTTTAACGATCCTGATCAATTTAATCGCATTTCAACTTCAACTTCTTTATTTTTCTCACTTTTTTAATTTTGTATACCTTTTCTATGTATACACTAAGTCTGTTCTTTATTTTTATCACTTTTTAATTTTGTATACCTTTTCTATGTATACATTAAGCCTGTTTTTTTATTCCCTGCTAAACTAATTTGTCGACGACTTTGTATGGGGAACTAAGCGATATTATAAGCAGCACTCCATACAAAGTCTTCGAAAAATTAGTTAAGCAGGGAATAAAAAAACAAGCTTATTATTATAGTAGATTTTCCAGATTTTTGCATGTTTTACTTTGTATTCTTCTTAACTATTGCATTTTAATTTTGGAGTTTTACTTGCTTTATTGCATTTTTAATTTTAGATTTCTTGTGGATTTATTGCCTTGTTAATTTTGTAATTTCTTGTCTATTGTATTTTAATTTCGTATTTTTGTGAATTTATTATACTGTTAATTCTGTAATTTCTTGTCTATTGCATTTTAATTTCTATTGCATTATAATGTCGGGTTTTTGCAATTTGACTCCTTTTCGACTTTCAGAAGGAAGTCTAGGACTTGGCCCTTGGGTCCACCCCTATTACGCCACAAATTATGATCACTTTTTTATTTTTAACAACTAATTTTAGTTCCCTAGCACTGTCCTTAGTGGGAGTGATGGATGACCTGGGCTATTGTCTGTTTGCTATTTGGTGGTGATTGGGATGGAGGTAATGTTGGTGAAACTTTTGATGCTGCTGAACGGCTGTTGGAAAACGCTACTATGGCTTGTGGTGCTGTCGGTTGAGTGTTGGTACCCACAAACTTGAGGATGTTGGTATGCACAAAATTGAGGTGGTTGATACAGCCGGTGGGGTTAAGCGCAGCGTTTACTTTCAACGGCTTTCAGCCTACGGGAAGACTGGGACCTCCTTTTGGCCGACGCTGCTCTTACCCACCTGGGGACGCTGGTGATACGCGTCCCTCCGTTTCCTATGGGGGAACTAGGGTAGGACCTAAAAGTTGAACCTAGGCTGCCTTTTGCTGTTGTGTCACCGGCTTGTTGTTAGCAACCTTCCTTTACTGTGGAGACACGTCGAACGAAAAATTAATTAGCGCCTCGTCACACACAAACGCACGCACTTGGATTTGCACTTACCTTTGGCCTGCGACCAAAGCGATGGAATTTCATATGGGCTGTACAAAGTACTACTTTTCGCTGGCAAAATGGTGGTTTGCCTTAGGGTCTTCTCAAATGTGTTTTTCTTTTACTTTTTATAGATAAATCACTTCGTACTTTTATACGCTGCCGGGGGTGCTGGTGCTGCCGGTGAACTTTTTGCAATGCTCTGGTTGGGACAAATGCTGGCTTATTACAGCTCGGCGTGGTTTTGGCGTCCACTGACATTAATGTGGCCTTTGCTAGGTATATGGCGCCGTTATCGTATATAATTTTGCTAAAAACGGGGAAAACTTTTTGGGTTGCTGCTGCTGTGTGTATCGATTGAATTTCATCAGAGTGTTTGTTGAAGGTGTAATTACGCCTTCGGCTGCGATGTAATAAACCAGTTCAGCCGCCACAAATCCTATCATCCTGCTGACATCCTCGTCAAGGGATTGGAGGAATCCTATGCTTACAGGGGACCTGGTAGATAGGATCAGGTCGCCCAGGGTCCTCCTGAACTAAGTGGACAGCCAACACCCTTGCGGATGGTACTGTCTCAGGTCAGTGGTGTGGTCTGGACGAGTCTTCACCTATCGAACACGCTCTGCAGAGCGGCCAATCGGTCTCGGAGCTCATGAATCTCCGCTCCAGGATTCTCTCGCAATTGTCGGATGGTTTGACACATGCGGACGTTCTCCTCCAGAATATGCTCGTTCTCGCGATGGAGAGCCCGTGAATGGTAGTCGTATTGGGCTTGCAGCTCTTCATTGCTCTCACGAAGTCGATCTAACGCTGCCTCTGCGGTCATGTACCGTTCTTGATTAGTTAGGGTTTGTTGCCTGAGGGTGATTAGCTCGCGTACATCAGCTACTACTTCTCCTTGGACGAACCGTGGGTAAATCGGGTGTGACCAGTAGTTGGGGTGATGGCACACCGGACAGTCCATTCTGCCTTTGCTCAGCCAGGTTTCGTGGCAAAAAAAAAATAAATGGTTTCCCGTTAGATCCCATGAAGGGATTTGGGAGAGCTTCTCACAACCAGTGTGCTGTACGCGTTCTAGTTTTAAACTCACTGATTGGGACCTACAATTTTACACCGGTTCCGAACGGTATTTTGAGAAGCTTTTTCATGGCTAAATACTCGATGGTGTCGCCGTCACTAAGCGAGGTGACCGCCGTCGAAAGGAATTTAAGGTGGTCAGAGTAGGGATCGAACCCACGTCCTCATACACAAGAGCCGCGCACACTACCATTGCACCACCGGCGGTTTCGTGGCAAGCCAGATGGAAAAGGTGGCCGCATTTAGTAGTCACTAGCCGCTCGTGGGTCGCCATGCTGTAACTCCTAACTGTCGGGGGTCTTGATTGGTCTAAGCTGAAACGAGAAACTAAGTACTTCAGCCTAATAACAGGGGTAGATGGTATGGTCAAGTTCCTACCTAATTTTATATAAGGTTGTAAGTATTTCTGTTATCAAATCAAATTCTTCGACTAAATTCAACAAGATTATTTTCATCACGTTACCGTGGATCATAACAAATATATAGGTTTTACCTGACTCAAAACTCTCCAGAGACCTATTGCTTCAGGTCTTTAGCATGGTAAACCCCTAAGCGTTTACCCTTTAAATCCTCAATTTCGTAAAGGCTGTTTCCGACAGGCTTGACAATGCGGCATTAAAATTGTCTTTCAACTGCTCTTACGCCTAAACACTTCCTGTCCAGGAATATATTTAACTGGTCGGCTTCGGGTGTTGTAAAATCGCTCATTCTTTTCAGAAGCCTTATGCAGGATATCCTGGATTTTCGACCGCATCAAGTCTTGGGCCACGAATCTATGTATTTCGCCTTCACCCACGTCCGACAAACTGTTCAAACGTCTCGCCAACTTGTACATACTGTCATGGGTAAACATGTAAACCCCAAACAAGACAAAGTAAGGTGTGACTCCAATAGCGCTATGTGCGGATGACCGCAGCGAACACTCTATCTCCGACAAGTGATCCTCACTCTCGGTGATCCTCCTTCATATAATAACGAATGGCCGACAGTACTGACTGATTGAGTCTCTCCGAGGCATTGGCCTGCGGAGAGTGCACTGCTGTTCGATAGTGCTTAATACCGAAATTCTCAACTAAATCAGTAAATTCGCGACCAACGAACTGCTTACCATTATCGGAGACTATAGTCTCCGGTACTCCAAACTTGTAGCAGATTTCTGATATCAAAAATCCGATGAAGCTTTTGCTGCTAGCCTTTGCCATAGCCTTAAGTAACACGAACTTCGTGAGATGGTCTAGAATGATAAAAATGTAGCAGTGGGCAACCTATGACCGACGGTAAGGTCTCAAAAAATCCTCGAAAATTCGCTGGTATGGCCGATGGGTCACCACACCTTCCACGCAAAGTCCTCATGAAGTGGTATGCCGTCGTAGGGTATCGTGCGCTTATACACGATTCCATCTATAACATTTAAATCGGGGGCTTATATCTAGATTAGGTCCAACTCTCATATCTGCTTTAAGTTATTACCATTGATAGAACCTATTATCGAAAGGGTAAAAAAAAACAAATTTTGGCGCTCACCCATATTTCCCGAATTACGACCCCCCAAAAATTTGGATACAAAATCTGTTCTATCTACCAAAGTACTTGGCTGACTGCGCCCACATCGATATCGTTGGAAAGCTTATGCAAATACCTTTCGAACTGTATATAAAAAAATACGAACCATTAACCCATTGTGAGCCAATCTATGATATTCGACTTTTAACCACACTTTTTGGGAAAACACAACTTTCTCAGAATAGTACCGACGGCAAAGGGCTTATTTCCCAACGCCGTTTCCACCGACCACCGATACCACGCACCTTTATCAAAAATATTATACTTCGTTTGTTCTTCTAACCCCTTATTTAGTTTTTGTCGCCCAAAATTACTTTAAAAAATCGCGCGATTTTTAAAATAATTTTTTATTTTTTTCCATAAATTTTCAGCATTAACTTGGGTATTGGAAAAGTACTGGAGAGGATTCTGGTGCAGAGACTGAATGAGAGAGTCGCTGACAGCATGTGCCGTTGGCAGTTCGGTTTCGTAAGGGGCCGAAGTGTCGAAGATGCCTGGGCCCACGTGAGGAGAACTGTTGTAGAGTGTACTCAGAAGTATCTTCTGGGTGTTTTCATCGACTTTAAAGGTGCGTTTGATTATCTGAGTTGGGCGAGCGTGGAAGAAAGACTAGCGGGGTTAGGGTGTCAGGAAGTAGCACTCTGGAGAAGTTACTTCTCTGACAGTAAAGTAGTGATAGTCGGGGCAAATAGTTCTGAGTGTGTTGATGTGGTCCGAGGATGTCCACAGGGTTCCATTTGTGGACCGTTTGTGTGGAATCTTATGATGGACTTGCTTTTGCATGAGCTTGAGGCCGAATGCAAGATATGTGCTTACGCTGATGACTTGCTTATCATGGTCGAGGGTAGTTCTCGTTCCGAGTTGGAACAGCTATCCTCGGCTATGATGAGTATTGTCACTCGGTGGGGCGAGCGTGTAGGAGTTAGTTTATCGGTGGAAAAGACAGTGACCATGTTGCTGAAGGGTAGTTTCAAGTCCCATTGGAGCAGAGAGCATGAGTAGAAGTGAGCGGCGGGCTCGGTTAGATGCGTTAGTCACATCTGAGTGGCAGGGCCGTTGGAATTCCAGTACCAACGGTCGAGTAACGTATAGATTTATACCGGATGTAGAATTCGTCGGGAAGAACCCTGAGTTTAGCTTCAACCTAAGCCTTAGTTTCATACTGACAGGTCACGGGTCGTTAAATGCATTCTTGCACAGAATGAGACTTGCGGATCGGGAGTCGTGTGATTGCGAAGCGCCAATCGAAGATTGGCTCCATGTTTTGTGCGAGTGTCCCCTTTACGGGGCTTTTAGGGATTTAGTCGGCATGGGTGTCACCAGATCCGGTGGTGAGTGGTGTGTGAGTAGTATGCTTCTGTCTCCGGATGCGTTGTGTGTTGCAACGCGGTTTGCCTTTCGTGTTTTCGCGAGTCGGCGCGCTAGGACGGTTTAGTTGTTGTTGTGGGTTTCACTGGTCTCTATCGGTGTCTCCCTTTTGTAGTGGTTAAACGTTTTTCGTGATCCTGGCTTTTTCAAGCTAGTTATTCAGCCGTTTAGGATCTCGTTGTCGGTACTGCTGAACCCTGCAAACACAGGGGTTGCCAGTCCCGGACTTCGTCGGAGTCGAATTTGGAAGTGGATTAGCCGCGAGGTCTGACCAGAGGCCTGTTTCTGGTACCGTGTGCTGTTTGGGATTGACACGTGGAAGGTCTCGAACTCGTGCCCTTTCAGTTTGTGTCTTGTTGTTGTTGACCCACGGGGGCATCATGGGGCGAAGCCTGAAGATTGGCTGCCGGTCGCTGTTATTGACCGGAAGAGGTGGAAACAGCCTTGCTCCCACGGTGAGAAAGCTGCAGCCGTCTGACTGTAGTTATTAGACCGTTTAAATTGCAATTTTTACCATTTAAATGGCAATGTCACGTGATGTTGTTGTTAGTGTTGATATTGTATAATTGTTTCACGATTGATGCTTTTGTCGCCGGGGGTGACCAGTCCCCTACTTAGTACAAAGTAAAAACTGGGAGCAGCTTCACTGCGAAACTCGGACCAGAGAGTATGCCTATCTGGTAGCACGGGTGGTGTTGGCCCCCTTGTGGGAGATCGTGCTGGCTGTGGTTGCCACCAAAATCGCTGGTAGAGGCTATGTAGTTGCCTTGTATATCAGTTACTTGTAACGAAGTATGCTAGGCAGGTGCATATCCTCGAAATATGGGATCCGTGGCCCTTATCACGGAAGAGGTTTGGATAGTACCTCACTCTTTACCAAGGAGGAGTAGCTCATGTACAGAGAGTTTACTCAATTGGTAGCTCGTGGACGGAAGAAAGAAGTCGCGCTGGCGGATATGCGAATACGGGGCGTTTGTTCTCCCACGTAATCGTGTATAGCAATGGTGTAAGGCTTCCTTTTCCTGATCTCTTGGCTGCCCCTCTATACGGGGTAGCACGGATATCTCACGGGCGGCGCTAACAGTCGTATCAAACATGTTCTTGGTGGGCTCACCTGTGGTTAAGGACTTCACGTCGAGAACCACATTAAATCACGCGGACTCTGTCCACAGGTCAGGAGGACCCTGGGCGAACTGATCCTATCTACCAGGTCCCCTGTAAGTATAGGATTCCTCCAATCCCTTCACGAGGATGTCAGCAGGATGATAGGATTTGTGGCGGCTGAACTGGTTTATTACATCGCAGGTTTATTACATCGCAGCCGAAGGCGTAATTACACCTTCAACAAACACTCTGATGAAATTCAATCGATACACACAGCAGCAGCAACCCAAAAAGTTTTCCCCGTTTTTAGCAAAATTATATACGATAACGGCGCCATATACCTAGCAAAGGCCACATTAATGTCAGTGGACGCCAAAACCACGCCGAGCTGTAATAAGCCAGCATTTGTCCCAACCAGAGCATTGCAAAAAGTTCACCGGCAGCACCAGCACCCCCGGCAGCGTATAAAAGTACGAAGTGATTTATCTATAAAAAGTAAAAGAAAAACACATTTGAGAAGACCCTAAGGCAAACCACCATTTTGCCAGCGAAAAGTAGTACTTTGTACAGCCCATATGAAATTCCATCGCTTTGGTCACAGGCCAAAGGTAAGTGCAAATCCAAGTGCGTGCGTTTGTGTGTGACGAGGCGCTAATTAATTTTTCGTTCGACGTGTCTCCACAGTAAAGGAAGGTTGCTAACAACAAGCCGGTGACACAACAGCAAAAGGCAGCCTAGGTTCAACTTTTAGGTCCTACCCTAGTTCCCCCATAGGAAACGGAGGGACGCGTATCACCAGCGTCCCCAGGTGGGTAAGAGCAGCGTCGGCCAAAAGGAGGTCCCAGTCTTCCCGTAGGCTGAAAGCCGTTGTAAGTAAACGCTGCGCTTAACCCCACCGGCTGTATCAACCACCTCAATTTTGTGCATACCAACATCCTCAAGTTTGTGGGTACCAACACTCAACCGACAGCACCACAAGCCATAGTAGCGTTTTCCAACAGCCGTTCATCAGCATCAAAAGTTTCACCAACATTACCTCCATCCCAATCACCACCAAATAGCAAACAGACAATAGCCCAGGTCATCCATCACTCCCACTAAGGACAGTGCTAGGGAACTAAAATTAGTTGTTAAAAATAAAAAAGTGATCATAATTTGTGGCGTAATAGGGGTGGACCCAAGGGCCAAGTCCTAGACTTCCTTCTGAAAGACGAAAAGGAGTCAAATTGCAAAAAACCCGACATTATAATGCAATAGAAATTAAAATGCAATAGAAATTAAAATGCAATAGACAAGAAATTACAGAATTAACAGTATAATAAATTCACAAAAATACGAAATTAAAATACAATAGACAAGAAATTACAAAATTAACAAGGCAATAAATCCACAAGAAATCTAAAATTAAAAATGCAATAAAGCAAGTAAAAATCCAAAATTAAAATGCAATAGTTAAGAAGAATACAAAGTAAAACATGCAAAAATCTGGAAAATCTACTATAATAATAAGCTTGTTTTTTTATTCCCTGCTTAACTAATTTTTCGAAGACTTTGTATGGAGTGCTGCTTATAATATCGCTTAGTTCCCCATACAAAGTCGTCGACAAATTAGTTTAGCAGGGAATAAAAAAACAGGCTTAATGTATACATAGAAAAGGTATACAAAATTAAAAAGTGATAAAAATAAAGAACAGACTTAGTGTATACATAGAAAAGGTATACAAAATTAAAAAAGTGAGAAAAATAAAGAAGTTGAAGTTGAAATGCGATTAAATTGATCAGGATCGTTAAAGTTTTTATAGAGTAGAGGTAATTTTAGTTATCTAGTTTTTTAAAATTCTAGAGTTAAGTAGAATAAGAAAGATTAAAGATAGGAGTGTAGGCTACGCAGTGCGGCTGAAGCGTGCACTTTCTGGCATATTGAGCAGTTTTGAATGTTAGGGTGACTGGGACAGTTTTGACTTGTTAATATAGTTATGATTTTATACTTATATTTTATCATTTCCCACACGGGGTCTCATGTGAATTGCATCTAAGGCTCTGCGTGATTTTTTACGGTACGCGTTTAGTTAAATGGCGATCGGAGCCTAAATGTAACGAGCAAAAACGATGATGCAACTTTCGGCACCCTTGTAGTTTGTAGGATTTGTATATAGGGAGCGGGCCCTACACTTCGTAGTCTTTTATCTATGTACCCTATGGGGACATAGTTAGGCTAATGTCTATTAGTACTTAAGAAAAGCTATGTTGAAATTTAGTTAAAGATTAAGAAATTGAGTTTGTCCCTCATATGGGTATAATAAATTTTATAATGTTTTTACGAAAGCTTTCGTTATGTGAGCTTAAGTTTATAAGAGGTAAGTAGGGTGTAAAAGGGTTTAAATTTTCTGGTACTGCGATTTTTGTTGTTATCCTATCACTCCAAGACACACTTTAGCTTCTCGGTTTTAGTTTGTTGTGCGTGTTTACTTGCTAAATTTTTTGTTTTATATTTATGTCTCGATATCTTGATTGTTCAAGCCTCGGTGTGTAATCAATGTTCAGAGGCAACCTGTTGGTGTGTTTGGTAAGCGGAAAGATCCCCCCCGGCAGACGCATGGCACCCCGCGAGACCATTACATGAACTCCATAGCTAACCCTTCGAAATTGCTGTCTGTGCCCACATGACATAATGGCGCCCAACGTGGGGCCGAAAGATAATTTCGTTAGTGCGTTATGTTTAGTTTGGAAAAGTTTCAATGCACTCGCGCTTACCGTAAGTACCGTATCGGGAGTTATTATTTCTCGGACGCGTTGCCTCGGCAAGGCGCGGAGCATTGGGCCCCTTCTTGATGTGACCTTTGTTTGCGTCTCCGCTTAGGAAGTAACATTAATGTAAATTTTGGCCGTTAGCGTAGTTAGACCACACGTAAGTCCTGGCGAAGATCTTCTGATCTAACCGCGTTGCGACTTTTGGTGTGACTCGTGGGCGTCAAAGTGTTTGTATTATTTTCGTTTTTATTTTAGAGTAAAGTCATAGTTTTTCGGTAGCTTCTAGTCAGTAATGACTAGGTTGAACATGAAGAAAGTGTTCGGGGTAGTCTAGGAGAGTGAGTCACGTAAGCGTGGTTTTAGACTTATTACTTTTGCTCTCTCTTGGATTAGTTTTTATGTGTCATGGAGAAGTTTGCGTCATATAGTTTTTTTATGTACCAGATAAACGTACCTTAATACCACCCTTCTTACCATTGAAGTCCCATACGATTTTGAATTTAAAATTTTTGAATTTCGTGTTTGCGTCTATCAAATTTGAAATACGTTTTGTTTCAGTACGTTTGATTTTCGAATACGAATTTGAAGAAACTTTGTATTCGATTTCGATTTTTGAACTGGGCGATATATTATTTTGATTTTGAGTCGTTTAACTTTGGCGACATGTGTTGATTCGTTTTGATTTTCGAATTTTTGATTTTTTGAAGACAAGGTTGACGAAAGTTTGTATTCGATTACGATTTTTGTTTACATCGCTTTAAAAATTGACGATACTTTTTGTTTTGATTTGAACATTTTTGATTATTTTAGTTTTCATTGGTTTGATTTTTCATTTATCATTGAAAATTTTGGAAAATATATATTTGTTTTGCATTTACATTTTTATTTTTTGATTTGTTTTTATTGATTTTCACTTAAATTAACCTTAACTTTTCAGCTTAAAATTTTTGTTTGTGCATTGTTTTGGTCTAGCTTGTTTTAGCTAGTTTATTTTTGGTTTTCATTGTTTTTCGATTTTTTTTATTATCTTTTCGGTGTAAGACTTTAACACCACGTAATCTTTTTGATTACTGCTAAGTGGTGTAGTATTTTGTTTTGAATTTTCCTTCGGGATCCCCAGAGGGGAAGTTTTTACGATTCCTGGTGGAATTCATTCTGTTTTTGTGATTTTGTGGTACGTGAGTAAGGGAGATATGCCAGTACAGCGTTCGCCCCCGAGAGGAGGAGCTGAAGGGACGATACTGCTGCAGGCGAGATACACCACAAGCATCACATACGGAACGTACGGTTGCCAACACCGGCACCATTCCATCTACAACTGCTTCTGCACCAATTGCGGGGTCGAACGGTTTCGATCACCGATGGAGAACTGATCCCTTGGACAGTACGGAGTATGCAGAGTCGTTCGAGTCTCCGGATTTTTGCGCACTAACTGCATTTTAGGCGCAGGCGGCGCGAATACCACTTTCGGATATTTCACCAACGGAGTATGAAACAGCCATCAGATCTGGACGAAATAATCAAGTCGGATTTGGATGGAGCGCTAGTCGTCAAGACGATGTCGAGGCTCTCATACGTCGAATTTTGCCAGTAATTCTAGCAGGTACCGGACAAGCAGCAGCCACAGGCGAGGCTATGCCAACACTGACAATAGGCTACCAGCCTCCTACAGCAGGTGATGTGACACCTAGAGGACCAGATGAAACGAGACGCCCAGCCCGGATGTCGAGCGCAGTGTCTGGACCTGTAACAGGCAACAATATACATCGAATGTGAAAAGGACATTATTAGAAAATGCGTAAACTGTATAAAAGTTAATAAAAGACTGAATATGGGACTAGATGATGTAGGATGTAGATGAAGTGGGGAATGCCCAGTTTATTAATATAAACTTAATAACAAAAAGAAAGGCTGGGATTAAATTGTTAACAATTAAAGGATGTGAAAGGTATTTACACAAATATACAAGGACTTACAAATACCTTTAATCAATTAGAGATAATGGTATATGCAAAGAAACCTGATTATATAATACTATCGGAGACCCATTTAGCAACAGATATAGAGGAACAAGATATACAATTACAGGATTACAACAATTATATAACATATTCGAATTCAACAAGAACTCGAGGAATATATACACTTCAAAAAGATGTGGCACGTGACTAATATTTATGAAATGGTAATTGAATCTGCATTCTGGATAAGCGTTTATATGGCAACATTTAGGTTTCTGTGAGGCGTTTGAACAAGCGATTGAAACAATTTACAAAAATGACAACGATATAATAGTAGCTGGTGATTCAACATAGATTGGGCTAAAGCCGGAACTTATAAATACAAATCGGAAACTATGTTAAACGATAAATAGCAAATGAATATACGAGAATAACAAAAAACTCCAAAACAATAATAAATTATATTATAACAAATAATTAAAACGTAAAAGTAAAGAACAATATATCAAATACAATATCTAACCATGAAGCAATGTACATATACATCGACCAAACGAGCGCAAGTACGGAAGAGCAATATGAAGAAAGTCAAATATTTAAATACGAGTTCAATAAAGAACCTTTTAATATAGAACTCAGAAAAGTTTCAATATATACCCAGAGAGTGGATCTAAAAAAAATCGTTTATAATTTTGACTTATGCCCTCATATACATAAATAAAACGGATTCTGAAAAATATAAATATATCAATAATAAAATAAATAACACCAAGGACCAAAACAAATTAAAGAATTAGTACTGCTAAAAGGTAAAAATAAGATTAAAACTGTGATATTTAATGAAATAGAGTTTAAGGATAATTTTCAAATAGCCACCCAATGTAGTAAATATTGTATCGATAGCATTAAGTCAATAAGAGATGAAATAAAAATCGTGTAATACATAAATAATATACCTGTGATATCTAATAGAATTATAATCCGTGCAATATCTTTACAAGTACTAAAAAATAATTGTAGTAAATTAAAGAATAAACCAGATTTTACCAAAGTTTCCATAAAACTAATTTTGGATAACTCGAATGTTTTGGGTATTGCAATGCTTAATATAGTAAACACCTCATTAACTACGGGTGTCTTCGCTGATGATTGGAAATATTCAATGGTAACACCAATAGAAAAAGTAGCGAAAACTAATAAATGTGAAGAATTCCGGCCAATAATTACACTAAAAACTTGTGAGAAAGTCATCGAAAAGATTGAAAAAGAACAAGTAGAAACTATATGAAACAAAACAAACTATGTTCAAAATACCAATCAGGGTTTAGAAAAAAATGTCATGTGAAACAACAGTCAACTATGTAGTAAATAAATGGAAATAAAAAGTCAAAAAGAACATAATGACAATATTTTGGACTTTCAAAGAGCGTTCGAAACTATAGACTGTCATTTAAAAAATCAAAATTTTTCCAGTTATTGCTTTGATTGAGCGGCCGGGTCGTTCTTCCCACTCAATCAATGCGCGAACAATCTGACTCAGAACAATAAAATTACATACCAAGTCGTGATACCAATAATGATCGAAAGACATAAAAAAAGAGACGGAGCCCGAGCGAAGGTTCTCATAGTTGATTAGTCCTATTAAACGGAAACAAAAAGAAAACAACAAAAGAAAAATATGTAAACCGAGGAGGGCGCACATGATTGTTTTGGAGACACACGGAGAATGTTTCGTGTTATCTTACGATGAATACACTGGCAGATGTAGTGGCTTCACCATGACTCTGTTGCACTTCCAGAGTCCCAAAACAAATTGTTGCCCCAAGGAGCTTAACCCAGGCTTACCTTTTTACCCCTAAGGTTGTTCAAACAACCATATTCATAACGCTCACTCAAATTCTCAGACGTTATAAAAATTAATTTTTGCCCAACAATGAGGCTTTAAAATACAGTTGTTTTGCTTAAAGTGTAAACAATTCCACTTTGCCCCATGGGAGAAGCGAAACTTTATCTTAGGCGCAACCAAATTCCGGCCCCTTATGGAGGACCTGCAAACAGTCCCACTTCATGGGTATAATCTTAAATTTAATATGCCTTTGATACATTAGGCTACATTAGGTTTAAAAACAAACAATAGCGGTTAACACGATACTTCACGTTACAGAACCCCGAGTTTAAGTACTTGGCCACCTAACGGGGACTTTTAAACCGGGTAACCCTAATAACTAACTGCTGCAAAAGCGGAAAGCGTATATGTCGATAAACCATAGATAAATACTGGTTATAACTCCATAGCAGTGGACATAAGATATAAATATATACGAATATGAAATTTCCTACACCATGGCCACGTGGATTTAGTTATTAGAAGTGAAAAGATGTATATATATATATAATATCAAAATAATAAAAACATATATATATTTAAAATACAGTCAGTAAGTCACCCTATCGTGCTCACTCCTAATCTGCTTTAATTCACCTTCCCTTTTCTTTTTAGGAGTCCAGCACGGACCTTAAACTTTTCTCAAATTATGATTTTCCTTTTTCTCTTATTTCTAATTTTTTTCTTATTATTTCTTATATTTCAAATTTACATTAGACTTGGAATATTAATGGTTTAATAAAGGCTATTCTCTTAATTTTTCTATATATCTCATTCGCGAAAACTTCAAATTTAAATTTCTGTTCTAAAATAATTAACTGCAAAATCCATTTCAACTTGTCTTTAAAATATTAAATTTCCCGATTTCAAAATTCTTTTAATGGATTATGTTCCTTTAGCCTTTAAGTGATCATACTTCTCTTAGACTTTTGAAAAATTAAAGCCCTTTTTGCATGTTGTATATAAAAATTATTACAACTGTTTCAACAAATCAACAATTATAATCTCGAACATTTACGATTTTCAACACTTCACATTTTTCTTTAACTTAGCACTAAAGAGTTCAATTTTAATTTAGCACTTATAACTCCATGGTGCCTTTGTGTTTAAAGTGCTAAAGCTCTTATAATAATATATAAAATTAATCTAACATTAACAAATTCCGCTTATTCACCTAAAATTTGGGGTATCTTTTAGGCGTTTTTAAAATTTAAATGATAGGATCCTATTTTTTCACTGTCTTTCAAATTTTCGTTTTGCAATAATTGTATTATTTCAACATTTCAATTATTAATTCAAAATTTCACCTATTTTTCTTATTTTTGATTACTACACTCTTTCTTCACAGTTTTAAGGGTGTATTTTTGAACTAGGGGTTTGCAAACCCTATCAGATTTACGTTATTTTCTTTGCATTTAATTACATTATGTTATTGTATAATGACATTTTTCGCTACTCTATGCTCTAGGCACTGAAAATATGAACTGGGGATAACGTAGTGGTTTCCCTTGCGGATTCCCTACTCTAAATCCGGTCCATTCGTAATCGGTAGTCCGAAAAAAACAAATCTGGACTTACCGCACAATACTTCAATGGAAGGGGACTGTTGTTGTTGAGTGTGTCACCTACTTGTTACCTATTGCGGCTCCACTGATGGTATGTGAGCTGAGGTTATTTTGGCCGGTGTTGACAGACGTTGAGGGACGTTGAGGTTTTGTCTATCGATATTTATGATCGTTATGGCCGGTGACACTGGTGACGTGTCTGGTGAAGGATGAAGTTAGCACCAATGATGTCCAGATTATGTTGGCTAATTTTTATGACGATTACGGTCGCTGCTGAAAGATTTCTGGCACGTTGGCCTAAGGCTGTTGATTTTGCCTTGGCGGCCAGAATGCGTGTGTGCCGTGGGATTTATCGTGGTTCACGATCACAATACTTAGCGACCAATGCTGCCTGGCCGGTTAGCGTTTCTAGCCCCACTTCTGGACACGTATTACCCAGAGTAACCCGGGCGGTACTGCCTGTTTCGACAGGGTCAACCTCTGCAGTACTACCAGAGCCTCCAGAGATACGTGGCTTCCGTGGGTAACCGAACAAACGACCAACCAACACTGGTAACTCCGTGCTGTTGGCGACGTGTGTGCAACCGAAATCCCCGCAAAAATCGCACTCGTAGATCACTGTTACAAATTATGGGTCTCCAGTTAGGTGTGGGAACACTGATATGACACGTCGGACTTACCACTGTTGTAGGTTATGTCTGGTGCAAGTTTTTTCCCCCGGGGATTCTCTAGTCGTTTTCCAGTGCGAGACGTACTCTTCCTGGGAACTTAATTGGAGTGTTTGCCAAATTAAAATCGACGAATGTTTATTAGTTAACGCAAAACGCAATGCGCAAATTGGTATTCTATACTTTTTAAGGGTTGCAAATTTTCGAAAGGCAATTTGGCGATTGAATTATTTCCTTTACTCTTTTCACACAGATATCTGCTTTGGCTGTTTACCGAAGAATGATTTTCAGAAAATGGCTGTGGCTTTTGAGAAAACGCTGTTTTAGTCATGCCAGATTGCCGTTCCGTTTTATTTCTTTTTTCCAGGCGTTCCTATGTGAATTCTCGAATTTTCGATGGAAAGTTGCTGTTTTGCCAGATAATTTGACAATGTTGTTTACTTTTTGTTTTCACAATTGGCATGATGCATTTAATATAGGTGGTACGTGGCAAGTTCTGTGATGATATAATCTTAATAGATGTTGCCAGATTACTTTTCCGCCAGTAGATGTCGGTACGGCGCCGCCACAAACCCGGTAATCCTGATGACAGACCTGGCGAAGGATAACGGAAATTTTCTTCCGTCTGTGCCTGCTAATGGGGTGTGGTTCTCGGAGGACCCCGCCTGGATAGTCCGCTACCGCTCCGAAAATTGATGCGGGTTTAGCGAGGGGTTGTTCTTGAACCTGATGACTGCGGCAGCCGTCCATCCATCTGGCCGGGGAGGATGATAATTTGGTCTTCCGGTAGCCGAATCGTCCTGATGCCCTTCCTACCGAACACTCGACTGGTCACGGTATTATAAAGTCCGGAGACCACCTAACGGTCCTTCACTACCAGTCTTTGTAGGGCTACCCTGCCGGTGAGCTGCAGGCGTTCGAACCAATTGAGGATCTCGAACTTGAGCTCGAAAACTTTGACACGAACGTATGACCAGAGCTTCGGGCCGATACGTGATGTCAAAACGCTCTAATAGCTTACGAATTTTTTCAGCGGTGTCCTGCTCGATGAAGGAGGGGAATATCGGATGGACAATCGGCTCGCTGCGTACCTGGAGGTTTTTGGTTTTGCTGTGCTTTCCCTTTGTCGCGCCTTGGCCATCTTTTGTTCTAGCGTGAGATCTCGCACTTCCAGATCCAAGTGGTTGCCTGCAGCGCGCGGTTTTCGGATTGGGTAACCTCTCATTGCGCCTGCATCTGCGCCACATTCGCGCATCAAGATGGCGACCTGCCGGCTGTGTCGAGCATGGGTGGCATCGTTCTCTGCCCGCAAGGTCTGGCAGTTTTGATTGGGTTGACTACGCAATCGGTCATTTTCCTGCCGATGATGCCTGATTTCCTCTGGAGCTGTTTCCTTTTCGCGCATGAGAGACCTAAGGTGGTGACGATGTTGCTAATTCAGCTGGTCATGGTTGCTGAGCAGATCCGCGATTTGCGCTTCTGCCGCCTCATACTTCTCTCCGGCCGTACGGAGTTCCGGACGGAGGGTGTTGATCTGCTCCTGACCTTCGACTGGTTCTTCTACAACGAACCGCAGATATATCGGATGCGTCGTATAGTTCGGCCACCGGCAGACGGGGCAGTCCGTCCTCTCCTGTTCGGCCCAAGTGCGGTGGCACCTAATGTGGAATACGTGACCATATTCGGAAGAACATATACCTCCATCCTCCTCCGTCACCGTACCTAGGCACACGATGCATTTGACGCTGCTAGCCATCGCCGACGAATCTACCTACTTAAGGCGTCTGTCTACTCGGGGGGTCTTGCTTAAGACTAACTGTAACGAAAACAAAAGAAAGACTCGCTTCAATACTGAGAACATCGTTAAATGGGATATACATATCAGCCCAGGTCCTACCTATGGGTATCTAACCCTTTCGCAAGTTGTTGCCTAATAGTTCATCGATATGTTATTTAATCAGACAGCATAAACGTAATTAAATGTTTGCTCGCCCATTCAACATCTACCCCAAAGCCTCTTCATCGCTCAGGAATGGTGAGGTTAGCCTATCGGCTACCCGTATCTGTTGGCTCAGACTAGTTCAACCCTACCTTACGTCATTCGTAGTACCAAAACTTTTACCGGTATTATACCTGTTATGAACTCCATTAGTTTTCTTTTTATTTCAATTCAATTTTTTTATTATGTGGTATATTGGTTTACAATTTATCTAAAATAATAGTCCCACGAAACCTTAAAGGTTTGTCTGCAGAATGTAAAAAAGACTTAACAATTGTTGATAGTATTCATATTATGTTATAAATCTTCAAATATTTTTTAAATGTACATACTACAACAACATTTAGTTTTAAAAAAAAAAATCATATTGATTAGTTTAATAAATATTGTACTCATTGCGAATTTATAAAATGACGTTTAATTAACTTTTTACGTTTAAATTTATTCCTAATATTTAATAAATTAAGTGGCAACGTATTCATTATTGATGGTAGTGCAACGGCAATTGAATTCTTCCCATAATTGTTGTTGTATAATGGGACTTGATATCTTCCTTGGGCACGACTTCGCGTGTTTTGTTGATGATCAATATGTTTAAGAAATGAAGTATTCTCATGGAATTCGTTAATAACAGTTGAGTTATATAAGTTTCGGATGTTTAATATTTTAAGTTCATTGCATATTTTATTAGAAATGTGTGTTGAGTGGTTGTTACGTGTATTGGTTTGCAAGTTATTGTTTTATTAAATTCGTTTTGCATTAGCTGAGTAGCTGTATTTATGCATTTGCGTTGTACGACAATGGCTGTGTCATCAGCGTATGCAAATGCTTTACTATTTTTAAGTATTTCTAACATTTCATTCGCGTATATTTTTAACATTTCATTCGCAGAATCGGCCCTAGCTTCGAACCCTGAGGTACTCCTCGGTCTGCTGGTATATCATCACTAATATTGTTTTCGATTTGAACTCGATAATGTCTTCACCGCAGCTAGTTCGTAAACCATGCTAAGCATTGACCTCTTTACCATTTTTTTCCAATATTTCCGTCAATTTTGAGTGCGATAGCGTATGGAAGGCTTTGCTGAAGTCAATGAACAAGGCTAAACAATGTGTATTGGAACTTAAGCAGTTGTTAACGTGGTTAGAGAATTTCCCTAATAGTTGGTTTATGTTCTTTCCCTTCTGAAAGCCATATTGATTACAATTTCTTATATTGTATCGTGCCAAAAAGTCATTTAGTCTTCTTACAACAATTTCCTCCAGTACTTTTTCGACCATGGATAAGATTGAAATTGGTCTGTAGTTATTATAGTCCGATTTAATGCCGTTTTTGTATATCGGTCGTATAAAAGAATTTTTTAGTAGCTGTGGAACAATAGACTCATTTAACCTAGAATTGACCAGCTCTGTAATAATTCGCGATAAGTATTGAGCATTGTTTTTGAGATCCATAGGTCTAATCCCATCCGGTCCTGGACCCTTTTTAATATTAAGATTTTTTAATATGTTGTAAATTTCATCATTATTTGTGTTTGTAGTGAAAAATTTTTATCCCGCAGTCATGTATTAGGTTTTGAACATTTTCTTTAAAGTTGATTGCAAATTTTTTAGACACATCATGCAAATTTTCGTTTTTAAAGTTTTTTCTAATTGTTTGATCAATGTTATTTGTTTGTTTCCCAATGATTTCATTTATGAGTATCCATGTTCCTCTCATATTATTTCTATTTTTTATAAATTAATTTCTTAGAAATTAATTTTTAGCGTGTATTAATTTTTTTTTAGTTTATTATTAAAGTTTTTATAAACACTTTCATGTATAGGATTAATTGAATTATCCTTAAATTTTTTATAAAGTTTATCGCGTATATCACAACAGTTTAGTAGATATTCGTTCATCCACGGTTTTGACTTTCTTCTCCTTTTTCTGGGCGCTTGTTTGGACATATTGTTACGAATTTCCATATTCGTCCTTTTTGCGTTGTTTTATTTCCAATAATAAAACAAGGTTCGTTTTAAATTACGATAATTACAACGGTTTAACTTCCTTTTATTTTACTTATATAGTACAACAGTTTACTTTATTTATAACACTTTAACAAGTTTTATATTTTACTATCAATTCGCGTTGCTTACTTTACGGAGTTTAATCACAAACTGAACTCTCCATTCCAAAGACCTCCGCTATTTATACCAACTCACCATACCCAAATGAAGTTATATCTAGCGAATTCAAGAACCTTCTAGACATTGTTGTTGTTGCTTATCTTTGTAGAACAATCTCGAATGGCGGAGAATTATCTTTACTGAGGTGAATTCATGCTACTGGTTTAGCGAGCTGGTACGTACAATGCATACTTTCAGGCGCAGCACTAACCGCCTGTTATTTACATACTGTTTGTAAAGTCATTAACAGCAAGCAAAAGCTTTTACTTATTCGAAACACTGCCCCCCACTTAAGCCTGTTCGTCTCGAGCAGGCTCAACCCCCCGTTTTCCATACAGGGGTAGTCTTTCCAAATGCACGACTGCCATTTTTGCTCTTGGACTTTGTGCTTTTCTGGATTCTATAAACCACGTCATTTATTCGTTTGACAACCTTGTAAGGGCCTTCCCAGTGAGTCTGAAGTTTTGGAGATAAACCCTTCTTGCGCTGTGGGTTGAACAGTAAAACTAGCTGGCCTTCATGAAACCCTTCTGAATTTACCGCTCGGTCGTATCTGGCTTTCATTTTGTTACTGACCATCTTTAATTTGTTGTGCACAAATTCATGGAGATCATTAAGATCCCCCGTATCATGGTAATTGACATCACTGTTCGCAGGGTCAGACGCTGGTATGGTACCGAACTCCAAATCTCCAGGCAGCTTCAGCTCATTTCCGAAAATTACTTTAGCGGGTGTTCGCGAAGTGGAGTCATGGGTGGCCGTCCTATATGCCAAAAGGAACTTCGGTATGTGTTCATCCCAATCTCTTTGATCTGTGCTGACTACTTTTCTTAGGTATTCTACAAGAGTTCGGTTGCATCTTTCAACCATTCCGTCAGACTGATGCAATGGTGCAATGGTGTTGTTCTTGTTTTCCGAATACCGTATGACTCACACATTTCTTTGAAGATGGTTGATTCAAAATTCCTACCCTGGTCCAATGGAGCTCAGAGGGGACACCAAAACGGCATATCCAGTTATCCACAAACACTTTAATTATAGTCTTCGCTTCCTGATTTGGAACAGGGTATACTTCGGGCCATTTACTGAAGTAATCCATAACCACTAAGACGTACTGGTTTCCAAAGCTACTGATTGGAAATCGACCAGCCACATTCATAGCTATACGCTCAAAGGGTGCACCTGAGTTGTATTGCTGCAAATTGCCATGACTTCTTCGCGTTGGTTCCTTAGCTGTCATGCATTGGGTGCAATTTGCTATCCAATCGGCTACCGCTTGTTGACAGGCAACCCAGTAGAACCGTTGCTTTAGCTTTTCAATGGTCTTGGTTATTCCCAGATGTGCTCCACTCGGGCCATTATGGAATTTGTCATTATCACTTTTTCCTTAGAGGAAGGTACCACCATTAACTTTTTGACTATTTTACCATCCTCATTTTCCCATAACCGGTATAGGCAACCATCCAATAATTTTAGGCTGTTCCACTGGGCCCAGTATGCTTTCATCAGGGGGCTCTCTGAGGCGATGTCATTGCGTGTTGGTCTTTCACCTTTTTCTTTTGCAGAAATGATTTTTGCCAGTATATGGTCGCTTCTTTGTGCTGTTGACCAGTCTTCGTTGGATTCTAGTCGAAGCAGACGTACGTTAATGATGATTTATTTCATAGCTCTGCAGTCTTTCAATCCAACGAGCAAGTTGGCCTTCGGGGTTCTTAAATTGCAGTAGCCACCTTAGCGCCGCATGATCGGTTCTTAACTGAAAAGGCTGGCCGTACAGATACTTGTGGTAGTGTTTGACACACTCTATGACTGCCAGTAGCTCTCGTCTCGTAACACAGTAATTTTTCTCAGGCTTTGAGAGTATTCGGCTGTAGTACCCAATAACTTTTTCTTGGTCATTGATTTCCTGCGAGAGCACACCACCTATTCCGTAACCACTCGTGTCAGTATCCAACACGAATTTCTCTCCAGCAACAGGATATGCAAGCAAAGGAGCCATGCATAAATATTGCTTCAGTTGGTGGAATGACTCTTCTTGTTGTTCGCTCCAACAGTACGGCCGATTTTTCATTGTCAACTCGTGAAGACTTGCAGCCACGGTACGTACAGAGCCCTAGAAAACTGCGTAATTCACGGAGATTCTGCGGTCGTGGCCAATCCTTTACTGTCAGGATTTTGTCTTCATCGGTGGAAATGCCATTTGCTGTCACTCGATGCCCCAAGTATTTTACTTCTTTCTGGAACAGAGAACACTTCTTCGGGCTGAGTTTCAACCCAGCCGCGGTTATACGTTGAAGGACTTCTTTTAGATTCTTCAGGTGTTCATCGAATGTTTTCCCCATAACAATGACATCGTCTAGGTACACCAAGCATGTTCGCCAATGAAGTCCTTTCAACACGCACTCCGTTAATTGCTCGAAGGTGGCTGGAGCGTTACAGAGTCCAAATGGCATTACTTTGAACTGCCACAGACCATCCCCTACGCTGAATGCAGTTTTCTCCTTGTCTTTCTCGCTGATTTCTACTTGCCAATAACCACTTTGCAAGTCCAGCGTGGAGAACCATTTTGTTCCTGACAACGTATCCAATGTGTCATCAATTCTTGGTAGTGGATAACTGTCCTTTTTGGGGACGTCGTTGAGCTTTCTATAATCCACACAAAATCGAGTACTTCCATCTTTCTTCTTAACTAGTACCACCGCCGAGCTCCATGGACTTGAAGAGGGTTCGATTACACCATCCTTCTGCATTTCAGCTACAAGTTTCTTCACCTCATCTCTTTTTGTAAGTGGAAGACTTCTGGGCGCCTGTTTTATTGGTCTCGCTTCCCCTGTATTGATGTCATGCTTTACCATTGATGTTCTACCTTGGCATTCTTGTTTCGGGGCGAAGGCAGACGCATGCTTCCACAGTAATTGCTTTGCTTTGTTCCTATCAGAAGGCTTTAGTTCTCGCACCCACTCACTGAGATGCGACTCCAGCACTTTCTGCTCCTTTTCTGATAGTTTGCTGCAGTCAGAATTAACTTCACAGTCGATGACCGCCTCGGCTGGTGTACCGTCTGCAATTTCTGTGCGGTCGCCGATCACCTCCTCGTTGTTGGACAAATTTAGAACTCGTACAGGCAAGTATCCTTCATTCTTAGTTTTTACTAGAGCTTTGGCAGTGATGATGTTATAGTTGTTTATACTTGCCGGTTCAACTACCCACAAACCGCCGATCTCACAATCTCCCTCCATTCGGGCCCATACTATGGTGTCTTAGTTTGGTGGCAATTTTACATCTTTGTGAGCGATCAGCCTTTTAATCTGTGTTGTATTGTCGTATCCCACATTGAGAGGAATTTCCACATTAGCCCACGACAAAACTTGTTGCCCCATATCTAACTTCAGGCCTTGGGCAATCATAAAATCTGCGCCAATTATCACTTCATCTACAATGTCGGCGACAATAAACACGTGTTCGATGCTCATGTTGGCAATGGCTAACTTTAATTTAACTTTACCATGTACAGTTGCTGGTTCACCCGTTGCTCTGCGGAGTCTTACACCATGTAACGATTCCATTGGTCCATTTATCAAATCAGATCTGATGATAGATTGTGACGCGCCTGTTTCCATAGTCAATATGCGCTTCCGACCACCGATAGCTCCGTAGACAGTAAGGTTGTTGTTTTTCTGTTGTATTATTGAGATGGAGATCGTGGGGCCCTCGGTTGTGGGAGCTAGTCCATGCCCCTCTGGGCTAGCTCGTTTTAGTTTAACGGAGATTCAATTTGTGCAGTAAAATTTACCCGTTTATTCCCACGTTGGGGTGAGCTCGATCTTGATCGTTTTCGTGGCTCTCAGCAGTTTCGTGGAATATGAAGAGGTTTGTCGCAATTGTAGCACTTTGGTCTGGGCTTACTTCCGCCTGATAACGCCTTGCTGAGGGTTTGCGTCATTTCTTTAAGATCGTTTATGGCACCCTTCAAAAATCAAGGCTTGGACACAAATTTCGCTGTCTCCTGTGCCAATGCGAACGAAACGGTTTCGGCGAATGTAGCTTTTTGTGTGGCACAAGTCACGTATTTTATGTCAGGATCACGGATGCCGTTGGCGAATGCTTCAATCTTAAATTGATCCAAGAATGGGTGGGACTCACCAGGATAAGTCATCAACAACAAACGTTCCACCTCGGTTGCGAAGTCCTGAAGCGTTTCATTATGCTTTTGCACTCGGCATCTTAATTCCATGCGATATAAATCCTTCTTGTGCTCGCCACCATACTTGCTTTGTAACGCAGCCAGTATATCCTCGTAGTTGTTTCTGACACTGACGGGAATGCTCTGAAGGTCTTCTGCTGCGTTGCCTTTCAGTGCTAAAATAAGCTCTACTACTTTGTCGTTGCTGTTCCACAAGTTCTTAAATGCGACCATTTCGAATTGGAATTTGAAAACGTCGAATGGTGTAGAGCCATCGAAACTGGGAGCTTTCAATCTACTAGAGCCTTCAGAAAATACTCGCACTGGACCCTCTTGCAACTGAAGTTCACTCACTTTCCTTTGCAATTCGCTTACATCATTTTTTAGTTCCCGTTCGACTTCCTTCAACTTATGTTCGACTTTTTCAATCTTCTGCCCCATTTCCTCGAACTTATGTTCAACCTTTTCGAATTGATCGTTCACTTGAATCTCAATACTGCTCACAACTTCGGAGATTTCTTGCAGTTTCTCATTTGTGGCGTTTGATGTTTCCTGAATAATTCTAGAACTCTCGCTTAATTTCTCGTTCATAATTCTAGAATTCTCAGCAAATTTCTCATTCAGATTGTCGTTAATTATTCGAGAATTTTCGCTCAATTTCTCGTCCACAATTCTAGAATTCTCGTCCAGCTTCACGTTAATAATTCTAGAGTTTTCGTCCAATTTTGCAAACTTTTCCATCATGGCCGCAAACATTGTAGAAACATCTACATTACCAGTTGCTTCATTTGCAGATATCTCCATTTCTTCTTTGCATTCAAACTGGTATTTGTCAATGTCAATGTTTCGGCGCTTGAATTCTTCTATTAATCGCCTCTGCAGCTCTACCTTATTACCAGCTGTCGGTTGATCCAATTTACTCAACTCCTTTTTCAGTTGTTCAACTTTGAGTTCTTCAAACTTCATCGTTGTCCTTAATTCGTAATTTCACTTCTGACACCAATGTTACGAATTTCCGTATTCGTCCCTTCTGCGTTGTTTTATTCCCAATAATAAAACAAGGTTCGTTTTAAATTACGATAATTACAACGGTTTAACGTCCTTTTATTTTACTTATATAGTACAACAGTTTACTTTATTTATAACACTTTAACACGTTTTATATTTTTCTATCAATTCGCGTTGCTCACTTTACGGGGTTTAATCACAAACTGAACTCTCCATTCCAAAGACCTCCGCTATTTATACTAACTCACCATACCCAAATGAAGTTATATCTAGCGAATTCAAGAACCTTCTAGACATTGTTGTTGTTGCTTATCTTTTTAGAACAATCTCGAATTGCGGAGAATTATCTTTACTGAGGGGAATTCATGCTACTGGTTTAGCGAGCTGGTACATACAATGCATAATTTCAGGCGCAGCACTAACCGCCTGTTATTTACATACTGTTAGTAGAGTCATTAACAGCAAGCAAAAGCTTTTACTTATTCGGTACAATATGATAAATCTCATCGAATCGTTTGTATATTGTTACGAAAAAGTAAAAGCTGCGCCTGAAAGTATGCATTGTAACAACGGACCAGCTCGCTAAACCAGTAGCATGAATTCACCTCAGTAAAGATAACTCTCCGCCATTCGAGATTGTTCTACAAAGATAAGCAACAACAACAATGTCTAGAAGGTTCTTGAATTCGCTAGATCTACCTTCAATTGAGTATGGTGAGTTGGTATAAATGGCGGAGGTCTTTGGAATGGAGAGTTCAGTTTGTGATTAAACCCCGTAAAGTAAGCAACGCGAATTGATAGTAAAATATAAGACTTGTTAAAGTGTTATAAATAAAGTAAACTGTTGTACTATATAAGTAAAATAAAAGGAAGTTAAACCGTTGTAATTATCGTAATTTAAAACGATCCTTCTTTTATTATTGGGAATAAAACAACGCAAAAAGGACGAATAAGGAAATTCGTAACAATATGCTATTGAATAAATCATCTGTACAATTACATTTACTTAATATATTGTACCAATCCTTTTTTCTCTATTATTGTTTTGTTTATTTTTCCCTTCATTTTCACATTCGCTTTCAATGGTCCGATGTTGTTGTTGTGATTATCGCAGAATGTGCGATTGATTTTGCTTCGTTGGTTCTCATAAACAAGTGATCTATGCACGTTTTTGTGTTGTTGTTTACATTCTCTCTTGTTTTTTCTGTAACCAAGCATTGCAAACCATTCAACATGAGCATATGCAGATATTTTGTTGTTGTTGTATTTTATTTGGATATAGCAATGTCCATGTCACCGACGACAATTATGTCTTGTTTTTTGTTTACACTGTTTATGCATCCGTCAAGCTCTGTTATGAAGGCATTGACATTCTGGTGTGGGGGACGATATATAGGAAAAAGAGAGATTATTTTGTTATTGATAACCTGCATTGATTCGTATCTGCATTGATTCGTATACGAGAGTAATGACCGGTGTTGTGGAGAATATGATATTTTCTCTGACATAGACAACAATTCCACCTCCTCTTCTTTCTCTGTTCAAGAATAAAGAATTGTAGCCTTGTATACCATACAGATTGTTCTCATCATCACATATGTTCGTCTCAACTATTTTATTTAGTAATTTGTGTATGCTTGCCAAGAATGGAGTGAAATTTTTACGAAGTGATCGAATATTCATAACACTATCGATGTGGGATAACTTAGAAGCTTTTCAGCGATATTTTCGAAATTAATAAATGTTTTATTTGTGGTAATTTTTTTTCAATAAAAAAAAAGAGAAAACAAAGATATTTTTGAAAGGAGTATTTTATTTTGAAATTGTTTATACGTATATTATTTTTTTTTTTTGAAGTTGAAATTGCCGTTTATAATTTTACATTAAGGTTTGGTTTATTGACTCAATGCCAGTAGCATTTGTAATGATGATAGGACGAGAAGCTTAATTTTTACGTGCAAATCTTATACCGTTTCTGACCCATACAAATTCCAATTAGACTACCTAGCTTTAGTTTTGGCCAGCCAAAGAAGCCTGCGATAGTAAGAAGTCATTTGGTCATGGATATAAACATATGCATTATTCATATCGTTTTAGTTGCTGTTAATTGTTTATGCTTCAAGTCTGTGTCTTTTAATTTTGCTCATTAACTCTCTTTTTTAGATAGGAAACAAAATTCAACAACAATCTTCTCTTCTCGTCGTGTACGATATGCGTTGCTAATATCTGCATCGCTGATCTCAACATTAACACTAGATGCAATCGTTTTAATAACATTGGAAGCACATAACTCTTTGTGTTGGACATTATTTAGTTCAATGTTTTTCTCCAACAGTTGTTGTTCCAATTTATTTATACGTGCCCATTTCATCAATTTGTTTTTCTTTTTGCTTGTCTTTCTCATTCAGTTCAGTGACCTGAGTGGTAAGAGCTGCTAATGTTGTTGCAATTTGAGCAAGAGAGTTATTTATATCTCTATTTGACGAACTTATGGTAGTTGCTAATTGTTCCATAGTTGCGTTAAGAGTTTTAATGTCCGACCTAAATTCCGCGACGTCGGATTGAACAGAACACAATTTGGATTCTACTGCACTTAGAGACAGTGAGTCTCTAAAGCGTTTGTTTTTATTTGTTTCCAAATCTTCGTCTCTCTGTTGTTTTTGTTGCGAATTGATTTCGTTGGACACATCAGCCAGGCAAAGGTTATTTGGGGAGTTGTCTGCACACTTGACATTTCCAATCAGATTTTCTCTCTGCATGCATACTTCAATATGTATTCTCAGAAACTGTTGTACGTGGATTGAAATGATAATTCGCGTTACAATGAAAACACTAGACACCATTTTCTGGGAGAGCTTTGTTACATTGACTGCAAATTACATCATTGACTTTCAGAGACATTATGTACTTTTATTCTCTTTATATCACTTTTACCACACAAAAAAAATTGATTTACTTCATGCGCTACCGAAAAAAAACACGTCCGTTCGCAATTAGCGTCGCCGAGGATTCGTTGATTTCAAAGAAAAAGAAAAACGAAATCTCCGGGTCTCACGCACTCGAACCCATGCCCTTTCTTCCGACGCAACTCTGATCTCTCATTGTCGAAAAGCGTCTGATTGGACTTTTCACAGATTCACATTTACCGCCTTCTCTTAACAACCCTACGTGGATTATTGTTTTATATTCTTTGCATGGAATACCCCTAGGGGTTTGCCCTGCATGTGTTCGATCTCGTACTGGCTGTTCCCTATGGGCTTTAGTATCTGACACTTCAGGAACTTCTGCGACAGTTTGGCGTTAATATTATCTTTTAAACTGCTGTGATGGAAATTGCGCCGATATACTTCCTGTCCGGGTATATACTTGACTTGCCTACACCTCGTATTATACGATCGCTCGTTCTTTTCGTAGGCCTTGTGCAAACCATCCCTGATTTTCGTACGTATTAGATCCTGTGCTACTCATTGGGGTACTTGTTCACTTTTAAGATCGGTTAAATTCTTTCGGCGTCTTGCTAATCGATACATGCTACCATGAGTAATCATGTTGACCCTAAATAGCGCTGTGTATCGATGATCGAAGTGAGCACTCAATGTTCAATAGATGCCTATCCCACTCGCGATGATCCTCCTTCATATAGGATCTGATTGCTGCTAACACGAATTTATTGACACGCTCCGAGGCATCCGCCCGCGGAGAATATACAGCGGTACGATATTTTATTCAGAAATTCGTCACAAAATCAGTGAATTCCCTACTGACAAATTACTTGCCGTTATTCGAGAATATGTTCTCCAGCACACCACACTTTTGACAGATCTCACTCATGGAGAGGTACTCCATCGTATGGCATAGTTCTCTTATATACCACCCACCCCATTGATCACTCGCAATTCCGGTAGCCTATCTGCATTTTCCTTCACGGTCGCAATCAGATATTCTAATCGGTACTCTGAAAAACCTTGTCGTCAAGATCGATTAGCCTTAGTACCTCCAAGGCTATTTCCTCCATCTTGTACCTAGACAGAGTATCTGATACTACGTTGAGTTTGCCTTTGCGGTGTTCGTTTACAAAGTCGAACGACTGCGGGTGTAAGCTCCATCGAGCTAATCGCCCACTGAGATCACCGTGAGACATCAGCCACTTAACGCTGGTGTGGTCCGTGATCACAGTGAAGGCCATCAACTCGATGAAGGGCCTTCTTTATTGCCAGAACCACCACTAGGCATTCTCGCTCAGTGACAGAGTAGTTCCGCTGGGTGGATGTAAGTATGTGCGAAAATAGGCTATCGGGTGTTCTTCATTATTATCCCGTTGGAAAAGTACTGCGCCAACTCCTTGGTCCGAGGCGTCACATTGTACAAATAACCGCCTTGAAAAGTCTTGGTGGACTAACACCGGACTAGTCACCAACGCATCTTTCAACTGGTCAAAGGCGTTCTTGGCCTTCTGTGGGAATTCAAACGATTTTTCTTTTTCAGAGTGTCTGAAATTGGAGCCGCTATGGTGGCGTAATCGGATATAAATTTCCGATACCAACCAATTCCACTTTCCCTGGATCGGGTTTAACTTGGCCGCCTCCGTCAAGGTAGCCTAGATAACGCAATTCTCTAAGGCAGAACTTCGATTTCTCCACATTAATCGTCAGACCTGCATCCTCAAAACAACGTGCGACTTGCCACAACAGATCCATATGGGTCTGAAAGTCTGGTGATACCACCAGAAGATAATCCAGGTAAAGCCTTTGAGCTGCATTGCATTACCCAAAAGGCATCTCCGTAAAAGCGGTCTTCTCCCGATTGGATGGATCCAATCGTATCTGCCAGAAAGCATCTTTCAGATCCACGCTTGAAATGTAGTAGGTATCCCCAAGTCTGCTGAGTAAACCTTCCATATGGGGAAGTGGATTCATTCATTCTTGGGTCCCTTGCGGACCAAAGTCACGGGGTGGCTCCACGAACTCTCGCTGGCCTCAATGACTCCTAGGTCAAGCGTCCTATCCACTTCTGCATACAGAAGTGTTTGCACAGCTGGCGAAGTGGGGTAATAGCGGTCCTTAACTGGGACTGCGTCTCCTGTATCAACTGAATGCGTCTCCAATTGCGTCTTACCGAGGCCTTACCTTGTATAACAAGGGAGCATCTGAACCACGGCTTCCAATACTTCACTCTGTTGTTGCCACATAGTATGCGTTTTGACCTCGTCAGGGGCTTGGACTTCCCCACATGGGTCTACCACTTGATTGGTAAGACTCTCTATGTTCCCAAACAACTTAAAACTCCTCATAAAGTCCACGCCCAAATAGAGCGCGCGTTCTAGAGTTGGAACTAGATAGATGTCAATTTCCTCCGACTTCTTACCGAAATCAATTTTCACTCGAACTCTACCTAAAATAGGGTGGGCGCTTCCATCAGCCGTCTTGACCGACCAGCCGAACCGGAAAATCCGTAATGCAGCTCGTTCGATCAGCTCCTCGCATCCCTTGCCTAAGCAACTTATGGATACGCCGCTGTCTACGAGTCCTTTGACTTCAATGCCTCCAATATTCACCTTGGTATAGAATCGATTATCGTCTCCTTCGAACAGAGTAGCTGCGGCGATCTCTTGTCGGTTCAGCCGTCGTTTCTTATAACTTACTCGTGTTAGTTCTATCCGATCAGATACCCCAAAAATTCTAGCGAGAGCTCCACGATATTCTGTCATTCGCTGATGTAGCGGCTTAAGCTGCGTCAGAACGGGCAGTGAAGGAGTTTCTTCCGCTCGGCTGGTGTTCTTTAGAATCGTAATGGTGGTATCCTCATCGGGTAATTGTATCGGCTAATGCCATGGTAGAGCCTGTCAAATTTGTGCCGTCAAATTTGACACCTCACTTAGACAGGTCTGCTTTACGCCCATTTCGGCTACATGATTCGTCAGAGCTCTGATGACTGTTCTAGTATCCCTCGGCTCTCGGTGCTCTGCGTAAGCGTTGGCGTTGATCCCCTCGCTGGCCAAAACTGCAGCGTAGGAGCCTGGAAATTTTCTGAAGGCCGCTGGTATCCTACCAGACCATCTGCGGTCTGTCATACCCCAACGGATGTTAAGATTCGATCGGTTATCTAACATCTTCAGCTGGAACTAGCTGTCTAACATTCCTTGGAACCTGCATCGAATAACTCGCGATCTCGGGTCGCCAAAACTGTCTTTCATCATTACGTCATTGGCTGGCGGTCTGCCTGAGTTGGTACTAGTGGTAGCAGTAGTTGCCCTTCTGCCTGGCTATCACGACTGTCGAGTCGCTTCCAACATGGCCGGAAGGATTCGCCGCACCAATCCTTCGTCTTCTCTCTGACGATCGGCTTCTGTTTCATGGTTAGGCTGTCTTCCCGAATGGTGTCTGGATGATGCTCCAAACGCTGATTGTGTCGCGTCTGCCACTCGTCGTCGATCTGCTAGTGCTCAGAGGGCTGTTAGTATTCTGAAGTCTGGAGACTCTGGAGTTTGCTCTTGATCAGAAGTACCATGATCTCCCGTGAGCTGATCTAGACTCACCGGATATATTCTACCACCCGAATTACTGGTTGGTACTGCAGCTGATGTTATAGCCGTTACGGCCGATCCTGCTGCGGTAGTGGAGCTTAACCCAGGCTTATCTTTTTACCCCTAAGGTTGTTCAAACAACCATATTCATAACGCTCATTCAAATTCTCAGACGTTATAAAAATTTATATTTGCCGAACAATTAAAATACAGATTACAGATACAGGCTTTAAAATACAGATGTTTTGCCTAAAGTCGAAACAATTCCACCTTGCCCCATGGGCGAAGTGAAACTTCATCTTAGGCGCAACCAAATTAAGGCCTCTTATGGAGGACCTGCAAACAGTCCCACTTCATGGGTATAATCTTAAATTTAATATGCCTTTGATACATTAGGCGGGAAAATCTAAATTCGAAAAAGTTCAAGCCACGAGTTTAAGTAATTGGCCACCTAACGCGCACTTTTAAACCTGTTAACCCTAATAACTAACTGCTGCAAAAGCGGCTCGCGACGGGTTAATGGTAACGAACCGTATTTGGTCACAACCGTCTATGTCGATAAACCATAGATAAATACTGGTTATAACTCCATAGCAGTGGACATAAGATATAAATATATACGAATATGAAATTTCCTACACCATGGCCACGTGGATTTAGTTATTAGAAGTGAAAAATGTATACAGGGTGTCCCCTAAACTTTTGTCTAAACTTAAACACGTGATAGCTGAGAACAAAAGCTACAATGTTTGTTCTTACGGCAATTGCCTAGGTGGCTTCGTTTTCGAGATATTCGTGTTTAAAATAATTGCATTTTTGAATGCATTTTCAATAAATGCATAATCTACTTTTTAAATGAAAAAGAAATATCATTGAAAATTGCTTCAAAATTGATTTTAAATAATTTATTTTTTCGTTTGAAATGAAAACGATTTTTTTTAAATGTTTTCAATTAACGAAAATTTTCAAAATGAGAGCCTTGTTGCGTTATGCACTTAGATAAGCGGTCTCTTTTTTCAGTTGTAGTTGTATTAATAGTCATTTCCTGTCGCATTTGATTTAAAATCAATTTCGAAGCAATTTTCAATGAAATTTCTTTTTCATTTAAAAAGTAGATTATGCATTTATTGAAAATGCATTCAAAAATGCAATTATTTTAAACACGAATATCTCGAAAACGAAGCCACCTAGGCAATTGGCGTAAGAACAAACATTGTAGCTTTTGTTCCCAGCTATCACGTGTTTAAGTTTAGACAAAAGTTTAGGGGACACCCGTATATATATATATAATATCAAAATAATAAAAACATATATATATTTAAAATACAGTCAGTAAGTCACCCTATCGTGCTCACTCCTAATCTGCTTTAATTCACCTTCCCTTTTCTTTTTAGGAGTCCAGCACGGACCTTAAACTTTTCTCAAATTATGATTTTCCTTTTTCTCTTATTTCTAATTTTTTTCTTATTATTTCTTATATTTCAAATTTACATTAGACTTGGAATATTAATGGTTTAATAAAGGCTATTCTCTTAATTTTTCTATATATCTCATTCGCGAAAACTTCAAATTTAAATTTCTGTTCTAAAATAATTAACTGCAAAATCCATTTCAACTTGTCTTTAAAATATTAAATTTCCCGATTTCAAAATTCTTTTAATGGATTGTGTTCCTTTAGCCTTTAATTGATCATACTTCTCTTAGACTTTTGAAAAATTAAAGCGCTTTTTGCATGTTGTATTTAAAAATTAAGACAACTGTTTCAACAAATCAACAATTATAATCTCGAACATTTACGATTTTCAACTCTTCACATTTTTCTTTAACTTAGCACTAAAGAGTTCAATTTTAAGTTAGCACTTATAACTCCATGGTGCCTTTGTGTTTAAAGTGCTAAAGCTCTTATAATAATATATAAAATTAATCTAACATTAACAAATTCCGCTTATTCACCTAAAATTTGGGGTATCTTTTAGGCGTTTTTAAAATTTAAATGATAGGATCCTATTTTTCCACTGTCTTTCAAATTTTCGTTTTGCAATAATTGTATTATTTCAACATTTCAATTATTAATTCAAAATTTCACCTATTTTTCTTATTTTTGATTACTACACTCTTTCTTCACAGTTTTAAGGGTGTATTTTTGAACTAGGGGTTTGCAAACCCTATCAGATTTACGTTATTTTCTTTGCATTTAATTACATTATGTTATTGTATAATGACATTTTTCGCTACTCTATGCTCTAGGCACTGAAAATATGAACTGGTGATAACGTAGTGGTTTCCCTTGCGGATGCCCTACTCTAAATCCGGTCCGTTCGTAATTGGTAGTCGGAAAAATTGGAAGGGGACTGTTGTTGTTGAGTGTGTCACCTACTTGTTACCTATTGCGGCTCCACTGATGGTATGTGAGCTGAGGTTATTTTGGCCGGTGTTGACAGACATTGAGGGACGTTGAGGTTTTGTCTATCGATATTTATGATCGTTATGGCCGGTGACACTGATGACGTGTCTGGTGAAGGATGAGGTTAGCGCCTATGATGTCCAGATTATGTTGGCTAATTTTTATGTTGATTACGGTCGCTGCTGAAAGATTTCTGGCACGTTGGCCTAAGGCTGTTGATTTTGCCTTGGCGGCCAGAATGCGTGTGTGCCGTGGGATTTATCGTGGTTCACTGTCACAATACTTAGCGACCAATGCTGCCTGGCCGGTTAGCGTTTCTAGCCCCACTTCTGGACACGTATTACCCGGAGTAACCCGGGCGGTACTGCCTGTTTCGACAGGGTCAACCTCTGCAGTACTACCGGAGCCTCCAGAGATACGTGGCTTCCGTGGGTAACCGAACAAACGACCAACCGCAAAAATCGCACTCGTAGATCACTGTTACAAATTATGGGTAACCAGTTAGGTTTGGGAACACTGATATCACACGTCGGACTTACCACTGTACCACGAAACTTGGTATTCTACATTTTTTAAGGGTTGCAAATTTTCAAATGGCTACTTAGCGATTGAATTGTTTCCTTTTACTCTTTTCACAAAGGTATCTGCGTTGGCTGTTTAACGAAGAAAAATTTTCAGAAAATGGCCGTGGCTTTCGAGAAGACGCCGCCTTATTCATGCTAGATTACCGTTGTTCCGTTTTATTTCTTTTTTTCCCAGACGTTCCTATGTGAATTCTCGAATTTTCGATGGAAAGTTGCCGTTTTGTCAGATAATTTGACAATGCTATTTACTTTTTGTTTTCACAATTGGCATGATGCATTTCCTATAGGTGGTACGTGCCAAATTTTATGATGATGTAATCTTAACAGATGTTGCCATAATACCTGACCGCCGGTAGAAGTTGTTAAGGCGCCGCCACAAGACAGAGAAATATTGATCGAAAAACTCTACGTGTATGGAATTAGAGGAAAAGAATTGTCTTGACGAAAGTAAATGGTGATACATCGCATGATTTTGAAAACGGGTTCGGAGTACCACAAGGTGCAAATTTAGGCGCTCTTTATTATATATGTGAGTGATATGCCAAACATTTTCGAAAAATGCGAAATAGTCCTTTATGCAGATGTCACCTTGATCTTAACATATGACATCAATAAAATTAACGATTGACTGAAAATGAACAAACTAAAATTAAACGAGAACAAAACAAAATTCATGGAGATAAATGCGCACAATGATTTAGATTTTAAAATAAAGAATAAAGTAATAGAGAAAATTGATCAAATAAAATATCTTGGTTTTATAATAGACAAAGACTTAAAATTCACCCAACATGTGGAATATATTTGTAAAAAATCGGCAAAAAATCGGGTTCTTTCAACGGGTGAGGAAGAAGATATACTTAATGACGGCTATAAATATTTACAAGTTCGGATCCACAATTCTATACACATGCTGCACAATTACACAGTTAGAGAGACTACAGAAACTGCAGACCAAAGCTATGCGCTCATTATTAAAATATAACCGATAAACGTCAATACAACTTATGATGGACACACTAAAATGGCTCAACGTACGACAAAGACTAGAATTAAATACGATAAATTTTATCCGGAAAATGAAAACAGGGTATGCTCCAGAATATCTAATCGAGCAATTACACATACATACTTATAATCTTATAAACATGCACACAGGGAAAAGATTAGTTGGAAATCAATTCGGGCATTGGAAATTCCATGATAAAGTCTATAACAACATTCCATGATAAAGTCTGTAACATCAGAATTCGTAATTCTCAAACATCAGAATTATTTGTCGATGTTATTGATAGACTAAAAATCGGTCTTACTAAATACAAGTTGCTACTACCGAATTTTAGTTGTAATAACCAATTTTAGTATTTCAAACACCAACATGGAAGATACAACTAATAGAAAGTACAATATTAAAATTCGTGTTCAAATACATATAAGTTACTGTAATCACAATTTAGTTTCTGTTACAAAAACACCTATTACAAAGTTATGTATTCGATTTTTCACAAGATTTGGCTGTAGGAACTTTTATTCTGGATGACACATTTTTGGTCGAAAATATGAAAAATTTAGAAAAACTGTGTGCATCTGGAAAACGAAGCATCCAATCGAAAAAATAACAATTTTTTACGGGTTCCTAAGGATTTCTCACAAAGTGTTCCAATTCGCATGAAATAATTTTTTGTCAAAAAATCGCCAAAATAAGAGACCCGCTAAACTAAAAAATGGCTATATCTCGGAAACGGTGCGTCCAATCGCAAAAATAACAAATTTTTTACCTCCATAGGAGACTTTCGTCTATGGATGTCTTCAATATGGTATCACTTTTTTTTTTAAAAAATCGCCAAAACTCCAATCCAATCGAAAACAAGACTATTTTTTACGACTTTCTAAGGATTTTTCATAAAGTCGTCCATCGTGTGGAAGCTATTTTGTTCAAAAAATCATCAAACTATGAAAACGCTGAAATAAAAAATGACTATAACTCGGACATGCATACATATGTGAGTTTTGCCGATTTTTTTTGTAAAATGTTAGTTTAACGGATTTTAAGTGATGCCGTATGAGTGGCATCCATTGGTTAAAGCCTCCTGTGGAGGTAACAAATTTATTGCTTTTGCGGTTGGACCGTTTCCGAATTATAGCTAGTGTTTGAATGTACTCAACGAAAACGTCTCAAATCACAAACAATTTTGATCTTTTCTAGATAGGGATTAGCACATTTTTGTAAATCATAATATGTGACCTGGTCTACGAAAAGGGAGCTTACGTGCGAAAACTAGTTTTCTGTGAAAAAGCTGTTAAAAGTAAGCAACTCGTTTCGTCAGTTTCTCATTATCTCGTTAATTGTTCTCCGCGCCGGACGTCCAGTAAGTGTTGTTGTTGGTCCAGTAAGTGTTGTTGTATTATTATAGTTCATCGTGTACGTTGCTAGTGTGGGACATTTAAAAAAGTAACACTGAAGAAGTGACGTTTACTGTTTCTGTTGATTATCGTCTTCGCATTTCGTATGAAATGAAACATGAGTGTTGATGAGGAGTTCAGTGCCGTATAGGGACAATATTTCCATGAAAAGGATGATGAAAACTATGAAGAGAGCGATGATAATGAAGACGAAGTATGTGTATCTCAGGCAGAAGATGATACCGAACAAACTTTTGTTAACATGGACCTGTATGTTGTTGATGTAAAGGAGGAGGAGCTGGTAACAAAATATCTGTCAAAAGATTGTTGTAATAATGAATGCCATACACTGATACCACGGGAAATGATGGAGAGTACGCGGAACAATTGTTTAGAGATGTAGAAAAATGAACTTGATTTAGTGATACTAAGTCACATCGCAGCTGGAATTATGAGTAACGAAAAGCTAGAAAGTGTATACGCAAAGCTTGCTGGGCGGAAGAAATATGGACAGAGACAGGGTACAGAAGTTATGGGGCATAGAATTCAATTTACCTTCTACAGAGTACCTGTTTGTCGTTCGTTTTTCCTTTTTGTACATGCCTGTACGACGAAGTGTTACGAAAATTTAGTACGTCATTTTCACGCACAGGGTGTAACAGTGCGCCAACACGGACAGGCATTTAAACCGGCTGACATCGAAAAAGCTGTTAAATTCATCGAGTCTATAGCCAATTTAATGGCTCTTCCACTGCCAGGACGACTCCCAAAATTTAAGGATTTTCGGACAATGAAACTGCCATCCAGCGAGACGAAGTCCTTAATTTATCGAAAATACATTTCTTCACTCAGTGATGACGAATTGAAGATGAGTAATTGCAGTTTTTGACGGATATGGTCCAAATACATACCCCATGTTATTGTGGCTCCATTGCCGAAAGATTTGCCATCGAAGAAACGAAAGGCAAAAACTAGTGAAGATGTTCTCAAACCAGACGAGGAACCAGGTCCATCTTCCTTAGGATCAACACGTAAAAAGATCTCAAGGAAAACGACAACAAAGGAAAATACATAAACTACTCAGCATTATTATTTTTGGCCCATAATACGTTTTTCTACTGTATAATCATGTCTTTATAGCTTATAATTCAATGTATTTTGTTCATTACCAATAAATTATATTTTGTCGTATTTTTACTCTTCTTTCTCTACATTTTTAGTACACTTCTAAGCAAGTTAGGATTTTCTGCTTTTCACCACGTGAAAAAGCATCTCATCTTCCATCCGAATCAACCAAAAAGTGAAAATTGATTTTTTGACACCTAAGCCCCCTTTCCGTAGACCAGGTCACATATGTCGCTGAGTACTCAAAAGAATACAAATGAGTTCATGTTAGAGCAGCGATCCAAATCCATTTTCTGTTTGATTTTGCTCAAGTAGAAAATAAAACGACAATGCTCTAGTTAGTTGTGAGTCGGAGAGAGAATAAAAACAACGAACAGAATCCAAAAAAAAAAACGACGTAGTCACAATACGCTTGTATGCTTATCTCTGCTAGAGTAAAGAAACAATGAAACCGATGCTGGTGACTCAAAGAAAATCACAGTTTTTGCCACCATAGGCGAAGGTGGCAAAAGTTTTTTTTATATGAAGTGGAAAAATAGAAAATGATGCATTGGGCTTATGCGATAAATTCATTTATTTTAACAAACCAAATATGTACATACAATGTAAAACCAAAAATACATACATAAATAAAAATTAAAAAATTCACTACTAAAATTCATTTAACTTAAATAAAATACATAGAATTTAAAACCAAAAATACATAAATAAAAATTAAATAATTCAGTTCTAAAGATTGAATGTTAAGATTTGTTTCAATTTCAATTTTCAAACTAAAACAAATATTTGTTTTTCAAAGAAACGAAATTTCTTCTCTTCTCTTCATTATTTTCAATTTTGTGTTTTTTTTGCTTTACACTCATAATGTCGTTTTTTTCGACTCAAACTTTGAGTCTCAAAGCACGAAGACTGTCGTCATATTTTTCTTTTGCTTGTGCGAAAAGAAAACACGATTGCCTGTGGTTTCGCTGTGATCAACTCACATTGTTATCGTATATTACTCAAAAATGGTAATCCATTTTCTAAAATCTATAAATACAACTCAAAAGAAATCCAAATTCATTGCTGAGTCGATCTTCGTGGATTTTGGATTTCTATGTTGATGATCAAACTGAGATAAATATGAAATTGGATTTTGTGAGTAAATTCAAACACTGGTTATAGCTATTTTTGTATTTTAGCGATTTACTTAATTTTGCCATACGAAAACCCTTAGAAAGCCGAAAATCTTGGTTATATTTCGATTGAACGCTCCGTTTGCGAAGTATCTATGTATATACATAATGGCGGTTTTATTCAAAACAATGTAGTTTTAGCGATTGGTTTGCCGTGGTATTGGTAACGCCTCCTCTAGAGGTACAAATTTATTATTTTTCCGATTGGACGCACCGTTTTCGAGTTATAGCCATTTTTTTTATTTTAGAGATTTTCCTAATTTGGCGACTTTTTGAAAAAAAAAAAAATTTCATGCGAAGGGAACACTTTGTTAGAAACCCGTAAAAATTTGTTATTTTTCGCTTGGACGTTCCGTTTTTGAGATATAGAAATTTTTTCTTATTTTCGATCAAAAATGGGCACGAAATACGAACCCTGGTTATAAATAATAATTATTGTACAAATCAAAAAGTATTATAAATACTACTAAGTTAATAATAATTAATAATATGAATAAAATAACTAAAAATTATCCACAAATGATACTATCTTTGAACACAAACCTCACTTGCTGTAATATCTTTTGATAAAATCTCGTATCTGTGTAACTATGACTAAATCTACTGTTAATAAAGACGTTTTTACAAATTGAAATTGACGTTAATAAAATGAAGAATTTATAATTAAATCCTAAGGAGTATTAGTCGACAATTTGTTGATCATACGTAGATCCATTAATTACCATCCCCTACCAGACACAGGTTGATCCATTAATAATGTAATAACGAACCGATTCTAATTGGAGTCGTCTTCAATGGGGAATCATATCATATCTTTTAATAATCCCCTAAAGTATGCAATGATACATTTTCTTTTACTTTGCCTTATTGCTACAGTAGTAGATAATAAAATAAAGAACTGCATGAATTCATTCGCACAATGAATAGACAGCCGAATTTATGTTTACTCTTGTTACTAGTGCGTTAGAATACTTTAGCAGGAAATGCATGAATTAGAGTTCATTTAGGGTGACCAGACACCATCCCGTATGTGATAGTTATGTCCGGGCACCTTAAAGGAACGATTTCGAGAACTAGTGAACGAGTTTGACATACATATATCTAGAATGAATGCAGCCACTTAAGTTGTGTTGTACTTCGTTGTTCGGCCTCTCGCGAAGATTGTGTTCGTTCGTCCCATAACACTATCGAACTCACAATATTCAATAACAGAGAGAACAGTAATGGAAGAGCTTAGTGTTGCCATTTTGGAGCAAAATGCAATATTTATGGGGCTTTACCGTGTATACGATACTTGTTTTCTTATTCTTTACGGAAAATACCGAAAAATTCGTTACAGAAAATTGTAAAATAGGATTGTTTTCAATTTATTTCCAGTTTTCAACGAAAATAACTATATTGACATCTTCGCCGCATTCGTTATTATACCCACAACACATACTAACACGTAAGTATTTTGTCCCAGTACATAAGAACGGTTCAAAGCGCACTCGGTACTTTGGGTGAAACTTAGTCCAATATTCAGAAATATATTTAATTTAAATGGTAATAGTTCTATTGGAATGTCTTATTAAAACCTATAACATAGTAATCATTTTTATTAAAAACTTGCCAGACTGCTATAGGGTTTGCGGTTCCTCGGTTTTCGAATATGTTATCAAAATTCAAAATGAGCGAATGAATATAGCGGTCACGTTTGTTAAAACACCCCTGATCATGCTGCTATTAACACCTCTGTGGTCATCAGTAATGCAATCGTTAGTGTGCGCTGCTCTTGTACATGAGAAAGTGGGTTCGATCCCTGCTGGGATGGGATGTACTGGGAAACAAATGTGATTTTGTTAAGACCTCTCTCTTAATTTTGTCAATATATGGTGGATCCTTATAAATGCCTTAAATCAGCTACAAATATCATAAATAATTTAGAAATATTGTACTCGGCTTTATTTGGATCACTCTTCAAAACTTGTACAATTATATTTGTTGTGTCATGTTGTTTAATAGTTAACATTCTGAGTTTCGTGCACATCGGACGCAAATTGCTACTCTGTATTTTTTTGTTTGGTAAACCAGTTTTTAAATTTTAACTTTGTGAACTCCATGAATAACTGCTTGAATATGAAAGCGGGAGATTTAGTTCAGCATATCCTTAAAATTTCAAAAACTAATAAATCTAAAATCCGAAATTAATCAGTGCTTGAAGAAAATATATTTTTGTATAATAGTATAATTTCTAGTTAGGGCGTATTGCTTGTATCACATGTTACATTAAAAATATGTACTTTGTTTTTTGATTTTGACCGGGATTTCTTCAAATTTAGTTTGGGAACGTAGGGAAAACAATTGAATTAAATAGTTTTATTTAATACATTGGAATTGCGACCAAAAAAGCCAGCAAGGTTATAGAATATATAACATTTTCATCGAACAGAATAATCACGAACAACTTGGTCTGAAAAACAATCAACATAGTTTGGTTCCATTTTACTAGAGTATTCAAAAAACCGGGTTTTCGGTTGATTCAAAAAGCGACGTTTTCAAAAAAGCGGAGCAACCGGTTTTTTGAAGTTAAATCCCGGTACGGTTTATATAACCTAAATTTTTTTGTTATAAAATGTAATCAAAAAACTTTAATTTACACAGAAAAAACGAATGTAGTTAAATTTAAAAATGTTTTTGAGATTCCTTAAAAAATGATCCATATACATATATAAGTATGTCCTATAAAAAACTCTCATCTAACTTCACTTTTGTATTGGCAACACTTAAATAATTTTAACTTTCTACAGAGAAATCTGCAATTATTTCAACTTAACATTATTTTGCAAGGTTTATTTTGAAAATTTTCCATATATTTCCATATCAATTTAAAATTCTTTTCAGTCTAGAGTCTTTAGTAATTGTTGATAAACTTATGAATGAATTTAATTAAAAGTATTTAAATACATGGTTTTAAAAGAAAAAAATTATAATTCTGGAGGTAAGTCCATTTAAAAAAAATATTTTTAGTTTATAAGTTTAAATGTGTTAATTTAATAAAAAAAAATTGTAAATTTTCAGAAAGCCGGCGGTCGGCGGATACCCAAAACACAGGTGGACCGGTTTTCAATTTCTTCGATTAACTCGCGTGAATGTCACAAGGTAAACGAATTCGATGCTTTCATACTTTAAGCAATTAAGATCATTTTTGCACTAACTCATTCAGACCTGTCATAGAAACCATGTCGGTTTTGCTAATTGTCGTTTTTGCAAACCAATGTTGGTTTCATTTGGTGTCATGAAACCAAGTTGGTTTTTGTCAATTTCGAATGTAAATAAAACCAATGTTCGAATCAGCTGTTGCAGTTTTATTTTACTTGTGTCCTTGAAATATCAATAAAAGTAATTGTATTACACTAAAAAATATAAAAAGGAATAAGTCGCTATAAATAAGATGGCATCAGCAGTTTTAGCTTTTTTGTCGTTAGATGAAGAACGCTCAGAAAAGGTGACGAGAAAAATTCTGAGAGATTGCAGCAACCCACTTGAGTTGCCGGAGACAGCGTAAGTAATTTTTTTAATTGCGAGCTTACTTTTAAAACACTATCGAAGGGCATTTGTCGCGTTCAAAAATACTTAAGATTTTGGAACTTGCTACTTCGTTGCGGTTTTTAGCGTAAGGATCTTATCAGAGATCAGTCGGGAACGATTCAAATATAAGTGTAGGAAGAAGCACTGTATCAACAATTTTAAGTTATGTGCTCAAGGTTATAGAGCGGTTCATTTGTCGTCAGTGGGTCCAACTGGAAATGTACAGCAATGAAAAAAGCAGATCAAGAGACAATTTCTACAATAAATATAAAATTCCTTGTATAATTGGTTGCATTGACGGGACACACGTAAAAATTATAAAACCTACCATTGACGAGCATTTATACTTTAACCGAAAGGGGTATTACAGTATGAATGCCATGATTGTAAGTTAAAATGAATTTTAGTTTCATATTTTCTAATAAAACTCGTTTTTATTAATACTCAGATTTGTGATGGTGAAATGCAAATTCGAGCTGTGGATGCACGGTTTCCTGGCTCCAACCATGACGCATTTGTGTGGAATATAAGTACTGCCAGGCAACATTTTATTAGGATGTATGAGTCGGGCGACCGAACATCGAAGCTTCTGGGAGATTGTAGATATGGAATTGAACCCTTTTTGTTGACACCGCGCTATAACTCCAAAAAATAAAAATTCAATATGGCTCATTCTTCAGCCCGAAATATCGTTGAGCGAACTATTGGAGTTTTAAAAAGCCGGTTTCGATGCTTAATTAGTACATTGCATTATCAGCCAGAAAAAGTGGTGAAAATTATAAATGTCAGCTGTGCTTTACACAACATCTGCAGATACTACAAATTGAAATACAACGAAAATGATATACGTTTACCATCCAACGATATAGAGGAGATCGTTCCATTGCCATCAACTTCACAACAAAGTGAAGGTCAGAGAATCAGGGACGAAATAGCTAACAGTTTGTAAAGGGTTTTTCAACAGAGACGCTACAAAAGTAAATCGATGGGGACAGCAAACGACGCCATATTTTTTCCCGCTCTTTTGACATTTCTCTTCAGTAAGGTTTGCCATTTCATCATGGAAAGATATACGAGCCAACAACGAGTCGAAATTATTAAAATTTACTACCGAAATTTGGAGTCAGTGGCCTCAACTTTAAGAGGCCTCAACAATCAGCGATGAGGCTCATTTCTGGCTGAATGGCTTCGTCAATAAGCAAAATATGCGTTATTGGTCAGACGTAATGCATGAGTCATCATTGCATCGGCAGCGTCATTGGGCCGTACTTCTTCCGTGATGATCAAGACCGGCACATTACTGTGAATGCGAATCGCTACCGTTCACTGATAACCGAATATTTTTGGCCCCAATTGGATAATATGGACTTGCAGGACATGTGGTTCCAACAGGACGGCGGCACAAGCCACACAGCGAATGCCACAATCAATTTATTGGCAACCAAGTTTGGTGAACGTGTTATCTCACGAAATGGCCCAGTCGATTGGCCGCCTCGGTCGTGCGATTTGACGCCGTTAGATTATTTCCTGTGGGGCTACGTCAAGTCTATGGTATATGCCAACAAGCCAGCGACGATTGATGAACTTCGTACGAATATCGAACGTGAAATTGCAGCAGTATCGGCCGATTTATGCTTGAAAACCGTCGAAAATTGGGTTCAGCGAAGCGTACCCGTGGTGGCCATGCAAAAGAAATCGAGTTCCATACATAATGGCATCGAACGTACTTTCACAGGAATTAAGAATTTCATTGTAGCGCTCTTATTGAAAAACCCGTTAGTTAAATAAAAAATATGTATAAGTTTCATTTACAAAATGCAGTCTTTTACTCATTGTTTAACATAAATAAAAAGGTATGTACATATGTATGTGTTTAAAAGAACAAAATACAAAAATTAAACACAAAATTAAAACGTACACTCTATGTACATATGCATGTTTAAAACATTACAACTAACAACTTAAGTAATTTTGTTTAAGGCACACGGTTTAAAAAAAATTAAGTACATTCTATGTACATATGTTTAAAACTAAAATAAAGGCACTAAAGTCATTTTCTTGTTTAAATGTCTTGTCTGTTTTTTTCAAAATCAAACTTTTGCATTTCCAGATCCAATTGTCTCTTCATTAGTTCAATCCTTTCCTGTTTGCATTTCAAAATGCCTTCATTAAACCGGGCAAATTCTTTTTTATTAACTCCAATTTCCTTTTACTTTCCTCATCTAAAATTTTTTTTAAGCGGTCGCTGGTATTTTCGGTTCTAAACCTTTTTGGAGTACTCGTGGGTAGATCTGCAGACAATGGACGTTTTGAAGATGTTGAGGGCATTTCTTATTCAACTGAAACATCAGGATCTTCGCTGAGACCCGACACACCTTCTAACAATAAACGCACTATAGCCTCTTCATTAACTGTCAGCTGATGTTATGCGTACGGTCCACCGCCAGTTGCCCTACATTCTTTTTTATTTTGCGCAAGTTTTCTTTTAATTTCGCTTTTCCATTCAATCCATTTCTGTAAAAATAAAAAAAAAATACAAGTTAACAATGTAATTTGTTTCGGGGCAAAAATTTTGTTTACCTTTTTCCATCCATTAACGTCGTATTGTGGTGGACCTGCACCATTTAGTGACTCTGTCAATTGTTGCCATAGGGCATCCACTGTTGGCTTATCGCGCTTTGTGAAAGCCTTTGCTAGGTCTGAATATTTGTCCATAAACTCCATGATAATGGTATTTTGGGTACTATTTTTATGCTTTCCCCTAAAAAATAAAAACAACAATGAAAAAATATTGTTGAACTTGGGATTCCGGCAAAACTGATCCGAATCAGTAGAATGACGCTGACCAACACCAAATCAACAGTGAAGGTGAGAAAGACATCACCGAACCATTCTGTACCAAGCAAGGATTGTGACAAGGCGAAACACTTTCGTGCAAATATAAAAATAAATCAATTCACTTACATTTTAATAAAATATCCAGTAGCAAACAAATAACAAACCAAAAGCGCGCAAATGAAAACTGACAGCTGTTAGCTGCTTGGTTTATTTCCAATGACAAAACCGATAACATTGGTTTCTGTGACACCTAAACCCGACATAAATTTTAGTTCGAACATAAAACCGATAACATTGGTTTTCACGACACCAAAGGATTTTTTCATGTCGTTTTCAAAACCAATAGTGACAACATTGGTTTCTATGACAGCCCTGATTGCTTCTCACTGAAAGTGAATTGAATGAATATGGGTCATTTCGTTTTGTGAGTATCTCATGGGTAGCTTTTTTTGCATTCATGCAGATGTTTAGTAGATCATTAGTTTTCCTGTATGGATATGAATCAAACACAATAATTATGTTTCCTCCTATTTTTCTCTACGCTTTGTCACAAACACAAGCACAGTTGTTCCTAAATATATTCACTCCAAATTACACATTCCATTACACATGGCTTAATTGCTGAAAACATTATTGGAATCTGCAAATGAACTCCTGTATATCAACCTAATGTTGCATGGTAATCAATGACACCTGAATCAATTTGAATAAATTTTGGTCCAGGATTTGCGTTCCAACCAGCAATGCAGGTCTAGAAACAGTATTTGCTGTTATGAACAATGCTTATGTGCACGCTTTATGTTTTATTATTTCCAAAAACGCTCCGACAATGCCAATGCATGGTTGTGAAATCAGGTGCCAATTGTAATGAAATATGGGAATGCTTTTGATATTTTGAATTTGTTAGACTGCTGACAATATTTGTTGAGTACTATTTGATATGTACAGGTTCCTTATCAAATCCATAAACATTTATCCATACTTGAAACCCAAAATTGCCATATATTATCCAAATGCTCTTAAAATAATTGCAATTGTCAATGGTATTTTCATAGAGAAAGTGTGCACACACAGGGAAGAGATTAGTTGGAAATCAATTCAGGCATAGGAAATCCCATGATAAAGTCTATATTTTGATTAGAAGTCATAATTATCTTACATTAGAATTATTTGTCGATGTTCTTGATAAATTAAAAATAGGTCTTACTAACTATAAGTTGTTACTCCTGAAACTAAGTTCTACCCACCAATTTGAGTATTTCTAACACTTCATTCATCTGGAATGGGAGATTCAACTCATAAAAAGTACAATATTTGAATTCGTGTTTCATCCAACTGTTGGTAATTTCAGTCTACATGTTGAAAGTTCCGACAACAGCATGAGACTGATTGACTTTGCCGCGGCAAAAACCATGGTCATTAGTGGTACTAGATTCCAGCCTAAAGACATCTACAAGTCTATTTGGGTATCCCCTGATCAAAGAGCGGAGGACCAAATTGCTCACGTGGTAATTGATGGAAGGCACTCATCACGGAAATCAAATCGATACATACCACCTTTTTGTCGATTACAAAGCTGCTTTCGATAGCCCCATACGGGGAAAACTGTACGAAGCTATGTCTGAACTTGGGATTCCGACAAAACTGATCCGAATCTGTAGAATGACGCTGACCAACACCAAATCAACAGTGAAGGTGGGAAAGACATCTCCGAACCATTCTGTACCAAGCGAGGATTGAGACAAGGCGAAACACTTTCGTGGAATCTCCTCAACGTCTTAATGGAGATAATAATGAGAAAAGCTGCAGTATATACGAACAAGACCATTAACACGAAAAGCCATATGTTGCTGGCGTATGCTGACGACATATAAATTATTGGGCGAAATTTTCGAGAGGTTGCTGCAGTATTTTCAAGAATCGAAAAAGAGGTAGCTGGTAATGAGGGCAAGACAAAATTAATGGTTTCAACGAGAAGGGCCTCCATGCGATTAGACCAAACCGTGAACGTTGATAACCGTTATAATTTCGAGGTGGTGAACGAATGTGTATACTTCTGATCTGCGTTAATAAAAACAACGTTAGCCTTGAGATCAAGCGGAGAATTGTGCTTGTGCGAGAATTGTGCGAATAGATGTTATTTTGGGCTAAGTAAGCACTTTAGAGATAAAGGCCACTCTGGAGTAATCAAAGTTCAACTATACTAGACTCTCATACAACCTGTCTCGCTTTATATCTCAGAATCGTGGGTCTTACCGCATGTTGACCCTGTAGTCTACATACTTAGGGCATGGGCGACGCATGAACCATGACATTGACATAGTTAAGCGGATCAAAATAATGCGCTTTCGCTGGCTAGGCCATATCAGTAGAATGGATGAAGACGAACCAGCACGAAGGGGTTTCGAAACCGAACTCGAAGGAAGACGAGTTCCCGGGGTTGTTATTTTTCTATTTTCGAAATTTTGATGTGTTAACACACGATGGATTCATATATGGTGAACGCATAAACACAGCTGATTTGCTTTGTTTACATTGCAAACCACTTTCGAACTGTCATGTTCACATGTATTTTGTTTTTGGATGAGTTTGTTTACATTTATTGTTGGTTTACGTATGTGTTGGATTTGACACAAAGTAAGCGAGAAGCAAAGATAAAATGTATCTTGTTGTTGCCATCAGCTACAACAACACCTCCTGCGTCTACTTGAGTATTTTTATCATGTGTTAACATCTATAGGCGCGGGTAGGGACTAAATTCACAAAGTGAATACATCCAAAAACAGTTTGTCCGACTGCGATCACACAGATTGTTTGGCGTTAAACTCCTCCGAAACGGCTGGACCGATTTGTATGAAATTTTGTGTGCATATCGGGTAGGTCTCAGAATCGCCCAACATAAATTTTGTATACCCCTAAATGATAAGGGTGACCCGCCCCTACATAGAACACAGATTTGTCCGACTGCGAAACATAGATTGTCAGACTGCGAAAAAACACGCATTGATGTAGCGGCAGCGAATAGTTGTCTTGTGTGGGTGCGAAGCACTCAGAGATCAAAGAGAATAATGACGTCTTATACGTATATAAAAATGAGATAGCAAGAGAGCAACGAAAATTGTGTGAACTTGTGTAGCGTATATACGAACATATCAATGTATGTATGTACATGAGTCTGTTGCTTTGCATTCTCATTGTTTTTTGTGGAATTAACCCAAAAATTATTAAGCAAGAAAATAATGACACATGTGCTTGCACCGGTCTTTAAATAATTTTCAGGATTAATATTATTTATATGTAACGTCATCATATGATTGAACGCTGTTTTTTATTTTACAGAGTAACATTTACTAATGTGTTCATTAGGGGTGTTCTTATTTTGAAATATTTGAATGTTATATACCGCCGGGCAGATTCTTGTTCTTTTATATTAAAAACAAACAAAAATCAAATTTGGAGTACGTCCGATCATTTTAAGTGGATCCGGAAATGTTTTCAAATATTCAATGGATACATATGAGCAAAACGTCGATTTTTATACAAATATCACTTTTACATTTCTATGAAAAACTGAACGAAAAAATTTAATTTAATTGTATTTTCTTTACAATATTCAATATTATGTAGGGTGGAGTCCCTTTTTAGGGGGGAAAAACATCTTTCAGCTGTTATTTATTATTTTATTACGGTTTTATTTCCTATTTCAATTCATTTTGTGCTTTTAAACGGCTTTTTGAGAACAAGTGGGAAAAATATATAAGCGAAGCTTTAAAAGTGCTTTTGTTTTCCATTAAAAATTTCGAAGTGGTTTTAGGTAACATACATTTTAAAACTGCATTTTTATTAATTGTTTGAAATTCAAACTCATATTGCAAAAATCGTTAAAAAAAACCATGAAGAGTCAAAATAATTGTTTTCTGGGTATGCAAACCGTTAGGCAAAGAACCATTACATCATAGTAAAAAAACCAAGTAGTCGCAGTAGATACAACAACAATTTTGAGCAACAACAACAGGCATTTTGTTTTTCTTTAGGCTCTCCTGAGTTCTGAACAGTGAAATTAATTAGTTTGTTATCCAAGTTGTGTTCAAAAGTTAAAAATCAATAAATACTATAACAATTAAGATGTCCAACATATCATCGACTACGGAAGAATCACCTAGCACTTCAGCCGTTAGAACAAGTAAAACCGTTGAAAATGTAAACCAAATCAATTTAGTTGGGAATGTTTCTCATCAAATTAGTGACGCAAAACTTCCGTCAAATCGTCAGGTCTTGCAAGTCCTATTTTACAATATGCGCTTTGTAAATCTTTCAGCAAAGCTAAGTGCACAATTGGCAATCGATGCAGTTCAAATATTTTGGCATCAAGCACGTATACCCATTCGAGAAGAGCATAAGTGTGTTGACAAATAATTGGAATTATATGAATTATGGAAAAAAATTCAAAAAACAGTCTCTGAGAAAAGATCAAATGCTCAAAAACAAGCTGCAGAAACATTTCTTGAATATCTGGACGAGTTATTTGATATTGCCACCATCGATGCGCTAGAAAAAATTGGGATTGTAGAAGATAGAGAGTTTCTACTAATGCAAGGACAAAGGACGTCCTGGTTGCATGGCTGGTGTCGATATGGCTTTATGGTATCGAGAAAAAAAGCAGAGGAACGAAAAGAAGCTGCACGTAAAAAGAAGCAAGAAGAGGAAAATACAAGCCAAGCAGGCAAATATTGTAATATTAATAAATTAAAGTTTTAAATGTAAAGCTTTCTATTTTCTATAGATGTGTCTCAAACTATGGAGTGGAGTGATGGAGACAGTGTTAGCAACTTTCCAATTAACACCACGACTATCGAGAAAGAACCCCTAAGCACAAGTACTGTATTAGGACGAAAGCGAGGTCGCAAAAGTTTTATTACACCTCGGTTAGTAGCAGCGCTGGACAATGCCAAAGTGTCTGATGAAATGTCAGTTCACATTCTCATAGCAGCAGCTGAAGCGCTAGGACATCGTGTAGAGGAGCTTGTCATTAATCCCTCAACTATTCATCGCTTGCGCCAAGAAAACCGTATTAAAGAATCTAAAGAAATTTCCGCTGGTTTTACGGATAATGTATGCAGTTTTTAAATTTTCAACAACAGCTAGAATTAAAATCTGTAACAATCTTATAAACATTAATAGGTTAGTAAAATTGGTTCGGTAGTTGCTCATTTTGATGGAAAGTTTATGAAAGATTTGATCGGATCCACAAAAGTTGAACGGATTGCAATTTTGGTAAGCTACAACGGCACATCAAAGTTTCTTGGTGCACCGAAAGTAGAATTTTCAACTGGCAAAAATATTGCGGACGCAGAGTATGAAAGATTAGTTAAATGGAATATTGTTGACCAAGTCATATGATACAACATCTACAAATACTGGCATCAACACAGACGCCACTGTTCTCTTGGAAAAAAGAATTGGACGTGGTCTAATCAATCTACCTTGCCTCCACCATATGTATGAAATAATATTGCGCAGTGTTTTCGAAAAAAAGTTATGTTCAAATTCTGCTCCAGAAGTTTCAATATTTGAAAGACTTGCCAAATCATGGCCAAGTTTTAAGAAATAATTATATAGAAGTGGTAATGAAGATACATCTGTTTCTTTAGCAATAAGTCCAGCTGAATATGAAAAATGTATAAAGTTTTGTTATGATCAACTGAATGAATCTCAAAATCGAGAAGACTACAAAGAACTACTTCAGTTGGTCTTAATCTTTCTTGGTGCAGAGCGGTATAATTTTCGAACTCCTGGTCCTACTAGCCAAGCACGCTGGATGTCAAAAGCAATATATTCTTTAAAAATATTTCCGTTCCGCGACCAGTTCTCACTTTCGAAATATGAATTAAATGGATTACGCGATATTTGCATTTTTCTAGTGAAACTTTATATTAAAGTCTGGTTCAGATGTACGAATGCCATAGACTCCCCTCTTCAAGATCTGTCTTTTATTCAAGATGCTATAAAGTATTCGGAAACCAACATAGAAATGTCAGCAGTAGTTCTAAAGAAAATAAGCTACCATTTATGGTATATGTATATCTGAAGAAACAGTAGCTCTTGCCATTTTCGATCCAAATATAAGCTTTGAAGAAAAACGTACAAAAAATGAAATTAAAAAAACCAAATGTGAAATTAAAAAATTAATTTACAAGACTTTAAAAAATATTCCTTAAATAATTTTGTATCAGAGAAAACAAAGTATTTCTTCAGTCGGTTTAGTTTACCCATGGCATTTCTAGACTTGGAGCCATCAACTTGGGAAACATTATTTGAATTTGAGGAAGGTTGGATATTCTGTAAGGACTTATTTGTTGTAAATGATACTGCTGAGAGAGGCGTTAAATTCATTCAAGGCGTTAAATTCAAACAATGATGAAGAGGAAAAACAATTGTTGCTTCAAGTTGTTGAGGCTTATCGACAGAAATATTCATCGTATAAAAAATCTGATGTAATATTATATCCATAGCCTCAAGAAATATATATCCAGAAACTAATTCTCTATTCCAATTTGATTTAAGGTACATATGTATCTGCTCACGTCAATAATAAAACATGTTTCGAAAAAGTTATTCAAAACTGTCAGTTAGTTTTATTTATTCGTATAGAGGTATCTTGAAGTCGTTTCCGGGTCCACTAAAAGTTATCGGGTTCCCTCCAAATTTCACTTATTTAATTATTTGCTATAAAGGAACAAAAATCTGGCCGTCGAACTGAAATCAGAAACTTTTAAAAATTGTCCATACTAATAAGAACACCTCTAGTGTTCATAGAAAACGAACAGGTACCGTGTAACAAAAAGGTGTTAACACATCGTCCGTGAGTTCGAACACTCATTGGATTTTGTTTTAAAAAAACATTTCGGTCAAGTGTAATTTTGCCACAATTTATAAAAATAGTTCAATATCACTACGAATCTTAATGCATGTTTCAAAGGAAACAAATTGCTTAAACCCAAAATTCAGCAACACTCAAAATATGTTATGGCTGCCGAAATCTCAGTAATTGTCACAAGGGATGGTGCGAGCGATCCGGAATATTTCAAATCCAAATCTAACTTATATTGTGCAGTTAGTTGCACTATCCCTTGTGACAATTACTGAGATTTCGGCAGCCATAACATATTTTGAGTGTTGCTGAATGTTACATATTTCCTGGAATTTTCATATGCAAAGTCGTTACGCTAGCACAAATAAATAATTTTGTATATACTAGACTGGCCGTACGATGTATGGCTTGTTTTTTTTTTTTGGAAAATAAAATTTTATTTTTTCTTAAAATGTTTGTTTTGATATAAAAACAAACTCCAGAAATTTTCAGCCAAATCCGATGATGCCTAGTGGTGCCTAGTTGACCTTGAAGTTTACTACGCCAAAAACTTTTTTTTCTTATGCGTTGCACAAAGTTTGTTCTTACTTTGACTAAAAAAAAATGTGCAACATATTTAATTTTATTATATTATTACTATTAAATTTGTTATATACATATAATTCATTCAAGGCATAGCTTTTTTCTATTCTCTTTTAATTACTCTCTCTTTCGCTCCAAAAAAACAATACATAATTGTTAAAAAAAAATTACAGCAAGTTGAGATGATGAGAAGCATGCTGCAAAAAAGAAATACAAAGTCTAAAAGAACTGATTACCGTTATTTAGATGATCTTAACAAGCATGTAAGCTTTGCGTTTCATTACTAAGTAGAGTCTGTGAAGTGACAGTGAATATAAGTGAAAATTAAAAAAAATAGTAAAGAATAAAAAAAATAACAAATAATGGCATTAAAAAAACAACTGAGATCTGGAGATGATTTAGTGTTGTTCATAGGAAAATGTAAAAATGAAATTTTGGGTGCAAAATTACCGTCAGTGAAGCAGGTTCTTCAATTTTTTTTTTATAAAATGCGTATGGAAAACTATTCTTTAAAAAGCAGTGCAAAATTGACAATTGCAGTTGTTTCTGATTTTTGGAAAAGAGCCAACATTCCGATAATATCAGAACAAAACTCTATTAAAGCCTTGGAGAGAATATATGAGAAATGGAGAAATTTGCAGAAGAATGCCAAGTCCAAGTATGAGAAGCACCGGAAAAACGAAGAGGAATTTGTGGATCACATTGAAAATTATATATTTGACATTGCAACGTCAGATGCACTTGCGGTAATGAAGATCCAACAGGATAAAGACTTTCTTGTTCTTCAAAGGCAAAGAGGTCGACCAGGAAGTATGTCTGGTGTAGATGTAAAAATGGTGGAAAAACAGAAACGAAAAGAAAAGCGTTCTGATATATTAAAAATGCGCGTTGAAACGTATCGCGAGAAAAATGTTTATTTAGGTAATTAAGATTTTTATTGAATTATCATGCAAATTATTTTATTTATTTTTTCTTGAAATATCAGAGCAAATATCTGCTATGGATATTTCAGGTAGTACTGAAAGTAGCGAAATGGCGTATTCTGTGGTTGATCAAAATGTATCAATTGATATAGCAGACGATGAACCGACCGTCGTAACACAAGGTCAACAATCGCGTGGAAATATCCATTTTATTGATGATAGAATGCTGGCAAGTATGGACAAATGCAAAATTAGTACGAGGGATGCCATGCATTTAATTACTGCAACAGCAGCTGCACTATTACGAAAAATTGAGGGAGTCAATCCAACTTCCACAGCAATAAAATTGGACGCTTTAGTCCTCAATCGCACCACTATTCAGGCGATGAGGAGGGATTATCGCCGCAAACAAGCTCAGCAGATTCTGGAAAGTTTCAATGTAAATACTAAAAAATCTATTTTTGTGACTAGTTGTATAAAAATAATATTTTTTTTTAATTTTTCTGATTCAAGATACCTGAAGTATTTGTCCTTCATTGGGATGGCAAACTACTTCCAGAAGTAAAAGGCAAAGAAAAATCAGAGCGACTAGCTCTAGTTGTGACTGGCAAAAATGTGGAGAAACTGCTTGGAATTCCAAAAATGCAAGACTCCTCTGGTGAAAGTATAGCTGATACAATATTTAACTTGTTGATAAAATGGAAAATGGACAATTTAGTCGAAATAATATCTTTTGACACAACAGCAAGTAACACTGGCATTAATAAGGGTGCAGCCTACTTATTAGAAAAGAAATTGAAAAGGGACTTGCTGTTTCTTCCATGTCGTCATCACATTAGTGAATTGTTGATAAGAGCTGTCTTCGAACTAAATTTTGGTAAAACTGCTGCACCAGAAGTTCTTATTTTTAATCGCTTCTCCAAGTTTTGGCCAAATATTAACCAAAATAATTTTAAGAGTGGAATATCGGATGAGGATGTAGAAAAACTTTTTACGGTGGGTGAATTAGAATACCACAAAATATTTTGCCTTGAGGCATTGAAATCTCAATACGTCCGGGCAGATTATAAAGAAGTATTGCAAATTTCATTGCTTTTTATTGGTGAAAAAGCACCAGGCTTTTCGGGATTCCGTGCACCTGGTGCAACAACGCATGCTCGATTTATGTCGAAAAATATATACTGCTTTAAAATGTTTCTGTTTCGTGAGCAATTTAAACTAACGACAGCGGAATTAAATAGCTTACGTAACATTTGTGTATTTTTGACGCGAATTTACGTTCCGTATTGGTTTGGATGTGTCAAATCTGTGAATGCACCAAGATTAGATTTGCAACTTATAAATGATGTAACTGCATATTATGATACAAATATTTCCATCATTTTGTTAAAAAAAATTATCAATCATTTATGGTATTTGAGTGAAGAAGCTGTTGCTCTGTCTTTCTTTGATGACCAAATCCCTTACGATATAAAACTAAAAATGGTTAATGCCCTTGGTAACAATGAAGAATTATATGAAGAAGATATTTCGAAAAAAATTAAAACTACAATAGAAGATGTCAGAGCGTATACTGAAAAAAATTTGAGCGATTTCGTGTCTGCAAAAACAAAAAGATTCTTCACTCGATTGCAAATTGATTGCAGTTTCTTGCATTCGGATCCGGTAACGTGGAAAGATAGAGATGATTTTTGCGCTGGAAAAATTATTTGCGAAAATTTGGCCGTTGTCAACGATGCAGCCGAAAGGGGAGTTAAATTGATAACAGATTTTAATCGAGCGCTAACATATGACGAGGAAGACAAGCAATATCTGTTGCAAGTGGTGGAACATTATAGGAAAATACATCCGTCTCACACGAAAAGCTCCCTTGTAAACCAGGTATTTTAATATACATAACTCAAATAAATACATATTTCTAAAATCTACCGTTTATTGGTGAAAACGTTATTTCTTTATGTAGGTTTCCCTATAATGCACATATTGTAAACTTCAAGGTCAACTAGGCACCACTAGGCATCATCGGATTTGGCTGAAAATTTCTGGAGTTTGTTTTTATATCAAAACAAACATTTTAAGAAAAAATAAAATTTAAATTTCTAAAAAAAAAAAATAACGGCCAGTCTAGTATATACATATTTTTTTAAATTGTGCAAGGTTTTAGACGAATATAAACAAACTTCTGTGCAATTTTCAAATACAATTTCATTAGTTTCTGTTATTTGTTTGCACTCCATTATTTTATTTAGTCAAATATTGTACATATTTTGAAAATTCAAAATTAGAGTTGTGTAAGCTGTTTTCGGATAGATTTCTAAAGAAATATAAAGATTTCCAGAATGTTGATTTGTACGAGAGACCTCCTAGATTTCCATTTGGTTTCTTTCGAAAGCTCCAAATTCAGGGGTACTGTTCAGTCCGAATGAGGTATTATCTGGTATAAATTGTTATTTACAAGAATTTTGTGTTCAATGTATGATAAAAAGAAATTTGTGGTGGCCCATATTTAAGGCCCCAAATTTCGGAGATGTTTTTTGTACCGAATGTGGGCGGTAAACTTGTTATTGGGAAACCATTAACGTACATAAAGAGTACATTAACCCATTGTGAGTCTGTTTAAGACGTTCTAATGCGTAACCTTACTGTTTTTGGAAAGAATACTATAATTGCAAAATCGTACCATACAACATTTTATTTTACACCACAGATATACAGAACAACCAAAAGTATTCTAAAATACGTATTTAAACAAAAACCTGTCAATGATATTCCTTTTAATCTTAAAGATCATGCTTTTATACCCTCATCAATAGGGATGAGGGTATATATCATTTAATACGTAAAAAAATTTAACACATAGAAGGAGCTATATTAGACCCATAGTATCTTTGGACGAAATTTGCTTTAGGACTTTTTAAGCTGTTTGAGCCATGTCCGTCTGCCTGTCTGTCTGTCACCGCGAAATTTTGTCAGTGACTATTATTTGTCAATACTGAGTTTGGGATTGAAAATGGGCGTTTTGGCCACGCCCCTTCTGGTACCTCTCATACAAATCGACACATTTAGCACAAAATCGTATTAATTTCAAACCTTTCTTCGGGTAGATGTGACTGGCTTCAACTCACATACCGGTTAATCGACTGAAAATGCCTACTTAACTGGAGGAAATGGGCAAGATTGTCACGCCCATTCTGGTACATCCCATACAAAACAGGGTGTTCGTCCGGATTTTTAATCCGATAAATCGCGTAAAACACTTCCGACATTAATGAAATTAGGTATAAAGCTTCACATTATCCAACGCCAATCACCGATTATAACAAGGGTGATTTTGCCATGCCCATTGTAGTACCTCCCATACAAAGGCTGTTTGGCCGTCTGGGTTTTCGGCACGAGAAGTCCCGCAAAACCGAACCAATCTTTATGAAAGTTTGTACTAGTCAATATTTAGTCAAATAATACTCCTATAGAAAATGAGTTGTTTTGCCACACCCATTCTGGTACCTCCCATATAAAAGTTGGTCGGATGACCGGTTGATCGACACGATAACTCTCGTAAACTACAACCGATATTAATATAATTCGGTACTAGGCAATATTTTGCTATGTGTAAGTAATAACTGGCTATTGTGCCACGCCCAGTTTCGTACCTCACATACAAATGTTGGGCGAATTTGCGGGTTGCCGACGCGATATCTCCAATATACATAACCGATCTTAATAAATTTTGGTACTCATAAAAATTTTGGCAATAACTTGCCATGCCCATTTTTGTACCTCCCATATAAATATTGGGAGGGAAACTAACTAATTTGGGTATTCAATAATATTTTATTCACTCCATTCACTTTTGAGTATGGGCGTTTTTTATTCAACAGATCTCCAACGCAATGGATGACTTAGGGTGAGGGTGTGATTAAGTCGGTTCACCCGACTGAAGCTTATGTACTGGTTTCCTGTTAGTCTATATATGCCACGGGTGGGAATCGAACTCACATTCGCTGGAAAATCCATTATATGTTTTTGAATCATCATCTTTAGCAGCGTCTAGCCCGTTAAGCCGCCGCAGTGTGTATTCGCATTTATTACTAACTGAATTCTTTCATGTAGAGTGATATTTGGTACTACTTACACGTTGCTTTCCTACTAACACGCACTGATGCCGAAGTTTTGAAAGTTATAATTACAGAACGCATCTATTCTTATTGTAGGTTGTGTTCAGTTTCCTGATGTGGCCCTACCATAGGATTCCTCAATTTTAGTTGTCTTTGAATCGTTGATGCCAATTTTAAGATCGGTATATTTGTCTTAAAACAACACTTTAATAATTTCTTTCTATAGATATTGGCCTCCTAAACACGAAAATGGATTTAAAAATGTTTCCTGTGATTAGTTTTCAAGATATGAATCGTGGAATTTTTTATGAGATGCCTCTGCTTATTGAAGCTTAACTCGTAAACGCGGTTACCGATCTGAACAAATTAAAGGTGTGGATATTGATGAATCAGACGTTCTTGATCTTCTGGGCATGAAAATACAATGTGATGTCCGTTGAGCAAAACATGTATTTGAAGTGTCGAAAGATGTATTCAAGTGCCTAGGCTTTTTAAAGCGGTAGAAGAAATACTTCACTCCATCTGACCTTCTCAGTATCTACACGACCTACATCAGGCAAAATATGTATTACAATTCCCACATATGGGAAGGTGCTCGTAGGACATCTTTGGAGCTTCTCGACCTTGTCCAGAGGAGAGCGATGGTGTTGATAAGGGACAGTAGGGTATCCAACTCTATTGCCTCCCTTGAGCATCGTCGAAATGTGGGATGCGTGCCGCTGTCCTATCGATACTTTCACTGTGTGTGTTCCTCGGGCTTCCTTCAATTTATACCAGACGTGCGGATATTTAGCCGAAGTACGCGGCTTTCCAGGAACTCTCATCCGCTTTTTTTTATCGAGTGGCCGATTGGCCGCACTACACACTATAGAGGAAATTCGTTCTTCAGCCGTACAGTCCGTATGTGGAATAAACTTCCGCCTAGTGTATTTTCCACCAATTGTGACATATAAAGATTCAAGGCAAATGTCAACAGATACTACTCCCTCTTTCCACGCTCCACTACCCCAATTTTCCTTCGCCAACACAATGCACTGCATTAATAGGGGACATCCCCTGAGTGTTGATTTGACAATAAAGAGCTATTTACTATACAAGGTTTTAAAATCAGTTGGATATGTTTGATGGTAGAGGAATTTAAAGTTTAAAAATTAAATTTTTTGTGCAATAATCGCGGTTTTAAATTAATACAAAAATATATAAAAATAATAAATGAAAAAATAATTCCAGTTTCAAAAATTGAGCATAAAGTTTGGGCTTTCCCGAGCAAAACAAGATCGATTATAAAAATCAGGTGAGACAAATGGTAAATCTTTCGATTTTAAGGATCTTGGTTAGTTTCTTTACTAACATAAGGTTTACCGTAGAGCATTGGAAACCAGTACTCTACTGGAATATTTTGACGCGCCTTCCTTTCGTCGATAAAAAACAATTTCGATAACGCATTATCGGATGTGTTCAGAAACTGTGTGCTTTTTATCGGATTTCCGGAAAGTGCCAAAAGCAACGTGGTGTGGTTTTTCTGCAAAAATTTAAAGGGGCTTGAATTTAGTCTTTTATTTATTCGGCTTTTTCTTGAACTGATGAAGTATAAGCAAGCGTATCCCTAAATTCCGAATGTGTAAACAATAAAACGGGTTTTGCAATGTTTGCGGTGAGTTCATTAAACGTAACAAAACTCGAGCTTTCACTGACAACCTGCAAAAATGCTATGTTGATTATTTCAGAATAACGCCTAGCTTCACTGACACCCAAATATTTGTGCAATTACTGTCAGCATATCCTAAATAAATGAACTATTGGAATCATGTAAAACTTTGCAGCATATCAGCAATATGATAGTCTCTAAACAGCGTTTTTGTTTTAGCCCTTATATGAAATTAGAAACGACGATGATTTTGAGGAAGCCATTGTGTCACGCGACAGACGGCTTCTTTTGCCTGAGAAAAAAGAGTGGTTTTGGAATGCATATGAAGTGGGAATATGACAAAATGGGTTCATTTACGATTCTATCACTTTGCTCTTCAGAAGCTGCTAATCCATCATCACCATCAACCCACGCTGACGTAGATTGTAAAGCTATGAGCTTTTCAGAGAACGAGACAGAACCCGAAAGGAAATATTTTTATCAAAAAGTACTGAATGATTGGATGCGAGACTTGGAACTGGCAAAAGAGAGGTCTGAGCTACTCGCTTCTCGGATGCAAGAATGTGGATTTTTGTCTAAAGATCTCGCAGTTAATTCGCCACGAGCGATATGCAAAATGTTTTCAAAAACAAGAAAACATGTCCATTTGCAATGATTTATCTGACCTTTTCGAAGAACTGCACCAAGTTCATGTTCCTCAAGATTGGCGTATGTTCATTGACAGCAATAAAGCAAGTTTGAAAGCCGTTAAATTGCACAATGGGAACAAAAAGCCATCAATCCCTGTTGCTCACGCTGTCAATACTAAGGAAACTTATAAGACTATGGCAACATTGCTCGAAAGAATTGAATACAAAATGTATCAAACGCAAATTTGCTGTGACTTAAAAGTCTTAGCAATTTTATGAGGACTTCAAGGTGGCTATAAAAACTACTGCGGTTTCCTTTGCATCTGGAACAGCCCTGCAGATTCATTGCACTATAAACAAAAAATGGCAAGAAAGAGTGAGCAGTGTGGTTGGACAAGCAAACGTGAAATATGAACCTTTGGCACTCAGCAATAGCATTATTCTGTCCCCTTTGCAAAATACAAAGCTGGGATTAATAAAGAATTTTATTAAAAACTGAACAAAGAGGGTGCAGCGATTGCCTACTTGAGGTATCTTTTTAAAAATATTTCGTATGCAAAAGCAACGAAGGTGGGTTTGCTGGCCCAGAGGTCAAAAAGCTTTTGAACGATAAAAATTTTCCAAATTTGCTATCACCAATCGAAGCTGCAGCATGGCATTATTTCAAAGTTGTGGTCACAAATGTTTTGGGCAACAATAAAAGACCTGACTACACGAAAATTGTGCAGGATCTCATAAAGAACTATGCAGCAATGGGTAAGTACTTGTTTTCGAAGCATTCTTATAAATTTTCTTATTGCTTATTTAGATATTTTCTGTTAGGAGTGCACATGTCGTTAAAAATCCATTTTCTCGATTCGCATCTAAATGTTTTCCCGGAAAATTTAGGTGATGTAAGAAATGGAAAGCAAGAAGGCCAAACGGAAATCCTGACGAAACTTCTGTGAATCTATTAAGGGAACCAACCAGACTGCACGCTTAAGATGTGTGCTCGCTAAAAACCCACCATGCGTGGGGTTCGTAATGAAAGAAAATGGAACGTGGATGTATTCGTCTGAAGAGTCTCTTGGGATTCTCCTGTTTACCCACTTTCCCAACGATGACCCGAATGCTGGTCATCAGCCAGAAGAGGTAGGCGAAAACTCACCTAGCTTAGAAAAAGTTCGTTCAATAGTGAGCAGAAAAAATCTGATATGGGCCATTAGATGCTTTAAGCCCTATAAATCAGCCGGGCCTGACGGGATAATTCCCGCGCAACTACAGGAGGCACTATACCTATCTTGCAGTTGATTGGAAGCAATCTTCAGGGGCTGCCTTATGCTGGGAGTCATTCCTAGCATTTGGAAGCAAACCAAAGTGGCTTTCGTCCCGAAAGCGGGCAAATGCTCTCATGTCAAACCAAAGGACTTAAGACCAATCAGTCTATCATCCATTGTTCTTAAGACATTTGAAAGGTTACTGGACATTCACGTTCGAAGTATTCGTCCACAGAATCTACTATCGAGTTCTCTGCATGCCTATATCAAGGGCAGGTCAACTGAGACGGCTCTCCACTCTATAGTCAGTATAATAGAGAACTCTCTTGAGAATAAGGTCATCGCTCTATGGACCTTCCTGGACATCGAGTGAGCCTTCTATAACATTCAATCTTCGGCGATTCTTAGGTCGTTACAGAATCTAGGAGTCGACAGCTTAGTGACACGCCTAATTGGGAAGCTTCTGGTGGATAGATCCGTCAAAGCTGAATGGGGTGGTGTTACAATTGCTAGGAACGTCAGGGGGACACCGCAGGGGGGAAAACTGTCTCCACTATTATGGTTAACTTCTGTCTATGAACTGCTTCTTGAATTGGACAGGGCCGAATGCCAGGTCTTTGCCTATGCTGATGATATTGCTATAATCTGTACGGGTAGAAACCTCAGTTTACTTAGCATTCGTACAACCAGCATACTTAGTCTGATTTCGATCTGGACCGCTAACAACGGACTATCACTAAACCCACTTAAAACTGAGCTTATCTTGTTCTCTCGGAAATATAAAATACCCGCATTTGAACTGCCGTCAGTTAATGGGGTGCAATTACAGTTGACGGAAAGGTCAAGTATCTGGGGATAATTCTCGACAGAAAACTGTCTTGGAAACCGAATATGGAGGAGAGGGTGAAAAAGGCGTCTGTTGCTCTTTGCTGATGTAAAGGGGCGATAGTCCGACCAATACTTCTCTATGGCATCGTAGTTTGGTGGAGGTCCCTACAAAAGAAATATATTCTGAATTCCTTGGTGAAAATTCAAAGATCAGCACTGATTAGCGTTTGCGGGGCAATGGGTACGACGTCAGGTACTGCACTTAGTGCTATCCTGAACATATGTACTCCTGATATTGTGGCCGAATCGGCAGCCGCTACATCCCTGGTGAGAATCAGAGATTGTGGCGTTTTGATATCGGGCCATTCCGGACACGCTGAATTACTACACCGGATCAAGTCTATTCCCGTAAAAAACGGACTACTGTATCCCCTACCTTCTACCAGCGACAAATCTAAGGACTTCTATTCCGAACAGTAATACCTGGGAAAAGTCACTGGAAGGGATACCATTAGTATCAGATTTTTCACGGATGGATCAAAGTTGGACGAGCACGTAGGCTATGGGGTCCATTCACCGGACCTAAATGTAAATATCTCCTTCAAGCTGCCTGATCACTGTAGTGTATTTCAGGCGGAAATTACCGCCATACTGGAGGTTGCTGAACTACTGAAAAGTAGTGTTACAACCCTCCGGAGAATATGTACATATTTACACAGACAGCCAGGCTGCCATAAAATCCCTGGAAGACATGTTTGCTACGTCCCTGACAGTGAAAGAATGCCACTCATCACTTAGGTTGATGGCAGAGTATTTTGACATCAGGCTCATCTGGGTACCGGGACACAGCGACATTCCAGGCAATTACGTAGCGGATGCGTTAGCTAGACAGGGCACTACGGCATAGGTTCTTCCGGCAGGTCAGGCAGTGGGCCGGTAATATGTTCAAGGACAAGTGGAGACTTACTTCAACTTGCAAACGAGCCAGGGTCCTCTGACCACAGGTGAACAGGAAGAGGACTAGGCAACTACTTAACTTGCCGAGAGGCAGGTTATCCACAATGATAGGAACACTTACGGGACATTGTCTGGTAGGAAAACACGCCCTAAGATTGGGACATAGAAACCCCACTCTCTGTAGATGCAGCATGGAAGAGGACGAGGAAACGACGAAACACCTTCTCTTGGATTGCCCTGCTCTGGCAGTAGGATATTCGGAGCACATCTAGTTAACACCGTAGCCCTACAGGATATTCCTGTAGGTCTTAAAGACAAATTTATTAAAAGGGCAAATTGGCTGGACGACTAGTCAATAGTTGCTATGGAGGAAACTGCAGGTATCACAATGGGTTTCTTTAGCCTAAGTGTGCTAGACAGCGTTCTGCCTTGCAGCCTTTTCAACCAACCAAGCAATGGAACGGCGCACAGCGCTTCGTGCCCATACATTGATGGGACAAAAATATAAGGAGTAGTCGCAGATTCATGAAATATTGTACGACATTGTCGTTGGTCAAAATCAAGAAAATTCCAAAATTTGTACCCTTCCGTACAAAGGTTCAAATAGAACTCAAAAATTTAACGTGCTATAACACCCTATCATACTGCGAATTATACCACCAAAATTTTTACTGGGCAAACGTTTTACTTCCAAGAAAAATGTGACAAATTTGGAAGAAATCGGATCACGGATTCTGGTTCCTCCCATACAAAAAGGATCTCGAATATCAATCTCATCCTATCAGGAAGTCTAATTTGTAGCAAACCTTTTAAATCATATTTTACTGTACTAAGTTTGAAAGAAATGGGATCACGGATTCTGGTATCTCCCATACAAACCGTGAAATGGGTCTCGAAGATTAATCATGCCCTAACACCCAATCAGACTGTCCAATTTCTACCAAAGTTTTCAGAGCATATTTTTTTCATGCTGGAAAATTTAGTGATAAATTTTAATGCAATCGGATCGTGAGTTATAATACCTCTCATACAAATGGTAATAATAGCCTAACACACTAACACCCTCTTAGACTGCCGAATTTTTACCAACTTCAGTGTACCATATTTCTTTCGTCGTCAAAAACTGTACCAAATTTTTTAAGAAATCGGAACACCGATTCTGGTACCTCCCATACAAACCTTGAAATTACCCTTTTAGACTGTCCAATTTCTGCCAAACTTTTTATTTTTTTATCGTCAAAAACTCCTTACCAAATTTGAAACAAATCCGATCAGGGATTATGTTACCTGTCACACAAAAGTTGCAATGTATTACCGATTTTTACCAAACTTTCCAGAACATGTGTTTTTTTAATTCTGAAACCTCTGCAATATTTGGACAATGATTTCTGGTACCTTAAATGCAAAGGGCTAACACAATTATCATTTATTGCAATTACTCTTCGGAAGAAGTTTCTTCTAATGTAACACATTGCGCATTTACCTCATCAAACCACTATTTAATATACATATATTTTGAAATACCTACAATACTTTCCCTTTTACTGGGAATAGCGTAATGCCTGTTTGAATTGATGAATGGATCTGGCATTAATATTAGCCGAGTCATTAAATCCTTATTGGTATTTTCACTTGAATTTGTTCTTGGATGGAACAAACGAATATTTCGGATAATTTTATGGTTGGCTTCAAGTGCTTCTTCAGATAAAGAACCTTGTTAATATTGTTTTAAAAATTAATATTTAAAGTAGCCATTGGCAATACAAAATAATTAATTACTTCACAACCCTGGATTAGTACTTTGTGTACACTACTCGGCTTGTAGTACCATCCGTACAGGATCAAATATTTATTTCTTGTTATTCTAAGGAGTTATTTAAAAGTATGGTTATTTATTTTCATGCTACAGGATAGGACTCTCAGTATTCAGTAAGGTCTTTGTCGAGACTAGTTATATCTTCTAAAAATTGGCTATCAGAAAAAAAATCAACGAGCAGTATTTCCATCATTGGTGGTACCACAACCAGAATTAACCATGTCTATTAACAGCCCAGTGTTTGCCCTAAACTGTCTTTGAAACTTGGTTTTGGTGACAAGATATTCTTCTTAATTGTCTTTACCAACGCTCCATTTTTTCGAATCCAACAGTGTACGTATCAACATTTGGAATATATTTCATATTTAGGTTATTCATTTCGGTTGGTTTTGTATTAAAAATGAAAGACCTAGAGCAGGAATTCATAGAAAACTTCAAAACCATAGAAATTCTTTCAATGACGGTGCACTCGAGTTTTTCAAATTTTGCTGTTACTATTTTGTATTCATCATGGATGAGTTGAGGATTTTCTTTCGTAAAGCAAAATTATATAGGTCTGCAATATTGCATTAGACCAAACAACTTCTCCTGATATCATATTCAACAACTTTAAAATATATAAAAAAATATTTTAAATATAAGTATAAAACATTTTTTTAGTAAACTTACTAGATCGGAACAAAGGCAATAACAAACATGAATTCATGTGTTTTCAACATTACAAAATTTTTGTTTAAAGCGGCTATGACCAGAACTTCTATTCACTGATGTAAAATTCATCGTTTCCACATCGACCGCAGCAGAAGTTTCGGATGCGTTTATGGTCGGCACTAAAGTTTGTTTTAACATTCTCAATGTATACATGGAAGGAAAACAGTTCCCTTAATTAATTGGATTTCGTAAAATATTAAACCTATACTTGCTCTCAGAGAGATCTAAGACCGCAAATAAGACGAGCGCTTTGGATGGGGTTAAGCACTTCTCCTTTTCGTTTGAATGGCATATTTCAGGTCATCCACAGAATATTTGGCAACTATTTCTTGGATTTTTTTTTGCCGAATTCATAAAATATTTCATTGGCCTGCCGTGTTTAGTTAGGTATCATGTGTGAATTTTCTGCACAACTATTTGTTGGTTCGACAGAGTCTTCTGGAGATATTTCCATTGGTTGTGAATTAACCTTACTGGTGCCAGGTTGCTATTGAATAAGTATGCATTTTATATATTGTTACGAATTTCCTTATTCATCCTTTAGCGCTATTCCCAATAATAAAACTAGATTATTTTTAAATTACGATAACTACAACAGTTTAACTTCCATTTATTTTACTTATTAGTACAACAGTTTACTTTATTTGCACCACTTTACAATAAGTGTATTGTTTTACTATCAAATTGCGTTGATTAATCAAAAACTTAACTCTCTGTTCCAAAGACCTCAGGTATTTATACGAACTCACCATTCTCAAATAAAGCTATCTCTAGCGAATTCAAGAACCTTCCAGTCGTTGTTGTTATTTATCTTTCTACTAATTTATGAATCCACCTCTGGAATAATGTGGAATCATCTCGACTAGTGGAGAATTATCTTAACTGAGGCGAATTCATGCTCCTGGTTTAGCGACCTGGCATACTTTCAGGCGCAGCATTAATCGCCCTGTTATTTACATAATGTTAGTCTGGCCATTAAGAGTAAGTAAAAGCTTTTACTTAATCGTAACACTGCGCCGATTTAAGCCTGTTCGTCCCGAGCAGGCTCAACCCCGCGTTTTCCATACAAGGCCAGTCTTTCCAAATGTACGACTTTCATTTTAGCTCTTAGACTTTTGCTTTCTGTATTCTATAATTTATCCGTTTGACAACCTTGTAAGAGCCTTCCCAGTGAGTCTGCAGTTTTGGAGATAAACCTTTCTTGCGCTGTGGGTTGAACAGTAAAACTAGCTGACCTTCATGGAACTCTTTTGAATTTGCCGATCGGTCGTATCTGGCTTTCATTTTATTACTGACCATCTTTATTTTGTTGCGCACAAATTCATGGAGATCATTAAGATCCCCATATCTTGGTAACTGCTATCACTGTTCGCAGGGTCAGATGCTGGTTTGGTACCGAACTCCAAATCTCCAGGCAGCTCAGTTCCGAAAATGACTCTAGCGGGTGGAGTCATGGGTGGCCGTCCTAAATGCCAAAAGGAACTTTGGTATGTGTTCACCCCAATCTCTTTGAATTGCGCTGACTACTTTTCTTAGGTATTCTTCAAGAGTTCGGTTGAATCTTTCAACCATTCCGTCAGACCGAAGATGCAATGGTGTTGTTCTTGTTTTCCGAATACTGTATGACTCACACATTTCTTTGAAGATGTCGATTGAAAATTCCTACCCTGGCCCGAATGGAGTTCCGAGGGGACCCCAAAATGGCATATCCAGTTATTCACGAGCACTATTATTATAGTCATTGCTTCCTGATTTACTGCCATTTACTGAGTAATCTATAACTACTAAGACGTACTGGTTTCCTGAGCTACTGACTGAAAATGGACCCGCCACATCCATAGCTATACTTAAAGGGTACACATGAGTTGTATTGCTGCATCTGGCCATCACTTTTTGGCGTTGGTTCCTTGGCTTGGCATTGTGTGCAATTTACTATCCCATCGACTACCGCAGCCATCCCAGTAGAACCGTTGCTTTAGCTTTTCAATGGTCTTGGTTATTCCTAGATATCCTCCACTCGGGCCATTATGGAATTCTCTCATTATCTCTTTTTCCTTAGAGGAAGGTACCACCATTAACTTTTTGACTATTTTACCATCTTCACTTTCAATGATTTTTGCCAGTGTAGGGTCGCTTCTTTGTGCTGTTGACCAGTCTTCGTTGGATTCCAGTCGAAGCAGACGGACATTAATGATGTTTTTTCACCTCTGCTTTTGAACAGTGTTTGCATTCCTGCTTGTACGGACGACGTGACAGGGCATCTGCATTACCTTGTTTTCCTCCTTTTCTATGGCCAATGCTAAAGTCATAGCACTGCAGCCTTTCAATCCAACGATCAAGTTGGCCTTCGGGGTTCTTAAATTGCAGTAGCTACCTTAGGGTTCATGATCGGTTCTTAACTGAAAAGGCTGGCTGGTTACTTGTGGTAGTGTTTGACACACTCTATGGCTGCCAGTAGCTCTTGTCTCGTAACACAGTAGTTTCTCTCTAGCTTTGAGAGTATTCGGCTGTAGTACCCTATAATTGACCATTGGCTACCGCTCCCGTCAGTTTCCAACAATAATTTCTCTCCAGCAATGGGATATGCAAGCAAAGGACCCGTACATAAATATTGCTTCAGTTGGTGGAATGAGTCTTCTTGTTTTTCGCTCCAACAGTGCGGCCGATTTTTCATTGACAACTCGGGAAGACTTGGCGAAACCCGGCACAAACCGTCTGTACTATGTGCAGAGTCCTAGAAAACTGCGTAATTCATGGAGATTCTGCGGTCGTGGCCAATCCTCCACGTTCAGGATTTTGTCTTCATCGGTGGAAATATCATCTGCTGTCACTTGATGCCCTAAGTATTTTACTTCTTTCTGGAACAGAGAATACTTCTTCGGGCTGAGTTTCAAACCAGCCGCAGTTATACGTTGAAGGAGTTCTTTAAGATTCTTCAGGTGTTCATCGAATGTTTTCCCAATGACAATGATGTCGTCTAGATGTCAATGAAGTCCTTTCGACCCGCACTCCATTAATCGCTGAAAGGTGGCTGGAGCGTTACAGAGTCCAGAAAGCGTTACAGAGTCCAATGGCTGAATGCAGTTTTCTCTTTGCTTTTCTCGCTGATTTCTACTTGCCATGACCACATTGCAAGTCCAGGGTGGATAACCATTTTGTTTCCGACAACGTATTCTATGTGTCATCAGATCTTCGTAGTGGATAGCTGTCCCTTTTGGCGACGTGGTTCAGCTTTCTATAATCCACGCAAAATCGGGTACTTTCATCTTTCTCCTTTACTAGTACCACTTTACTAGTACTAGCTACTAGAGCCTTCAGAAATTACTCGCACAGGCCCTCTTGTAACTGAAGATCATTCATTTTCCTTTGCAATTCGCTTAGATCATTTTCGACTTTCACAAACTTATGCTCGACTTGCTCGATCTTCTATTCAACTTCTTCGAACTTCTGTTCGACCTTCCCGAACCGGTCGTTCACCATGTTGCTCACAACTTCCGAGATTTCTTGCAGCTTCTCATTTGTGGCATTTGATGTTTCCTGAATAATTCTAGAATTTCCACTAAATTTCTTTTCTAGTTTCTCGTCCATAATTCTCGACAAATTATTTTTCAAGTTTCTCGGCCATAATTCTAGAATTCTCGCCAAATTTCTTTTCAACTTTCTCGTCCATAATTCTAGAATTTTCGTCCAGTTTCGCGTTAATAATTTTGGAATTTTCGTTAAATTTTTCCATCATGGATCCAAACATTGTCGAAACATATGGATTACTAGCTGCTCGTTTGCAGACACCTCCACTTCTTCTTTGCATTCAAACTGATATGTGTCAATGTCAATGTTACGGAGCTTGAATGCTTCTATTAATCGCCTCTGCAGCTCGGTTGATTGTCGGTTGATCCAATCTACTCTACCCCTTGTTTAGTTGTTCAACTCTGAGTTCTTCAAACTTCATCGTTGTCCTTAATTCGTAATTTCCTTATTCGTCCTTTAGCGCTGATTTATTCCCAATAATGAAACTAGGTTCGTTTTAAATTACGATAATTACAACAGTTTAACTTCCTTTTATTTTACTTATTTAGTACAACAGTTTACCTTTTTTAAACCACTTTACAATAAGTCTATTGCTTTACTATCAAATCGCGTTGCTTACTTTCCGGCGGTTAATCACAAACTGAACTCTCCGTTCCAAAGACCTGAGGTATTTATACGAACTCACCATACCCAAATACAGTTATCTCTAGCGAATTCAAAAACCTTCTAGTCGTTGTTGTTAGTTATCTTTCTACTAATTTATGAATCCACCTCTGGAATAATGTGGAATCATCTCGACTAGTGGAGAATTATCTTAACTGAGGCGAATTCCTGATACTGGTTTAGCGAGCTGGTATGTTGTTGCAATGCATACTATCAGACGCAGCTTTAATCGCCCTGTTGTTTACATAATGTTAGTCTGGTCATTAAGAGTAAGTAAAGTATGTACATATTGTTACGAATTTCCTTATTCGTCCTTTTTGCGTTGTTTTATTCCCAATAATAAAACAAGGTTCGTTTTAAATTACGATAATTACAACGGTTTCACTTCCTTTTATTTTACTTATATAGTACAACAGTTTACTTTATTTATAACACTTTAATAAGTCTTGTACTTTACTATCAATTCGCGTTGTTTACTTTACGGGGTTTAATCACAAACTGAACTCTCCACTCCAAAGACCTCCGCTATTTATACCAACTCACCATACTCAAATGAATTTGTATCTAGCGAATTCAAGAACCTTCTAGAATCTGGATGTTGTTGTTGTTGCTTATCTTTGTAGAACAATCTCGAAGGGCGGAGAGTTATCTTTACTGAGGTGAATTCATGCTACTGGTTTAGCGAGCTGGTACGTTGTTACAATGCATACTTTCAGGCGCAGCACTAACCGCCTGTTATTTACATACTGTTAGTAGAGTCATTAACAGCAAGCAAAAGCTTTTACTTATTCGTAACACTGCCCCCCACTTAAGCCTGTTCGTCCCGAGCAGGCTCAACCCTCCGTTTTCCATACAGAGCTAGTCTTTCCAAATGCACGACTTTCATTTTAGCTCTTGGACTTTGGCTTTTCTGGATTCTATAAACCACTTCATTTATTCGTTTGAGTCTGAAGTTTTGGAGATAAACCCTTCTTGCGCTGTGGGTTGAACAGTAAAACTAGCTGGCCTTCATGGAATCCTTCGGATTTTGCCTCTTGGTCGTACCTGTCTTTCATCTTATTACTGACCAACTTCATTCTGCTGCGAACAAACTCGTGAAGTTGGCTAAGCTCTCCTGGGATACCATCATTCTTCCCACTGTCGGATGTGAGGCAGTTGCCAAACTTCAAATTTCTAGGGAGCTTTAACTCTGTCCCGAAGACGGCACTAACTGGTGTTCGGGCAGTGGTATTCTGGGTGGCCGACCGGTATGCTAGAAGGAATTTTGGTATGCGTTCGTCCCAGAATTTTCTATCCTTACTGACGATCTTGCTCAAATATTCTTCAAGAGCATGATTAAATTTCTCTACCGTACCGTCAGGACGAGGGCGCACTGATGTCGTTCTTATACCACGAATTCCATTCCTCTCGCATATTTCTTTCAAGATCGAAGATTCAAAATTCCTACCCTGCTCCGAATGCAGTTCTAAAGGGACACCAAAACGACTTATCCAGTTGTTCACGATAGTTTTGCTTATTGTTTTCGCTTCTTTATTTGGAATAGCGTGCACCTCGGGCCGTTTACTGAAGTAGTCCATAACGACTAGGGCATATTGGTTCCCAGAGCTACCTGTTGGATATGGACCAGCCACACTCATGGATATTCGCTCGAAGGAGCACTTGGGCTCTCCTGATGTCTCTGTTCGCAACTCCTCCGCGTTGGTCCTTTAGTTGTCAAGCACTGGGTGCAGCCTGCAATCCACTCGGATACAGCTTTTTGACGACCAACCCAATAGAAACGTTCCCTTAGTTTCTCCACAGTTTTGCCTTTTTCGAGGTGCCTACCACTCGGACCATTATGAGATTCTGCAATTATCTCTTTCACTTTCAAGGCAGGTACCACAATTAGATTTTTCTCCGTTTTTCCATCTTCACTTTCCCATACACGGTATAGACAGCCATCTAGCAATCTCAGGCTATTCCACTGGGCCCAATATGATTTTAAAACGGCGCTTTCTGAAGCGATTTCATTCCGCGTTAATTGTCTATCCTCTTCCTTTGCCAAAATAATTTTTTCCAATACAGGATCACTTCTCTGTGCCGTGAACCACTCGTCGTCCGAATCAATTCGCAGGGATCGGACGTCAATAATTTGCTCTTTTATTTCAGCCTTAGAATCCTGCGTACGCTCGATTACATGTAGACGGTCATTTACTCGTCCGGTATCGGTCATTATCTACAGTCTCGCCCTATACGGCCACGTTCGCCATGATTGTCACCTTTCAAATTTGTTGCTTCCCATAGCGCTTTCGTGAGAATCCGAATCACTTCTTTCAGTTCGCTAACGGCGCCTTTCAAATCTTTTGATTTGCCTTCCGTTTCTACCCTTCGCACATGATGTGTCTGTTGACTGGAAACAACCCTCGCCGTCTCATTCGCCAAAGCAAATGAAACTGTGCATATCTAACGTCAAGATCGTTAATGCCCCTAACAAATGCCTCTATCTTAAATTGCTCTAAGAAAGTTTGGGGTTCTCTAGGATATGCCATCAACACCAAACGTTCCACCTCGGTTGCGAAGTCCTGAAGTGATTCATTATGCTTTTGCACTCGGCCTCTTAGTTCCATGCGATATAAATCCTTCTTGTGATCGCCACCATACTTGCGTTGTAACGCAGCCAGTATATCCTCGTAGTTGTTTCTGGCACTGACGGGAATGCTCTGAAGGACTTCTGCTGCGTTGCCTTTCAGTGCTAAAATTAGCTCTACTGCTTTGTCGTTGCTGTTCCACAAGTTCTTAATTGCGACCATTTCGAATTGGAATTTAAAAACGTCAAATGGTGTAGAGACATCGAAACTGGGAGCTTTCAATCTACTAGAGCCTTCAGAAATTACTCGCACTCGCCCCTCTTGTAACTGAAGTTCATTAATTTTTCTTTGCAATTCACTTACATCATTTTCGACTTTCTCAAACTTCTGTTCGAAGTTTTCGAATTTCTCATTAACATGTATTTCCATGTTGTTCATAACTTCCGAAATTTGTTGAAGTTTGTCATTCGTGGCGTTAGATGTCTCTTGCATTATTCTTGAATTTTCGCTCAATTTCTCGTCCACAATTCTAGAATTCTCGTTCATAATTCTATAATTCTCACCAAATTTCTTTTCAAGTTTTTCGTCCATAATTCTAGAATTTTCGTCCAATTTGGCCATCATGGCAGCAAACATTGTAGAAACATCTACATTACCAGTTGCTTCTTTTGCACAAACCTCAATTTCGCCTTTGCACTCGAACTGATGCGTGTCAATGTCGATGTTTCGGCGTTTAAATTCATCTATTAATCGCCTCTGCAGCTCTACCTTATTACCGGCTGACGGTTGATCCAATTTACTCAACTCCTTTTTTAGTTGTTCAACTTTGAATTCTTCAAAATTCATCGTTGTCCTTAATTCGTAATTTCACTTCTGACACCAATGTTACGAATTTCCTTATTCGTCCTTTTTGCGTTGTTTTATTCCCAATAATAAAACAAGGTTCGTTTTAAATTACGATAATTACAACGGTTTCACTTCCTTTTATTTTACTTATATAGTACAACAGTTTACTTTATTTATAACACTTTAATAAGTCTTGTAGTTTACTATCAATTCGCGTCGTTTACTTTACGTGGTTTAATCACAAACTGAACTCTCCACTCGAAAGACCTCCCCTATTTATACCAACTCACCATACTCAAATGAAGGTATATCTAGCGAATTCAAGAACCTTCTAGAATCTGGATGTTGTTGTTGTTGCTTATCTTTGTAGAACAATCTCGAAGGGCGGAGAGTTATCTTTACTGAGGTGAATTCATGCTACTGGTTTAGCGAGCTGGTACGTTGTTACAATACATACTTTCAGGCGCAGCACTAACCACCTGTTATTTACATACTGTTAGTAGAGTCATTAACAGCAAGCAAAAGCTTTTACTTATTCGTAACAATATTATCTTTTTTATATTTGAACTTTAATATCTCTTGTCGTTGTAGGTTAAATAACAATGATGCCAACTGCTCCGAGGCAAAAACCGCTACGGTTAAAATATGCAAAAGGAAAACGCTACCAAAACCACTACTATTTAAACATTAGGGTTCCCATTTAATCGGGCTTTTTGATTAATCGGTTAATCGTAAATTTCAAGCTGACAATTAACCGAACAAAACGCAATCAAATAATTCGATTAATCGATTATTCGAATAAAATTAAACAAAAAAGAAACAAGTGTTCAAATACTGTACTAGGCACATTTATTAAAACAAAACAAAACGTAACAAAAGCTACATCATTATAAAGTATAAAATATATGTATGTAGGTACAATTCACAAATCGTAGTTGCACCATCATGAAAATTAGTGACTTTTGGTACCAAGCCAAAATTAAAAAAATCTCAAAGTTTGGACCCGTGCAACTTTTTGGGTTCCTTCCATACAAAGGGTAGGGTCGCTCTGAAACTATATATTTTTATTTTTACAAAAATTTTGCAAAACATAATTTTCTGACTATTATCCTTATTGTATATAGTTTGAGCAGAATCGGACCAGGCATTTTGATATCCCCCCCACAAAAATGACCAGTGGGTCTTGAAATTTCAATTAACCAATTTTGAGACTATTTTTTTTTATTTATGTCTATGAGCCAAAGCACTGTGTGACGCTTTCTCTCAACGAACTTTCAAATCTGTTCGAAATGTGTGTAAAGTTATGAAATTTGTTCGCAAATCGTTGTCATATGAGTTGCCACATTCTAGGATTGTTTCAAGACGGATAGCTTGCCATAAACACGTGCTTATATTCTATTAATCGATTAATCGCACTGATTTGTTCGAGTTAATCGTTAGTCGAAAAATTTAATTACTAAAATGTTCGGTTAATTTGATAGCCCGATTAATCGATTAACCGAATAATGATTAATTGAATGGTTACCCTAGTAAACATACAAAACAAAAAACTTGAAGTTGAAAACTCAACTAGTCTGAAAGTCATGTGTCGGAAAGTCCTAGTTAATAAAATATGTACGTAAAAGCATCAGAAAGAGCAATAAACTATTTAAAAAAACGAGAATATCCAAATTTTTAAAAGGCTTTAGATATTAAAACAAACAGCATTTGGTATGAGGATTTTTAGGAAGATGTACGCTGAATTTCCGAGTTTTAAACAAATTTGTGTTTTCCCGATTGTTATAAATATTTTTCGCCAACATGTGAAGTTGTACCCAAATATCGTTACTTTTGAGATTAAATTACCTCGCGATATTCTAATATTGTTGGTCTTATGAATAGTTAGTTGTATAGTCGTACAATATTTTTGACGGTTACAACATATTAAAATACCCTTTTGAATACCCTAAATATTTGCAATAGTGTTATCTACTATTAAGAAATAAATCTTTAGAGTAAAAGTAAATGGTTAAAATCCCACCATAGCGATTTTTTTGATAAAACACTACTTTACTGAAACAGTAGTTTTTGAAGAACAAAAATCACCACAAGAAACGGGAAACCCACCAAGTTGGCGTCCCTGGTAAATAACACATTTTATATCTTGAAAGAGGACTTATATTTATATTACCTGATCTTTGCAAATTCTTAGGAAAACCTTATTTATTGAAATTGAAATTTTAAAATGACTCTCAATATTTTAATATTTTTTTTATATTTCAAAGAGTTTTCAATGATATTCTTACTATATACATACATATATGTCATTTCGATCGGATATTAAATGCTAGAGATACGCACGATTATATGTTCAAGCTTTGTAGAATTTAAACTACAACTTTGCTTACGAAATCGACATCAATGTCATTGGACAGATGAAGTGACAATGTTCTTTACATCAAAAATGCGCTAGTGTTATCCACATTTGGCGATGGTTGTTGTTAAAGTAAGATCAGTTTTACAGAAATTATGCTGTCAAATTTAAAATAGAAGTACATTCTCGTCAGTATAATGGTAAAATAAGGAAGGTAAACTCGTTAGAACAGATGTTTTACATTTTTTCATTGTTGATGTTTCAGCTGTCAAACTGAATGTACGTTGTTTTTGTACTTTTTTGTATTCCTGTTTTGTTGGTATACTTACGTACTTGACAACTTATGCGATTGATACAAAAACAAAATGCCTGTTGTTGCTGCCTACAACAACAACAACGTCTATTGCTACTACTTGGTTATTTTACTATGGTCAGTATTAGGGGTATCAGGGTTGTGCCAGGCTTTTCCTAGGCATAAAATATTATAAAATTCGCAGTCACCACTAAGCATGTGAAATAACTTTACGAATATGTAGTAGGTTTGATTTCAACATTAAATCCCTGCGATAACATTGGAAGCCACAACACAAATTTCATTCACGCATCATTTATTATTATTTTTAATTACATTTACATTTCATCATTTCCAATTTAAATTTAAAAAAATCAATTGAAATTTGAAAATTCTATTTGAAATTTGAAGTACATGAATTGAAATGTAAAAAACATCAATTGATCTTTAAAACGCATCAATTAATAGTCAAAAGATAGTAATTGAAGTTTAAAACATATAAATTAACATTTAAAATATATCAATGGAAACCTAAAACACATCAATTGATATTTAAAATACATCAATTGAATTTTAAAAGACATCAATTGAAATCTAAAAGTCATCATTTGAAATTTAAAACATATCAGTTTAAATTTAAAAGGCATCAATTGAAATTTTAAAATCTAATATTACATACAATCGGTTAATAATTTTTAAATTTCAACTGATGTGTTTCAAATTATGTTTTCAATTTCAATTGATGTATTTAAAATTTCAATTGATGTGTTTTAAGTTTTAATTGATGTTTTTTATATTACAACTGATGTATTTCAAGTTTCAAATAGAAATTTAAATTCCAATTTATGCAATTTATATTTTAAATGTGGCCGTTGGTGGTGCAATGGGTAGTGTGCGCGACTGTTGCACATGAGAACGGGGGTTCGATCCCTGCACTGATCACCTTACATTTATTTCGACGACGGTCACTTCGCTTAGTGACGGTGTCACTATCGAGTACTTAGCCATGAAAAAGCTTCTTAAAATACCGTTCGGAACCGGTTTAACTGCAACAACAACTCGAACAAGCATGCTTGCCGTGTATGCGCTGCTATAGGGATAACAATCATAGAGTAATTCATATACCTAGAGGAACGATTTATCACAGTAAACTTACGAAGTTTGGTGTGGTTGCATATGAACGTTGCATGTTGGAAATAATTGCTTTAATAATACCAGATAGAGGCAATGGCTCAAACCAAACAACAAAATTAAATGAATTTCCCGGGAATTCCCGTTTGAATTGCGGGTCTCTTATTTGATAACTTTATTCGATTTTTTTTGTTCACTTTTGTACCACAAAAGAGAAAAAATGTAGTTATATGACTTGCAATGTGTTACGAAATCTAGTATTTAATGCATCTAACGAAGATGCACTTCTATTTTAAATTTGGCACACTAATATCTGTGAAACTTTCCTAAATTGTACACCACCCATCTCTAAATCTATACACGCAAAGAAAAAACACGTTTATTTCTCAGTTGCCGCAACAATACTTGGTTAGTTTATTAATCGCAACCGTTCATGTAGTTCGTCCAAAAATCATATATCGCAAATGTATATCATGTTGTTGCAAACGAGTTCTCGTTTGCATCAAACGCGTACAAAATAACATTTGCCGCAAATTGGACGAAAAGTGACATACACCAGGTGGAATTACACGAACTTCTGACTTTAACTTTTCATGTCGTTTTTGTGAAAAACTGTGAATTTTAAATGTGTTTTACCCTTTTTTTTATTGAAGCCATAAATAAATAATTTAATTACAACTCGGTTGCTGTAACAGAAGGAACAGTTGGCGGAACCATTTTTCGTTTCTCGCAAACGATTTTTTCAGCTTATATTTTGCGTAACTCGTTCGCTGCAAAAATTTCTCGGTTCTCCCAAACGAAAGGAGAAGGTCGTTTCTCCCAACTACAGCCTCCAAACGAACTTCAGTTATCTGAGATTTCGTTTGGGAGGAACGAGTTTTTTCTTTGCGTGTAAGAGTATGGATAAAACTAGCGCATTTTTTATAAAGTACATTGTCACTTCATCTGCTTATATACAACCGACAAATGCTTAGCGGCGACAAGCTCATTTTGAACGTTGACTGCTTTGTGGCACAATCTGACGTGAAATTATTGGTGTCGATTTGGTACATAAGGTTTTAGTTTAAGTCATACAAAGATTAAATATATAATCGGACGGCACTTAATTTTCTATGGATATGTTATGCAGTTATAAGAATATCATTGAAAACTGTTTAAATACCTAAAAAAATATTAATCTACACAAGGTCAATTTAAAATTTCAATTTAAAAAATCACAATGTCTTGGCCAGTATTTGCAAAGACCAGATAATATATAAGCCATCTTCCAAGATATAAAATGAAAGTTCAATATTAAAGAAAATATATATATTTTTTGGTTAATGTATGAAAAATTGATACTACAAGCTTACAATGCATGAGCATTTTTCTAATTGAAAAATGGTTGGTTTTTGTTGGAAATAATATAATAAGAATGCATGAGGAAAAGAAGAACATGGTGGAAACATTCTGTCTGTTCTTGTTGTTGGAATTATAGGCCTTTCGGGGATGTTGACACTTCGATCGATACTAATTCGCACATGTGAATTGCATAATTGAGTTTGTATATATTCGATTGATGATCAACCGACGGTATCAATTCAGGCACAGTCTGGGTCGCCGGTTTATTTTTAGGCGAAATCCCCGAATTGTTATTTTTCATCCCCGAAAATCCCTAAAAAAAATTTAAATCCCCGGAAAAATCCCCATAGTTTTAAAGGAAGTTCTTGAAAGTTTTAAGTTTTAAATTAAAAATGTATTTAGAATTCAGTTTAACAAAAGGAAAACTTAAATATTGAAAAATTTAAACATAATAAATTATTATATTGTTGTTAAATTATAAATACTATATTATTATTATTTTAATAATACATAACTAGTTATAACAAAAAGATTATGACACATGAATTCTGGATTTTGATCTGGACATTGTCAAAAGTCATTAAGACTTAGTATATCAAATACTTCAGTCTCATAATTTTCAGATTCATCTACTTCATTATTTGTTTTGTACATAGGTTTAGTATTTCTCGTTAATTCTTCTCCACTGCTTCTATTCTTTTCAGCAGCGCCAAATATCAAAATTGTTTGTTACTTGTTACAGCCTTGCCAGTAAAACATTTTGATATTTTCAGGAACTGACAAGTGCATAGTATGAATTTTACTAGAGAGAATATTTGATTCATCTGACGTTTGCTTTCACACTCTTCGTGATGCGGTCGGTGTGATAGAGAGATGTTTGACGAAAAGTGACATCACCAGGTGGAATTACAATAACTTCTTGCTTTAATTGTTCATGCCGTTTTGGTGGAAAACTGTGAAATTTAAATCTTTTAAACTTTTTATTGACTGTTATTGTTAGCATACATTTGTGTTGTATTTAACACAATTATTTTAACACACAAAACAAAATGCCGTTGTTGTTATTTTGTTCGTTGTTTTGAACCATTGCCTCTATCTGGTATTAGTAATGCAATTTTTTTCAACATCCAACGTAAATATCACACCAGGCCAAATTTTATAAATTTCCTGAGAGAACTGTTAAGTCTAGTATAGTAATTAGTCTATGGACAAGTGTATGCATATTTTGCTGACAACATTTAGCAATAACGATTTGCAAGTGTTTACTGGCAACGCAAAAAAAAAGCTTTACACTGAACGGAAAAGCATCGTCACAGAGATGAAAATGTTCATCACCCCAACAACTTTTGTCATCGAAAGTGAGCTAACGTACAGTTTCATTCCCGCTACGAAAATGTAATCATCAATTGGAAAATGTTGTCACTGCGATGAATGTATGGCTGCTGCATTCTTGCAATGAATTTATTTCATTGCTGCAATGAATTTGTTTCATTACAACCATGAAGTTGCTTCAGATAAACCAAATATCAGTAGTTTAAATTTCATGCACTTACTTCTTTTAATGTTTAATCCAGTTTTCTACAAAACAGAAATTAAATAAAATTGTTGCAGGAACGAAACTTAAGTTGTTGCAAGTTGAAAAACTGTCAAAGAAATCATGTATGAAAGTTTTCGTTGCAGCGACTACCAAATTGACCAAATTAACAAAAAAAGATTTCATCTATGCGACGATGCGTTATTCTTTCAGTGTATAGACTTACCACATTAACTTTCTTCTCTTGGTTTTTGCAATCACACATACTCAAAACTAAATATTATTTGTGTGTGTACGCTTGTTTTGATTTAGGTAGTGCCAGATCAATACTTTCAAACAATGATACAAAAGAAGCGATTTAATAGATACATCTTAAATTTTCATCCCCAAAAAAACCCCCGATCCCAACACCAAAAAAACAATCCCCGGTTTTGAAAAAAAATCCCCAATTTGGGGATAAATCCCGTAAACTGGCAACACTGGGCACAGTAGTTAGGCATCAGATGATGAACTTGTCACGGAGTTCAAAACTAGTCATGCCAGTGAGAGTGTGCTGAACTGAATTGTCTATTATTTCCAACAAAAACCAACCATTTTTCAATTAGAAAAAAGTAGTATGAATTTCTCATACATTAACCAAAAACTAGCAAAATCGGTCATAAAAATTAAAATTCAAAGAAAATATATATATCTGGTGTAAGCACATGCATCTTTTATGGAATATTAAACAAATTATTATACCGACGAAAGTAACTATATAGTTAAATTTTTAAAAAATTAGGAAGTGATTCCATTATCGGGAAAACTATCGTGGCTACAATGAATATCTTTATTTACTGTGATGAATATAGTCCATTGTTGCGATAAATATGTTTCATTGATGTAAACAACTGGGTTGGAAATTTTATCATCCGTGTACGATATTAATGATGTACAAACATCTTACACATAACAAGAGTTTCAACCTCAAAAACGTAAGAATTACAGTATTTAAGAATTAATTTTTCTCCAAAGTGCACAATTGATGCATTCGTTGCAGCAACAAAAATTTAATTGCTGGAGCAGCGCAATAATGATGAACATTTTTATTTCGGGGAACTGATTGAACGAAAATTCAAAAATGTAAGCATCCAGAATACTATAGTTCAAGAAGAGCTGGTTAGATTAAATTTGTTTCCATTCCATTGTATTCTTTTGGAAATTTCCCGGTATTCCCGGGAATTGAAAATGAACGAAATTCCCGGGATGCATTCTCTAATGAAAATTTGATATGAATAACTCGAAATAGTTTTGGTAAAAATTTGAACTAACCAGAATTTAATTTGGATAATAACACAAAATATATATGCTCCACTTCATTAAAAGATTGTATTATAACACTATAACATTTATAAACAACGTAAGGAAACAGTGAAGGCCGGATGCAAATATAACGGGAACGACATAGCATAGAGATTAAGAACATGTCTAATCCTGTGAGTGAGCGTATAGCCACAATCCGCATGAAATCGAAATATTTTCATATTTCCCTAATTTGTGTGCATGCCCCGACAGAGGAGAAGGATGATGATGCCAAACACATATTCTATGAGCTCCTAGAGGAAGCGTATGACCGCTGCCCTGGCCATGACATTAAGATCGTACTACGAGATTTTAATGCTGAAGTAGGCAGGGAGAGTGTGTTTCATCCAACTATTGGCAATTTCAGTCTACATGCTGACGGTTCCGAAAACGGTATGAGACTGATTGACTTTGTCGCGGCAAAAAACATGGTCATTAGTGGAACAAGATTCCAGCATAAGGACATCCGCAAGGCTACTTGGGTATCCCCTGGTCAAAGAACGAAGAACCAAATTAATCACGTGGTAATTGATGGAAGGCACTCATCCAGTGTAATGGACGTACGAGTGATCAGAGGAGCTAACATTGATTCTGTTCACTACCTGGTAGCAGCAAAGGTTCGCACAAGATTGAGTAGAGCGAAAATCGTTCGAAACCAGACGCAGAGGAAGCTGGACATCGGAAAGCTGCAATTACCAGAGGTAGCCACAACCTACTCAAGGAAGCTCTCGCAACTTTTGGCACAGAACCCACCCCCTCCCGATAACGATCTTAAAGCGCAGTGGAAACCCATTTCCGACTCTATAAAAACTGCCGCAACATCGTACTTGGTTTTGAAAAACCGCTTCGCAACAAACCATGGTACGTTGAAGACTGTCGAATTGCAAATGATGAAAAGAACCCTGCACGCATGGCAATACTTCAGTCAATTGCAACGCAAGCTGCTACTGCGCCGTATAGGGAGAAAGGAAAGGAGGTAAACCGTCTCTTTAGCCGTAAGAAACGGCAGTGGAGAAAGCGCGAGAGTGAGAAAATTGAGTCATACAGAAGGAAGAACGAAGCCCGAATATTCTACCAAAAGGTCAAAAACGGGAGTAATGGACATGTTTCAGGGCCCCCTCCTGTAGATACAAGGACAGAAATCTCATCGCAGATGTGCAAAGTATGTTGGGAATATGGAGAGATCATTTCTATGCGCTATTGGTACCTGAGATATCCAATGACGAGACAATCGATCTAAATTTGGACGACGACGTCGATTCCCCTCTCCTAAGCAAGACGATGTCAGAACAGCTATTGCCCGGCTTAAGAACAATAAAGCCGCAGGAGTCGATGGATTACCGGCGGAGCTGTTAAGGCTGGCGGCGATGAGCTGATAAGGTGCATGCATCAGCTCATTAGCAAAATTTGGTTAGGTGAATGCATTCCCGGCGGTTGGAGTCTCAGTGTACCATGTCCCATATTTAAAGAAGGTGACCCGAGTCTCTGTGCCAACTACCGTGGAATAAGCCTTTTATCCATATCATATAAGATATAAGGTTATGTTAAGCATAATGTGTGGAAGACTAAAACCGATTATCGCTGACCTGATTGGACCATACCAGTGTGGCTTTAGGCGTGGAAAGTCGACAACCGACCAGATTTTCACGCCACGCCAAATCCTGGAGAAGATCCACGAAAAACAAATCGACACCTATCATCTATTTGTCGATTATAAGGCGGCCTTCGATAGCCCGATACGGGGGAAACTCTACGAAGCAATGCCTGAGCTTGGTATTCCTGCCTTTGCAGGACGACCCTGACGAACACCAAATCCGCACTGAAAGTTGGTAAGGATCTTACCGAACCTTTCGAAAGTAAGCGAGGCCTCAGACAAGGTGACACCCTGTCGTGCTCTCTTTGACATCTTAATAGAGATTATTCTGAGAAAAGCTGCTGTCAACATGAATAAAACCATCAGCAGCAAAAGTCACATGCTGCTCGCGTATGCTGATGATATAGATATCATTGGACGCACAGTTAGAGAAGTTACTGCGGTGTTTTCGAGAATTAAGAAGGAGTCAGGAAAAGTGGGTCTGACGGTAAATGAGGACAAGACAAAATTAATGGTTTCAACGAGCAGGGCCTCCACGCGGTTAGACCAAAGCGTGAACGTTGATAACCGCTATAATTTCGAGGTGGTGAACGAATTTATATTCCTCTGATCTGCGGTAAACAAAAACAACAACGTCAGCCTTGAAATCAAGCGGAGAATTGTGCTGGCAAATATATGTTATTTTGGGCTAAGCAAGCACTTTAGAGATAAAGCCCTCTCTCGAGTAACAAAAGTCCAACTATACCAGACTCTCATACAACCTGTCTTGCTTTATGGCCCAAAATCCTGGGTCTTATCGCAAGCAGATGAAACATCTGTAGGAGTCTTCTGGAGAAAAATGTATGGCCCTATAGTGCACAACGGCGAGTGTTGGCGACGCATGAATCATGAGCTGTATGAGCTTTATCCTGACATTGACATAGTGAAGCGGATCAAAATATCGCGATTGCGCTGGATAGGCCATGTCAGTAGAATGGATGAAGACGAACCAGCACGAAGGGTTTTCGAAGGAAGGCTAAAAATAGGAAGACCAAGACTGCGCTGGAAGGATCAGGTAGACGATTCCCTGCGTACACTTGGTACAACTGGAGAGATATGGCAAAAGATCGAACTGGTTGGCGAAATATGTTATTTTCGTTTTGTAAGGTCCCTGACCCCTCGCGGTTGTTCGTGACCGGATAAGTAAGTAAGTATGAATATACTTGAACATGCTTCAGTGAAATGACTGTGATAAATTAGCCAGTATATAACACGAAATGGACAATTTGCAGCATCAATTTGCAGTTTGTGGACCCATCTCATCAACGCTATAGCCCCAATTTATCTTGCACCATTAAAAAACTGTATTGATTGATACTGTTGTCACGATAGGATACAAATAAAATGTAAGTGCCTTCCTCTTTACATTTAAATTAATCAAAATATTACACATTTGTGAGAACTATAAAAGTGTACCAAAACAGTTCTGATTGAACCAATAAACATTTTGCCACTATGTGCCATTTTGTCACAATCTGCCATTGTCACCCACCTACATATAACTGGGAGACAAACTCTTACATTCTATGAGTAAATGCGGTACCGGGAAAAAATTGGTTGCTCTCTCTCTCTATATACAAATTTAAACAGTTGCCAGTTTAGGGGATTTATGCCCAATTTGGGGATTTTGTTCAAGAAGTAGGGATATATTTTTGGTTAGGGGATCTGATAGGAATTACATATTTCGCATTTATTATTAAAAATTGCAATTACGTCTTGCCATTCTCTGTGGCGCCGTATTTTGGCACAAACCAACCAAAATATATCGGTAACCAGAAAACGTAAAATTTATATTTAACGTAGATATAAATAAATAAATGGTTTCCCGTTACATTCCACGAGGGGATTATTGAGAGCTTCTCACAACCAGCGAGCTGTGCCCGTTCTAGTTTTACACTTACTGATTGGGACCTACAGTTTTACACCGGTTCCGAACGGTATTTTGAAAAGCTTTTCCATGGCTAAATACTCGATAGTGTCGCCGTCACTAAGCGAGGTGACCGCCGTCGAAAGAAATTTAAGGTGGTCAGAGTAGGGATTGAACCCACGTCCTCATGCACAAGAGCCGCGCACACTACCATTGCACCACCGACGGCCACGATATAACTGTGTTTTAATTCGGATTAAAGAGTTATTTACAGCTATAGTTAATTAACATCTCAAACTCTGTAAAAAATATTATATTAAACCTGACAGTGCTACGACTTAGTTGTATGTAAACGCCGTTTTAATTCGGCCCGTATAGATTCAAATATTTTTGGGGATGAATAGTAGTTGTTTGGGAATTTTCGGGGATATTCTTATACGATTTGGGGATTCCAACCAGAAAAAATTGCAACCCTGCATACGAGAAAAGGGTTTTTTATAAATAGTTGATTGTGCAAATAACGACCACTGATTTTAAGATTTCAACAAATGTTCTAATTTTTTGGTGTGTTTTAGACAATGTGTATTTATTGCATTAACTATGTCTTTTTTAAACTGGGGAGTTTTGTGTCTTTGTAATTTCTTTCGAATAGTTCCTGTTGGCTTTAAGTGTTACTTTCAGTTTTAAGTACTAAATGATTTTTCTTTAATCTATGTATTATATTTATTCCAGCCTGAAATGTATTATTTAAATATTTTTATTTGAATTTATTCAGGGGGCGGGCTGGAGAGTCCAATTCGTCTTTTATGATGGGTCATATATATCTGGTTCAATTTCGCTGTCACTACTTCCAAAAGGATAATTACTGGATGAGCTATCGGATAAGTTCACCAAATGTTGTTCAATTTCTTCCTGATTCATTTTCCTAACTAGAAATGAAAAATAGTAATTTTTACGCTGTTTTATTCCCAATAATTAAACTAGGTTGGTTTTGAATTACGATAATTGCAACAGTTTAACTTCCTTTTATTTTACTCAAACAGTACAACAGTTTACTTTATTTACACCACTTTACAATACATAAGTCTTATGTATTATAATTACTATCAAATCGCGTTGCTTACTTTCCGGCGGTTAACCACAAACTGAACTCTCCGTTCCAAAGACCTCAGGTATTTAGACGAACTGACCACACTCAAATGTAGTTATCTCTAGAGAATTCAATAACCTTCCAGTCGTTGTTGTTAGTTATCTTTCTACTAATTAATGAATTCACCTCTGGAATAATGCGGAATCATCTCGAATAGTGGAGAATTATCTTAACTGAGGCGAATTCATGCTACTGGTTTAGCGAGCTGGTATATTGTTGCAATGCATACTTTCAGGCGCAGCATTACTCGCCCTGTTATAATGTCATAATGTTAGTCTGGTCATTAAGAGTAAGTAAAAGCTTTTACTTAATCGTAACACTGCCCCCCACTTAAGCCTGTTCGTCTCGAGCAGGCTCAACTCCGCTTTTTCTATACAGGACTTGTCTTTCCAAATACACGACTTTCATTTTAGCTCGTAGACTTTGGCTTTTCTGTATTCAATAAACCACGTCATATATTCGTTTGGCAACCGTAACCCCTCGCGTTAGTATCCAACTAGAATTCCTCTCCAGCACCAGGATATGCAAGCAAAGGACCCGTGCATAAAAGTTGCTTCAGTTGGTGGAATGACCTTTCCTGTTTTAGGTCGATTTTTCATTGTCAACTCGTGACGACTTGCATCCACTCTGGCAAACCCCAGCAAAAAGCGTCTGTAGTACGTGCAGAGTCCTAGAAAACTGCAAAATATATGGAGATTCTGCGGTCGTGGCCAATCCTCCACTGTCAAGGCAAGTATCCCTCAATATTTGTTTTTGCTAGAGCTTTGGCAATGATGATGTTGTTTTTATACCTTCTATTAATTAATGAATACACAGCTGGGATAATGTAGAATCATCTCGAATAGTGGAGAATTATCTTTGTTTACGCCTGTCGCTGATGATGTGCCTGTCGCCCAACCATCACTACCTGTCTGATTGTATCAGCGGTTGATGTCACTCAGCGGCGTTAAGGAACTTGTTGCTTGTGATTGTCAAGCATTTACTCAACGGGGTCACGAATTTGATGTGTGGCCCGTGATGTTTACCTTTTGTATACATCAAAAAATCGTAGAAGCGGCAACAGGCACATCAGCCCTGAAGATTTAAAGTGTTCGTTTTTTAAAATTAAACTAAATTAAAATAAAGTGTAGTACGTGGGACGGGCCTATTACTACTGAACAACCCTACAAAAAGTGCGTTTTTTTTGTCTACTTGTGGCCCCTGCGGAACGTCGGAAGCAGCCATTCCCGACCAACTACATCCACTGCACGTCGGACGTACCAGTTCCCGGCCAACGGAGACGAAGAGGTGAGAAAAAAAAGGGCACCAGCCGAAACAATCTTAACTGAGGGGATTTCATGTTACTGGTTTTGCGAGCTGGTATGTTGTTACAATGCATACTTTCCCTGATATTTACATAATGTTAGTCTGGTCATTAAGAGTAAGTAAATGCTTTTACTTAATCGTAACAATAGGAATTAAAATTTAAACTTTACAGGAGTAGTGTGACATACATATATGTCCCGTCAAAAACGACCACTGGGATAAATATGTCCCGCAGCGAAAAACATTTACAAAAAACTATAAAAAATATATGTAGTACTTACCTTTTACTAAACACTTCCAATAATTAAATTTTGCACTAATTATTATACAAAACATCTCTTTCTTGAAAATATTAATTTTTGGTTACGACAAATAATAATTTGTTATCATTGTGACTGCAGTTCAGTATTTAGAATGAAAAACTAAACACAAATATCTCAGAGAGACACCCACAAAAGAAAATACCGTTAGATAACATTTCAAAAGATAACATTTCGGGACACAGATGCCCCATATTGAATGCAAACTTTAACTCATATGTGCCCCAGCAGCTGTGAAAGGGTTAAAACAGATTAAATGAGAAATTGTGAATGTTACTACAAATTCTGTTGGCTTTGACATTTTACTTTCGAAGACGAGATATGGGACAATAGATTTAAAAAGTTAGCATATTTTGCTTTATTGTTGCCACAGTGTTTATATACTTCTGCAAATTAAACTATTAAAACGTTATAAGTTATAAACATATGTATGCAATTTAATATTAAGTATAATATTTTATATATATAATTTTGGAGAAAACATTTTTACAAATTTCGATTTAAAATTGCCCCCCACTGCGTACGCCTGCACGTCTGTGTTAGATGCTTGTAATATTTGTTTTGAATTTTTTAAACTTTAACAACTGAAGTCAATTGTTATTGCTATTAATGATAGATAATATCGTAGTGGTAATATATTTACATATATAATACTTACAATTTGCACCGCTTTAAGCCAAATATGTTAGCTACTTTTATGACATTTAAGATCGAGAGTGGCCAAAGATGTGTTACAAATGTAGTTTTCTTTATGTGTTAATTTACAAATATTACACTGTGGAAAAAATTAAACTTTTTCAAAATTAAAAGGTTTTGACAACGGATTCTGGTAGAGGGGTTACAAAAAATGGTTTTCGTGAATCGACGTTTCGAAAATGTACATATGGTGGTAATTAAAAGCGATGGGGTTAAAGTGTTCGCCCCCTTGTACATTCTCATGATGAATCGACATAGGAAACCATGTGATCCTTACATTTTAGGTATAGGATGTGTTCAGCAATTTTGTGTAATATTTTACGTGAAATATTTTTGCGGAACATTTTAACCCTCTAGGTCCTCAATATATGGGTCTTTAATGCACTTTTTGCGAAAAAAAAGGGTAAAAACACCCCGAAACCAGAGAGTAATGTACAACAAAAACGTTTCTCGTAAAATTCCACTATAAGTCCCTGAATACACCAAAGCTCAAAACTCAACCTACGTGCCAGAAATAAGTCAAAACTGGAAATGTATTTTATGGGTTAATTTCTTATTTATTCCGAATTGGTGCTAAAATGTCTCAAAAAACTGTGTGTATGGAAAAAATATTTTACGCAACATTCCAATGTAAGTCATTGAACAAAAGAAAGACGTACGTATCAATAAGTAAAAAACTAAGAGGAAATTTTGGAATTTACATATTTGGCGCGTCATATCGAGCAACGAAACTATCAGCTGCACTTTGGAAGCAAAACACTACAAAAAATCAAAACAAAGCTCAAAATGTATGCGGTATTGGTAATTTCCATACGGTATTTCCATACGCTGGCTAGACCCAAGTGGGCATGGAAACTCCAACTGCTACGTATATCAAACTGCCGCCATATTAAAATTTAATAGGTATAAACGAAAGAGTTTTGTGTATAAAGCAGTACCATCAGCCTTGCTCCCAGTGCCACATTCTGATGAACTTCCTGTACCTGAGCTACATCTTGGAAGTCCTAGTCAACATCTTGATTATACTACATACGTTGAAACAGAAGCCATTGGCAGTGATTACTCGGGAAATGAGCCAGCCCCAAGTCTAATATTCATATCGCAAGAGCATTTAAATGCCTTGGCCCGGAAGCTGATTCTGTCGAAAAAGAAAGCAGAAATATTAGCTGCAGACATGAAAAGTCTTCATCTGCTTCAACCTGGTGTTAATCTTACTTGTTTTCGTAAATGCTAAGAAGTTTTTCTGCCATGCTTTTCAGTTAACGTATCCAACACGTTTGCTAATTGCAACGATATTAAATGCTTAATGACGGAGATGAATATCGAATATAATCCCGAGGACTGGCGTGACTTTATAGATTCTTCCAAGAAGAGTCTTAAAACTGTACTGCTTTAGTATGAGAATTTCAACATTCCTATTCCAATTGCGTATGGAATCGACATGAAGAAAAGTCATGATACGATAAAAAATATATTGGATGCGGAAAAATATAAGGAGCATGAATGGCGGGTTTATTGTGACTTACATGTTGTTAGCTTTCTCTCGGATATGAAATCTGTATATATTAAACATGGATGAATTTTATGCAAATGGGATAGAAGATGGAAAGGGAACCAACATTCCAAAAAACAATGGGAACCAAGATTTGAGGGCCTTTATGTTTGGATACTCATGGAGAGCCATTATAATTTCTAAAAACATTGTTTCCAAAACTTAGCGAAGAAAAGATTAAAGAAGGTGTCAATGCTCTAAACTTAAATTTTTGTCATTGGTTTCATACAAAATAAATTAAAAATTTTTTATTACAATAGGTATTTTTGTGGGCCCGGACATACTAAATCGCTGAATTTGAAACGAACTTGCCGCATGGAGAAGCATTAAATAAGTTATTTACAACTTTCTGGGCAAACATCGTTCCCCTACTTACTGCTCGCATATACATACGTCGACACCATGCTAAGCACTTTTGACAAATGTTTATATGTCAACGAAAATTCATTTTTTGAATTATCATATGGATTACTTCGACCATCAGTTGGCCACAGAGTCCGATGAACATGGTGAACGATTTCATCAAACATGTGCACTAGGGTGGACCTTGTGTCGATATTTTGGTAGATGAGGGCTCTATTCCGTGCCTTTTTGAAAAAAAATGACAATGCCGAAAAAAAAAATTAAAAAAAAAAACATTAGGGGTTGCGCACGAGCCGAGAAAAAGGTCCACTTTGCCAAAATTAGGGGGGAAATTGCCATAGGTCATCAGGGGTCACCCGTAGGGGGGAAGAATGTATGGCCGACCCCCATTAACTTTTTACCGCCAACATTTTCCCCCAAGACACCGACCCCCTATCTCCTCCCCTTAGGGGGGTCACCATACAAAAATGGAGGTTGCTCAGTATTTTCGAAAAACACCATAGGTCATCAGGGGTCACCCCTAGGGGGGCAAAATATATGACCGACCCCCATTAACTTTTCATCCCCAACATCTTTTCCGAACAAACTTACCCTCTATCTCCACTCCTTGAGGGACTCCCCATACAAAAATACTGAAAATCTATGTATTTACAGTTGCACAATATCGAGATTTTTTTTGATTTTTTTACAGAAATTCCACCAATATTCAAGAGTGGTCATTGTTTGGAAAGTCTTGAAAAATTTCAAACGCACACGTGCTGAATCAGGTACATAGGCACCCTTAGCAGATGCCCCCATTCATCAGTACCTGGCAGTAAAATATTGCAAAATACGTAGTAGTTATAAATAGCAGTTCATTCATCGATTGTTGTCATTCAACAAGTGCCGACGACCGCGAAAAGTAAATTGATTTTTCTCCCGTTTTTCAAAAGTTAAGATGACAACACGACTTAGATCGCGCGACGATATTTTTTTGATTGGTTATCCAGGCATGAATATTACGGGGAACAAATTACCGTCGAAGAAGCAAGTGCTAAGAATGCATTTCTTCAACATTCGCAAACGAAACATGTCGAAGAAAAATAGTCGAAGAAAATGGGAAAGACCAGTGCACCAGGCGTTCCTTGCTTTGACCGTTTCAAACAGGAATGGGACGCTGTAAAGGTTAAACCATTCCATTCTGGCTTGATAGACGATCAAGTCGTCAGAAAAATTCCTGTGGCAATGCAAGTCGGCATAAAGAAGTTTTGCTTAGATCAATTGAAGGAGAAACACCCTCGCGATGACTACAAAGAAATGCTACAATTAATTCTTTTGTTTCTGGGTGAAAAACTTGAGAATTACCATTTCCGGCCTCCAGGACCCGTTTCCCATGCTCGATGGATGGCAAAAGCCATTTACAGCCTCAAGATGTTTTTGTTTCGGAGAACTTTTCACTTATCTGTATGTGAATTGAATGGTATTCGACACGTTTGTATTTTTGTGGTGCGACTTTACGTCAAGGCATGGTTTGGTTCTTCTCGAGCAGCTGAGGCGCCGAATCAAGATTGGAAGTTTTTGAAGGACATCGTCGAGTACAAGTCCGTTGACCAGGATTTATCTCGGGTAATGATAAAGAAATTTATCGGTCACCTATGGTATCTCGCCGATGAGCACATAGCCCTTGCCTTTTTCAATGACAAGGTTTCAAATGAGTTGAAGGCCAAAATGGCCCAAGCATTGCTAGAAAATGAGAATGACGAAGGTGAAGAAGATGAAGAAGACGAAAAAGGTGAAGAAGATGAAGAAGACGAAGAAGGTGAAGAAGATGAAGAAGACGAAGAAGGTGAAGAAGACGACCCGGTTTCCCCAGCTCCTCGCGTCGTAATCAAAAGCACCAGCGTTAAAAAAATCGAGGTGAAATTCAAAGATGTAAATGAGGAATTCTTGGCTAAAGACTTGAGCAACTTCGTCTCTCATAATACCAAAAATTTATTTGTACGATTTGGAATATCGCAAGATTTCATTCTTGCAAATCCAGCAACCTGGAAATCTCGCGCAGACTATCAAGAAGGTCGTAGAATTGTAAATAACTTGCGCGTTGTGAACGACACTGCCGAAAGAGGAGTAAAAATGATACAAGATTATAATAGAATACTGTGTCAAGGCGAAGAAGAGAAACAGTATTTACTACATGTTATCGATTCTTACCGCAAGAAATACCCATCAGCGAACAAAAATATGTTAATTTGACTATATTATATTAAGAGTGCTTAGTAGTACTACTCAATTACAGCTTCTTTTATTTTTGTATGGGGAGTCCCTCAAGGAGTGGAGATAGAGGGTAAGTTTGTTCGGAAAAGATGTTGGGGATGAAAAGTTAATGGGGGTCGGTCATATATTTTGCCCCCCTAGGGGTGACCCCTGATGACCTATGGTGTTTTTCGAAAATACTGAGCAACCTCCATTTTTGTATGGTGACCCACCTAAGGGGAGGAGATAGGGGGTGGGTGTCTTGGGGTTAAATGTTGGCGGTAAAAAGTTAATGGGGGTCGGCCATACATTCTTCCCCCCTACGGGTGACCCCTGATGACCTATGGCAATTTCCCCCCTAATTTTGGCAAAGTGGACCTTTTTCTCGGCTCGTGCGCAACCCCTAATGTTTTTTTTTTTAATTTTTTTTTTCGGCATTGTAATTTTTTTTCAAAAAGGCACGGAATAGAGCCCTCATCTACCAAAATATCGCAAAAATGTCATTTCAAGGTCCACCTTAATGTGCACCCATTGCAGAATGCTAGAAAGGCAAGAGTATTCATTCTCTTATAGCTGACATATGCTGAACATTGTGTGATAACGATATAGAATCGCCAAGAGCTAAAAGAACCATGTAATAAATAAATTGTTGCTTAAATACCCAAACTTGTACAAGGTGGCGCAAAAGTAAACTTCCGATGTTTTTTGGCTGTAATTTTAAAAAAAAATTAAAAACTTTGATTCTTCTTGTGGATTATTTTTATTTGGTCTTTTAATTTTTTTTACATTAAGTCGAGAATATGATGTCATGTAAATGGCCGCCGCCACAGTTGATTGTCATTTGAGCCCTTTTTATGGCATTTTCCATCACTTTGGCCAAAACTTCCGGCGATACGTCCTCACATTCTTGACGGATATTGTCTTTAAGAGCTGCAAGAGTCTGAGGCTTGTTGACATAAACCCGCGACTTCAAAAAGCCCCACAAAAAGAAGTCTGGAGCGGTCAAATCAGGCGATCTTGCTGGCCAGTGCAAATCGCCAAAACGGGAGATTAGGCGCCCGGGAAATGCATCCTTCGGCATATCGGTTGTGGCACGTGCAGTGTGTGCCGTTGCACCGTCCTGTTGGAACCACATGTTTTCCAATCCCTATTCATCAAATTGCGGCAAAAATAACTCGTTGATCATTGCTCTGTAGCGCTCACCATTCACAGTAACCGTTTGGCTCGCGACATCTTCGAAGAAAAAAGGTCCGATGACTCCTCCAGCGAAAACAGCACACCATACAGTGACTTTGGGCGGGTGTAATGGCTCTTCGTGGGTTACACGCGGATTTTCAGTGCCCAAGAAGCGTAAATTTTGCTTATTTACGTACCCGCTAAGATGGAAATGGGCCTCATCACTCATGATTATTTTTGATGAAAAATCATCTTCCTCTTGGTGGTGATTAGACGTATGTTAGACGCGATTGGCGGTCAGCAGCTAACAGCTGTTGCACCGCCTGGACTTTGTACGGAAACATCTTCAAATCTTGTATCAAAATTCGCTGTAAAGACCGTCGACTGATACCCATTTGCGTGGCACGTCGTTTGGTCGATGTCGACGGCGCATCCATGACATCCTCGGCTACAGCAGCAATATTCTCTGCAGAACGGCTACTCCGGGGTCTACCAGGCCTGGCAGCATCTCGTGTTGTACCAGTCTCTTCGAGGCGAGCGGCTAAACGTCGCAGTGTTGCACCAGTAGGCGTTGGACGGCCAGGAAATCTGCGACGAAATTCACGTTGTGCCAAAGTCACCGACCGATTATTGGTCAAATAAATAGTCAGCAATATTCCGCGTTCTGGAGCAGTGTAGCGTAACATTGTTTATTAGCGTGTATTTCGCATGTGTTTACTACACAAATGTCAAAACAGAACTGACATTAGGGGCCAATCGCCAAATCTATAGCATTTTTTGATAGGAGGATTACTTTTGCGCCACCTTGTACTAATATTTTTTATAGATATATCTAGAGCTTCTATATCTACAGATTTTATATCTACGTCTTTCTTTTGTTCAATGACTTACAGTGCAATTTTGCATAGAATTTTTCCCATACAGGAATTAAACCATAAAAGACATTTTCAGTTTTGACTTATTTCTGGCATTTACTTTGGTGTTTACAGGGACTTGTGGTAGAATTTCTCGTAAAATTTTACACAAATCCGTTGTCAGAACCTTGTAATTGTTTCTTGTGTTTCAGAGTGTTATCAGTTAATATCATGTCTCCTTATAGTTTATTGAAGTCCAATATTTGAAAATACATAGTGAATGGAATTTTAATCAAGTCCTTTATTTGCTTAAATGACGTATTAGCTAGGAAAGGTATGATAAGTTCAGGGGTTTCAGTGGAAATTAGTCGCCAATAAGGATTGGTTATGACGCGATGGTCTTCAATGTCACCTTGAGGACATTACCTAAAATGTATTTATTGGGTTATGCTAGCCTCCTAATTTCTTCTTCTTTTTTTTGGTTCAGAGAATAAAATGGTAAATTTAGGGAGTCTACAATAATATTTATGTAGAAGAGAATTGTGTGTGAGCAGGGAATCAGGTGCACTCGAACCCCCTTACGACTGTCTGCTAGTGGAAACAGTAGTAAATACTGTCTCTGTAACTCAAAGAGAGTAACAGCACCACTGATTTCGTTTGATATTGGAATATTCCAGCCAGCTGTCAAAAATCAAAGTAAATATACAATAGGTTTGTCTGTTTACTGCAATATTGTACAAAATGTTACAAAATGTTGTCTGTTTACTGCAAAACTTTTGCAACGAGAGAGCCAAAGAGAGAATTTTTTGACAGTTGGATGATAGAGAACTTGAAAAATGTTACTGGAGGAATTTCTTCTATCAAGATTTTGCAAGTTCGATCAGCTGTTTTTTATTTACATTTTGATTGCAATATTTTTGTGTGAAAAAGAAGAATAAAGTTGAAATTTAACAATGGCAGAGGTAAGTAGTTAGAATTGTGTTGATTTTAACGTTTATAATAAATTATAATAAACAAAACATTTTACTTCATGCTAGAAACGTGCAAATACACAGTGCGACCGTGCGACACATATGCTAAAATTCTTTTGCTTTGTCATTTCAATTGTTTACACACCGATCAGCTGTTTTCTTGCAATATTTCACAAAATGTTGTCTGTTTACTTTTTGGAATAGAGAAAAAAGAACGTACAATTTTTTTTACTCTCTGCAAAAAGTTACTGGATAAATCTTGCTGAAAAGTAAACAGACAAAGCTAATATTACAAAAGCATCAATCCAAGATGTATCTTATACAGGTGGAAGCGTTAGAATAGCTGATTTAAATTTTTTCTTGTCGTTGTGCCAAACGATGTCTCATTCAACTGTACATATTTTATTTTTGCATGTTTTTTTTCAGTTTTATTGTTCGGTCATGATGTTGAATTTGACAGCATCGGCCCTCCAAATAAAAACAATATTCCTGTTGTTGTCGCGTTTAATTACAATAACGTATCATGTGTCTGGCTTACTTATGCTGTCAAGCATCAAGCTTATAACAGCAGAAAATCAATAAAAATTTCTGATGTTAGTAATGTATAGTGCGGCCGAGGAATATAATTAGCAAATTTATGTTGTGCATTAGCGGAAAAAGTTCCGAGTCCCGGAACAAGGAGACAAGTTTAGTCCCCACAGCCCTAGCAAAACATTTGTAAAAAGGCTGTAGAATACACTGTTCTACACCTTAGTGCCGACCTCTATTTTCGAAGTCATGAGCCCCCAAAGTTCGGGTATACTTACTTACCTATCCGGTTTAGAACAACCCCGGGGGATCAGGTATCTTATAAAACGAAGATGACATATTTCGCCAACCAGTTCGATCTTTTACTTTATTTCTCCAGTTGACAATACCAAGTGTACGCTGGGATTCGTCAACCTGATCCCTCCAGGTAAGATTCGTTCATGCTGGTTCGTCTCCATCCATTCTACTTCTATAGCTTAGCCAGCGCAATCGCGTTATTTTGATCCGCTTAACTATTTCAATAGCTCATGGTTCATGCGTCGCCGATACTCGCCGTTGTGCACTATAGGGCGATACATTTTTCGGAGTATTTTTCTCTAGAAGACTCCAAAAGATGTTTCGTCTGCTTGCGATAAGACCCAAGATTCTGCGCCGTAAAGCAAGACAGGTTGTATGAGAGTCTGGTATAGTTGGACTTTTGTTACTCGAGAGAGGGCTTTATCTCTAAAGTGCTTGCTTAGCCCAAAATAACATCTACTCGCAAGCACAATTATCCGCTTGATCTCAAGGCTGATGTTGTTGTTTTTGTTTACCGCAGATCAGAGGAATCTAAATTCGTTCACCACCTCGTAATTATAACGGTTATCAACGTTCACGCTTCGGTATAATCGCATGGAAGCCCTGCTCGTTGAAACCATTAGTTTTGTCATGTCCTTATTTACTATCAGACCCACTTTGGCTGAATCCTTCTCAATTCTCGAAAACACCGAAGTAACTTCTCTCATTGTGCGCATACGCGAGCATCTGCATTTGCTGCTGATGGTTTTATTCATGTTGACTGCAGATTTTTTCATAATAATCTCTATTAAATGTTAAAGAGATATGCTGTCGCCTTGTCTGAGGCCTCGTTTAGTTTCGAAAGGTTCGGTAAGATCCTTACCAACTTTCACTGCGGATTTGGTGTTCGTCAAGGTCATCCTGCAATGGTGTATGAATTTCGTAGGAATACCAAGCTGTCGGGCTATCGAAGGCCGGCTTATTATCGACAAATAGATTATAGGTGTCGATTTGTTTTTCATGGGCATCCATCTAACCAAATTTTGTTAATGAGCTGATGCATGCACCGGATCAGCTCATCGTCGCCAGATTTAACCGCTTCTGCGGCTTTGTTGTTCTTAAGCCGGGCAATAACTGTTCTGACCTCGTCTTGGTTAGGAGGGGTAATCGACGTCGCCGCCCATATTGTGATCGATTGTCCCATAGTCATTGGATATCTCAGGTACCACTAGCGCGAAGAAATTATCTTTCCATATTTCCAACAAGCCCTGCACATCTGTGATGAGATTTCCGTAATTGTCTTTACGTAAGGGGGCCCGGAAACATGCCCATTAGTTCCGTTTTTGACTTTATGGTACAATTTTCGGGCTTTAATCTTCCTTCTGTATGTCTCAATTTTCTCACTCTAGCGCGTTCTCCACTGCCGTTTATTACGCCTAAAGAGACGGTTTACCTCCTTTCTTTTCTCCCTATACCGCTTAGTTGCAGCTCGCGTTGCAATTGAGTGAAGCATTGCCGTACGTGCAGCGTTCTTTTCATAATTGCAATGCGCATCAGGATCGTCATCAGGAGGGTGTGAATTCTATGCCGAAAGTTGCGAGAGCTTCCTTGAGTACGCTGTGGCTACCTCTGGTAATTTCAGCTTTCCGATGTCCAGCTTTCTCTGTGTCTAGTTTCGAACGATTTTCGCTCTACTTAATCTTGTGCGCACCTTTGCTGCTACCAGGTAGTGATCAGATTCGATGTTAGCTCCTCTGATCACTCGTACGGCCACTACACTGGATGAGTACGTTCCATCAATTACCGCGTGATCTTTAATCAGGGGATACCCAAGTAACATTGTGGATGTCTTTATGTAGCAATCTTGTACCAATAATGACTCTTGACTAATGCGGCAAAGTCAATCAGTCTCATACCGTTGTCGGAACTGTCAGCATGTAGACTGAAATTGCCAATAGTTAGATGACACACATTCTCCCTGCGTACTTTGTGATTAAAATCTCATAGTATTTACAATCTTTATGTCATGACCAGAGCATCGGTCATTCGATTCCTCTCGCCGCTTATAGAATATGTCTTTGGCATCATCATATTTGTCTTCCGTCGGGGCATGCACACAAATCCGGAAATATAAAAATATTTCCCTTTTATACGGAATATGGCTATACGTTCACTCACAAGATTGCACCTAGAGACTAGATGTCGCAGTCTTTTGGAAACAACAAAACCGCAACCAAATTCATGTTTTTTCTCATGGCAACTGTAGTATATGTCGCAGTTTCTTGTTCATGTGCATCCATGTCCTGTCCATTGCATTTCCTGTATAGCGGTAATGTCAGCCTTATAACTTTTGAGGACATCTGCCAATTGGATACTTGCACCGGATCTATATAAGTAGAGTTCTTACATTCCAAGTGCATATCCGTAAATCGTGGTCCTTATAACGTGTGGGGTGTCGTCAACATATAGGTGCTGTTTATGTTTTCGATTCTGTATATTCACTGCCATTATGAACGGTGGCGGGAGGCAAACCCAGTCCACCAGGTATGTGCATTTTACCTACTGCCAGGATATTTGATTGCACACGCCCATTATTGATCAGACGTGGACCAGGATGCAGTATGTCTTCTTTTGGTTTCAACCCGCCGTTGGCCCGTAGGTTTGGCTCATCCGCCTTCTAAGGATTAAAGAAAATGCGCGATAGTTTGATCATCAGTCACCTACTAAACCTGAGACATATCAGTGATCGCGTAACCAATCAGGCTGCTCATTTGTTCCACCTTCTCACTCTACCTATCTAACGGAGGTTTCCGAAAAAGCCATTGCCCAGGACATACTGTGTGGAAGTAGTAAACTGCTTGGACTGCCCAATGAATTGAATGGCAATCAGAAACTTTCCACCTCCACTGACAGTACCATGTCCCAAAGTTCGGATATACAGGAGGGTATATGTCCAAGGAACCGTCTTAATTTCTCTCTCTTGTTATAACTTGATTGTTTCGTACTTTGTACATACCTTATGTAATTTTATTTAAACATGGTTGGAACTTCTATAGTTAGATACTGTAACATCATCAGATAACTGTTCGTGTATTGTAATATTCAACGAAGAGAGTAAGAGAGAGAGCAGAGAAACGAGGTGCTTCACTCGTTTTTTTATTTTCTTCTACAAGGGTTGCTAAATTGCGCAGTTTTTGATGTTTAAACATCTATACGCTGGGGGTAAAAATCTTTTTCACAATACAATCACAAATTTAGACTAAGATGTGCGATGTGATCGTTAACCAATCGTAAAGCGTTATCAAATCGGTGTGAGCTATGTATGAGTGTATTAGTGTAATCATACGCTGCATACAATATACTCAACACCATCTAGTGTGCAATAGTAGCTACTAATTTTCACTAATTGTCGTACATTATGTTATCGTAGGCAAATGAAAAGAAATAAATAAAATGAATACAAAAACATTTAATTTTAATAACTTTTAAAAAGATTTTTTGCACTTTTAATAAGAAATTTACTAAAACAAAGCAAAATAAGGAAAACTAAAAACTAAACTTGTCAAACTATAAGTTTTCTTCGTCTTTGAGATTGTCATTCATACTTAAAAGCTGCATATAAGCACCATCTAGTGTGCAATAGTAGCTACTAATTTTCGAAAACCATTGCTGTAAAACATAGATAAAGGAATTAACTAGATATCGCACATGCCTTGGGAAATTTGTTGTTCAATGGGATATTTTCTAGATGGAGCTGAATGTAATAATTACAACGTTTGATCCCGAACAAAATATACCTTGCAAGATGTATTTAGAAAAGGTGCTAACAATAGGTGTGGTAGGCAACATCAACAAGGATTTTGTTTTTGTCAATGAAAGTTATGAGAAACTTCAGTGAGAGTTACAAAACGACAACACAGCACCTAGTGGTAGTACTTGACAACACCTGTGCGATATCTACTTATTTCCTTTATCTATGCTGTAAAATAAGTACATTTATTACATTTAGCTGATTAATAACTTGTCAACCGCAACAAATACAAAATAATAAAATATTTTACAAAACACCAAAAAAATTATAACTCAGAACATAAAACAACACAAAGTGTATCAAAACTGAATGGAGTTAATGTTAATTCTAATAAAATTTCTATTAGATTCCAATATAAATTAAGATTCTAACATATCTTCATTACGTACTGTTGCCTTACACTGAAGCTGGTGCACGACAATTGGGTAACAATCTCCATCTCATGCCAATTATTATGGGTGGAGATTTTAATACAAATTTTGCAAACCCACAGTCGCAAGCTTTATCAAAATTTTTATTTGACGTTTTCCACTTGCATATGAGCGATTCTCCACAAACCCCCACAACTAACAATTCCACTACTATAGATGCAGTTTTCCATAGATTTTTAAATACAATCGAGTCAAAAATTTAAATATGTATCTTATTTTAGTTACCATAAGCCAATATTAACTATTTGTACTTAAGGCATTTACCATAGATGGGCACTTTGCAGTACTACTAAAATTTCAGTAAAAATAATTCTTTAACTAGTAAATTTTTACTGATTACTAAAATATTTTTCTGCAATTTTTATAAATTGCCTACATGATTATGATGAGGTGCATTGAATTTTCAGTAATCAGTAATGCCCGATTACTGATTATTATGAATACGGCCCCATGATTTGACTGGCAATGCAAATTAAATTTCATTAGCAGTAAAAATTTACTGAATTTTTTCAGTAATCAGTAAATTTACTGCTTACTGTAATTTTTAATGCAGTACATACATATATACTGCAGTGTGCCCATTTACTAACCAAATAAGTTAAATAAAACAAACAAAAACCAGCAAATTCCTATGTATTTACAATATTGAAAGTTTTGATACTTTTAATTGATTAATTAAAAAAATATACTAAAAGCATAAGTACTTCCAAGTTAAAAAAATTTTTCATTACTAGATGTTTACACATCTCCCCTGTGAACGGACTCACATTAATTTTTTTTTCTTCTCTACCTGTACATCCTCTTTGATATTACCTTTTTGTATTACAGGTGTCCATCATTTATCATATGATGCTTTTGTAATATTATCATAAACCAATCATAAAGTAGACAGTCAACATTTCTCTCCACTCGAAAACCAGCAAAGAAACGAGTGAAGCGTTAAGTTGCTCCGCTCACTCTCTCCTCATTGAATATTTCAATACACGAGTAGTTTTTTGAGTACGTTATTGTATATAACTATACAAATTCCAACCATGTTTAAGTAAAGTTACATAAAGTAAGTAAAAGGTATGAAATAGTTAAGAGAACAGCGTTTGAGCTATTCATGTCGACTTTTCGGTTCTCTTCTACGAGGGTTGCTAAATTGCGCATTTTTATTGGTCGTCTACATCTTGATCGTCTTTGATATTGTTCTTTATTTGGATTTTTGGCAATTTCAAACCGAAGAGGGTAAATAGAAGTGGAGAATAAAATTTCCTATTGGAGTGGAATGCCTGCAAAGAAAACGAGTGAAGCGCCTCGTTTCTCTGCTGTCTTTCTTACTCTTTTCGTTGAATCTTTCAATACACTAGCACTTTTTATGATGTTATTATATCTAACTATACAAATTCCAACCATGTTTAAATAAAATTACACATAGTAAGTAAGAAGTATGAAACCATCAAGTTATGACGCGAGAGAGAAATGCGTTTGAGTGAATTGTGTCGACTTTTCGGATATCGGATATCGTGCCAAATTGGGCACTTTTATTTTTTGTCTACCTGGAGTCAATTGTTTTTTATAATGTCGAGAAACGGTGGTATTATTTGTTTCACACTTTCTCGATGTGAGAAGTTTTCACATAAGTTACAGAACATGGGTACTGTTTACAAAATAAAAGTCGTAAATCATCTTGATTATGCGAATGAAGATCGGTGTTTTCAATAATTTTTGATAACGTCAGACCTAATTTCTTAGAAAATTCCACTCTGTACATTATAGACCGTGAATTGTAGAGTTGGGTAGTTAATGAACTATATAGTTCATTTAGGGTGAGCAGACATCACCCTCACGAACATAATGCACATGTCCGATATGGCGAGTAAATTCGTGATTGTTATATCCGTGCACCTTAAACGAACGTGTTCGAAAACTAGTGAACGTGATCGACGCAAGTCTAGTGGATAGTCATGCATTACGTCATAGTAAGAAGGGTCGAAGAAACATATTATTAATTAAGACTCATTAAAGAGAAAATTATGGCAATTTAAACATTAAATTATTTAGAAGATTTCATTTTTATAGTTTTAACAATGAGATAATGTTTTATATCCAAATCTAATGATAACACGCTTTACATACTGCGATTTTTCGTTTGAAACGAATTTAAAATGTTGGGAACTGAGACTTTTTCTTAGTTTTGCATTTAAATAATCTGGGAGAGTCTGCTCATTTTTAGTTATTCGTGAGAAGAATTGAGTTATTAAATCTTTACTTCAATACAAGAAAATTGATAAATATATTCGAGATACAGAACTACCAAGTTGCATTTTAAATCTTCGCTGATACTTCGGGGAAAATGTCAAAAAAGTGCATCCCACTAAAAATTAAGAAATTGATCTTTGGCGGCCACCCTATTATACATGGATACATTTGTGCATTGTTTTGTTGGGCGAATAAATCATCACGTGCTCCCTTGTGGGGTTGTTGTTCCCTTGTTATTACTCGTTGAGTCATTTATCAGACCAGACAAGAACAAGAGTCACGGTGTAGCACTCGTTTATAATCTAAACACTCGATGATGACTTAAAAACAAAAACTGGACGTCTATAATCATGTCAACGATTACCATGATATCATGACGCTGCCATACAAGAGTCGCCACAAATCGAAACATAAGCTAACAGGGTGTAACCGTTTAAGACTGAGTCAGTGCGCCAAGTGCCACTTGACTAATCAACAACTGAATCTCATTTATCCTACTTTGTTTATTTAATCGATTCGATTACTGTGCAATCCCGTTGTTAGCAACCATGTGAAGTGCCGGATCATCAAGCGCCTCCATTTGGGTGGCACAATTCTTACCTGTTTATTTTCTTTAGCCATAAGTGTTTCTACCAATACGCAGATGGGTCACCGAGGGAACGCATATGATATGAGTGACCACAGTAAAACTATTTCCAACACAGATAATACATATATTTAACAATTGCCTCTTGGTGTTATCCGGATGGTGATGATGACAAGGAATTCTGTGAAAGAAATGATGCCCCTTGGAGAAGAATGTAACATCTCTGGGCCAGTGTAGTGTTTAATAGTCAGACGTGCGTCTACTAATTGCATCGTATTTTGTAGCTTTTGAAGCATATCCACTCGAAATTGATAGAAAGGGGTAGGTAATAATCATCGATTTTATCATGAATACTATACCCTCACCCATATTAGTAAATACCTTTTGGTACAGAAAAACGCATACAAACACATCATATATGGGCAAGAATATTTTTGTTTTGCACCTCTTGATACCTGAGTTTAGTTGGCAATCATTTCTTTTGTCTACACATTTACATGAATCTATGAATGCAGAAAGATTAAAAATATAACAAACTCTTCCCAATTTTTTTGTTTTGTCCAAAAGTTTTTTTCTATAAAATTTGTAGCCATTTAAAGTGTAAAAATTGAGAAAAAACGGCTTGAAACTTACCCAAGTTTTTAAAATTTTTTTTATTTTGCGTCCATGTCTTTTTTGTTTTAGAAGTCAACAAGCACATGGTAGACTCACTATATGTTACTGATATATCGCGTCTCACTTTAACAGAGCTGCGATATTATCATTTGATCAAAAAATATATGGGGGTGCAAAATTGAAACCAAATTTGATTTTTTTTTAATTTTTAAAGTTTTTGGACCATGGCAAGTGTGCGCCTTAATATAATTGAATTCTGATCAAAGTAGTCGATAGCTGATGTAATAATCTACAACTAATGGAAGAACATCTGAATGTGCCTCAGCTAGGGGCGTGGTACCGTCACTTCAAAAATTGAGGGAATCAGCGTACATTTTCTGAAAACAGCAGTTTTTCGCCGGGCACAATCACAATTTTATTTCAAATTGGCCAGTGCTTTTTGGGGTTAAAGTTTTTCATAAATAACACCTCCGAGTCAAGGGCGCGTCTTAAAATTTTAAATTGCAAAAATTTTAGGCAAATTTTTCAAAATTTACAAAATTACCAAATTTTGTTTTGCCATTTCTCAATAGCAAACAAAGCTAAAATTTAATGTTAAGTTACTAGGAAGTAATGCGGCGATGTAAATAATTGATTCCATTCATAACATTGTGATAAAAGTCATTGTAAGCGGAAATATCTGCACTTTTATCTGCAGACATTTTGCGATGGCACATCCAAGCCGCTGCATCAAATCAATTGAAATAAAAAAAAAAACCGAAAGCTTTTTCAATGCCTTATTCAAAATCTGAGGCGCGTGAAAAAAGTTTGAAAATTCTTGAAATTACAAGTGAAACAACATTTTCCTAAGCTTAAAAAGCATCCCCAAATATTTCTTTTTTTTGTTTTAATTTTTATTTTTTAAATTCTTTATATTAACTTCGCCTTCTTGATTGATTGCTTGATTGAATGGCACAAATCTGTTATTGTTGATTATTTGTCATATAATTTTCCCACGCGATTTTCTCCGGAAGTTCGTGGCCGATTTTATTGATCAAAACGGTAGTGCGGGTTTCGGCCGGGAATTTAAGCCAAAAATCAAAGCGATCCGGTATCGGGGAGCTGGGTTTAAGTGTTTTAATTTGGGATATTTTTACCCATTTTCTGCTGTGTCATCGTATTTAACGTTGGTCGTTTGTTTGTTGTTGTGTGTGGGATATTTTTACCCACATGCAACTGTTTAAAATTATCTTAACTTTTTATTATTTAGTATTATTTTGTTTTTGCTGTTTAAAAAAATTATGTTATAAATGTTATAAAAAATAATATAAAAAAATTGTCTAATGTTCATTTTCTAAATAAAGGAGCTTAATAAAGGAGGTCAAAGGTGGGTTAAAAAACTAAAAATGTTTTGTTTAAATATTTAAGCAAAAAACAAATCCCAATTTAAATTTTCAAAACTACTTTTTGATAACAACGTAAAAAACCCCAAAAATGCGTTTACTTTTAAATTTCTACTACAAAAGCAAAAATAAGACTTGCCAAACCATTTAAAGTTGTAACTTTTGAACGATTTTATGGATTTGGTTGATTTTTTTTGCAAAATTTGCAAATTATTTCTTCTTCTTAGCTACATTTTTCAAATATTTTCAAATCTAAGGTATTCTTTGAATATCTGAATGTAAATGAAAAAAATATAAAAAAACATTTTTTTTCACTGTATCTCGCCAAATAATGAAGATGAAACAAACATTTTGGTCTGTATTTATAGCTCTAAGTATGTTCTATAAATATTTTGCATTTTTTTTAAATCAAAAATGTTTTGGATTTTTGAGAATTTTTTTAAAATTTCCAACTTCAAACCGCCATAACTTTCGCGCGCCTTGATGAAAGTGATGAACTATAACAGATTTCGTTTGCTGAAGTATTACATTATATTCGTTGAAAACGATATTAATGTGGCATAAAAAAAAATGATAAAAAAAAGTCTAAGTGTAACAAAAAAATACTTTTGCCCATATAACTATACAAATTCCAAACATGTTGAACTAAATTACATAAACTTTGCAAAAAGTATGAAATAATCAAGATGTAACGCGTGAGAGATGGGGTTCTCTTTTACCAGGGTTGCCAAATTGCGCACATCTTCTGGTCGTCTAATTCTATATCGTCTTTGCAACATTGTTTAACAGCTGTATATTTTAGTATTTTAAGATGTACACAGATAAAAATAATTGTTATTTTACCCAATGTCGTTGTCTTATAGCTGAGTACTGGAATTTTTTTCTTGATTTCTTGAATATTATATTTGATTAAAAGTGTTTATCTTCTCTCTGCTGAAAGTGTTTTAAAACAAAGCAAAGATGACTTAATTCCGCTTTTGAAATTATTTGTAACATGCCGTGATACAATCGATGTTATAGATAGTCAATATACCAATATATCGTTTGTTAAGTAGACGGAAATTTCATCAACAAGTTCGTTTTGGGTTGAAGTGTTCTTTTTTAAAAACTCTGGGGAAATTTTGTCATAGAAATTTTGTCATTACCTTGGTCAAATGCAGAGGGCGAACGAGTTTTCAGTCAACTAAATATTGTTAAAACTAAGTTACGGAACAGATCAATAATAAGTACTGTATGCTGTGCTTAATGTCAGGTAAGTTTTTAAATTAATATAGATATGTACGTATATTTTCAACAATATTTTTCTCGTTTTTTAAATTTCAGATATGGCCTCAAATGTAATAACAAATGTTGTTACGAGTATGAAGTTCCAACATCATTACTTAAAAATGTCGGAACACTTGCCGCATATACCAGTGAAACTGCGGCAGACTGGTCGTACATTTTTAACTAAGTAATTTACTCTATCCATATTAAAATGCAAGCAACTGAAAACAAATTACTTTCTAAAAGCTATTTTCATCATAAATTTAAAACCCTATTCTACGCTTTTTACACTATATGTATATGTATTTATAAAATGAAATAAATGAAATTCGTAAATAAAATGCGTTTTATTTCGATATTCTTGTAATTTAGCGGATTTTTAATAGATTTTCCCGCTAAATAAAATTTTTAGCGGATTCTAACGGATTTTTGGATACATTTGGCGGTATTTTACAGAAAATACTTGGCAACACTGGTTACCACAAACATTTTCAATTACAGAGTAGCTTTTGAAAAATATTTTTGTATCATGTCTTAAAAAGTCTCAAATCGAATTTGGTCCGTAGATACCTTTGATGTAATATGACTCATTCTAGGCGTTACACTTTCCGTATCAAATGACATATGCCCATGAGTGAGGGTGCTCGAATAAGTATAGTCTACGTAATTGTTTTTTATCGAATATAAAGCAAAAAGAGCTCGTAGTACTAAAATTTTTGATTGTTTCAGTTTTAGCACTTTTTTTGGAACATTTTTTTTGACAGCTTCTGGCAACACTGATGTGAACTGAACATACTATTTGTAGTACTTTGGCTTTGCTCTTCACATATATATAAGTATGTATGTTCTCTTTCTTTGGTACCCATATTGCTGCGGCTACTTACTCGTTAATATTTGCCAAACAAGCGATTACTTCTCTTTCACTGCTTGCGCTCTGATAGAGAGTACGTGTATTTGCGCTATCCGGCTTCGAGTTTCACATATGCAGGAAAATGGTATTCGTTCCAGACCTTTAGTGTATATTACGGAGCTCTGATACAAGCGAAGGGGGTTTTCTACGTTTCACAGTGGGCCGATATCAAAAAGGTGGTAATAATATAATGACAGAACTTCTAAACTATAGGTCCGATTGTTTCAGAATGGACCAAGTATTTGTAGGGGAGGAGACCAGCTTTCCGAACCTGGTATTTAGTGGCACCCTGTTTCAACTTACGTTTTGATACAGGGTGTCATAATATACCACATTGGCGATCAAACTTTCATGGAATGTACATAACTTCTTAACTTGTAGTCCGATTTCTAATGAGCCGCTCAAAGAAAAAACTTGCAGAGTCTTGTCTATGTGATATGACATGTGAAAATGTAAACTATTGCACTGACTTTGTTTAGTTTTTGGTAATAACTTGGTCGTTGTGAGCCAAAATTTAGTTCTAAACACGCAGCTACATTGGCAAGACTCCAACCAAATGTAAGTTGAAAACAATTTTAAATTATTTAAAACCGAAAAAAAACAAAGTTTGTTAGAAAATGTTCCATCATTCTGTAATAGTTTCTGAAATTTATTGAAAGAACGAAATAATATCGACACGTTCCCGGCAGAATGTATTAAGCGACAAAATGGAAATTGTTTAGGAAACGAAAAAAACTTTTTGTCAAGTAGCTGATTTGTATTATTTTTTTCGGTTATTACCATTTCATTTGCTTAATAACTCATGACGTGGTTATGCAAGGGACATTCTCTGTATATCGAAATGTAGAGCTTGGCATACATTTTGAGAATATGGAAAAAAGTCATTATCGCCAAATACGTCGCTTAATACATTCTGCCGATATATTGTAGTTTTTTGAAGCAAAGGCCTTGCCAAAAGTACTAAATATAATTTAAAAAGTTTTTAGGCATTCACAATACAGTTTGGGAGAAGTTTCGCTAGTTTATTTTTATACTTTTTCAAACCATATATGTAGACTAAAATGTTGCCAAAAAAATCTAATCCTTGGTCAGGAGAGCTCAATTTCTAAAATAAACTCGAATTTTCCTGAACGATTTTTTTCGAAGGCAAACACTCAAAGTTCGCTCATTATTTCTCAAATGATTTTGATAGCATTAAATTACGAAAATATATGCAAAAATATTTCTTGAAATCCATACAACCGGCCCAGTTCACATCCCAGCCACAAATATACCATATTCTTAAGCAAACTTTTCTTAACAAAAATACCTTATCTTAAAGAAGTAGGTACCTTTGTTTAAAAAAAGTACAATTTCATACAAAAGTACATTTTCATCAAAAAAGTAATTTTTGTAAATAAGTACCTTTTGTTAAAAATTTACATTTTCTGACCACAAATTGCCTTTTCTTAAGAAAATACATTTTCTTTGTAGAGTACCTTTTTTGTAAAACAAAATAACTTTCCTTGAGATAAGTACCGACTCTTAAAAATGTGCAAAAATACCTTCTCTTAAAAAAATTATTCTTTTTACAAAAATTCCATTCTTAAGAGTACCTTTTCTTAAAAATAAATAATACCTTTTCTGTTCTTGAGATAAATTGCCTTTCTGAAAATAAGTACATTTTCTTAAAAAATAAACTTTTCCTAAAAGGAGTACCACTTCTTTAAAAGCTACCTGTTCTTACGAAAAGTACTTATTTGTAAAAAAAATTCATCTCATATCTTTTTGTTACAGAATGTACTTCTTCTTGAAAATACTTATACATAGTACCTTTTCTTAAAAATACATTAGCGTTTAATAAAAGAAGTACCTCTCTTTAAAAACAGGACATATACTTTTTTTAAAAATACATTTTATATAAAAAAAAATTATCTAAAAACAAGTTTATCATTTTACAAAAAGTATCTTTTCTTAAAGATTCATTTAAATTATCGTATTTTTCAACGGGCGCCTTAGGCGTGTTGGAACTATCTAGTACATAATAACGGGGTTTTCAATAAGACGCTACAAAAGTTTTTTTTTAAATAAAACAAAACCGGTTTTAGATACCAATGAAATTCTTTATTCCTGTGAAAGTACGTGCGATGCCATTATGTATGGAACTCGATTTCTTTTGCATGGCCACCACGGGCACGCTTGCAGAAGTCCAGACGCTGAACCCAATTTTCGACGTTTTTCAAGCAAAAATCGGCCGATACTGCTGCAATTTCACGTTCGATATTCGTACGAAGTTCATCAATCGTCGCTGGCTTGTTGGCATAGACCATAGACTTGACGTAGCCCCACAGGAAATAATCTAACGGCGTCAAATCGCACGACCGAGGCGGCCAATCGACTGGGCCATTTCGTGAGATAACACGTTCACCAAACTTGGTTTCCAAAAAATTGATTGTGGCATTCGCTGTGTGGCTTGTGGCTCCGTCCTCTTGGAGCCACATGTCCTCCAAGTCCATATTATTCAATAGGGGCCAAAAATATTCGGTTATCATTGAACGGTAGCGATTCGTATTCACAGTAATGTGCCGGTCTTGATCATCACGGAAGAAGTACGGCCCAATGACGCCGCCGACTCATAAACCGCACCAAACCGTAATTTTTTCGGCATGCAATGATGACTCATGGATTACGTGTGGATTGCTGCCTGACCAATAACGCATATTTTGCTTATTGGCGAAGCCATTCAGCAAGAAATGAGCCTCATCGCTGATTGTTGAGGCCTCTTAAAGTTGAGGCCACTGACTCCAAATTTCGGTAGTAAATTTTAATAATTTCGACTCTTTGTTGGCTCGTATATCTTTCCATGATGAAATGGCAAACCTTACTGAAGAGAAATGTCAAAAGAGTGGGAAAAAATATGGCGTCGTTTGCTGTCCCTATCGATTTACTTTAGTAGCGTCTCTGTTGAAATACGCTTTATATAGCGAAAGGAACTTCGTTCCAACCGGATGTACTTTTTTTTTTTCAAATTAGACGCAAATTCGGTTTGAAGTATATAGCTACTTACATCGTAATCGTGTTAGTTTTTCACATATTAAAGCTCAGTATCATATTTTTAATTTAATGGAACTAATATCATTTGGGAAATAGTGACACAAGTGTGGAATTTTTACTCCCAAAAAGTCTCTTCTGAAAATTCGAGTTTTTTTTAAAAAATTATGCTTTTCTGACCACGATTATGTGTACGATCAAGATTTTCCCCCCATGTTGTTGACAGCATTTCAGTCTAGAATTTGGTTTAAAAATGTATAAAAATCAACAATCGAAACATTTCCTAAACTCAGAAAGTTACAATTTTGTTAAAGGATCGACCATTTTCTGCCAAGGCTGAATGCCCAAAATCTTTTTAAATTAAACTTAATACCTTTCCCAAGGACTTTGCCTAACCAATTTTATATCTTTTTCAAAAAATATTTAAGAAACTACTGCAAGAATGATGGAACCCTATCTAACAGATTCCTTTTTTTCAGGTTGAAAAAGAAGTTGTCGTTGCCGAACAGTTTAAAAGAATTTAAAAATTTGTTGAAATCCTGCCAGTTTAGCACGTTGACTCAAAATGACAAAGTTGTTACCAAAACCTAAACAAAGCCAGTGCTAACATTTACTTTTTAAACTTTTGATTCCATCTGTCAGACTCCGCGTGTTTTTGTTTCTCTGCTTAGTAAAATCTCAAAAGCAAAATATCTGGTTACAAGTTTAGAAGTTACACGCCGTGAACATCACCAATACCCTGACATCCGGTAGCAAAACGTACGTTGAAACAGGGTGCCTCAATATTCTAAAAGCCTGAGTAATCTCCTACAAATACCTGGCACAATCTAAATTAATCTGACAATTAGTTAAGAATTTCTGATATTATTACAAGTTTTTTGCAATTGACCCCACTGTGCGTGTGGAAGAATACAAATGGAAATAAGAGGTACACTTTTTTGAGATACAGGTGATAAAATGTTGTTAAAAACGACGCTCAATTTAACTTACCCAGCGGACCAAAACTTCGTATACGATATCGCATACGAGAGTTACGCGAAACTTTTGCGGGTAAAACTCTCGAAAACAGATCCGAAAACGATCGGAAAATGAATCATCAGTCGCTCAGTTTGTGGCAGTAAAAGTTTCGCTTACGATGTCTTGCAAGAGATTCGTTTGCGAGACTTTTGCAATATCTTTTGCGAGAATAACACGGAAAATAAAACAAAATGCAATAGCCAAAACTTTGTTGTTGTGTCGTGTGCCTGCACGTGTGTGCCTCTGTTTGGCGCACGACACAACGGCAACAATGTTTCTCTCTTTTCTTTATTTGGGCGAGTTTAATTTCTCCCCCGGTTTTGGTCCGGTAAATACTCGCTTCTGAGCCCGCTTGCGAGCATTTAGCGTAACACTCGCTAAGGCTCGGTTTTTCGCCCGCTGGGTAAGTATTTGCATTTAAGTGTAGTAGTGTCTGATGCCTGCATTTGATCCTAATTAACTTACTTAACAACTTACTTTATACGAACAATGGTTTTGGATATAGTTTTTTAATATTGGTTTGAAAGTAAAACCTATTTTATGTTTGCGAGTAATTTTTGCGTGAATCACGCTTGAATGTGGGTGGGGCCACATTTTGATCACGTGAGCGTGCGTGACCGTGGGTCAAAACTTACTCACGTGCCCATCTCTAGTAGGGTGTATGATGTAAAATCTATCTACCCCGTCTCTGAGACAATGATCTTTGTTTGTGATTGTAGCAAACGAATCTTAGGCAATTGTTGAATTTTATGCGATGCAAAATCAAGAGGGTTTTAAGAATAGTAAAAGAATTAACATGGCGTTTTTGTACACGTGTTTATGTTTGAGAATGAATGCTGTTCCTTACATTACAAAAATCCAGTACTTTCAAATAACAGTGTTTGAGGAAGGGATTAGGGAAAGACTTTTAAGATTTCTAGGTACATATTTCGATTTCACAACCCAGCAGAAATAATTGTGAGAAATAATTGTGTGTTAATATGCCGAAATTGTAAATTATTATTGTTACGTTAACAAAGAATGAAGTTCGTAAATTATTTTTAAAATCTTTTCTCATGAAATGTATAAAAAATTCGAATAACTTTCTAAAATTTTTAATGAAGAATCTTCATGATGATGGTGAAATATTTTCTTACAATTAATGAAGAATTTTTAATGAAACTTTTCTATGAACACGTTTCGTAAATTTCGTAAAATTCATAGCATTTTATTCATAGGATCTATGAAATCTTTGAAAAACTTCATAGGATTAATGAAGAATTTTTAATGACGAATGCTTCATTAATATTATGTGCAATTATATTATATTATTTATACATAATTGCTATGGTGTTTTAAATAATTATGTAGATACTCTGAATCATTTTTTTTTCAAATACACGTTTCTTTTGCGTATATGAGGGTGATATATTAAACCAAATCGGGCATCCATATGTAAATGTGGACCTCATTAATGATTGGTACATTGATTATTAATAATAACATCTTCCACATCTACATTTATGTTTGTTATTTTTTTTTGACAACTGTAATTTGTTGCGATATTTATTTTTTATTGCGATCATTGACGAAAATCCAACTTCGCATAGGTAAGAAGTTGTGAAAGGAATCAATACTTTTAACGCTGCGGTGTGTAAAGATGGATATGTGTTTTGCACCGATAACCAAAACTGTAACAATTTCGTACCGTCAAAATGTAATTTTACAACACTATCTTGGAATAACTCAATTAATTCCTCATCCGATATTGTCGATATACCGGTAACTAAACCAGTTTGAAATGGATTTTTAACCCACGTATATTTATCTAGATTTTTCATTTCTTCATATAAATAAAATTCAAAATTTTCTTTAAGTCTGTCCAAATGCTCAATTATTAAAGAAATTAAATTGTTATCGGGTGTTACTTCATTTTCAATGATAAAAGTTTGGTTTATGATTCAGTTTGTTCGAAAAATCAATTTTTCACGAAACCGGTTATCGGTTTTTAATTTTGGCAAAAACCGGTGGAACCGGTTTTTTCGGTTTTTTTCTTGTTTTAAATTAAATTACACATGTAGAACTTACAATACACTTGTTTAACGTCCAGTTCATATACTTTTATGCGTGGTGAAAACTCAAAATTTTACAACAGTATTTAATAATTTAGGTTTAAATTTTAAATATAATTTTAAATTATTAATGTCCATATTGAACACACCAAACTGCGTAAATTTCCCGAGTCAAATCACTTCTCTACACACTAGGTGTTCATATGTCAACAAAAATTAATTTTTTGAATTCTCATATGGATTATTTTGAGCATCAGTTGGCAACAGAGTCCGATGACCATCATTAACGATTTCATTAAACTTGTGGACTTTTAAAAAAATGCTATAAAGGGAAGAGTATTCATTCTCTTATAGCTGACATACATATGCTGGACATAAGGACATAGAATTACCAAGCGCTAAAAGAAAAATTTAAAAAATTTATACTGATCTTTTATTTATAGATATATTATATTTATAACTTTCTTTTGTTCGATGACTTATAGTGAAATTTTACGTACAATAATTGTTCAATACACACCAACCCCCTAAAATGCAGATTTGTGGGACATTTTAGCGCCAACTTGGCATAAGTACGAAATTAAACCTTAACTGAGTTTTCAGTTTGGACTTATTTTTGGCATTCAAGTTAAGTTGAGAAACTAATAGTGGAATTTGTTGAGGATTATTTTTGTGGTACATTTTAACCCGTTACAATCCTGTTTTAGGGGGTGGTTTTTGCCTTTGTCCACAAAAAGAACAAAAAATATCCATATATTGAGGCGGTAAAGGGTTAACTAAAGAAAATGTTCCTCGTAATTTTTTTTAATAAAATTTATGAACACAAATGAAGAAAAATCTAAGAATAAAATTGATTCATATGCCGATTCATCATAAGAATGTGCAAAGGCGGGAAAAGTTCACCACCCCTTAAACAACTTTCAGAAGCAAACTTTCAAAACGCCGATACACGTATATATTTTTCCCCTCTACCAGAATCCGTTTTCAGAAACTTGTTATTTTCGAAACAGTTTCATTTTTTTCCAAAATGTTTTTATTATCTATTTTTGTATTGTTTTTGTGTTATTATACAAGTTACGTTGAGTTACGTTATTTAATGGGTAGTTTATAAAACGAAGTGCAACGTTTTTGATCACTTCAGCTGTCAAATTGAACACGCCATAGTTCTTCGCGTTAGTTGAAGAAATTAAAATTTGAAAGAAAAATGTCGATGGATGATAGACAGATGGAAGTATTTTGCATTTCATTGCTTATAACGGATATTATTCGACGGATAGAGCTCAAATTTTTTTTAAATAATTCAGAATTATACTGTTTACGCACTGAAATTCTTATTTACAATAATAAAATTAGAAAAGGAACTTTCAAATAAATAATGCGTTGCAAAACTATTATAATTATATTTAAAAATTATAGACATCAGTTGATGTTGACAATAATAAAGAAAAGAACCAATACATTACAATCAATACATACCGCCAAATGCCATATGTTTTTGAAAAGACAACCAATTTAATATAGATGGGGAAATTTATTGGACATGGAACCCCAAAATAACAGGTTTTTTACACATTTTTGTGAATATTGTTGGTATTTGGAGTATTATAAATAATAGCAATCTTAAAATCTGTTCATCTACTGAAATAGAGCAAAATTTTTTAATCTTTTGCATTCTGAGCATTTCACTCAAGATAACTTTTTCTAATCCATAATTGTTTATTTTAGTTGGGCAACTCTATAAACCGCATATGTCAGTGACAGCATTCGTAATCAAACGCAAGGTCGAAGTGATATTTAAACTACAATTTGTTGACCTTGGCGTTCGCGTTGGCTTTTGCGTTTACGTTCACTTTCGGGACTTTTGGAATACTACCCTAAGATATATTTTATTGTTGTTTTAAATATGGC